>OZ030017.1:26222918-26822918 GCA_964023405.1 Apodemus agrarius
TTCTAAGTGCTAATTAGAGGTGTTGATTATCATGGTAACCCTGTGGGGGCTCAACCCGAGCCCGAGAGCAAAAGCCACAGATAAAATAAAGATTGTTACAGTGGCTCCCAGTGTCACATGAACATCAATACCGGATTGTCAATGCTCAGGCGCAATCCAATCTGGGACTCCAGCTATTGCAATGACGGAGTCCCAGGGTGATACACGGGGCTGTCACACCTTTCACAATATGCAGTTCTGATGGAGGTACGGATACTCCATCCTAATCAATCAGGGGAAGAAAAAAAAAACAACAACAACAACAACAACTCACCAGGACTCAGATATACAGAGATGGAGAGGATTTCACTACCACATGAGCAAACGCTGTGGCGATGGGACACACAAAACCAACTTACAGCCAGAAATAAATGAGCTGCTTAGGACACTCGCCATCTGCCGTGCCTCCGTTTGTGACCTGACTCACGCATGCTTTGACATGCGCACATGTAACTTCTCTCGTGGATGAGAAATTTGGGTTATTGATTTCTTCTCACTTTACATCCATATTCGTTGACAGTTCATGACTCTATTGGAAAAAAAGAATGGGAATGAGAGACAGAAGTCTTGAGAAGGGGTCTTAATTGGAGGGGTCGACAGAGGCATGAGAGCAGGGGCTCTAGGGTCAGAAGAAGGTAAGGACCAGGCCTCTTTAGTTAAGCTCTGAAAACTTTATCATTGTCCTCCATCAGTTAGGATAATATATAGCCTCTAACCTCACAGGATCATCAGGGACTAAATGAAATAAAGGCTATCCAACTGTGAGATTGTATCTATGTTGACATTGATAAATCACTAAGCCACGTTTGGCCTTATATTCCGCCTTTGGAGTAAACAGAAAATAATAAAAATTAAAACCCTGCTTTTAGAATTTTAAAAAAAAATGTGGGAAATATGTTACTTTCAAATTCTTTTGACTCCATAAGTAATTCTCATTTTATGATAACGATTATCATAAAAATAATCTCAGAGATCTCTGTTTTGAGGCTGGATCATCAGGCCAAAACTTAGATGAGGTCACTTCCCTAGGGCCTTTGACTTGTTGTGGCTCTAGAGACAAAATGATCACATTTTCTTCTTTTCTTTCTTTTTAATCTAAAAGTCACCTTTCCAAAATTTTGGTGAAATAATCTAGTGGGTTTCTTTCTCTGCCTGTGCGTTTGCCAAGTGGCCCAATGATCTTTGAAGTCAAGGAGACACGGATTTGAGTTCACATCTATCATTTACTACTTCCCTTTCCTGGGAAAGTTATATCCGTTAACCTTGATTCTGTGATGAAGGAAATAATTCCAGCTCCTGAGGTCAAGACAGAGGACGCTTAGTCCTGGAAACACCGACTCTAATAAATATCCACTCTCTCCCACATTGGTTTACCGAGTAACGCTGATTTAGCTAATGTAGATACCTCTTTCCTCTGCGAAGACAGAACCCGCCAGTTAAGGAAGGATTAGCGTGACTCCTGGAGTGGGTGTGGATTTGTGCAGTGAGTGGCATATGGAGGTGGAAAGGTGGGGGAGAAAGTGCTGTGCATTGCACAGAGGCAGCAAGTCTTGGGTACACTGCTCCACACCCAAGCTAAGCAGATGCCGGAAAAAGCACAGCCACCGGCGATGGAAGAGGCCAGGGCCCTGTGCTCATCTGTTTCTTCTGAGCTATTCCCCGGCTGCAGATCCCCTCCCCTTATCCCCAGAGCTTACATTTCTCAACACCAGCAATCTGTACATTGAAGTCACTTTCCTCTGTTGGGAAGCATAAATCTGGCCTCCTCCGAGTCCACTGTAGCAAATTGCTAGCCCCTTCTCAGACACAAAGGAGAAAATCAAGGTTGACTGCAAAATTCTTCTAGTTGCTTTGTGGAGGCATCCCACTTGAACACGGAGGAGAGCATTCTTCAAGGTACGCCCTGGAGAATGCTTCCAAGGTATGTACATTTGCAAAGGGGGGAAAAAAAGAATGTTTTATGGTCAAAGGCTGACAACGTATTACCCGTTATGACCCAGTCTTTGTCAGTTACCATGAGATCATTACAGAGAGTCCAGGAAAATAACTTTGTGTTTTGATGACTGCTTCCCAAAAGAATTTCACAATAGAAACCATTTTCCAAATAACACTTGTAAATTACTATGAAACTAGTTTTTTTTAAGAAGCCATTTTGTCAATGATGAAAACTGTCTCAACTCTCCCAAATACCTAAAATTCTGTATAAGTTTGTTGTGGATCTTTGATTGGCAGACAGCGCTCATTAAATATTTGCTACATGAATTGCACAACTGATTAACGACTAGACAATTGTGCTATGCTTGTGCTGGTTAGTGCTAGATTGTATGTAACCAACTAATCTATCAATCCACAAACGTTCATCTACCATGTACTCTCAGAGGTGAACAGTTTCACATAAAAGAACTTGTAATGTAAGACAGCTGGAGCACTGAGCTTCAGTTCTGACCTGGTCCAGCTCTGTGGAAGTGACTGATGGCTTAGTCACAGGTCATGTCTCTCTCAGCCCCAGATGAAAATACTGTGCATTACACGTTTTTTGGTTTTTGTTTTTTTTTTTGAATTATACTGATTTTTAATGTTCTCTCCCATGTGATCACAATAAACCACTAAACTATGTACAAACTCTAATTGATATCTTAACACAAAGCACCTATCTTAGACATTTCCTTTTTACCCGGATTAACACAGTTACCCTTAATCAGATTGTCTATTGGTTAAAAAATATTTCATTACAGGGAGAGCAAGCCCTGTACCTGGGCAGCACAGTAGACTTGACCCTGGTTGCGGGAATGTGGATGAGCCAGCCTTGAGGGCAGGAGAGCAGGAGGGCTAGCCCAGCCCCTCACCTGCTGCAGTACTCAGGAAAGCAGGCTTTGAACTTCTCTGGGCAGCACAACAGAGCTGGCCTTTGCTCCTTGCCAGCTGCATCATAGAGTGAGCTGGCCAGGTCAGTGCTGGCAAGTTTTCCCTGGGTGTGTGGGTGAAGGAAAGCTGGTTGGCTGACCAGCTCAGCTACCACCCAGGCCTGGATCCAGGGCTTTGAGTCGGCCCACCCCCAACATCTACCCGACCTATGAACTGCTGGAGCTCGTGAAGGGGCCAGACCTACAGATCCAAAGGTGTAGGATCTCCATGGCAAAGGGCAACAACAGGATATCTGAGAGGAGTCCCAGTGAAGACCCAGTATTGATAGGGTGGCAGAAGCTTTGAACCAGACCAATGACTCACTGCAATGAACATTTATTTGCAAGTAAAGTATTGTAGACAGAAGGGCATACTGTGGGACTCACTGTGACATACTATAGCTTCCACAATGCGAATTTATTTTCCTGTGGGGGGTGGTTGCAAGGGTGGAGGATGGGTACAATGGGACTAAAAGATGGGTAGAATTGGGGTGCATGATGTGAAATTCATCAATCAATAAAAAGGTCAAAATAGATGAACTTGTCAGAAAAAATAGTGATATTTTTAATGAAACCAGATGTTTAGAAAATGTAGTATTTTAAATGTATAGTTTGGTATTTTGAAATAAAGGCAAATAAATAAACAAAAATTTTTGTTAAATTTTAGTCATTGTATGTATGTGTATGTATACACACACATACACACACACACACACACACACACACATGCAGATGCCAGTACATGCCACAAGTCTAGGTGTAGAGGTCAGATACGCTTGTAAGATGCAATTTTCTTCTTTCCCTGGGTGAATTGCAGGCACCAAACTCAAGTCTTCAGGCTTGGTGGCAAGTGCCTGTATTTAATGAGCCTTCCCAATGGCCTCAGATTACACACCTTGATGAGAAATTCATATAGTTGGAATATTCATGTGGACTGTGGTGCTAAATAAGGTTGTAGGCAATGAAAGAAATTTAATCTATACACCCACTGATAACCACAGGAAACATGTTGTTTCTGTCAGTGTTTTGTTTTTTAAATGGTATTTTATGGTAATAGCTCGATCTCTGTGTTTGAACTTACTCATTCTTAAAAAAAAAAAAAAAAAAAAAAGGCCTTTGTCTGGAGGGAGATGCATAGTGCAGGGCCCCTCATATCAATGCAAATGTCTTCCTTTTCCAAGGTCTTTGGAGCCAGCAGTGGTGGAACCCACAATGATTTACATTCCACCGTAAGGGTTAACCTCATCTCATGGTCACTGTTGTCTCAGGACAACTTGTCAGCTCACAGGAACATCCTATAATGGATTTGAAGTGGATTGTGCACCCCTTGCAAGGTGCATGCTGTATTTATTGAATAGACATTAAAAAGAACATTTCTCAATTTCTCAGCACTGAACTCAGGTCAATGGATCTTCTTGGCACTGACACGCTGAGTCAACTCCTAGCTTGAAGCTTTAAAGGGACTGGCTTAGATTAAAGGGTTAGAATCTGTCTTCAGTGTTTCCCTGGCAAAATCGTTGAGTCTTAAATCATTTATGTTGCCAGCTTAGAGCTTTACTTGGTGATTCTCTGTTATCTTTGAGACACACACATACACACACACAAACCACATACATACATACGTACATACATACATATGTACATACATACATACATAAACACACCACACATATCACATACATACCACGTACACACTCTACGCATACATAGACCACACATATTATATATATATATATGTATCACATACACTCACATACCCACACCACATACTCACACACTAAACACACACATCACACACATACACATCACATATATGAACTCATATATATATGTATATATGTGATATGCACATATATACATATATATATATATATCACATGCACACACACCACACACACATACACATATACACATATACCAGATATAATCATATATATATACCACACGAGTTAACATAAACATACACACACAGAACAACACAATACATACACACACTCCCACACAGCACACATTCATATGTAAACACATAACACATGAAGAGAATAAGAGTTTATCTTTTGCAGATTGGACGAGGTACTTAGACTGTTCCAGATACCATATAGATCAACTGTTTCATCATCAACAGTATAATCTGAAGATAGCAGGACCTACCTATGTCCTCTGAATGTCTCACTGCCAGATCAGTAACCCAGCCAGAATAGTTATGCCCTCATATCATGACACATGGTTATTTTTAAATAGACCCATTGACTGACTGACTTTAAGGACAATCGTGTTCCCTTTCACATGTCTGCAGCATACATCATCCCTACTCAGCATTCACCAGAACACTTACCCAGGTAGTCAATCACTGTCACCTGTCACCTTGGTAGGAGTTTGTGTGCACATAATGGCATTCACTCATTGATGGCTTCTTACAAAAGAAAACAAGGCTTTATACTCTTATACAATTAAATGCAGGTCAAACAGAAGCAGTGTTAACAAACTTTATTAATTAAATTTGTTGTTTGACAATTTCACACATGTACATGGTTATTGACCTTCCCCAATGCCACCCTCTTGTTACTCCTGCTATACCTCATTGCCTGGAGTTCTCTCCCTCACTTTCATGTCTACTGTTTTATTCTGTGACACACTAGGGCTTTATATGTGACCATGGGTTGAGAGCTCTCCACTGGATCCTGCTAGCACACCATTGATACAAAGCTGAAGATAATGACACAACCTCTTTTGCTCCATCACGAGCAAGTAGTTTAGCATTAAGGCCTTTAGAAACACAGCCAAGAGTGTTCCTGTTGGTCCCTCCTGCTGACTCAAGCTGAAGCTGAGGCCTGGCTGTCTCTCTCATGTCCTGTCACCACTGTTGCTAACCCAACTCTGGTGACCTGGACTGCTATTGCCTCCTGAAGTGTTCATGAGTGGACTGACCCGTCAGCCACTGCTGACCTGTGAACCAAACTGCCAGTTTCTAGACAACACAGACAGGAGTTGCTCCAAAGAACCTTTCTAAACAGGTCTACTGCCCCTGTATCCTTCTTCTCCACCACCTCCGATGGGTGGTGGGCTAACTGAGAGGGTAAAGCATTTATAAACCACCATTTAAAAATAGGATTTAAAAATTTAAAGCTGCATCCTTCCTTGCTGAAACTTGCCTAACACCAGTATTTCACCTTCTGCTTTCTTTTTACCTATTCTCTACTGTGCCCTCTTCCTTAAGGCAGTCTCACTTGTCTAGTTTAGTGGCTTCACAGATACCCCAGGTTAAAAAAACACAACTGAAAGGTGGAATCAGCATTTACATTTGAGTGAGAACATAAAGTATTTTTCATCTGGCCCTGCTTATCTTGCTCAGTAAATATGGTTTTATTCCAATTTTACACATTACCTCCATGTTTCATAATTTCTTTCACAACTAAATAAAATTTCATTGTATAGGTCAATTTCTGGGCATCTCTACACTCCCTATTGTTATATGGAGATGCCCATATAACCTTATTCATGTATGTTCTAGCTATAATAGGCAAAAAATTGAAGCAGTCTAGATGTTCATCAAGTGATAAATACATGGTGGAAACATGACACATGAACACAATGGAACACGTTTCTCAACCTTCACCTCATTTTCCAGAACTTGTTCTCCTTGAACGGGGTCTCTCTCTGATGTTAACTCCTAGATCTCAGTTGAGATATCCCTCTGCCCTTCAAATTCTGATGATATTTCTAACACTTTTTTTTTAATAATCCATGCATTGTTCTGAATCTAAAAGACTCAGTGGCATATTTCATGAAGATGGTACTATGGAGCAGGGGAAATGGCTCCATGGGAATGCATAATATGACAGCATAAACACCTCAGCAACCACACAAAAAGTTTGGAAAGATGTACACTGCAACCACAGAATTGGAAGTTAAATACAGGAGGATCATTGGAGTCTGTGAGTTGGTCAGCCTAATCATACATACTTAGCTCCAAAGTTAGTGGCAGACCCTGTCTCAAGGCATTAAAGATGGCACCTGACATCCTCCCCGGGCCACCACAAGTAGACACTGGCACACACACGTGCATGTATGTAGGCATACTCATCACACACACACACACAGTTTTTTTTTAAAATACAGCACTATTTGTCCCTGTATTCTAATTAAGAGGAAGATAATTTTAAAATAGTCCACTGCCATATTTGAAGGCACTGTGATTTATCTAATAAGCTCCATTTATTCTACAATCATCACATGAGTGCAATTTCAAGTGCCTGCACCAAGTGTCTAATTTCATATATGAATTCTGTCTATCCAGAAGACAATGTTATCTCTGGGATGGGGATAGTTCTACATCAGCTATATAACTTTATATCAGTGTACTGATTGATCAACAGAATAGTCTGTCGGTATGAATTAATACTGCCATATTTGTGGCTTAGCACATTTACTGGAAGTCTTATAGATAAAAGTAATTAGTTGTTAAACATCTGAGCATTTAAGAAAGACATGGTGCTGCATGAATGCAATCCCAGCACTTATGAGATAGAGGCAAAAGGATCTAGAAATCAAGAACATGGTTAGCTGATAGAGAAATAGAGTCTAACATAGGCTACATGACACCTTATTTCTCATGAATGATGAAAATAAAATAAAATAGCACCACCAGGAAGGATAAATACAAGATTCACCATAGTAGGATACAGCTAATTTGCATTTCCCTATACTCTTGAGCCAGAAAAAAAAAAGGTGGGCTCATGGCCCTAGATACCCAGACAATGATGATATTAATTCTCTATGCATCATGACACTGTGATAGGCTAGACAGAAAGTAACTAGTCATTTTTTTTTTAGTTATTTTTATTTTCTATATTCTATGTTTACATTTCAAAGGCTTTCCCCTTTCCCAGTTCCCACCCACCATAGTTCCCATAGTTCTTCTCCCCCCCAACTATTCCCCAATCATTCCCCCTCCCCCCTCGGTTTCTTTACTAAACTGGATGCAATCTTTACATGCCCAGGGTCCTCTCCTTTCTTCTTCTTGGGAATCATTTGACTTGCTATTTGTGTCTTGAGTATTTAGTGCTTCTGGGCTCATTAATATCCACTTATCAGTGATTGCATTTCATGTGCATTCTTTTGTGATTGGGTTAGCTCACTCAGGATGATATTTTCCAGGTCTAACCATTTACCTACAAATTGCATGAATTCATTATTTTTAATTGCTGAGTAGTATTCCATTGTATAAATATACCACATTTTCTGTATCCATTCCTCCTTTGAGGGATATTTGGGCTCCTTCCAATTTCTGGCTATTATAAACAAGGCTGCTATAAACATAGTGGAGCATGTGTCTTTATTGCATGTAGGGGAATCCTCTGGGTATATGCCCAGGAGTGGTATGGCAGGGTCCTCTGGAAGTGACATGCCCAATTTTCTGAGGAACCGCCAAACTGATTTCCAGAGTGGTTTTACCATTTTGCAATCCCACCAACAGTGGAGGAGTGTTCCTCTTTCTCCACATCCTCGCCAGCACTTGTTGTCTCTTGAGTTTTTAATCTTAGCTATTCTGACTGGTGTGAGGTGGAATCTCAGGGTTGTTTTGATTTGCATTTCCCTGATGACTAATGATGTTGAACATCTCTTAAGGTGTTTCTCGGCCATCCGAATTTCTTCTGGTGAAAATTCTTTGTTTAGCTCTGTGCCCCATTTTTTGATAGGGTTATTTGTTTCTTTGCGGTCTAACTTCTTGAGTTCTTTGTATATATTGGATATTAGCCCTCTGTCGGATGTGGGGTTGGTAAAGATCTTTTCCCACTTTGTTGGTTGCCGTTTTGTCCTTCGGACAGTGTCCTTTGCTTTGCAGAAACTTTGTAATTTTATGAGGTCCCATTTGTCGATTCTTGATCTTAGTGCGTACGCTATTGGTGTTCTGTTCAGGAAATTTTCCCCTGTGCCCAAGTCCTCCAGGGTCTTTCCAAGTTTCTTTTCTAATAGTTTCAGTGTGTCTGGTTTTATGTGGAGGTCCTTGATCCACTTGGAGTTGATCTTAGAGCAAAGAGATAAGAGTGGGTCAATTCGCATTCTTCTGCATGTTGACCTCCAGTTGAACCAGCACCATTTGTTGAAAAGGCTATCTTTATTCCATCGGATGGTTGTGGCTCCTTTATCAAAGATCAAGTGACCATAAGTCTGTGGGTTAATTTCAGGGTCTTCAATCCTGTTCCATTGATCTGTTTGCCTGTTGCTATACCAATACCATGCAGTTTTTAACACAATTGCTCTGTAGTACTGCTTGAAGTCAGGGATATTGATTCCCCCAGAAGTCCTTTTATTGTTGAGAATAGTTTTAGCTATCCTGGGTTTTTTGTTGCTCCAGATGAATTTGAGAAATGCTCTTTCTAGATCTATGAAGAATTGAGTTGGGATTTTGATGGGGATTGCATTGAATCTGTATATTGCTTTTGGCAAGATGGCCATTTTTACTATATTGATCCTGCCAATCCAGGAGCAAGAAATATTTTTCCATCTTCTGAGGTCTTCTTCGATTTCTTTCTTCAGGGACTTGAAGTTCCTGTTGTACAGATCTTTCGCTTGTTTGGTTAGAGTTACGCCAAGATACTTTATGTTGTTTGTGGCTATTGTGAAGGGTGTTATTTCCCTAATTTCTTTCTCTGCCTGCTTGTCCTTTGAGTACAAGAAGGCCACTGACTTGCTTGAGTTAATTTTATAACCTGCCACTTTGCTGAAGTTGTTTATCAGCTGTAGAAGTTCTCTGGTGGAGTTTTTTGGGTCGCTTAGGTAAACTATCATATCGTCTGCAAATAATGATAGTTTCACTTCTTCCTTTCCAATTTGTATCCCTTTGACTTCCTTATGTTGTCTAATTGCTCTTGCTAGAACTTCAAGTACTATATTGAAAAGATATGGAGAGAGAGGGCAGCCTTGTCTAGTCCCTGATTTTAGTGGGAATGCTTCAAGTTTCTCTCCATTTATTTTGATGTTGGCTACTGGTTTGCTGTAGCTTGCTTTTACTATGTTTAGGTATGGGCCTTGAATTCCTGCTCTTTCCAAGACTTTTAGCATGAAAGGATGCTGAATTTTGTCGAATGCTTTTTCAGCATCTAATGAGATGACCATGTGGTTTTTTTCTTTCAGTTTGTTTATGTAGTGGATTACATTGATGGATTTCCGTATATTGAACCATCCCTGCATCCCTGGGATGAAGCCTACTTGATCATGGTGGATGATCGTTTTGATGTGCTCTTGGATTCGGTTAGCAAGAATTTTATTTAGTATTTTTGCATCTATATTCATCAGAGAAATTGGCCTGAAGTTCTCTTTCTTTGTTGGATCTTTTTGTGGTTTAGGTATTAGCGTAATTGTGGCTTCGAAGAATGAGTTGGGCAGTGTCCCTTCTGTCTCTATTTTGTGGAATAGTTTGGAGAGTATTGGTGTTAAGTCTTCTTTGAAGGTCTGGTAGAATTCTGCACTAAAACCATCTGGTCCCGTACTTTTTTTGGTTGGGAGGCTTTCTATAACCCCTTCTATTTCTTTAGGGGTTATGGGACTATTTAGCTGGTCTACTTGATGCTGATTTAATTTTGGTATTTGATATCTGTCTAGGAAATCGTCCATTTCCTCCAGATTCTCCAGTTGTTTTGAGTATAGACCTTTGTAGTAGGATCTGATGATCTTTTGAATTTCCTCAGTTTCTGTTGTTATGTCTCCCTTTTCATTTCTAATTTTGTTAATTTGTATACTGTCTCTGTGTCCTTTGGTTAGTCTGGCTAAGGGTTTATCTATCTTGTTGATTTTCTCAAAGAACCAGCTCCTGGTCTTGTTGATTCTTTGTATGGTTCTCTTTGTTTCTATTTGATTGATTTCAGCCCTGAGTTTGATGATTTCTTGTCTTCTACTCCTCCTGGGTGAATTAACTTGTTTTTCTTCCAGGGCTTTAAGGTGTGCCATTAAGCTGCTAGTGTATGCTCTCTCCAGTTTCTTTTTGGATGCACTTAGAGCTATGAGTTTTCCTCTTAGCACTGCTTTCATTGTGTCCCATAGATTTGGGTAGGTTGTACCTTCATTTTCATTGAATTCTAAAAAGTCTTTGATTTCTTTTTTTATTTCTTCCTTGACCAAGGTGTCATTGAGTAGAGTATTGTTCAGTTTCCATGTGTATGTGGGCTTTCTGTTGTTTTTGTTGCTATTGAAGACCACTCTTACTCCATGGTGATCTGATAAGAGGCATGGGATTAGCTCGATCTTCTTGTATTTGTTGACATCTGTCTTGTGACCGATTATATGGTCTATTTTGGAGAAGGTACCATGCGGTGCTGAGAAAAAGGTATATTCTTTAGCTTTAGGATGAAATGTTCTATATATATCTGTTAAATCCAATTGGTCCAGAGTTTCAATTAGTTTCACTGTGTCCCTGTTTAGTTTCTGCTTTCCTGATCGGTCCATTGAGGAGAGTGGGGTGTTGAAGTCACCCACAATTATTGTGTTAGGTGTAATGTGTGCTTTAAGCTTTAGTAAGGTTTCTTTTACGAAGGAGGGTGCCCTTGCATTTGGAGCATAGATGTTCAGTATTGAGAGCTCTTCCTGGTGGATTTTCCCTTTGGCCAGCAAGAAGTGACCTTCTGAGTCTCTTTGGATGATTTTAGGTTGAAAGTCAATTTTATCTGATATTAGAATGGCTACTCCAGCTTGTTTCCTGAGACCATTTGCTTGTAAAATTGTCCTCCAGCCTTTTACTCTAAGGTAGTGTTTGTCTTTAACACTGAGATGTGTTTCCTGTATGCAGCAAAATGTAGGGTCCTGTTTCCGTATCCAGTCTGTTAATCTATGTCTTTTTATTGGGGAATTGAGTCCATTGACGTTAAGAGATATTAAGGAATAGTAATTATTACCTCCAGACATTTTTGAAATTATATTTATTTATCTTATTTATTTTTTATATTCGAGAGGTTATCTTCTTTTGGGTTTGATGAGAGGAGGTTTCTATCTTGCTTCTTCCCGGGTGTAGTTTCCGTCCTTGTCTTGGTGTTTTCCCCCTATTATCCTTTGTAGGGCTGGATTTGTGGAGAGATATCTTGCAAATTTGGTTTTGTCATGGAATATCTTGATGTCTCCATCAATGGCAATTGAGAGTTTTGCTGGGTAAAGTAGTTTTGGCTGAAGTTTGTGTTCTCTTAGAGTTTGCATGATATCTGCCCAGGATCTTCTAGCTTTCATGGTCTCAGGTGAGAAGTCTGGTGTTATTCTGATAGGTTTTCCTTTATATGTTACTTGGCCTTTTTCTCTTGCTGCCTTTAGTATTCTTTCTTTGTTTATTACATTTGGAGTTTTGATTATTATGTGACGGGATGTATTTCTGTTCTGGTCCAGTCTGTTTGGGGTTCTATAGGCTTCTTGTATATTCATGGGCATCTCTCTCCTTAGGTTGGGGAAGTTTTCTTCCATAATTTTATAGAAGATATTAGCTGGCCCTTTAACTTGTAAATCTTCACTCTCGTCTATACCTATAATCCTTAGGTTTGGTCTTCTCATAGTGTCTTGGATTTCCTGGATGTTTTGGGTTACCACCTTTTTGCATTTAGTATTTTCTTTGACTGTTGAATCAATGGTTCCTATGTTATCTTCGGCTTCTGAGATTCTGTCTTCTATCTCTTGTATTCTATTGTTGATACTTGCGTCTATGGCCCCTGATTTCTTCCCCAGGTTTTCTATCTCCAATGTTGTCTCCCTCTGTGATTTCTTAGTTGTTTCTACTTCTGTTTTTAGTATCTGGATGGATGTGCTCAGATCTTTCGCTTGTTTGATTGTGTTTTCATGTATTTCTTTAATAGATTTTTGTGCTTCCTCTTTCATAGCTTCTACTTGTTGGCCCACGTTCTTCTGTAGTTCTTTAAGTGACTTTTGTCTTTCTTCCTTATTGTCTTCTTCTCTTTGATCCATCTTCTCCTGCATTTCTTGAAGTGATTTTTGTATTTGCCTCGTAAAGGCTTCTAACTTTTGATCCATTTTCTCCTCTATTTCTTTACGAGATTTTTCTATGTGTTCAGCTACCAGCATCCTGACCAGTGATTTTATATCCAAGTCTTGTTTTTCTGGTGTTTTAGGGTATCCAGGGATTCCTGTTGTTGGAGAACTGGGTTCAGATGCTGTCATGTTGCCTTGATTTTTGTTAGTAATGTTCCTTCGTTTTCCTTTTGCCATCTGGTTATTTCTGGTTTTAGTTGGCCTTGTTGTCAGTGGCTGGTGTTTGAATCTCCTGTGAGGCTGGGCTCACCTGTTGTTTCTCTGGGCCTTTCCAGCTGTGTCCTAGTTGCAATATGGAGGCCCGCCGCTACACTGCTGGTCTAGGGGCCGGCGAGCTGGTTGCAGAACGCAGCTTAGGTGCTCACCCGAGGGCGGGGATGTCCCACAGAGCCTGGGCCTTTCCAGCTGTGTCCTGGTTGTGATATGGAGGCCCGCCGCTACACCGCTGGTCTAGGGGCCGGCCAGCTGGTTGCAGAACGCAGCCTATGTGCTCACCAGAGGGCGGGGATGTCCCACAGAGCCTGGGCCTTTCCAGCTGTGTCCTGGTTGCAATATGGAGGCCCGCCGCTACACCGCTGGTCCAGGGGCCGGCGAGCTGGTTGCAGAAGCAGCCTTGGTGCTCACCAGAGGGCTCGGGGATGTCCCACAGAGCCTAGGCGGGACTCCGCCTGCTTGGCTCGGAGACCCTAGCAGATACCCCCGTGAGTGTAGCCCTGGAAGGGGTGTTTACCTGGGCCTTTCCAGCTGTGTCCTGGTTGCAATATGGAGGCCCGCCACTACACCGCTGGTCTAGGGGCCGGCGAGCTGGTTGCAGAACGCAGCTTAGGTGCTCACCCGAGGGCGGGGATGTCCCACAGAGCCTGGGCCTTTCCAGCTGTGTCCTGGTTGTGATATGGAGGCCCGCCGCTACACCGCTGGTCTAGGGGCCGGCCAGCTGGTTGCAGAACGCAGCCTATGTGCTCACCAGAGGGCGGGGATGTCCCACAGAGCCTGGGCCTTTCCAGCTGTGTCCTGGTTGCAATATGGAGGCCCGCCGCTACACCGCTGGTCCAGGGGCCGGCGAGCTGGTTGCAGAAGCAGCCTTGGTGCTCACCAGAGGGCTCGGGGATGTCCCACAGAGCCTAGGCGGGACTCCGCCTGCTTGGCTCGGAGACCCTAGCAGATACCCCCGTGAGTGTAGCCCTGGAAGGGGTGTTTACCTGGGCCTTTCCAGCTGTGTCCTGGTTGCAATATGGAGGCCCGCCGCTACACCGCTGGTCTAGGGGCCGGCGAGCTGGTTGCAGAACGCAGCTTAGGTGCTCACCCGAGGGCGGGGATGTCCCACAGATCCTGGGCCTTTCCAGCTGTGTCCTGGTTGCAATATGGAGGCCCGCCGCTACACCGCTGGTCCAGGGGCCGGCGAGCTGGTTGCAGAAGCAGCCTTGGTGCTCACCAGAGGGCTCGGGGATGTCCCACAGAGCCTAGGCGGGACTCCGCCTGCTTGGCTCGGAGACCCTAGCAGATACCCCCGTGAGTGTAGCCCTGGAAGGGGTGTTTACCTGGGCCTTTCCAGCTGTGTCCTGGTTGCAATATGGAGGCCCGCCACTACACCGCTGGTCTAGGGGCCGGCGAGCTGGTTGCAGAACGCAGCTTAGGTGCTCACCCGAGGGCGGGGATGTCCCACAGAGCCTGGGCCTTTCCAGCTGTGTCCTGGTTGTGATATGGAGGCCCGCCGCTACACCGCTGGTCTAGGGGCCGGCCAGCTGGTTGCAGAACGCAGCCTATGTGCTCACCAGAGGGCGGGGATGTCCCACAGAGCCTGGGCCTTTCCAGCTGTGTCCTGGTTGCAATATGGAGGCCCGCCGCTACACCGCTGGTCCAGGGGCCGGCGAGCTGGTTGCAGAAGCAGCCTTGGTGCTCACCAGAGGGCTCGGGGATGTCCCACAGAGCCTAGGCGGGACTCCGCCTGCTTGGCTCGGAGACCCTAGCAGATACCCCCGTGAGTGTAGCCCTGGAAGGGGTGTTTACCTGGGCCTTTCCAGCTGTGTCCTGGTTGCAATATGGAGGCCCGCCACTACACCGCTGGTCTAGGGGCCGGCGAGCTGGTTGCAGAACGCAGCTTAGGTGCTCACCCGAGGGCGGGGATGTCCCACAGATCCTGGGCCTTTCCAGCTGTGTCCTGGTTGCAATATGGAGGCCCGCCGCTACACCGCTGGTCCAGGGGCCGGCGAGCTGGTTGCAGAAGCAGCCTTGGTGCTCACCAGAGGGCTCGGGGATGTCCCACAGAGCCTAGGCGGGACTCCGCCTGCTTGGCTCGGAGACTCTAGCAGATACCCCCGTGAGTGTAGCCCTGGAAGGGGTGTTTACCTGGGCCTTTCCAGCTGTGTCCTGGTTGCAATATGGAGGCCCGCCGCTACACCGCTGGTCTAGGGGCCGGCGAGCTGGTTGCAGAACGCAGCTTAGGTGCTCACCCGAGGGCGGGGATGTCCCACAGAGCCTGGGCCTTTCCAGCTGTGTCCTGGTTGTGATATGGAGGCCCGCCGCTACACCGCTGGTCTAGGGGCCGGCCAGCTGGTTGCAGAACGCAGCCTATGTGCTCACCAGAGGGCGGGGATGTCCCACAGAGCCTGGGCCTTTCCAGCTGTGTCCTGGTTGCAATATGGAGGCCCGCCGCTACACCGCTGGTCCAGGGGCCGGCGAGCTGGTTGCAGAAGCAGCCTTGGTGCTCACCAGAGGGCTCGGGGATGTCCCACAGAGCCTAGGCGGGACTCCGCCTGCTTGGCTCGGAGACCCTAGCAGATACCCCCGTGAGTGTAGCCCTGGAAGGGGTGTTTACCTGGGCCTTTCCAGCTGTGTCCTGGTTGCAATATGGAGGCCCGCCGCTACACCGCTGGTCTAGGGGCCGGCGAGCTGGTTGCAGAACGCAGCTTAGGTGCTCACCCGAGGGCGGGGATGTCCCACAGATCCTGGGCCTTTCCAGCTGTGTCCTGGTTGCAATATGGAGGCCCGCCGCTACACCGCTGGTCCAGGGGCCGGCGAGCTGGTTGCAGAAGCAGCCTTGGTGCTCACCAGAGGGCTCGGGGATGTCCCACAGAGCCTAGGCGGGACTCCGCCTGCTTGGCTCGGAGACTCTAGCAGATACCCCCGTGAGTGTAGCCCTGGAAGGGGTGTTTACCTGGGCCTTTCCAGCTGTGTCCTGGTTGCAATATGGAGGCCCGCCGCTACACCGCTGGTCCAGGGGCCGCCGAGCTGGTTGCAGAAGCAGCCTTAAGTAACTAGTCATTGCCAGAAACAAAGTATGCCTTTAAAAGGAGTATTTTCCTAAGGAACAAAATGGAGAAATTTTCTTTAATTTTTAATTATTTATTATTTTTAGCAAAGTGACCATAGAGTTATTTAGAAAAGGAGAGAAAGGCCTCTAAGAGTAGCAAGTGCTCTGAGATAGAATTAAGAAGACCTAAGAATTTCCTACCTAGAATTCCTTATACAGTTCAAGCAACAGAAGGCTGTTATGGTCCACTCAACTCTGTTCCCAATACTTATCCATGATATTAAAGTATATCCTGTTCAAAAATTGTGAATAGTAGAGGGAGCCCTGCGGTCTGAGGTTACCACCATATTGGCTCCTTGACCAAGCAGCCAGCTCAGCCAGGTACAAGGGGAACAACAAAGTGGAAGATCGCTCGGGACATAGTCCATCTGGGTTCCTTCTGCAAGTAGGAGCTGGGCAGCTCTACAGCTGTCTGGGCACATATCCTGCAAGGGAGTATTTGACCTGCAGGGAGTCCTGCGCTTAGAGGGAGTCCTGCTCTCAGAGACCTGTGCCACATCTGACGTGGGGAAGATCCCACTTCCTGATACTCTCTAGAAAACTGGCAGGATCATGGCATTCAAGAACTGGCAGAAGCAGGTCATTCCATAACTGGCATCAGTAGGTGCATTCAAACTGGTAGAAATGGGGCATTTGAGAACCAGTATCAGCAGAGCACTTGAAATCCCGCAGCAGCAGAACATTTGAGAAATAACAACCTGCAGGGCATTCGACCCTTGCCAACTCTGCCACAGGAAAGACCCTATCACCTGATACTTCCTGGAGAACCAGCTGTTTGCAGGTCATTGGAGAAAGAGGGAATCACAGGAGTACAGAAACACAGGCCTGCAGGACAGAGAAGATAGTGACAGCAAGACCAGCTAACACCAGAGATAACGAGATAGCCAAAGGCAAATGCAAGATTGTTACCAGCAAGCAGTAAGCAAGGCAACATGGCACCATTAGAACCCAGTTCTCCCACAACAGCAAATCCTGCATACTCCATCACATCAGAAAAGCAAGAGCTAGATTTAAAATCATATCTCATATTGTTGACGGAGGACTTCAAGAAGGACATAAATAATTCCATTAAAGAAATACAGGAAAACATGGGTCAACAGGTAGAAACACAAAAATCCCTTAAAGAAAGACAAGAGAATATGGATCAAAAGGTAGAAGCCCTTAAAGAGGAAACACAAAAATCTCTTAAAGAAATACGGGAGAACATGGGTCAACAGGTAGAAGCCCTTAAAGAGGATTCTCAAAAATCCCTGAAAGAAACACAGGAGAACATGGGTCAACAGGTAGAAGGAGTTTAAGTGGAATCACAAAAAATCCTTAAAGAATTTCAGGAAAAAAAAAAAAACAAGTAAAGGAAATGAACAAAACTATCCAGGATCTGAAACTGGAAATAGAATCAACAAAATAATCGCAAAGTGAGATATCTCTGAAGACAGAAAACCTTGGAAAGAATTCAGGAGTCATAGATGCAAGCATCAACAGAATACAAGAGATAGAAGAAAGAATCTCAGATACTGAAGATTCCATAGAAAACACTGACTCAACAGTCAAAGAAAATGCAAAATGCAAAAACCTTGTAACCCAAAACATACAGGAACTCCAGGACACAATGAGAAGACCAAACGTAAGGATTATTGGTATAGAAGAAAGCTAGGATTTACATCTTAAAAGCCAAGTAAATATCTCACTTTTTTCTATATTCTTTATTTAAATTCCAAATGATTTTCCCTTTCCCAGTTCCCCCCTCCACATAAGTCCCATAAGTCCTCTTCCCTCCATCACTTCCCCAATCAACCTCCTCCCACTCCTCTGTCCTGGCAATCCCCTACAATGCTGCATCAAGCCTTTCCAGGACCAGGGCCCTCTCCTTCCTTCTTCTTGGGAATGATTTAATATGTGGGTTGTGTTTTGGATATTCAGAGCTTCTGGGCTAATATCCACTTATCACTGACTGCATTCCATGTGTGTTCTTTTGTGAATGCGTTACCTCACTTAGCATGATATTTTCCAGTTCCAACCATTTGCCTAAGAATTTCATGAATTCATTGTTTTTAATTGCTGAGTAGTATTCCATTGTGTAAATATGCCACACTTTCTGTATCCATTCTTCCATTGAGGGACATCTGGGTTCTTTCCAGCTTATGGCTATTGTAAATAAGGCTGCTATGAATATAGTGGAGCATGTGTCCTTATTGCTTGCCAGAAAATCCTCTGGGTATATGCCCAGGAGTGGTATAGCAGGGTCCTCCAGAAGTGTTATACCCAGTTTTCTGAGGAACCCCCAGACTGATTTCCAGACTGATTGTGCCAGCTTGCAATCCCACAAGCAGTGGAGGAGTGTTCCTCTTTCTCCACATCCTCACCAACACCTGCTGTCTCCTGAGTTTTTAATCTTAGCCATACTGACTAGTGTGAGGTGAAATCTCAGGGTTGTTTTGATTTGCATTTCCCTAATGACTAACGATGTTGAACAATTCTTAAGGTGCTTCTCAGTCATCCGAAGTTCTTCAGGTGAAAATTCTTTGTTTAGTTCTGTACCCCAGTTTTTAATAGGGTTATTTAGTTTTCTGGGGTCTAACTTCTTGAGTTCTTTGTATATATTAGACATTAGCCCTCTGTCGGATGTAGGGTTGGTGAAGATCTTTTCCCAATTTGTTGGTTGCAGATTTGTCCTTTTGATGGTGTCATTTGCCTTACAGAAACTTTGTAATTTTATGAGGTCCCATTTGTCAATTCTTGATCTTAGAGCATAAGCTATTGGTGTTCTGTTCAGGAACTTTTCCCCTGTGCCCAGGTCCTCAAGGGTCTTCCCCAGTTTTTTTTTTCTATTAGTTTCAGTGTGTCTGGTTTTATGTGGAGGTCCTTGATCCATTTGGATTTGAGTAGAGTACAAGAGATAAGAATGGATCAATTCAAATTCTTCTGCATGCTGACCTCCAATTGAACCAGCACCATTTGTTGAAAAGGCTATCTTTTTTCCACTGGATCTTTTCAGCTCCTTGGTCAAATATCAAGTGCCCATAGGTGTGTGGGTTCATTACTGGGTCTTCAATCCTATTCCATTGATCCACCTGCTTGTCACTGTACTAAAACCATTCAGTTTTTAACACTATTGCTCTGTAGCATTGCTTGAGGTCTGGGATACTGATTCCCCCCAGAAGTTCTTTTACTGTTGAGAATAGTCTTAGCTATCCTGTGTTTTTTGTTATTCCAGATGAATTTGAGAATTGCTCTTTCTAACTCTATGAAGAACTGAGTTGGGATTTTGATGGGGATTGCATTGAATCTGTATATTGCTTTTGGCAAGAGGGCCATTTTATCTATATTAATCCTGCCTATCCAAGAGCATGGAAGATTTTTCCATCTTCTGAGGTCTTCTTCAATATCCTTCTTCAGAGACTGGAAGTTCTTGTCTTGTTTGGTTAGAGTCACACCAAGATACTTTATATTGTTTGTGGCTATTGTGAAGGGTGTCATTTCTCTAATTTCTTTCTCAGCCTGCTTATCCTTTGAGTATAGAAAGGCTACTGATTTGCTTGAGTTGATTTTATAAGCAGCCACTTTGCTGAAGTTGTTTCTCACCTGTAGGAGTTCTCTGGTGGAGTTTTTTGGGTCACTTAAATATACTATCATATCATCTCTGAAAAACAATAGTTTGACTTCTTTCTTTCCAAGTTGTATACCTTTGACCTCCTTATGTTGTCTAATTGTTCTAACTAGAACTTCAAGTACTATATTGAAAAGATATGGAGAGGGCAGCCTTGTCTAGTCCCTGATTTTAGTGGGATTGCTTCAAGTTTCTCTCCATTTAGTTTGATATTGGCTACCACTTTGCTGTATATTGCTTTTACTATGTTTAGGTATGGGCCTTGAATTCCTGTTCTTTCCAAGACTTTTAGCATGAAAGGATGTTAAATTTTGTCAAATGCTTTTTCAGCATCTAATGAAATGACCATGTGGTTTTTTTCTTTGAGTTAGTTTATGTAGTAGATTGCATTGATGGATTTCTGTATATTGAAACATCCCTGCATCCCTGGGATGAAGCCTACTTGATCATGGGGAATGATTGTTTTGATGTGTTCGTGGATTCGGTTGGCAAGAATTTTATTGAGTATTTTTGCATGGATGTTCATAAGGGAAATTGGCCTGAAGTTCTCTTTCTTTGTTGGATCTTTGTGTGGTTTTGGTATCAGCGTAATTGTGGCTTTGTGGAATGAGCTGGGTAGTGTTCCTTCTGTTTCTATTTTGTGGAATAGTAAGCAACAATCACTTTTCCTTAATATCTCTTAATATCAATGGTCTCAATTCCCCTATAAAAAGACATAGACTAACAGACTGGGTGTATAAACAGGACCCAACATTTTGCTGCGTACAAGAAATCCACTTCAGTGACAAAGACAGTCACTGTTGAAGAGTCAAAGGTTGGAAAACAATTTTCCAAGCAAATGGTCCCACAAAACAAGCTGGAATGGCCATTCTTATATCAGATAAAATTTACTTACAACCAAAAGTTGTCAAAAAAGATAAGGAGGGACACTTCATACTGGTCAAAGGAAAAGTCTACCAAGATGAACTCTCAATTCTGCACATCTATGCTCTGAATGCAAGGGCACCCACATTCATTAAAGAAACGTTAATAAATCTCAAAGCACACATTGCACCTCACACAATAATAGTGGGAAACATCAACACCCCACTCTCAAAAATGGACAAATCATGGAATCAGAAGCTAAACAGAGATACAGTGAAACTAACTGAAGTTATGGACCAAATGGATTGAACAGATATTAATTGAACAGTCCACCCTAAAGCAAAGGAATATACCTTCTTCTCAGCACCTCATAGTACCTTCTTAAAAACTGACCATATAATTGGTCACAAAACAGGCCTCAACAGATACAGAAATATTGAAATTATTCCATGTATTTTATCAGATACCATGGCCTAAGGCTGGTCTTAAGCTCAAACAAAAGCAATGGAAAACTCACATACACATGGACCTTGAACAATGCTCTACTCAGTGATAGCTTGGACAAGGAAGAAATAAAGAAAGAAATTAAAGACATTTTAGAATTTCATGAAAATGAAGGCACATCATACCAGAATTTATGGAACACAATGAAAGCAGTGCTAAGAGGAAAACTCATAGCTCTGAGTGCCTCCAAAAAGAGAATGGAGTTTACACTAACAGCTTGATAGCACACTTGAAAGCTCTAGAACAAAAGGAAGCAAATAACCCTAAGAGGAGTAAACAGGCAGGAAATAATCAAACTTAGGGCTGAATTCAACCAAAGAGAAACAAAAAGAACTATACAAAGAATCAACAAAACAAGGATCTGGTTCTTTGAAAAAATCAACAACATAGATAAACCTTTAGCCAGACTAACCAAAGGGCACAGAGACAGTATCCAAATTAATAAAATCAAAAATGAAAGCGGAGACATAACAACAGAAACTGTGGAAATTCAAAAAACCATCAGATCCTATTACAAGAGCTTATACTCAACAAGGTTTGAAAACCTGAATGAAATGGACAACTTTCTAGATACATACCAGGTGCCAACATTAAAACAGGATCAGATCAGATAAATCATCTAAATAGTCCCATAAACCCTGAGGAAATAGAAGCAGTCATTAATAGTCTCCCATAAAAAAAAAATTAAAAAAATTAAAAAAAGCCCAGGACGAGATGGGTATTGCAGGGAATTCTAACAGATCTTCAAAGAAGAATTAATACCAATACTCTTCAAACTTTCCCATGTAATAGAAACTCAAGGAACACTACCCAACTCATTCTATGAAGATACTATAACGCTTATACCTAAACCAAACAAAGACCAAACAAAGAAGAACTTCAAACTGATCTCCCTCATGAACATTGATGCAAATCCTGGCCAACAGAATCCAAGAATGCATCAAAATTATAATTCACAATGGTCAGGTAGGCTTCATTCCAGGGATGCAGGGATGGTTCAATATTATGGAAATCTGTCAATGTAATCCACTACATAAACAAACAAGGAAAAAACCTCATGGTCATTTCATTAGATGCTGAAAAAGCTTTTGACAAAATCCAGCATCCCTTCAAGATAAAAGTCTTGGAGATATTGGGAACCCAAGGCCCATACTTAAACATAGTGAAAGCAATATACTGCAAACCAGTAGCCAACATCAAGTTAAATGGAGAAAAACTTGAAGCAATCCCACTAAAATTGGGAACCAGACAAGGCTGTCCACTCTCTCCCTATCTATTCAATATAGTACTTGAAGTCCTAGCCAGAGCAATCAGGCAGCAAAAGGAGGTCAAAAGTATACTAATTGGAAAGGAAGAAGTCAAAATATCACTATTTACAGATGATAAAATAGTATACTTAAGCGACCCCAACACTTCCATCAGAGAACTCCTACAGCTGATAAACAACTTCAGCAAAGTGGCTGGATATAAAATTAACTCAAGCAAATCAGTAGCCTTCCTCTGCTCAAAGGATAAACAAGAGGAGGAAGAAATTAGGGAAATGACACTCCTCAAAATAGTCCCAAATAATATGTCATATCTAGGGGTGACCCTAAAGAAGCAAGTGAAAGATCTATATGACAAGAAAGTCTCTGAAGAAAGAAATCAAAAAAAGTCTCAAAAGGTGAAAAGATCTTCCATGTTCATGGATTGGTAGAATCAATATAGTAAAAATGGCCATATTGCTCTTACCTCTTACCCCTCTTATGTCTCTGTCCTCTCTTGCCCCTCTTGGGCTCTCCTCCCCTCCCCCCTCTCTCCATGTGGTCATGGCCGGCCTCCACTTCTCTACTCTCTCTTTCTCCCTTTCTCTGCCTCCACCACCCCATTAACTCTCATCCTCTGCCCGAAATAAACTCTATTCTATACCCCGCCCCCAAAAAATGGCCATCTTGCCGAAAGCAATCTACAGATTCAGTGCAAACCCCATCAAAATCCCAAATCAGTTCTTCATAGATATAGAAAGAGCAATTCTCAAATTCATCTGGAATAACAAAAAACCCAGGAGAGCAAAAACTATTCTCCACAACAAAAGATCTTCTGGGGGAATCACCATCCCTGACCTTAAGCTCTACTACAGAGCAGTAGTGATTTAAAAAAAAAAAAAAAGTATGGTATTGGTATGCAGACAGGCAGGAAGAACAATGGAATAGAATTGAAGACCCAGAAAAGAACCCACACATACAGTCACTTGATATTTGACAAAGGAGCTAAAAACATCCAGGAGAAAAAAGACAGCATTTTTAACAAATGGTGCTGGATCAACTGGAGATCTGCATGCAGAAAATGCAAATCAGCTCATTATCTCCTTGTACAAAGCTCAAGTCCAAGTAGATCAAGTATCTACACATAAAACAAGGCACACTGAAGCTTATAGAGGAGAAAGTGGGGATGAATCTTGAACACTTGGGCACAGGGGAAAAGTTCCTGAACAGAACACCAATGGTTTATGCTCTAAGAACAAGAATTAACAAATGGGACCTCATAAAACTGCAAAGCTTCTGTATAGCAAATGACACTGTCAAAAGGACAAAACAGCAACCAACAAATTGGGAAAAGATCTTTACCAACCCTACATCTGATAGAGGGCTAATATTCAATGTATACAAAGAACTCAAGAAGTTAGTCTCCAGAGAGTCAAATAACCCTATTAAAAATAGGGTACAGAGCTAAACAGGGAATTCTCAATGGCTCAAACAGGAAACTCAAATGGCTCTAAAGCACCTAAGAAATGTTCAGCATCCTAAGTTAACAGGGAAGCAAGTCAAAACAACACAGAGATTCCACCTTACACCAGTCAGAATGGCTAAGATGAAAAACTCAGGGGACAGCAGTTGCTGGAGAGGATGTGGGTTTTATCAGCTTGCAATCCCACCAAAACTTCTCCATTGTTGGTTGGATTGCAAGCTGGTAAAACCACTCTGGAAATCAGTTTGGGGATTCCTCAGAAAATTAGACATAGTACTACCAGTGGACACAGCTATACCACTCCTGGGCATATACCCAGAAGATGTTCCTACATGTAATAAGGACACATGCTCCACTATGTTCATAGCTGCCTTATTTATGATAGCCAGAAGATAGAAAGAACCCAGATGTCCCTCAACAGAGGAATGGATACAGAAACTATGGTATATATACACAATGGAGTACTATTCAGCTATTAAAAACAATGAATTCATGAAATTCTTAGACAAATGGATGGAACTAGAAAGTGTCATTCTGAGTGAGGCAATCCAATCACAAAAGAACACACATGGTATGCACTCACTAATAAGCGGATGTTAGCCAAAAAGCTCAAAATAAACAAGCTATAATTCGCCAAGCTCAAAAAGAAGGAGGACTTAAGTGAGGGTGCTTTGGTTCCTCTAAGAAAAGGAACAAAATAGTCACAGGAGCAATAAGGGAGACAATGTGTGGAGCAGAGACTGAAGTAAAGGCCACCCAGAGACTGCCCTACCTGGGGATTCATCCTATTAACAGTCAACAAACCCTGACACTACTATGGATGACAAGAAGTGTATACCAAAAGGAGCATGCCATAGATGTCTCCTGAGGGGCCCTGCCAAACCCTTACAAATACAGAGGCATATGCTAAGAACCAACTATTGGACTGGGCATGGAGTCCCCAATGGAGGAGCTGGAGGATGGTCCAGAAGAGCTGAAGGGGTTTACAGCCCCATGGGAAGAACAATGATTTCGGCCACCCAGATGCCCCAAGAGTCTCAGGGACTGAACCATCAACCAAGGAGCACACATGGTTCCAGTCAAAAATGTGGCAGAGGGCCGGGCGGTGGTGGCGCACGCCTTTAATCCCAGCACTTGGGAGGCAGAGGCAGGCGGATTTCTGAGTTCGAGGCCAGCCTGGTCTACAAAGTGAGTTCCAGGACAGCCAGAGCTACACAGAGAAACCCTGTCTCGAAAAAACCAAAAAAAAAAAAAAAAAAAAAAAAATGTGGCAGAGGAAAGCCTTGTTGGGCATCAGTGGGAGGAATGGTCCTTGGTCAGGTAAAGGCTCAACAGAGGCCGGAACAAAGGGATACAGAGGGGGTGGGAGGGAGTATGTTGGGTGGAGAGGCAGGGAGAAGGAGGAAAGGGACGGGTTGGGGGTCTTAGGGGAGGGGGGATATCGGGAAAGGTTTTACCACTGGCAATGTAAATGAAGATGATATTCAATAAACAACAATATTTTTTTTAAAAAAATCTGGAATAGCAGAGAAATCTGAAAAAAAAAAAAAGACAGTAAAATCAACTCATTTACATAGACGAGAATGTCCAAAATGCTATCAGTGGATTTAACCATCAAAACTTGAAAGCAAAGAGGGACTAGAAGAATGTATTCAAATTGCTGGGACAGGTGGAAACCCTGCCAACCAGGAATGCTGCCCTGCCCTTCATACAGAGAGACGATTCTGTCACTGGGCAAACAAAGTGACAGCAGTTCATCACCATTAGACTTACCTTAAAATAAATGCTGAAGTGGGTTCTTCAACTTGAAACAAAGTAACAAGAACTGGCAAGATAAGAAAATAAAATAAAATAAATCCTAAGGATAAAAATACAAGTAAAGTCAGAATATCTTATTACTGCAAAGGTCATATGAAAACAACATTTAACTCTAGCATAAATATTTTAAAAGGGTATTAAAATATTTATCAATATAGTAAGTTATGAATGAATATACAGTAAAAAAAGATATAAATTGTGGCATTAGTAATAAGAAATATGAAGGAATAAAAAGCTGTAACCACATAACCACTCGTCCATTTACTCTTCTGCATCTGCAAGCCTCGGATATGACACTCATCTCTCCTGGAATATGGTGCCAAGTTTTCTTCACATCATAAAAACAGGCAGGTTCCAAACATAACCCATCATTATACTTTTTAGGTACCAAGATTTTCCTGCTTATCTCTGTTTCTTTTTATTAATTTCAGTTAAAGGTATTTGTTATCAACCTAATATAAATCATCACGGGTATCATATAAAGAAAATCTCACACTAACCACAGAAAAGTTGCATGGTACACACACACACACACACACACACACACACACACACGTATTTTGTTTCAAGAAAGGAATTGGGACATACTATTTTTTTTAATCTATCAAATTACAAAGGAAGTCAGTAAATGACTAAGAAGGGAATAAAGGAAGAGACAAATAGAAAAGCATACCATCAAATGACGATAGTAAATCCTGTCACTGCTTACTTTAAACATAAATGGATTCTTTTTTAATCAAAAGACATGGGACAGAAGTGAAAACAAGAATTAACACCATGTTGTCTGTAACAGACACTTTGGTCTTCAACATACCCCTAAGCTAAAACTAAATGCTGGAGAAGAATAAAACCAGTAACCAGAAGAGAACAAGAACAATTAAGAAAAAACAGATTTCAAGGTTAAAACTATCGCAAGAGGAAAAGGAGTTCATTGTGTACTGAGAAATATATCACTGACTCAGAAGATAAAGTAATTGCTAATATTTATCTACCCAACATGGAGAATTTAAACATATATAGCAAATGTTAACATAACTAAAGGGAGGAATGCATAACAATGTAATAATAGTAAGAAACAGAGGTATTCAAGGTCAACACTGGAGAGATCATTAATACCAAGAGTTAATAAGTAGCAATAGGCCAGAACTACATATTATTTTAAAAAACATTTCCTTTAATGGTAATAGGATTCACATTCTTTTACAGTATACATGGAATGTTTTTTGAGATAGACAAAATAGTAGGTCATGAAAGAGGCTCAAACACATTTTGAAATTATTTGCATTTTTGTCAAATGATTTTCCTACAACAGAATAAACTAAATAACAATGATAGAAGAAAAGCTAGGAAATTAACAAACAAATAGTAATTAAACAATACCTTCATAAGCAATCAATGGCTCAAAAAATAAAATATAAGGTTAATCAAAAGGAAACATTTAAAGCTATCCTAAGACAGGCTAGAGAAATGATTCAGATGCGAGAAGCACATACTGGTCTTGTTGAGGAGCCAAGATTGGTTCCCAGTGCTCACATCAGGCAGGTCACCACTACCGGTACCTCCAGATTCGGGGCATGTAAAACCCTTTTTCCTCCCTAGGCACTTGTACTCATATGTACATACAGAGTTAAAAACACTAAAATAATTCTTTAGAAAGTATCTCAAGACTAATGAAAATAAACCAAAAAAAAAAAAAAAAGTCTACTAGAACTTATGAGAAACAGCAGAAGCATTTTAAAGAGAAAATTTTTATGCTGATACAGTGTATTAGTTAGGGTTTCACTGCTATGAACAAACAACATGACCAATACAAGTTTTAAAAAAGACAACATTTGGGGGGGCGGACTGGGAAAGGGGAAAGCCTTTGGAATGTAAACATAGAATATAGAAAATAAAAATTTAAATTAAAAAAAAGACAACATTTAATTGGGGTTAGCTTACAGGCTCAGAGGTTCAGTCCATTGTCATCAAGGCAGAAACATGGCAGCATCCAGGCAGATATGATGCAGGAGGAGCTGAGAGTTCTACATCTTTATCTGAAAGCTGCTAGTGGAAGACTGACTTCCAGGCAACTAGGGTGAGGGTCTTAAGGTCACAACCCACCGTGACACACCTACTCCAACAAGGCCACACCTCCTAATAGGGTTTCTCCCTGAACCAATCATACACAAACCATCCACTCCCTGGCCCCCATAGGCTTGTTCAAACATGAGTCTATGGGGGCCGTACTTAAACATAGCATAATGCGAAATACATTAAGTCCAACTTCAAAAGTCCCTGTAGTCTATAGCAGTCTCTACAAGTCCAAAGTTCAAGGTCTCTTTTGAGATTCATCCAATCACTTAACTGTAATCCCCCAAGCAAGACAGGAAACCAGCTGGGCAAAGCCCAAACTCTGATGGCATGTCTGATGGCAAAGCAGTCTCCAGATATCCAACTCCTTTTTCATCTTTGTTGACTTCAAGAAGGTTCTTTATCCTGGGCTTGTTCCACTCCCTGTTAGCAGCTTTCCTTGACAGGCATCCTGTGGCTCTGGCATCTTTAACATCTTGGGGTCCCCAAGTCAGTTTCAGCTTCACGGCTTCTTGATCCAGTGTTTGAGATCCACACATGATCTTCTGTGCATCTCCAAAGAGCTGGTGTCATTTCTCCTGCTCCTAACACTCTAAGTTCAGGTTGATCCACTCCATTGCCACTGCTGTTCTTGGTGGTCATCCCACGGTACTGGCTTCTCCAATATGCTAGGGTCTTTGACTGCACCTGTGTTTCACCAAAGCCTCTCATAATCTCTCTTCATTGTACCAAACCTCAATTCCTTTGCATGATCCCTTCAATCCTGGCCTGTCAATTACAACTGAGGGTGCACTTTCACCAATGGCCTTCCATGGCCTCTCACAGTGCCAGACCTCAGCTGTTTTTCATGATGCCTTCATGCCTTTAAAACCAGTACCACCTGGATGATTCTCACACATTACATTCTTACAAGTACAGCTGCAGCATGAGGTTGAACCTTGGTTATCTCTGGAATACAATATCTTTGTGCTCTCAAAAAACACTTGCCAGATTTCACCTTAGTGATGATGGTCTTTTCTTAATCAGCACTAATTTCTTAGCTCCAGCTAACCAGCATCAATTGTCCCAGTAGTCTCCTTATCCTCTTGAATATAAAGCTAGAGATACATGGCCTAAGCTGCTGAGTTCTGCTGCTTGCAGGAGTTGGAACATTGGCCCCCTTACTCTATTACGTTATCACTAACTTCCTTTTTCCCAGCTCCTTCACTGCCTAAGTTGGCTGTCCTGAATCTAGCTCCATAGACTGACTTTGAACTCAAGAGATCTGCATGCCTGTCTCCTAAGCACTGGGATCAAAGATATGGTCTACCAAGCCTGGATTTAAGTTTTTCTTCACCTAGAATTTGCTCTGTTCTAGGCTGGCCTTGAACTCAGAGATCTGATTATCTTTGACTCCTGGGATTAAAGGTTTATACTACCTTGCCTGGACCTAAATTTAGCTGGGTGGAATCTTGCCCCCAGGTCACCACTCCCTTAATTCAATTTAATATCCTTGAATTCAGCTGCATTTCACTTCCTGGAGTGCCTTTAATACTCAAACTATATATTTTGTACTTTTCCTTTCTCAGCTTGCTATGTTTGTTCAAAATTCTCTCCATCAGACTTAACCAGAGAACAAAGTCTGTGTTCTGCTTTGAGACTTCCTTTGCAAATGCAATTAATATAAATCTCTTTACCTTAGCCCTGGGCAGTCTCTTCAGACAATGGCAAAAAGCAACCATGTCCTTCACTAAAACATCACAAAAAGAGTCTCTCAGCCACATATTAAAGTTCTTCTCTACTGAAACCTCTTGGGCCATTAGGCTTACACAGTTCAAATGACCCTCAGCACCACTGTCTTCCATATTCCTACTAGACTGGCCCATTAAGCCCCACTTAAAGCATTTCATGGCTTTCCAAATCCAAAGTACCAAAATCCACATTCTTCTAAACAAAAGCATGGTCAGGTCTATCACAGCAATACCCTAGTCCCTGTTACCAACTTCTGTCTTAGTTAGGGTTTCACTGCTGTGAATAAACACCATGACCAATGCAAGTTTTATAAAAGACAACATTAATTGGGGTTGGCTTACAGGCTCAGAGGTTCCATCCATTGTCATCAAGGCAGAAATATGGCAGCATCCAGGCAGATATGGTGCAGGAGGAGGTGAGAGTTCTGCATCTTCATCTGAAGGCTGCTAGTGGAAGACTGACTTCCAGGCAACTAGGGTGAAGGTCTTAAACCCACAACCCATAGTGACACACCTACTCCAACAAGGTCACACCTCTTAATATGGTTTCTCCCTGAACCAATCATATACAAACCATCACATACAGATTTACCTAAAGAAAAATAAAAGATCCGTTATAAATAACCTGAAGGTATATCTCAAAGAACTAAAAACAACAACAACAACAAATTAAGCTCAAAGTTATCAAAAGTGAGGAAACAAATAAAAAAACAGAAATAAATGGAATAGAGACTAGAAAATCTATTAAAAAATAATGAAACATAGAAAAACAAAATTGATAAATATTCAGTACTATGAAGGAAAAAAAGATGTCAGATTCAAATAAATAAAATGGTAATTACAAATGGTCATTAGATCAATACAATAGAAATGTACCCAATCACTAATCACTGTGAAAATATGATTATATGCCAATCATCAAAGAAACTCCTTTTTGTGTCAAACAGAAACCAATACAGGAATCTATAACTGGCCAAATTGTGAACAACTGACTGACCCTGAGGTACCCAGCTCTAATTGATACATCCACAACAGACACCCTACCCTTAAGACCAGGAAGTACCACGGAAAAAAGTGGTAAGAAGATTATAAGAGACAGAGAACCAGGACATCAGCTGTGAGATAGTTTCTTCTATGTATGACAGGGAAGCTGCACCCATGACATCTCAACAATATTACATCCTAAACAAAGTCTTTACAGTACCAACACCAGTTAACATGGGAAAATTCCCCAAGTTCTCATTCCTAGATCAAGTGCTACAGTAATCAGTGATCACTAAGAAAGGAACCATCAGTCTTCCCCAGGGGCAAGCCCCCTAATTAGTGTCATAGAACTAAGTGGGTGAAAATGAATTTGAGAGGAAGTGCGTACACATGAAGGCAGTTGGAAGGGAAGAAATGGGGATGGTGATGACGAAAATCCAGTACTCTTACAAAATTATCAGAAACATTTTAATTATATGTCAAAAATACATATTACAAATGATTTTTTTAAAAAATCACCACAACCAAAGACACAAATCACATACCAAGTGATGTCTGACAAGAAGAAAGGAGTGGACACTGGTGCTAGAATGGACCAAAACATCATTGTGGGGGAATACAAGAACAGGGAGGTGGGAGGGGTGGATGAGGGAGCAGGGGGAGGGAAATGGGCATGTGGGACCTTTGGGGGTGGGGAACCAGAAAAAGGGAAATGAATTGTAAATATAGAATATATCCAATATATATATATATATATATATATATATATATATATATATGTGTGTGTGTATGTATGTATATGTATATGTATATATAAAACCAATATCCAAAAAAAAAAAATCACCACAAATGAAGACTATATTGTAAATAGGATTTTAGAGAAAATAGAGTGATGAGTAAAATGGGTAAGTTAGTCATCAGAAACTTTTCATCACTAGCTTTAAAAAATAATGACTTTATGGTGGATTCTGTGAAATATTTAAATAGCTAGTTATTCAAAAATTTGAGGCAATGCTGCTTCATGCCTCCTGTTATAAGGCTAGTATAGCAAAGCCAGACCAGAATTCTGTAAGAAGTGAAAATAATGGGTTAATATCCCTGAGGAGCAGAGATGTAAAAATGCTCAACAAATGCTAACAAAGCAAAGCCAACAACAGAAATAAAGGATTGCACACTATGATGTAGTGAGTTTGATCTCTTAAGGTTCAAGGGCAGCTCAACACACACAAGTTGAAAACATGACATGCCACAAAAGCCAATAGTCATATAAGAAGACTCAGAAGAAAGAAAGCATCCAACCAATAATTCAACATCTTTTGACACTTAAAATTCTCAATGATTTAAGTACAGAAGAAGTTCTTCAACAAGGAAAAGTTCATATGTGATTTTATGTAATATCAAGAGCAAAACAAGGGTTTCCTATCTCTCCATGTCTATACTTCATAATATGGGAAGTTCCAGTCAGAGCAGTCAGTAAAGAAAAAGAAATAAAAGGCATCCAACTGGGAAAGGAAGAAGTCAATTTAACTCTGTTCTCAAATGACATGAACATACATGGAGAAAACACTAAAAATATCTCACCAATAAAAAAAAGAAACAAATCTTTAGAGCTAATGGAACAAGTTTAATAAATTTTCATGACCCAAAATCAACATATGAAGCTAGTAGTGTTTCTGTAAACTCACAATGAACTTTGTGGAAAAGAAAACAGTCCATGTGTAATATCATCAAAGAATAAAATAGGAATAGATTTCATCAGTGTTATTTAAAAAAAAAAAAAAAACCTGCCCATTGAAAATCAATGGAGATGAAAAAAAAACAAGAAAAAGACTTGGTTTTTAGTAAATTGTGTCAGAAGACTTGTATATTCAAATGTAAGAGAGTAGAATTAGACACATCTCATACCACATACAAAAATAAAGTCAGGTTATATTTGACTGCCACGTAAGACCTCATATATATGGCAATATATGGTGAAATCTTGTTGGTGTTGATCTGGAAATGATTTTAAATACATAACTCTGCATGAAGAGACAAAAACAAAAGGAGATTGAGGCACTATTAAACTAAATAGCTTCTGTAGAGCTGAAGACACAAGAGTAGGCTGAAGAGAGTAAAACAGGCAAGACATAGATTCAACTTAAGCATCTGTTAGCAGGTGAGTTGATAAAGAAGATGGGGTAAATAGATACAAACATCATTATTCAACCGACAAAGTATGGATAAATGTGGAGAATATAATTATATGATTATTATTTTTGATTAGCTAGGCACAAAATACATACTGCATGATCTCACTTATGGGTGGAAACTGGAACTAAGTCAAGCTTCAAGATGCAAAGACTGGAATTATAGTTGTTAGAGTGGGGAGTGCACGCCATGGGGAAATGAGAAGACGTAGGTCAAAGCACACAAACATTCAGTTAGATGAGGTGTACCACAGGGCTAAGAGAGAACGTGGTGACTATAATTAATAGCACTAAATTGTGGCCTTGGAATTTGCTAAGAGAGTGGGTCTGAATTGCATTTACCACAAAACACATGTAGCTGTGTGTGCTTATAAATGTGTAAATTAGTTTTATAGTGGCAATCATTTCAGAGTGTGTAAATGGTTGAAAATACCATTCTGCACACCCTAACTATATACAGTATTATATCAACTGTACCTCAGAGGGGCAGGAAGAATGAAGAAAAATGCAGTGTTTAGCTGGAGGCCTCTCTCTCGACACTCTTGAGTTCCAGAAGCTATAGCCATTGTCTCCCAGGCTCCTCTCTACACACAGTGACGATCTCTTAGCATGACTGGCACGTTTTTCCAACCTGACTGTACACACTTCACTGCAGCAGCTGAAAGTGACAGTTTAAGCCACATTTAGCCATGACACATAATGTCATGATGTACTTGCACTGGCTGTAGAGATTGGGCTCCTAATTAATACCAGGCAGATCTGAAGTACGGTGCGGTGCCCCCAATTTAATTGTTCTTTTTCTTGGAAACACCTTTGGTCCAGATACCTGTTTGATCCAACCTTCTTCAAAGAAAACAGAAATCATTCAATGTATTTGGAGCATCGAAAGTTAATATGGGGATTGAGGGTTGAAGGACCTTCGGAACAGCTAGAAGTGTACACTAGAAATCAAGGAAGCCCATACTGATGGTATCAGGACCACGTCATTCAAGGGTGATGCTAAGAACCTTGCCAGAGAACTGACAGAAAGTTTGTCCCAACTGTGTCACCCTAGTACAGTGAGAGGGGCTCTGAAGGCTCCCTGGGAGGGTACAAGGAATCCCATCTTTGCCTGTCAATAGTCCACACCTAGAACTCCCAACAGCAGAGAGATTCTACAGCCTGTAACTTTTGGTTTCTGTGTAATTCCTGGCTTCCACAATGCATGTAGAATTGAACAGTGGGTGATGACTGTGTCATGATGACAAGAGACCACACAAGACAGTTACTGGAAGTAGTGATTCGTTGATAACAGAGCTCGGAGAGTGTAGTCACAAGGACTGTATTTGGGGATAGCATGTCTGTGGGAATGTCTAATTCTTAGTGAGAAGACCAAAGATGATCCTGTTAAGCCCAAAGCTTGTTTCTTCACCTAGCCACTTATTCAGCAATTGTTGTTTCCCAACACTCATTCTTCCTCAGCTTTATATGAGAAAAAAAAAGTTGTTCAAATTTCTGCAAATTCCTCAAGCTATTTTTGCATCTCCACTACCACCAGTGTATTGTAGACAATTGTCACCTCTCACCTAGAGAATTAGTTGTTGTTGTTGATGATGATGATGATGATGATGTTTTGTTGTTGTTCCTGCTGTTCTTTTGGGGGGTGTTTTGTTTTGTTTTGTTTTTGTCCATTCTCTGTATCAATACTCACCTTTCTAGAGTAAAATGAGGTGACAATTCCTTCCTTAAAATTTTTCCACCTGAGCCTGGATCCCATCTTGAGTTTCACCCATAACAAACTCACTGGTTATTTGACTGTTTTTATTTTTTTCTATGCAAACTTTATTCACTCTGCCTGCTATATCCTCCCTTTCCATCAACTTCCCATTGTCCTTTATTTGAAAAAAGAAGTCAAGAATTTAGCCAAATTGGAAGGTAAAATGTACCAAGAGCCACTATAATTCCCAACACTTGCTTTTCTGATCACAGAGCCACGAACGCAGAAAATGAGCTAGAACAGGATACAGAGTTCTCCCTGAGGAGGGGGCTCTGGCTGACAGTGATAACTGAGGCGACACATCACCATCAGGCTAGGACCAGGGCGTGGTCACCACATCCCAGTGAATAACCTCATGGGAGGCAAATAGCCCTTTAGAATGATCAAAACCAGAAAGCTTGGGGACACAAGGAACTTTAGAATTACCCTCTTCCAGTTGATTCTGTGCCCAGTAGCATGGTCATCGTTCAGCCCAGAAGACAGAATCTGGGATCTCACAGGCTGAAAGCTCTCATAACAACTTGTTGAATAAGTGGCTAGGTGATGAAAGAAGCAAACTTATCTTGAAACTAACAGGAGCCTTCAAAGATCTCAGGTATCTATTGGTGTATCAGAAGAGGTATGCTTGTGTGTCTCTATCACATTTGGGATTTCTAGCAGTATTCAACCATACCTCTTTATATGGAGTTTTGTTTTATAATAACCAAACGGACATATATCTCTACGACCAAAAAAAAAAAAAAAAAAAAAAAAAACAATAGAATTATTGGCTATTTAAGTTTGGATGTATCTATTCAAAAATGATTTTGCACATCCTTATACCTCTCCTTTATTAATTCAATATAATGGGAGGTTATATATCAAGTCACTGCTTTGAAAATCAGGCATTTGTGACATGCATGTGTAATTGTTCTATGTGTATCATTCTATGTTTTGTTCTAGTGGCCAGAAGATGGAGGTTGGTGGATACCCAAAGCTTGCTGGCCAGAAATCCTAACCTACTCAGTGACTTGCAAGGCAGCTGAAGACCCTGTCTTGAAACACAGATAGACGGCTCCTAAAGAATGACCTGCAAAGTTGACTACTGAACTACACACACACACACACATACACACACACACACACATACACACACACACACACACACACACACACACACACACACCACCACCACCACCACCACCACCACCACACCACCACCACCACACCACACACCCTTACTTGCATATATATACAAAATCAGTCAATAAAAAAAATCCACTAATAATTGTTTTAATGTGCAATGATTATATATCTGTAGTTCCTTTTTGGTCATCAAGAGAGATGTCAAAAGTCTAGAGCTTCCCATCTGTCTGACAAGTCATTCTTATGGTGGAATAACAAAGCACAATGAGGAGGAAACTGGTATATCCCACAGTGTGGTTTCCTCCTTGACACAAAACAGAGTCAACAATGCTGGATTTGATTCTTCAGGATTCTGTGGTTTTACGTCTCAAGTATGACTGATTCTTGATAATTTTTTGAGTGCAATAGAAAGGATCGGGCACTTCCTCAACTAAATTCGCTCTCTCTACAGTCTCTAGATGAGGCCCAGCAATCTTGATTGGATTTTTGAGCATCCCAAGTGCCATACATGCATTCTGATGATTTTTAGGTTTATTATCACAGATGGCTAATCTCTTCCTTTGTGAGTAGTTCAGATATCATGTATTATGTATATAAAAAGCCTAAACCCAAGTACCTCATTGTCAGAGTTTGTGTAGGACGGTTGCTCAGGGGGTTCCAGAAACAATAACAATAGCCTTCAAGAAAATCATAGGCAAAACTAGCATGTAGGTAGTTCTCACTCTAGTAACGGGTTCCACAAGGGAATTCCCCTTAGAGTTAGAGCAGCCTGATGAAGACAGAGCATGCGTGGACATCTGGAATCAGAACTTGCAAAACCAATGAGGTGGTATTACATTAGCAAAGGTATTCTGATTTTCGCTCTCTCTCTCAAATTGGCAGCATATCGCACATAGCAACAAAGCAAAAGAGTCTCTCTAGGACATTAGGCATTTATGTCACCCAAGATAAAAGAGCCACAACAGATACAGCCTGTTTTGACCATCTAGTGCAAATGGCTATAAGCCGGGTATTTATCAGGGCTCTCTATTTATTGTCTTTTTACGCCTTCCCTGAAACACTTGGTGTTTATGAGTGAAATCAACTGGGCACGGTCTACGGTCCCTCAAATAGGTTTCTAATCTGTTGGAGCACACCACACTGAAATGAAACTGTACAAAACTGATTCTAGGTCTAGAAAACAAGACTCACAAGTGCTTGTAATGTGTTCGGCACATTCTGACCTTCAGTAGGCTCATGGCTCATCACGTCATCTTGGCATGTGAGCCTCAATGTTGCCTAGCAACATAAGATATAGGCACCATCCCCAGGAAACATCCAAAACCAGAAGTAGTTAAAAATTACAGCTCTGCATTTTGTGGCAATATTGTCTCTTTTATGGTAAATGGAGAAATAAGCTTTGTAATTGGGAAATTGAACTCCAAAGTGATTCTTCTATTAATTATTTTCCCAGCTTAAATGACTATAAGTTTTTAAGTAATCAATGAGCACTTAACAAGCACAGAGTCATTATTTTTAATAGGATCATTAGTGTATTTTTTTCACAAAATGGTAGTGGTTATTGAATCTATACTGCCTGTGAATAAAAATGTCAGATTTCATTATTACCATTCTCTAGTAAAGTTTAATAGGTGCATTGTATTCTGTTGTACATGTAACACTACTGCTTTGTAAATCGGGTTTCTCTCTCTCTCTCTCTCTCTCTCTCTCTCTCTCTCTCTCTCTCTCCCTGTCCCCCATCTTACTCTTTTCCCCTCACTCTCCAGCTTCCTTTCTCCAATTTCTCTCTCTCTCTCTCTCTCTCTCTCTCTCTCTCTCTCTCTCTCTCTCTCTCACACACACACACACACACACACACACACACACACACGCACTCACACACACACAAATATGTATATATGCTTAACTCAGTCTTCAAAAGGTTCTGGTCCAATGGTCTCTGGCTTTCTCAATTTATTTTTACTGTCTGGCCTTAGAAATCAAGTTACATCTTTGCACTCAAAGTTAAAAATGTTGGGCTCATAATAATGTCACCTCTGATTTTATGCTTTTCATCTACTTCCATTCATCATAATTGATTTTCTTGGAGACATATTAAAAAATAAAGAGGCATCTTTTTTTTTCCAAAAGCAACTCATTACCAGGTTCTGAAAGTGTGATCTGCTTCCAAAACAGCACAAATAAAGGCAAGCTTCAGAACGTCCATGTTGATGCTGATAATGCCAGACACAAACAGTTCACCCTGTGAACTCTAACCTGGTAATAAATGCCAGCATTGAAAGACACCCATCTAGCAATCTGGTGGCATAAAAAGGCCATAGATAAGACTGCTCTGTTCTGTTTCACAGATTTTGACACTTCTTCCATTAGGAGGATATTCTGTTCCCTTTATCCTGTAGAATAAAAGCCAAATCTTGGGAACAAGAAGCTTAATTATTAGGTGAGCAACTGAAAGAGTAAGGAAGGAGGTGGACGGGGCCTTCCATTTGTGGCTAACCAGTATTCACTCTAGAAACCAGACAAGTTCCTAAGACTTGGAACCTGCGTGTTTCAATATCAAAAACAGCATCTGGGAAAGATCTGCCACAAATGAGGGAGTCGGGCACACAAGCATGCCACAGGTATGCCCTTCAGCTGATTCAAGGACCAACACCAGAGTTAGAGGGGAGAAGCGCTGAGAGCACTTCCCCCCTGAGTCTCTTGGCAGATCACATACTACCACTGCTTTGTTCTTTTTGTGTAATGATCTTTGAAAACATGAAAACAAGGAGTATTATCTCCTATTTCAAAAATTGAAAGATGGTATCTTCCTGGCCTAATGGGACACCTCTGTAATGCAAGCTACTCAGGAGGATCCAGAGTCCAAATCTTGCCTTCTCTACATAGTGAGTTCAAGACCATTCTAGGCAAATTAGTTAGACCCTTTCTCAAAACAAAATCTGCAAACAAAGGGTCTGGGAGTACAGCTCAGTGACAGAATGCTTGGCTCACATGTGTAAAGCTTCAGTTCCCAGGACAGAAAACAATAGAGGCAAGGAATGGACATCATGCTATCATTATGTCAGAGATACAGGCTGAGACATGGGAATCTGAGCACACTGGAATTCTTCATGTTATGGGCAGACAGGAACAGGAGAGTCCACAGACATGTGAATTCCTCACTGAGTATCATGGGTGCTAAAGGAGACAGTAAACAAAAAGGCACAGTAACAAAGAGGAACAGATAGCCGGGAGGTAGTGGCACATGCCTTTAATCCCAGCTCTTGGGAGGCAGAGGCAGGTGGATTTCTGAGTTCAAGGCCAGCCTGGTCTACAGAGTGAGTTCCAGGACAGCCAGGGCTACACAGAGAACCCCTGTCTGGAAAAAAAACAAACAAAACAAAACAAAACAAAACAAAAAAACAAAGAGGAACAGAGAGAGACATTAGTGACACAGAGCTAAAGGTGCCTTATTCCTTGCACACTTGAAAGCACACCACCATTCCTTTACTCTTTACATTAAAGCTTCCTCCACCCCATTAAGAAAAGAAAATCATCTCCGGGAGTATTCATTGCTGTTACTATGGTCTTTCTGCTCCCAACCTGTAATGGTAGGAGATGTATATTGCAGAAAGCACTACACAAATGGGAGACCAGGGCCATATGTACCCATCACATGTAATGAGGTTGGCACGACCTCTGGAAGACAGCTAGGCAAACTTCCATGAAGCCAGAGCCCATGCCAAGTTTTCCAGAATGAACCATATACCCAAAGATAAGGCTGATTAGAGCTGAGAAGCTCCACAAGGACAATGTGACCACTGAGCCAGAAACAAAGAATGAAAGGGCACTTAGTAGTTTGTTTCCAAGATCACACTCAATCGCCTACTAGAAAGAGAGGGTGGGATCTAGGCTGGGCTGAGCCAAAATCAACAGTGGAAAATAGGTTGAAAAATGTGTCCCAAGTATTAAGAAATTAAGTTAAGGGCATAATCAATGTTAAAAAAAAGAAAAAAAAAAGAGATCCAGGAATGCAAGGGCACTCTCATTTGTAAAAGAAACTTTACTAAAGCTTAAAGCACACATTGCACCTAACACAATAATTGTGGGTGACTTCAACACTCCACTCTCCTCAATAGACCAATCAGGAAAGCAGAAACTAAACAGGGACACAGTGAAACTAATTGAAACTTTGGACCAATTGGATTTAACAGATATATATAGAACATTTCATCCTAAAGCTAAAGAATATACCTTTTTCTCAGGACCACATGGTACCTTCTCCAAAATAGACCATATAATTGGTCACAAGGCAGATGTCAATACAAGAAGATCGAGCTAATCCCATGACTCCTATCAGATCACCATGGAGTAAGAGTGGTCTTCAATAGCAACAAAAACAACATAAAGCCCACATACACATGGAAACTGAACAATACTCTACTCAATGACACCTTGGTCAAGGAAAAAATGAAAAAAAGAAATCAAAGACTTTTTAGAATTCAATGAAAATGAAGGTACAACCTACCCAAATCTATGGGACAAAATGAAAGCAGTGCTAAGAGGAAAACTCATAGCTCTAAGTGCATTCAAAAAGAAACTGGAGAGAACATACACTAGCAGCTTAAGGGCACACCTTAAAGCCCTGGAAGAAACAGAAGTTAATTCACCCAGGAGGAGTAGAAGACAGGAAATCATCAAACTCAGGGCTGAAATCAATCAAGTTGAAACAAAGAGAACCATACAAAGAATCAACAAGACCAGGAGCTGGTTCTTTGAGAAAATCAACAAGATAGATAAACCCTTAGCCAGACTAACCAAAGGACACAGAGACAGTATCCAAATTAACAAAATTAGAAATGAAAAGGGGGACATAACAACAGAAACTGAGGAAATTCAAAAGATCATCAGATCCTACTACAAAGGTCTATACTCAACACAACTGGAGAATCTGGAGGAAATGGACAATTTCCTAGACAGATACCAAATACCAAAATTAAATCGGGATCAATTAGATCAGCTAAATAGTTCCATAACCCCTAAAGAAATAGAAGGGGTTATAGAAAGCCTCCCAACCAAGAAAAGTACGGGACCAGATGGTTTTAGTGCAGAATTCTACCAGACATTCAAAGAAGACTTAACACCAATACTCCTCAAACTATTCCACAAAATAGAAACAGAAGGGACACTGCCCAACTCGTTCTTCAAAACCACAATTACGCTGATACCAAAACCACACAAAGATCCAACAAATACAAAAACTACAGGCCAATTTCCCTTATGAATATCGATGCAAAAAATACTAAATAAAATTCTTGCCAACTGAATCCAAGAGCACATCAAAATGATCATTCCCCATGATCAAGTAGGCTTCATGCCAGGGATGCAGGGATGGTTCAATATACAGAAATCCATCAATGTAATCCACTACATAAACAAACTAAAAGAAAAAAACCACATGGTCATCTCATTAGATGCTGAAAAAGCATTCCACAAAATTCAGCATCCTTTCATGCTAAAAGTCTCGGAAAGAGCAGGAAATCAAGGCCCATACCTAAACATAGTAAAAGCAATCTACAGCCAACCAGTAGCCAACATCAAAATAAATGGAGAGAAACTTGAAGTAATCCCACTAAAATCAGGTACTAGACAAGGCTGCCCTCTCTCTCCATATCTTTTCAATATAGTACTTGAAGTTCTAGCGAGGAGAAAGTACTAAAATGGAAAAGACTGAACCTGGAGAGCCAGAGATACAAAAAGTTAATTCTTTAACCTCTACTGAGCTCTTTGGTATGAAGCCTTGACTTAGGTGCTCCTGGTAATCAATCCAAGAAACTAGGAGACTGCAATCAGGGAGCTTCATAGTTTATGTCATGATCTTGATACTATTCAACTATGTTTTTGCACATACCTGTAACAAAAGGATCAATACAAATCTCCTAGTGAACATCCTAGGCCACATGCACGGGTGAAAATATCTCACCTTTAAAAGCCAGTTCACAAAGCTCATAGAAACAACCACTTTACCATATGCACAGACAACAGTGTAAAAGCACAAAAATCAAGAATTAACAAGGCAACATGATTCTACCCAAGAATGCAATAACTCCAAAAGTTGTTCTTTTAAAATAAATCCAAACAGAAATATGAGTTGCCTGACAAAGACTTTGAAATAATTATCCCAAGGAAACAGAGATTTAAGAAAAGACAGATCATTTACAAAAAATAGAGACACAATTTATTATATGAATGGGAAATCCAATAGGAGATCAATATGTAAAGATGTAGATGTGTGTGTTGTATGTGTATGTGTGTGAATATGTGTGTGAATATATGTGTATATATGAATCTTGAAGGTGACAACATCAGTAAATGACATAAAAGCACTAACAGAGTAATCAAACAGAAGGAAGATGTTCTAAACTGGAAAGAAAGTCTGCTGAATAGCCTAGTGTTGGGGGGAAAAAAAGAAACAGACGAAAAGGAGCAAAGGCTGTCTATATGACCTGTGAGGAATATTTGCATTATGTGACTTCAAGAAAGAAGACATGGAGAATGCACGGAATTTTTACCGAGTAGAAAAATATCTCTGTGAGTCCCAGGAGACAGCTGAAGATCCAGACCCACAACCCCAAAGAGATTATCTCTGAAGTATCTGCAAAAAACATGACAACAATCAGAGAAAAATAAGTAATTCTAAAACCATCCGGCTACATACAAGGAAATTAACCATAGACAAACAGTAGATGTCCCACAAAATATTAGGCATAGGGAGAATGAGATATACAAAAATTTCTAGAATGAGAAAAATGCTACTCAAATGTAGCCTATCTAGCCAAGCTAGCCTTAGAAGTAAAGGAGAAATAAATCCTTTCCTGATAATCAAAAACTGAAGGAATTTAATCAGCACTAAGCAGCCATAAGAGACAATTGTAGGAAAGTATTTCAATTAGAAGATCAAAATGGTTAGCAATCGCTGTGACAACATGTGAAAGTACAAAGCTCACAAGTAGAAGTGAATTCATAATCCAGAATATTTCGTTAGTGTAATGAACATATTTAAATATTCAAATATATAGTAATAAGATTAAAAGGCAAAAACTGTCAACAGTAAACACAGCTATAAGATAAGGTACTTGTAATGGAAGAAGAGGGGAATCAAAGTAACAAAATATCATGTGGGGAAACAGAAAACAGTAGAATGTTTGTACAGAACCAAAAAGTTGCTTTCAGATAAAACAATAATATTTTATATCCATAGTATTTTATGTAAGCCACAGAGTACCCATAAAATATAAGATTACAGCACATACACAAGTAAGAAAGAAGGAAAAAAAATCAAAGTTGATCAATAAAAAAAAAGCACTGAACCATAAAGTTAAACAACAACAAAAAAAAATAAAGTAGCAAAAGAACTACAAAACAATCAGAAAACCACTAACAAAATGGAAAGGGTGTGTTTCTACCATTCAGTAAGAACGCCGAGGGGCTGGAGAGATAGATGACTTAGCTGTTACAAGCACTAGCACCTTTTGCAGAGGTCCTAGATTCTGTTCCCATGTGGCTCTTCATGACTGCAAGTAACTCCATCTCTGTGAAATCAGATGCACTCTTCTGCCTTCGCTGGGCACTGCACACATGTGGTGCACAGACAAGCACACAGGTAAAACGCTCATACTCATATTAATTAATAGATACTAAAATAATAAGAACACTCATTTTTAAAATAAATATAGCGTGATGGTCCAGAGCAGCAAGCACGGCACCACGCTCCACAGCTTTTTCTGCCTCCTAAGAGGCTGGTTCAACCTGACATTCACAGGGGAGACCCATACACACACACCTAGCAACCGTGGGCTCTGCCCTGCCTGGGCAGACTTCTGGTCCATGTCTACACCAGCAGAGGTGTGAACAGTGCATGTGAGGCCCTACCCCACAGCTTTCCTTGCCTCACAAAAGTTAGGCCCTGACATAACATACACAGGAGGCTAGGAGGCCTGCTCAAACCTCCCAGGAAGGCTCCCCCTGCCTCCCAGGAAGCCTGCTCCAGGGCAGGACACTCAGGCCAACCAACACCAGAGACAACTAGATAGCAAAAGGCAAGTACAATAAAATAATTAACAAAAGCCAATACACTATGGCACTATCAGAACCCACCTCACCTATTACAGCAAGCCCTGGATATCCTAACACCTGATAAGCAATGCGGTGACCTTAAATCCCATTTCATGAAGATGATAGAGGGACTTAGGATGTGAATATAAATTCTCTTAAAGATGTACAGAAAAACACAATCAAAGAAGTGGAAGCTCTTAAAGAGAAAACAAATAAGTGTTTTAAAGAAATAGAGGAAAATACAATCAAATGAAATAAATAAAAGGGTCCAAGACCTAAAAATAGAAAGAGAAGCAATAAAGAAAACACAAATGTATCCATTCCTCCTTTGAGGGATATCTGGGCTCCTTCCAATTTCTGGCTATTATAAACAAGACTGCTATAAACATAGTGGAGCATGTGTCTTTATTGTATGCAGGGGAATCCTCTGGGTATATGCCCAGGAGTGGCATGCCAGGGTCCTCTGGAAGTGACATGCCCAATTTTCTGAAGAACCGCCAAACTGATTTCCAGAGCAGTTTTACCATTTTGTAATCCCACCAACAGTGGAGGAGTATTCCTCTTTCTCCACATCCTCGCCAGCACTTGTTGTCTCTTGAGTTTATACAATGGAATACTACTCAGCAATTAAAAATAATGAATTCATGCAATTTGTAGGTAAATGGTTAGACCTGGAAAATATCATCCTGAGTGAGCTAACCCAGTCACAAAAGAATACACATGAAATGCAATCACTGATAAGTGGATATTAATGAGCCCAGAAGCCCTAAATACTCAAGGCACAATTAGCAAGTCAAATGATTCCCAAGAAGAAGAAAGGAGAGGACCCTGGGCCTGAAAAGATTGGATCCAGTTTTGTAGACCCAGAACAGAGAAATCATGGGGGCAGATGATTGGGGAATAGTTGGGGGGGAGAGGACTTATGGAACGTATGGTGGGGGGGAACTGGGAAAGGAGAAAGCCTTTGGAATGTAAACAAAAAATATAGAAAATAAAAATTTTAAAAAAAAAGAAAAGAAAACACAAACGAAGGTAACACTGAGATGGAAAGCTATGAAAGAGAACAGAAAGTACAGACACAAACATCACCAACAGAATACAAGAGATAGAAGGGAGAATCTCACACATAGAAGATACCATAAAAGAAAGGAATTCATCAATCAAATAAAATGACAGATGTAAAAAATTCATAAATCAAAACATTCAGAAAATATGGGACACTATGAAAACACCACACCTAAGAATAATAGAGATAAAAGAAGGAGAAGATTCCCAGCTGAAAAGGCCAGAAAGCATATTCAACAAAATCATAGAAAAAACTTCCCTAACCTAAAGAAAGAGATAGCTGTAAACATACAAGAAGTTTACGGAATACCAAATAGATTGGACTATGGAAGAAAATACTCCTGCCACATAATAATTAAAAACACTAAATGTACAGAACAAAGAAAGAATAGTATACATCTGACAGAGGGCTAATACCCAATGTATATGAAGAATTCAAGAAGTTAGACCCCAGAAAACCAAATAACCCTATCAAAAAATGGGATACAGAGCTAAACAAAGACTTTTCACCTGAAGAAATTCAGATGGCTGAGAAACACCTTAAAAATGTTCAACATCATTAGTCATTAGAGAAATGCAAATCAAAACAACCCTGAGATTTCACCTCACACCAGTCAGAATGGCTAAGATTAAAAACTCAGGAGACATCAGGTGTTGGCGAGGATGTGGAGAAAGAGGAACACTCCTCCACTGCTGGTGGGACTGCAAGCTGGTACAACCACTCTGGAAATCAGTCTGGCAGTAGCTCAGAAAACTGGACATGATACTTCCAGAGGACCCAGCCATACCACTCCTGGGCATATACCCAGAAGATTCCCCAGAATGCAATAAGGATACATGCTCCACTATGTTCATAGCAGCCTTATTTATAATAGCCAGAAGCTAGAAAGAACCCAGATGTCCCTCAACAGAGGAATGGATACAAAAAAACGTGGTATATATACACAATGGAGTACTATTCAGCCATCAGAAACAATGAATTCATGAAATTCTTAGAGAAATGGATGGAGCTGGAGAACATCATACTAAGTGAGGTAGCCCAGTCTCAAAAGAATACCCATGGTATACACTCACTGATAAGTGGATATTAGCCTAGAATCTTGGGACACCAAAGACACAATCCACATGTCCAACAAGAAGGAAGGAGTGGCCCCTGGTGCAGGAGAGGATCAGAGCATCAGTGTAGGGGAATACCAGAACAGGGAAGTGGGAAGGGGTGGATGGGAGAACAGGGGTAGGGAAAAGGGCATGTGGGACCTTTGGGGGGAGGGGAACCAGAAAAAGGGAAATGAAATGTAAATATAGAATATATCCAATAAATAAATTTAAAAAAAGAAAGAAAGAAAGAAAGAATAGTAAAAGTGGCCAGGGGGAAAGGCCAAGTAACATGTAACTAGAGACCTATCAGAATCAAACCTGATTTTTCAGCAGAAATCTGAAAAGCCAAAAGATCATGGATGGATGTCTTGCAAGTTCTACGAGTCCACAGATGTCACCCCAGACTACTATGCCCTGCAAAATTCTCGATCACCGTAGATGGAGAAACCAAGATATTCCATGACAAAACCAAATTAAAACAATAGCTTTGTAATAATACAGGCCAATAGAGGATATTAGAAAAAAACTTAAACACAAGATAACTACACTCAAGAAAACACAAGAATTTAATCATCTTACAGCAAAACCAAAAAGATTCACACACACACACACACACACACACACACACACACACCCTTCAACATCAAAATAACAGGAACTAAAAATCAATGGTCGTTAATACCTCTGAATATGAAAAGGCTCAAATCACCAATAAAGAGACAGAGGCTAACAGACCAGATACATAAAAGGGACTAATCATTCTGCTGCATAGAAGAAACACATCTGAGCAACAATGATAGATATTACCTCAGGGTAAAGGGTTGGCTAAAGATTTTCCAAGCAATGGACCCAAGAAACAATATGAAATAGCCATTCTAATATCCAATAAAAATAGACTTTCAATACAAAGTTATCAAAAGAGATAGGGAAGAACACTTCATATTCATCAAAGGAAAAAAATCTACCAAAATGACATCTCAATTCTGAATATCTATGCCCCAAATGCAAGTTCACCCACATTCATCAAAGAAACTGAATAAAGCTCAAACCACTCATTGAACCCTACACAATAATACTGGGAGACTTCAACACCCCACTCTCACCAATGGGCAGGACCTCAAAAGAAAAAATAAACAGAGAAACAATGAACTTATCAGATGTTATGAGCCAAATGGACTTACCAGATTTCTATAGAACCTTCCACCCCAAAACAAAACAAAATATATTCTACTCAGCACCTCACAGAACCTTCTCCACAACTGACCATATAATTAGGTGCAAAGCAATACTCAATAGAAACAAGAAGTTTGAAATAACCCTTTGCATTCTATCAGATCACGAAAGAGTAATGCTGGACTTCAATAAAAACAAAATCAACAGAAAGCCTACAAACTCATGGAAACTGAGCAACTCTAAACTTGATGACAACTTGGTTAGGGAAGAAATAAAGAAAAATTAAAGACGTCCTAGAATTCAAAGAAAATGAAGGCACAACACATACAAACTTATGGGGCACAATGAAGGCAGTGCTAAGAGGAAAGTTAGCATAAAGTGCCTTCATAAGGAAATTGGAGAGATATTTTGCTATCAATTTAACACCACATCTGAAATCTCTAAAACAAAAAGAAGCAAACACACCCAAGAGGAGTAGAAGACTAGAAATAATCAAACTCAGAGGTGAAATCCATCAATTAGAAACAAAAAGAACAAAACAAAGAATCAACAAACCAAGAGCTCCTTCTTTGAAAAAATCAAAAAGATAGATAAACCTTTAGCTAAACTAATTAAAAGGCACAGAGACAGTATCCAAATGAACAAACTCAGAAGTGAAAAGGGAGACATAACAACAGAGACTGAGGAACTCCAAAAATTCTTGAGGGCTTACTTTAAAAGTCTGTACTCCACAAAATTAGAAAATCTGAACGAAATGAGTGAATTTCTAGACAGATATCACACACCAAAGTTAAGTCAAGATCAGGTAAACTATCTAAACAGTAACCATAACCCCTAACAAAATAGAAGCAGTCATAAAGAGTCTCAAAACAAAATAAAACAGACAAAAACAAAAACAAAAACAAAAACAGAAAGGAAGGAAGGAAGGAAGGAAGGAAGGAAGGAAGGAAGGAAGGAAGGAAGGAAAGAAGGAAGGAAGAGAAAGAGGGGGAGGGAGGGATGGAGGGAGGGAGGAAGGAAGGAAGGAAGGAAGGAAGGAAGGAAGGAAGGAAGGAAGGAACAACTAGAATGGGCCAGATGGATTTAGTACAGAATTCGATCAGACATTCAAAGAAGAGCTAATACCAATATTCTATAAACTATTCCACAACATAGAAACAGAAAGAATACTATCCAATTTATTTTATGAGGCCACTGTTACCCTGATACAGAAACCTCACAGACTCAGCAAAGAAAACTTAAAACAGATTTTACTTCCAAACATAGATGAAAAAATTCTCAATAAAAGTCTTGCAAACTGAATCCAAGAACATATCAAAAATATCATTCATCACAATCAAGGAGGCTTCATCCCAGGGATGGTTTCATACACCCCTTCATGTTGAAAGTATTGAAGAGATCAGGGCCTCAAGACACATACCTACATATAATAAAAGCAATATAGAGAAAGTGAATGGCCAACATCAAATTAAATGGAGAGAAATTTAAAGCAATCCCACTAAAATCAGGGATAACACAAGTCTTCCTTCTTTCTCCTTATCCATTTAATATAGCACTTGAAGTTCTAGCTAGAGCAATAAGACAAGAAAAGGAACACATTGGAAAGGAATTGTCAAGTTACCACTATTCATGGATGATATGATAGTATACATAAGCTATCCCAAATTTCTACCAGTAAAGTTCTACAGTTGATAAACAACTTCAGCAAAGTGGCTGGACATAAACTTAATTCAAAGAAATCAGTAGCTCTCCTTTATACAAAGAATATAGCTGTCAAAAAGAAATTAGAGAAATAACACCCTTCACAATAGCGACAAATAATATAAAGTGTCTTGGCGTAACTCAAACCAAGCAAGTAAAAGATCTATATGACAAAAACTTCAAGTTTTTAAAGAAAGAAATAGAAGATATTAGAAGTTGGAAAGATATCCTATGCTCATGGATTGGTAGGATTAACACAGTGAAAATGGCCATCCTGCCAAAAGCAATCTACAGATGTAATGTAATCCCCATAAAAATATGAACACAATTTTTTATAGACCTTGAAAGAGAAATTCTCAATTTCATATGTGTCTTAGTCAGGGTTTCTACTCCTGTACAAACATCATGACCAAGAAGCAAGTTGGGGAGGAAAGGGTTTATTCAGCTTACACTTCAACACTGTCACCAAAGCAAGTCAGGACTGGAACTCAAGCAGGTCAGGAAGCAGGAGCTGATGCAGAGGCCATGGAGGGATGTTTCTTACTGGCTTGCTCAGCCTGCTCTCTTACAGAACTCAAGACCACCAGCCCAGGGATAGCACCACCCACAAGGGACCCTCCCCTCTTGATTATTAATTGAGAAAATGCCCCACAGCTGGATCTCATGGAGGCACTTCCCCAACTGAAGCTCCTTTCTCTCTGATAACTCCAGCCTGTGTCAAGTTGACACTCAAAACCAGTCAGTACGATATGGAAAAACAAAAACCCAGATAGACAAAACAATCCTGAACAATAAAAGAACCTCTGGAGGAATCACCATCTCTGACCTCCAGCTGTACTATAGAGCTATAGAGTATTTAAAACTGCATGGTGTCGGTACAGAAACAGACATGTTAGTCAATGAAATAGTACTGAAGACCCCAAAATAAACTCACATACCTATTAACACTTGATTTTCAGCAAAGAAGACAAAACCATACCTACATTCAATAAATGGTTCTGGTCTAATTGAGTTCTGCATGTAGAAAAATGCAAATATATCCATATTTATCACTCTGCACAAAACTGAAGTCCAAATGGATCAAGGACCTCAACATAAAACCTGATGCATTAAACCTGATAGAAAAGAAAGAGGAAAATAATCTTGAACTCATTAGTACAGGAGACAATTCCTGAACACAACACCAAGGCTCAGGCCCTAAGATCAATAATTGATAAATGGTACCTCAGGAAACTGAAAATCTTCTGTAAAGTAAAGGACAATGTCAATAGTACAAAATGGCAGCCTACAGATTAGGAAAAGATCTTCACTAACCCTACGTCTGACAGAGGGCTAATATCCAGAATATATAAAGAACTCAAGAAGTTAAACTCCAACAAACCAAATAACCTAATTTTAAAATGGGGTGTAGAAATATATATATATATATATATATATATATATATATATATATATATATATATGAATTATCAGTGGATTGGATTGGCTCCACATTCAAAAGATATGAAGACATGGAGTAGCTAAATAATTTCATTCAAAGGTCTAATGATACAGTCTAAATCAATGCACTTCTCTTAAAAGGATACACAAGAGATGAAATATAAGAGAGCAAGAATATAACTTTTATCTGTTATTAAGCTGGGATGTTAACTTCCTTCCCCTTCTTCAACCATAGCCATCACATAGCAAATATATGAACTATATACTTCCCATTATAACTGTGAGCATTAGATTATGTTTTCTTAGGATTTCTTCTAGTCATAATAATTTCAGATTTGGGAGCCTCTCCCTATGCCAGGCACAGACCTAATGGCCATTGGCTACACTCATGAATAAAATAATTTCTGGTTTTACCTTCATGAAGTTCCCAGGTTAGAGGAGATTCCGAGACTATGCAGTATACACGAAGTCTGAGATTTGATCATTTCAGCTTCTGGACATACAATAGTTCTTCTGTCTGTCCATGATGATTAGAGTCTTAACTTACATCTCACTCCTTATTGACAAGCTATTGAGCAGTGTTATCTGATGGGAATATAATTTGTGATTTAAAAAAAAGTCATATAAATGATTTTACATTGTCTGGTAGTTTCAACGAGTGTAAAGTGAAATAGCTAAATTACTTTAGAAAACTTATTTAACTGGGTGGCTACAGAGAAGGCAATGGGTAAGAACACTTGCTCTGTGACCATGAGGACCTCAAGTTGGGTCTTCAGACTCCATAGGAAAGAATGCACGTGGTCATGTGTCTGTAAGTCAAGCAAGCACAGGGTGAAGCAGAAACAAGCACATCCTAAAAGCTCCCTTGCCAGACAGCCTAGCTGAAAGAGCAAGTTTCTGGTTCATTGAGAGACCCTGTCCCAAGGCAAGAAGGTACACACTGACAGAGAAAGACAGCCCATGCCCTGCTCTCACCTCCACATACATGCACCAGGTGTCTGTAGTAAACATACAAACGCCAAGCACAGCATACTACCATACACATAGTGTCAACATTAATAAGGATTTATTTTGCCCAAAAGGCTCAACCTATTGTCACTTCTACATACAATTAATATAAAATGCATTGAGATCTCATAGCACTTGTTTTTATATGCAGCCTTTGTAATTCAATGTATATTACACTCAAAGCTCAGCCCGGTCCTCGAAGCTATGTGTCAAATGCCTAGCAGCCGTGAGTGCTGAATCTCCAAAGTCCATACTGTTTCAGGAGTAACGATGTATGCCTAGGATGGGGAAGGCACCATCGGGAAAGCACCAGAATATTGAGAAGGACGGAGAGAATTCAAGCTCTAACATACTATCCCTGTTCCTGAAGTGTGTGTGTGTGTGTGTGTGTGTGTGTGTGTGTGTGTGTGTCAGTGACCTTGGTGGGATGCAGTCAGAGGTCAGCTAACTGAGCATATGTACATTTTCCTAAAGCTTGCTGTGAGAGGCAATGGAGCATTCTACCATTCACATGTTCTCAAGATTTTTATCTCAAGCTGTGACCTCTTTAGGAAAAGTCATTGGAATTTATTCTGATTTAGCAGCTAGAAGTCTAAGAATAAGTGGTCAAGAGTCAAAAAATGAAGACAGACATACATATATACACACATACATACATATATACACACATACATACATACTACATACATATGCACATACATACATACATACATGCGACAAAATTTAATTGAAACTGTTTAAACTGTAGAAAATAAGAAGACACTAGAGGATTCAAACTCCAGCCAGTGAGTTTGCTTGGGACCCGGAATATTCGGCCTAGAGAATCATACTGCTGACTAAGGTAGAAAAAGTAACTTTTCCTGATGCTGCCTAGGTTTGGGGGGTTTTGTGTTTTTTTGTTTTATTGTTTTTTTGTTTTTTTTCCATTTGAAAATGATAGTAATGAGGATAACTAAGTTCACAGGACTCTTACGAAACTAATACTTTTAAAGAATCACATGATTAGGAACTATCCAGATTTGCTCTGGTTCTCCTGAAACCCAGGACCTGTGACCTTTCCATCCTAGTGACTTGTCACTCCCACACCCTTTTTTTCTGACTCCAGCAGAAGTCAGTGCTTTTGACCACTCCTTTCCTTGGACTGATTTTGTTTTTGTTTTTGGTTTTTGGTTTTTTGGTTTGTTTTTTTTTTAAAGTACATTTCTCTATGCTGACTAGTGAGTCAGATAAAATACAGTAAATTAGCTCTCAGAGCAGTATGAACCAAATTAATGGAGTGTTTTAAGCTCTGTATAAAATAAACCTAACACCGAGAATACAGCTGCAGTCGCCACAGGAACACGTTAGCTCTTTCTATGAAGGACTAATACGACCTAAAATGGGTGCAACCCTGGTGGGATGAAGTCAGGGGCCAGCTAGATAAACATAAGTACATTTTCCTAAAGCGTGCTATGAAAGGCAGTGGAGCATCCTAGAGTCACATGCTTTTGGCATTTTTATCTCAAGCTGTGACCTCTTCGGGGAAAGTCATTGGAGTTTATTCCGATTTAGTGCCTAGAAGCCTAAGCAGAAACCTCCCAGAGCCCAAAAATGAAAACCAAGTAAGTAAGCTGCTTCAAGATCCTATCTTGGTTTCAATAAAAATGTAAGGAAGATTTCCCTGCCACAACAGTACCTTATCAGGGGTCACTAATGTCCTAAAACTCATAGGAAGAGTCGGTACTTTGAGCATAGTTATCTTTTATTTTTCTTTTATGTTAAGCAGCAAATATTCTGGGCAATGTAAAATCAAAATGCTGTCAGGTATTTTCACCTCAAGCAGAAAGAGAAATATTTTAACATTGGTTTCTGTGTAGCCCATTTCCCCAAATAGAGGGGCTAAGAAAATGGCGAACATCCGGCTAATTTATGTGAGAAGCGACGCTCCAGGGAGGAAATAAATTGCATGGGGGAATAGAATTAGCAAAGGAGTGAAAGCAACCACAGCATCTTCAACAGGCGTCTAGGATCCACTCCCCCGAGACCGGTGAAGGATCCCCCAAAAGTGAGTCTTAAAGCTCAACATTTTAGATATGATAAGGAGACAAATTTATCCACTGCCAAGGGTAGCCTCATGGGCACAAATGTCAAGCAGATATCACATATGTCCCAGATTGTGGCATCAGCAAAATCTTTGCAAAGCAAGTAAGAGGTACACAGTATAGTCCCAATTAGAAAGGTGAACTTTCACCTCCACGGGACAGACTGCAGAAATGAAGAAGGAAAACTGAGCTTATTTGATCGGAACAGCACACAGGATTTTGAGCAGCACAGCCTATTCTGCTGCCACCTAGATACCTATTAAGCACAGAGCTTTATCTGAATGGTAAGAATGAGCGCAGTCTCTGAATGCACTGAACACCAGAGTCAACAGGATACGTTTTAGCTTTTTTTTTTTTTTTTTAGTAATTATTTAATTTTTATTGGATATTTACTTATATTTCAAATGTTATCCGCCGGGCGGTGGTGGCTCACGCCTTTAATCCCAGCACTTGGGAGGCAGAGGCAGGCGGATTTCTGAGTTCGAGGCCAGCCTGGTCTATAGAGTGAGTTCCAGGACAGCCAGAGCTACACAAAGAAACCCTGTCTCGAAAAAAAAAAAAAAATGTTATCTCCTCTCCCAGTTTCTCTGCCCCCAAACCCCCCATTCACTCCACCTTCCCCCTGCTTCTATGAGGGTGTTCCCCTACACACACACATACCCACTCCCGCCTCCCCGTCCTCAAATTTCCCTACACTAGGGCATCCATTGGGACGTCACAGGTCCAAGGGCCTCTCCTCCCATTGATTCCTGACAAGGCTATATAGCAGCCTTATTTATAATAGCCAGAAGCTGGAAAAAACCCAAATGTCCTTCAACAGAGGAACAGATATAGAAAATGTGATACATTCCCATAATGGAGTACTACTCAATTATTAAAAACAATGAATTCATGAAATTCTTAGGCAAATGGATGGAACTTGAAAATATCATCCTGAGTGAGGTAAACTAATCACAAAAGAACACACATGGTATGCACTCACTAAAAAGTGCATATTAGGCCAAAAGCTCAGAATACCCAAGATACAATTCACAGACCACACATTTTAGCTCTTAAGGAAGTCACGGACAGCCACTAGCTCCCTTGGGGTGAGCAACCCCAGCAGCAACAAATCTGTAGCTTCCATTTCAGCTGATATAGGAAACTTTCGTCTTTCAAGGTGTCTGATCTCAATTCTCGTGTCTTTGTCAGGTCTGTCTGGGATTGCCACCTTACTTCCTTGTCACAGGTCATGGAGGGACCAAAGAAAGCAAAGATCTGCACAGGTCTTACCAACCAAGGGGTAACAGAAGAGTTGAGACCTGAGCCACGCCCTAGAAGAGGCAGAGGAACAGAAATGGGGACAAGGAGGGGAGGAACTCTCCGCACAGCCACCAAATCCAAGACAAAGGGGCCAGAGAGATGCTCAGTGTAGACGACTTCTTGCAACACAAGCATGAGAATCTGACTTCGAATCCGCAGCACCCGTGTGTGAGGCTGGGCACAGTTTGGAGGCTGTAACGTCAGCACTGCAGGGCAGAGACAGGCAAATCTGAGTCCAGGAAACTTACGGTCCAGTCAGCCTAACGGAAAGAGCAAGTTTCAGGTGCAGTGAGAGACTGCCTCATCTGCCTCAAGTGAATAAGGCAGAGAACGAAACATTCCACCTCTCCTCTGACCTCTGCAGGAACAGAGTAGCAACACAAACACACACACATCACACACACACACACACACACACACACACACACACACAGAGAGAGAGAGAGAGAGAGAGAGAGAGAGAGAGAGAGAGAGAGAGAGGCAGAGAGACAGAGACAGCGACAGACACAGAGACACAGAGACAAAGACAGAGAGAAACAGAGACACAGAGACAGAGTGTGAGTCAGAGAGAGACACGGAGACAGAGATCAGAGACAGAGATAATGAATCAGAGAGACAGAGAGACAGAGACAGAGAGACAGAGAGACAGAGACAGAGAGACAGAGAGACAGAGACAGAGAGACAGAGACAAAAGTCAGACACAGAGAGAGATGGAGGAAGGTAGGCAAGCGGGAGAGAGAGAGGGATAAAGGGTACAGAAATGCCTCGTGGGAAGAAGGAAACAATTAACAAAACAAATCCTGGAGTTTGCGTGAGAGTGAGCCCTGTAGGGAGAGGATGGTGTGGGTTTTCAAGTGTGACCGAAGAGCCGGCTCACAGCTAATGCGATGAAAGGAATAACAGGGGGTGGAAGGAGATGGCTGTTCGCTGAACTGTTTAGTCTGCTCACAGCAGTCGAAATGGTTAATCTGCCATGCACTCAAATCCCCGATAATTATTAATAACTTGTCAAGATGGGAGAGGAATGTTCAAAAACAAAGTGTGACCGAGTCTCAAAACTACGAACAAAGTAAACAGCAGAGAAGAAAATGTAAACAGAACAGTTTTTTATGGACATCTGAAAGACATATTTCTACGAAAGGAATTAACTGTGGTCACGAGGGCTCTGTGCTCTGCTTCTCACTCTTGCTTTTCTGCTGCTGGCTCCCTCTTCCAGAATTCTCACTGCCCCTCCAAAATAAGAGAATGAATCCTGAAAAACCATTATTGGAGATCGACTCATAGATGACTTGATTGTGGTTAACCTGCTCCAGAGAATGTCCAGCTCACAGAAATTCCGTGTGTATTGATTAATTGCTTTTTAGTGGAGGGTAATAAAATCCAATTCAAGTTAACTTAAGCAGGAAAGGTGAATTGACTAAATGAGCCGGGCCCATTCATGCAATTTAGAGGCAGAGTCGGGGCAGGGAAGGACTCATGGAAGGTACTAGAACAAAGAAGCAAAAGGCAATCAAGGTTTCCTCCCTGCCCTGTCTCCTCTTCTTTCTTTACCTATGCTTCTCTTTCTCCTTGCCAGACAGCCCTCTTTGCTTCTCATTCCACGGGGCAGGCAAATTACCCACCAGCTTCCTGCTCTCTCTTCAGCGCCTTGATTATTAACCCTCCAACTCCTTAGGTATTAACCCCCCCAACTCAGGAGAGCATTCTGATTGAAACACACTCTGTAGTTCTGTGTTTCAAAATCCTAGGGAAGAAAATGTGTGCAGTGTATTGGCTGCACGTTCCGTACGACCTGCCTCCTAACCCCTGTACACATGGCTTTTGTTTCTCTGTCTTTGTACCATGCCCCTCTTGTCTTTTCTTGGCACACTTACCATTTGCCTTTTTTATAAAATGGCAAGTCCCTTACCTCCTTGGAGACTTGTGCACTCAATGTTCACACTGACAAAAAAAAAAAAATCTTCCACAGAATGTGGCTATAATTGGCTCGTTCTCTCAGATATATCTCCCCTTCGATGTTATAGCCTCCAGGAAGCTTTGCATATTCTACCTTAAATGGGAATTTCTGGATCAGCCACCCCTTGTATTCCCTGCCATGGGACCTTGTTTAATTATTTCCTCTTCTCCTCCTCCTCCTCCTTCTTCTTCCTCTCCTCCTCCTCCTGTTCCTTCTCCTCCTTCTTCATTCTCTCTTCCTCCTCCTCTTCCTCTTCTTCCTGTTCCTCCTCTTCCTCCTCCTCCTCCTTCTTCATTCCCAGAGGTGCGGTCTCACTATACATCGTTGCCTGGTCTCCAAGCCCCATTCTCCTACCTCTCAGCCTTTTAAGTATGGGGATTACAGACATTTCACCACATCCTACTTATTTAACTTCTATTTTAATAGTCATCTCAATGTAATTGTTTCTTTTCCTGTTTGTTCATTTGCTTGGATAACATTCGTTTTTCTTAATTGACCATGACCATGCCAAGAACACTGGTAGATTACCCTCAAACAGCTCTGGTTTACTCTCAGAGCCTAATTTGTTCCTGTTACCTCACCCTCCCTCAAACTCCACTGCCAGAAACTTCAATCCAGGTCTAGATGTCACTCTGGTATAAGAATCCTCAGTGATTTCAACCTTACACACCCACAGAGAGCAAGCATTTGCTCATCCACTTATAACACTTTCAAAGGACCTCTGGAAAACAGGGTCCAGAAAAAGGAAATTGTATCATTAGGGACATGTCCCTAAAGGAGTTTTACAAACATCTGTCACTTTCTGTTTGCTTCTAAGCTGTCATGAGGGAACAACATTGCTTTAGGATGAGATTCCACCATGATGGTTTGCCTCCCCAGAGCCTCAGAGTCATGGTGTCAAGAGAGCACGAGCTGAACCGTCTAGGACGAGGCCCCAAGACAAGAGTTTCCTCTTTTTTTCATTGTTCATCTTAAAATTTTGTCACAAGAAAAAAACTAATTACCTCAGAGTCACATTAGGATTTTTCAGCAGTGTTTTGCTCTTGGATGGGACATACCTCCAGTTTATCAATAGCGCATGAGTGAGAGTCTGAGGAAGAGGTCCTCAGCCCCCAAGAGCCATGCTAAGAGTGAGTAAGTTCTCTTCTATTTCTGGAAATAACTCTGTACTGTAACTCTAGAAACTGCAACCGCCATCTTTCTGTCAGCCAGAGGAGGCCACCAGCATGAGTGAGGATTCCACCAGCATGAGTGAGGATTCCACCAGCGTGAGTGAGGGTGCCACCAGTGTGAGTGACGGTGCCACCAGTGTGAGTGACGGTGCCACCAGCATAAGGATGAAAGTACTTAGAGATGAAGACCATCCCCCCAAGATCATGATGATGCTATTGAAACAAAAATTTATAAGCTCTGAAATCTACTCCACCACAAAGTTCATGCTCTCTCTCTCTCTCTCTCTCTCTCTCTCTCTCTCTCTCTCTCTCTCCCTCCCTCCCTCCCTCCCTCTTTCCCTCACCCCTTCTCCCTCTCCAAAATGAAAATGTCATCTGTCATTTTGCAATGTGTTTAGAGTGATATGATTGAGAATAAAGTTTGGGTTGCATGGGTACAATGTAAAACTTTGTCCTACCAGTTGATATGGCTGAGGCTTTAGAGACAGATTCTTATAACACAAGCATGACTGCCAGAGGCACCAAATAAATTAAATGGAAAAGAAAAGGTTTCTAATAAACATCACTGTGTGACTGACTGCTAGCCATCAAGGAAACTATGTGAATCTCAAGTCTTACATATCCACTGGATAAACACAAATTGACTTGCAATCAAAACAAATATAAATGTTAAAAGAGAGAACAATAAAGATTTTAGATGAAAACATGGAGGAAGTATGAGCAGAACAGAATAAGTTTCTTAAAACCAAAACTGGAATAGAAAGCCTTGGTAGACTAAACTTTGTGAAAAGCCAAAATTTCAGTTCATGGACACATAACATAAGAATGGATAGTCAACCTACAGCCGTGGCAGAAACAACAGCAATACAAATTCTGTCAAGCTTTTCCTAGAAAAATGGGAGAAAGGCATGAACAGGCATTTCACCAAAGAAAACATAGGGGCAGTAATGTAATACCACTTTGCATTTACTAAAACTTAAAAGTACATGTCAATAAAATTGTTAGGAAAATGGAAAATTTTCACACATTGTGAGTGAGGTATAAAGTAGTAAAAGTACTTGGCAAAGCCTTACAAGCTGAAATATACAGACAGATCTATAACGAGGCAGTAATTCCACTCCCAGACAATTACCTGTGAGGAATGGCCAAACAGAGCATTTCTTTAATAAAAGCAACCTTAGTCCCCCAAACCAAAAGCTGCAATTTACCTACATGAAATTCATCAGGAAGATGCTTAAAGAAAATGCTACTGAAAAATGAGTAAGTGGCTGATGAGCACAACTCTGGAAAGGTACATCTCAAAACACAAAGGTTCCTTGATACAAACAAATCCACATATCGAAGGATAGGGGCAAATAGGACAGATGTATAAGGGAAAAGGTGTCAGGAGTACATTGTCTCGATGGTAATGTTGGGAAGATTGAATGGGAAAGGGATGAAGAACCTTTCTGGGACGATAGAAATATTGCCATTATTAATTCTGAGTACATATACTTATCAAATCTTACAGACGAGAGCATTTGATATCTGTGCATTTCATTTTTCACGTGCAATTCCTAAATAGAGACGAGCGGATGTATATGCATGTGTGTACTTATTTAACATGGGTGTGGTCCAAAGCTAACTCTCAAAGAAGAGAAGGGCTCCAGGATCATACAGCCCTTGTGAAGGCTACATGATGCACTATGTACAACAACAGGGCATACATTCAATGTGTTTGCTAAGGCCTGTATTTAATAGTGTCCTCCAACTAAACTACCTTCTGTTATGAGTTTTGAGCAATTCTGTGTGACATTCTTATGACACGTGAGAGCATCGGCTTGAAATACTGTCTGTCTTTAAAATATCCTCCCCCTAAGGTCCCAATGACAAACCTTGAAATCATTGAACCAAAGTCCTCTCTAAGACTTTATAGACTTCCTTTTCAGTTTATTGGCCTTCCTTACAAAGCATAGGAGATGGATTACTTACAGGACTGTGGGTGTTCCTTTCCAACAAGGCTGTGCCAGAAAGTCCTCACCAGACTGTGATGGTTTTCCCATAGCCAGGTAGATGGAGCCCCTCCCCTAGTCTTTCCCAGATTTATAATCTAGCCCTTTCCCAAAGTCACATGTGTAGTAGGCAGAAGTCCATAGACCCAATGATAAGGACTTGCTGGGTACTCTAGTGACAGTTGCGTGACACTCCTGCCTCTCCTCCTGTGGGGGAATGTAAACAGTCAACAAGCTGAGCCAGGTGGATCTTTTTAAGCCTGCACAGCTGAACTCCTAAACATGGCCACCATTTGGTTCAAAGGATAGTCCCAAACAGATGCTGGTAAGTATGCTAAAGAAAGGTGAAAGGGGCACATTAGGAACAGAAGGTGGGCACTGAGAAAGTGGCAAATGATAATTCCCAGGTGTAATCCTCAGAAGCTAATGTTCCCCCAGGTATTAAACCCCACTAACTGAAAACAGAATTTCCTTATCAAATTAATATGGCAAATGACGCCTGTCATATCCTTCATGCCAGACAGCAGCATTTGAAAATTCTGGGGGAAAAAAATATAACATGGGAAACTGTAGACTTTATTTAATCCAGATTTCCCCAATAGGATCTCATCACAACTTTCAATAAGCAGCAGTTATCCATTTTAACTCACATTCTCTAAGTCTTGTTTTCCCAGGAATTTTAATAATGAAAGGTGAAGACATTCAAAATTTAGCTGTTTATAAGTCTATTAGATAATTGGCCTGTGGCGACAAAGTTGTTGTTTTATAAGAGAACTCAAAAATGCAAGGTAATAACTATCCTTCCCTGCTGTCTGCCTTCTAGACTTCACGCCATGCATCTCTGGTGGACATGCTAATTCCTTGTATTCACACTCTTGAAACTGCCTCCTGGTGTTTGCTTACTTCCTCCGTGACTTCTGTAGTTGATTCTTTAGGATACTGTCCAGAATGCACTTTTTAATATTTCATTTTGCAAGACCATAAAATGGATTTTTTAAAAAATATATTGGGTTGTAAATATTTTAGTATATTTGGTGAACTATTTGGGCCATTTATGGTAATATATATATATATATATATATATATATATATATATATATATTGTGATTGTCCATGCACTATTTGTGTCTTAGTTCTTCTTTTAATTTCATGAAATTAAAAACTGGGCACCTACTATGTGAGATAATTTGGAACACAGCTCTTCCTGTGTTCTTGTTGTTGTTGTCGTTGTTGTTGCTGCTGCTGCTGTTATATTGGTTCTATTTGAGACACACTATCACAGACTGGGCTGGAACTTACTCGATAGCTAAGGATCACTTTGAGCTCCGGAGGTATGTCACCACACCCAGCTTCATTGTCTGTTCTGAAAAGTTCCTTCAGAAAAAGAAACAAGATGAAAATCAGGCCTATATCTATCTACCATCCTTCCATCCACTCTTCTGTTTTGTTTCCTTTAAATCTATCAGGTTCAAATAAATCTTACATACACACTCGGCCATGTTTGTTTGGAGACATATTGCTCTTCCAGAGGACCCTCCTCCCATCCCCAGCATCCACTTCAGGTGGCTCACAGCTACCTCTAACTCCCACTCCAGCAATTCTGATGCCCTCTCCTGGCTTCTGAATGCATCTACAATCATGTACACATACCTGCATGAAGCCTCATACACATACCCATACACAGCCACATGCGCATACCCACACAGAGAGAGCCATGAGCACATCATTTAAAAAAAGAAAAAACTTTTTCATTATCTTTTGAGTACTAAGTCTGAAATGCCTTTTAGACACCCAGTGGAGAAGTAGGATAGACAGATATTGACCCGACCAATGGAGACATAAGTGCGAAGACCATTACAAAAGACATTCAATCTAAAGTCACGAAAATAGAGAATAAGAAAGAGGAAAAAAATATCCTGACTCAGCCCTGGGTTCCCAAAGCATGTAGAAAATAGGAAGGAGGGCAGGTAGCAATGAAAGTTTATTTGAAATAGAAAACAATATGCACAGTAAGTCTAGAAATATATTCTAAGATACATGTATTTCAAAAGTCAAGAAAATATTTATTAAAAAGGAGGAAGACCCATTGATACTTCTCTCAGGAACATTAGATTGGAGAAGTGTTTCTTGAAGTGGATGCTGGTTAATTCAGAGACCCACAAACAGTCAACATGGAAAAAAGAAGAAACTATGGTATGTGTGGCTCTAAATAGGATATCTGCATCAATGCCCTGTTTCAAGGCTCAGGGCTCGTTCCAGAGTGGGGCCAACAAGACTATAGAAAGCAGAAGTAATGGAAGACTTCTATGAACAGTTCTTTCTGGATATGACAAGGCTGTTGCACACAGGAATCCACAGAAGCTGAGACTCTGGACACAAGAGTAGCCAAACAACATCCCAGTATAAATGGGGCAACAGGACCATGGAGTTCTACCCATGGTTGAGGAGCTACTGGCAAGGTATTGGTGGTGAGAAGAGAACTCAGGACACGGAGGCAGGAAAATTAGAAATTCAAGCTCATCCCTGGATATATAATTACTTACAGCCTGTCATAGTTTCCACATGTGAAGAAACACCATGACCATGGCAACTCTTATAAAGGAAAACATTTCATTGAGGCTGGCTTACAGTTCAGAGGTTTAGTCTGTTGTCATCGTGGTGGGAGGCATAGTGAGCACCAAGGCGGACATGAGGCTGGAGAGGTATCTGAGATTTCTACACTTGGATCAGCAGACAGGCAGCCACAAGAGAACAAAACAGTAGACCTGGTTTGACTTTTGAAACATCAAAGCATAACCCTAGTTACACACCTCTTCCAACAAAGCCACATCTACTCCAATAAGGCCACACCCTCACTCCCCGGGGTCGGGGTGGGGGTGGGGGTTCTAGAAGGCTATTTTATTCAAACCTTCACACAGGATAACCTAGCACTTAAGATCCTATCTCAAAATATATAAAAATAAAAATAAAAGAAGAAAAAGAAATAAAAGGAAAATCAGAATTCATCTACCAAATAAAATAGTCGATAGAGAGATGGAGGCAGAAGCGGAGCCAAATCAGGGCTGTGGTGGTGGAAGCTTCGCTGAAGAGACCCACTCCTTCCAGAGAACTAGGGAAATGCTCGCACACTGAGACCAGTGGTCATGGGTACATGTTAGCACCTTGAGAAGGGAAGGAGGAATGGAATGCATGTGAGTCAGTGACCTGAAGATGACCAGAGAGGACTGGCTGGGGTCCTGGCAGCCCAGCTGTTCTTAGCCCATGTTAGTCTAAAGCCAGGCTGCATGGTTTATGCTGTTCCCAGAGATTCAGTCACATGGGTTCAGCCCAGTGAGAGGGAACATGGATCTAGTCAGGATATGTTTTTGCACCAGTGAATAACTGTCATAATTAAACTTTCAGATCTCAGTTATGTCAGGGGATAATGTCACAGACAAGGAGACGGGGATGTGGGGAAAAGGAAAAATAGCAATTGCTGGAGTCCTGCCTACCTCTGAGAAACTTCCAATCCCCTGGGACCGCCATGTCAATCATGTGAAGTAGATGTGTTACCCATATTTCATATCAGGAAACTGAGGCTATGAGAGACACAGTATCCTCTCCCGCCCTCATCCCTACTCCCTCCTTCAAAAGAAAAGATAATACAGCTAGGAAGAAATAGAACAGGGAGAAGAGAATGAGTTTTTCTCAGACCCTCACAGGTCAGCCTAGAGGAAAGATTTGGTGTGGCCTTCTGGGGAATATCAGTGCTTCAGGGACCACACTGTGGCTGAGTCAGTTGGCCAGAAACCAGGACACAGCTTCCTGCCATCAAACCCCAGGTGGCAGACACAGTCACCAGTTTGGCTAGGAGGGCTCGGCGCCACCACTCAGAAAACCACTCATTTGCTCCTATAAAACAGTCATCACATAGCAGGATGCCAAAGAAATCAATCATGACTAAACTCCCAATTTGGTTTGATTCACTGACCACGTGTAGACATGATCATAATGTTTGCTTATCATCCTTCATACTAGTCATCTGCAAGTTGGCTGTGGCTGTGGCCTGAGCAAAGCAGAGATTTTTTTTTCAGGTGAATCTGCTTGGAAACAAATGTGACTCTTAAGAGCCAGCTGTTCCAGGTAATAGGGGACTCCCAAGCAACAGACAGGGGTTGCTGACGTCAGAGAGCTAAAGGAGACATTCAAGAGCATTGGGCCAGGTCTCCTCTTTTGAGGAATTCCAATGTCAGATGAATATGGGCATGTTAGTGTGTGTGTGTGTGTGTGTGTGTGTGTGTGTGTGTGTTGCATTGCATGTGTGTGCATGTGTGTATGTGTATGTTGAATGTGTGTTGCATGTGCGTGCATGTGTGTGTGTGTTGCATGTGTATGCCTCTATTGCATGTGTACGAGTATGCATATATAAAAGGACATGTAGAGGCAGGGGTTGATGCTGAGAAAAATCCTACATGTCTCTCAATCAAACTCGAAGTGCACAAATATGGCTACTCCTACTATCCTGCTTGCTCTGGGAATCCCCTGTTGATGAAGGCTGCCGTTACAGACAGGCTGGAACACCCAAACGTTATCTTCAATAATCTAAACTCTAAACCACTGAGCCACTTCCCCAGGCTCTGCTTATTAAATTTTCCAAGGTTTATTTATTCATGCATTTTATGTTCATGAGTGTTTTGTCTGTGTGTATGTCTGCACAACAGAAAAAGCCGTTGGATCTCATGGAACTACAAGTCATAGACAGCTATGAGCTACCATATGAATGCTGGGAACTAAAGTCAGGACCTTTGGAAGATTAGCCAATGATCTTAGCCACTGAGCCCTCTCTCCACCCCTGGTTACTAAATTCTTAAGGAAGACACACATGGGGAAGAAAATATCATGCATTCTAAGCAGACTTTTTATGTGTTCATTCCCCTTATAGAAATGCCATGATATGGAAGTAGCATGGCTGTTAATTATTAACTGCTGAACAGAATTGGTTAAATGAAATGGAGCCACGGAAGGCCTCTCAGCTTTAGCAATCTTCCTCGCATGGTCTCTTGCGAAAGGATAGTGGCGGGGGGGGGGGTGGAGGCAGGTGGTAGATTTCATATAAAGATAAATAAATAAAAAGCCTGTAAAAAAAAATACTGTGTCTATGAGACAGACTTACAAATTCCTAACTCCCAAGTCAGCTGAGCCTGCAGCCCCAATCCTGACTGCAGATGTGTAACTAAGTCAGAGTCAAGAGAAGCCCAGCTGTAGCCATCAGAACAAAATCTGGAAAAGCAGTATAATACACCTGAATCTCTACATTAGAAAGGGTGGGGCAAGATGATTTGAGGACACACACACACACACACACAGAGAGAGAGAGAGAGAGAGAGAGAGAGAGAGAGAAAGAGAGAAAGAGAGAAAGAGAGAGACAGAGACAGAGAGACAGAGAGACAGAGAGAGACAGAGACAAAGACAGAAAAAAACTAATTTTTCATTAGAAAATTCACTAAACTTTCACTCATTTATCTCACTCATTTTCCTCATGGCTTTTAAATTAGTGAAGAATATTAATTAGATGTGCACCTTCCTAAGGCTAGAGCCTAGAGTCTTGCATAAACAGGATTGCTGCAAGCAAGCTTGCTAAAGGTGGCATGTGGTGATTGTCACACGAAGTGGGGTGAAGCAAGCAGCTCAAGGTCTGAAGAGCACCCTCTCCGGTTACCCGTGCTGACAGTGGCTCCCCGAGACAGTGCCATCATCCCTAACCCGCAGACAAGGCCACAGGGGAGAGAGTCCAGTGCCTTGCCTCAAACCCTCTTCTGACTAGAAGAGCGGGTGAGTGAAGGGCTGGCTCTGGAGAGGCCTTCGGTGGCACAGAAGGGAGGAGGGGTGTGAAAGAATGAAGAGCGTCATCCAGACAGACGAGGAGAGCAGCGAGGAAGGAAGCGATGAGAGGTCTCCAGAGGACCGCTGTTCACAGCGCTAAGAGGTTCAGGAGGTGTGCGATAAGGACCGAAAAACACAATGGGCCTGGGACGTGGGTGGTGATGCTGACCAAAGCAGTAGATGGTCCGTCTGTCCTTAGGAAAACCCGGAAAGGTACTATGGAGATGAGCAGAGAGTGAGCTTGGGGGCAGAGAGAATTCTCCTGACAGGACCCCAGATGACTTCCTAAGCCACTCAACCAATCAACCTCAGTGGATGTGGGTAGAGTGCCTTCAGGTCTCCCCAGCTGATGGGGAGAAAAGTCTCCAGCTGATTTTTCTGGGTTCCCAAGATGACAGGTATAGTGACTCCAGGGCTGCCTTAAGGAGGTACATTACATGTAGTTCTACTCTGGTGTGGCTACTGACGCTCTACCCTGATGTGTGTGCTCTCGCCCTCTGACAGCATAGACTTGGAGCGATAGCAGAAGCACCAAGCAAGCACGGGAGGGAAGGTCTTAGTCTGCCCTGCTATCGATCTGTCTTTCCCCCAACAGACGTAAGCTATTGGCTTTGGTGACCAGAATTATGTCTCTACTCTCCTCCTCAACATTATCATACACCCTGGATCAAAGTCCGTGGTCAGTAAAGGGTATTTAATATGTGATACAATATCAGGGAAGGAAATGGATTTACAAACTTATCAAGTGGTTTGGGGGAAAGATATGCAAGGAGAGGTTAAAACCATTTTAGTCACAGGAGGTTTTATAGATTAAAAACTTGGAGGATAGAGTAATCAGGACCGAGGGGAGCTGTACAACACAAAGGTAGGATGAGGCACACTGGCTCTGGGCTTGGAGGACTCGTGCAAATCATAGTTGTTTCTGAACAGCTATATGAGTGGAGGGTAAAATCAAAGAGAGAAGAAAAATTACCCGACTCCCATCCTAGGAGTAGACATGGGTACTGACAAGGAACCCGGGGCTTCTTTTTGTGTTACCTGAATTGTTTTCTGAGTCCAATCGTAAGACAATTAGGATTGAAACTTTTATAATTTTCAATGAATATCTCACTTCCTGAACCACATTCCCACATTCATTGGTAATGTGGTCATTTGGAAACTGCATTTTATCCGGTAATGAAAAAAATAAAGTGAGAAATTTTTAAAGTGATCCAACAATGTGTAAGAAGTAACTATCCTAGATAAAGCATAATAAAATTTTGTGAAATTCATAGCACAAATAAAATCCTATCATATGGTACCATGACACTAAAAGTTAATTTGCAAAATTATTTTTAAAACTATTATATCACATAGGCCAATAACCTGATGGCAAATATATTTAGAACTGGAAGATTGAGACAAGTGACCAGATTGGACATTTGTGATTTATTTGAATGTTTCTTAAGAACCTCAGTTTAGGGTTGACAGCCACACCTCCCTCCTGTTTTCTGTAGCAATCAGCAGAAATAACCAACGTTCAAGTATTATTACGATAACTACCTTAATAAACAATTTTTTAATTTCTCTGAAAAATAAGGAAGAAAACAAGAACAGCAAACACGGACACAAATTTGGATGGTTGAGAGTCATCCTGGAACTCAAATAGTTCTACATTTGATCCTGGTGAGTCCCCTGACGACAAGGTGTGAGCGAAAGATCCATTACAGCACACCTTTCACCTGCAAAGAAGAAAGGAAAGGGCCGCTTTGCAGGACTCCTCTGAGAAAGGTAACAATGAAATGTCCTAAAGAAGCTGGTTCAAAGGAGACAGTCCACAAAGATGGCCACTGCCGTGTAATCACCTCCTTCTCAGCATCAGCCATTTGCAACTCTAGCTCCTGAAATTCCCAAATATCAGTAAACAAAAGACCTGTTCCCAACTGAAAGCTCAGGTGGAGGCTTAGAGTTTCCCACAATATACTCTTGGCCTACTGAGAGAAGCCCCAGTTGAGGATATAAAGAAGTTAGGGGGAGGAAGCCCTGAGGTTGATATCTCCCTTCCATGCATGTGGCCCTAAGGTCAAGCCCCAGCATCACACATACACACATACACACACACACACACACACACACACACACACATACACATACACACACATATATACACACACACAAACAGATACACACAGAGAGAGAGAGAGAGAGAGAGAGAGAGAGAGAGAGAGAGAGAAATAACAAGGGACTTTTCAATTTCTTCACCTTGTTGCAGAAATTCTTCTAATGTATATAAACTGAATTTATTTGTCTTAAAAATAAATACCATGTACCCATCAGAGTCATAGTTTTATGAAAGCAGCCATCTTAGCGCTTGTCACCAACTTATGAAAATACAAAAGATATTATAAATGAACAAATAAATGCCAAACAAAATAAAGAAAAAAATCTCATATGATTTTAGTAATGCAAAGGTGACATCATGGTAAGGGTGATATTTTCAGGATGCAGCAATCAAGTCACAAATTTCTTTATCAATCAATCTCCAGGCCAATGTTTAATTCAAGATGTGATTTACAGACTTGAGATCACTGTGCAGAAGGTGCTAAATAAGTAGGAACTATCATATTGGCAGGCTTAATGGCTGGTACTTAGTGTTTGAGCACTGAACAATACTCGGAGAGTAAGCAATTTAATAAACTAACAATTGCTCATGCAAGGGCAATTACCCCCATTTTAGTTTAATTATTAATGCAAGCTTTTTTAATGTTCCCAACTTTAGCAAGCAATCTTTTTGTAATAAAAAAGAAAGTAGGGGGGGAAGCCGGAGGGTCACCCAGCGTCCCAGGTGCTCAGAACCATCCGGCGGCGGCGGCAGAACCAGGTACCCGACACAGCCCAAGCTTAAGACCTTCGGGGACTCAGGCCTGGAGTGGGAGTTGGGCACAGAATAGCGGGTGCACTCTGCACTCGCGCGCGGGGCGGACCCCGAGCTCCCTGCAGGCAGCTGCCATATTGCCTGCAGCTTCCCGCCCAGCTGGTGGTGGGGAAGCCGGAGGGTCACCCAGCGTGCCAGGTGCTCAGAACCATCCGGCGGCGGCGGCAGAACCAGGTACCCGACACAGCCCGAGCTTAAGACCTTCGGGGACTCAGGCCTGGAGTGGGAATTGGGCACAGAATAGCGGGTGCACTCTGCACTCGCGCGCGGGGCGGACCCCGAGCTCCCTGCAGGCAGCTGCCATATTGCCTGCAGCTTCCCGCCCAGCTGGCGGTGGGGAAGCCGGAGGGTCACCCAGCGTCCCAGGTGCTCAGAACCATCCAGCGGCGGCGGCAGAACCAGGTACCCGACACAGCCCGAACTTAAGACCTTCGGGGACTCAGGCCTGGAGTGGGAATTGGGCACAGAATAGCGGGTGCACTCTGCACTCGCGCGCGGGGCGGACCCCGAGCTCCCTGCAGGCAGCTGCCATATTGTCTGCAGCTTCTCGTCCAGCTGGTGGTGAGGAAGCCAGAGTCAGCCAGTGTGCCAGGTACCCAGACCCAGCCGGAGGCCGAACCAGCCTCCCATCCAGCCAGTGGCAGGGAAGCTGGAAACCGGACCCAGCCAGCTTCCCAGCAGCTTGGGACCAGCAGGCGGAACCAGATAACTGAGATATCCCAACTTTAAGACCCCTGGGGAAACAGGATATCAGACAGCGAACCCTGAGCAGGAGCAGTGCAGAGCAGCCGCCCAACAGGCAGAACCAAATACCTGGGATATCCTGAGGTTAAGACCTCGGGGGACTCAGGCCACCTGTCAGCAATCTGTGAGCAAGAGCCCCGCAGGACAGTGATTCAGGTATCCCAGTCACTGGGAAATAGCCTTACAACCCCACAGGAGGGTCAAGCACCAGCTAGTATCTACAGGACCAACTAACACCAGAGTTAACCAGATGGCAAAAGGCAAACGTAAGATCGCTACTAACAAAAATCAAGGCAATATGGCGGCATCCGAACCCAGTTCCCCAACAGCAATAAATATTGGATACCCCGAAACACCAGAAAAACAAGACTCAGATCTAAAATCACTGGTCAGGATGCTGATAGAGGAACACTTAGATAAATCTCTTAAAGTAATACATGAGAAAATAGATCAAAAGCTAGAAGCCATTGCAAGACAAACACAATTAAATCCCAGATATCTCAACACACCAGAAAAACAAGACTCAGATCTAAAATCACTGGTAAAGATGCAGATTGAGGATCACTTAGATAAATTTCTTAAAGTAATAGAGGAGAAAATAGATCAAAAACTAGAAGCCCATACAAGGCAGACACAAAAATCACTTAAAGAAATCCAGGAGAATATAGAGCAAAAAGTGAATCCCAATAAGGGGGAGAAACAAAAATCACCCAAAGAAATACAAGAGAACATGGGTCAACGAGTAGAAGTCATAAAGGAGGAAACACAAAAATCCCTTAAAGAATTACAGGAAAACACAAACAAGCAACTGAAAGATCTGAGCAAAACCATACAAAATCTAAAAACAGAAGTAGAAACAACTAAGCAATCGCAAAGGGAGACAATGTTGGAAATAGAAAACCTTGGGAAGAAATCAGGAGTCATAGATGCAAATATCAACAATAGAATACAAGAGATAGAAGACAGAATCTCAGATGCTGAAGATACCATAGGAACCATGGATTCAACAATTAAAGAAAATGCAAAATGCAAAAAGCTGGTAACCCAAAACATTCAGGAAATCCAGGACACAATGAGAAGACCAAACCTAAGGATTATAGGGATAGATGAGAATGAAGATCTACAACTTAAAGGGCCAGCAAATATCTTCTACAAAATTATGGAAGAAAATTTCCCCAACCTAAAGAGAGAGATGCCCATGAATATACAAGAAGCCTATAGAACCCCAAATAGACTGGACCAGAACAGAAATACTTCCCGTCACATAATAGTCAAAACCCCAAATGTACTAAACAAAGAAAGAATATTAAAGGCAGTAAGAGAAAAAGGACAAGTAACATATAAAGGAAGACCTATCAGAATTACACCAGACTTCTCACCTGAGACCATGAAAGCTAGAAGATCCTGGGCAGACCTTATGCAGACCCTAAGAGAACACAAACTTCAGCCAAGACTACTATACCCAGCGAAACTCTCAATTGCCATAGATGGGGAAACCAAGATATTCCACGACAAAACCAAATTTGCAAGATACTTATCTACAAACCCAGCCCTACAAAGGATAATAGGGGAAAAATACCAACACAAGGGGGGAAACAACACCCCAGAAGAAACAAGATAGAAACCCCATCTCATCCAACCCAAAAGAAGAGAACCACTCAAATACAAATAATAATAACAATTCCCAAAATGTCAGGAAGTAATAATTACTATTCCTTAATATCTCTTAATATCAATGGACTCAATTCCCCAATCAAAAGACACAGACTAACAGACTGGATACGGAAACAGGACCCTACATTTTGCTGCATACAGGAAACACATCTCAGTGTCAAAGACAAACACCTCCTTAGAGTAAAAGGCTGGAAGACAGTTCTACAAGCAAATGGTCCCAGGAAACAAGCTGGAGTAGCCATTCTAATATCAGATAAAATCGACTTTCAACCTAAAGTCATCAAAAGAGACACAGAAGGTCACTTCCTGCTTGTCAAAGGGAAAATCCACCAAGAAGAATTCTCAATACTGAACATCTATGCACCAAATGCAAGGGCACCCTCATTCGTAAAAGAAACTTTACTAAAGCTTAAAGCACACATCGCACCTAACACAATGATTGTAGGTGACTTCAACACTCCACTCTCCTCAATGGACCGATCAGGAAAGCAGAAACTAAACAGGGACACAGTGAAACTAATTGAAGCTTTGGACCAATTGGATTTAACAGATATATATAGAACATTCCATCCTAAAACAAAAGAGTATACCTTTTTCTCAGCACCGCACGGTACCTTCTCAAAAATTGATCATATAATTGGTCACAAGACAGACCTCAACAAATACAAGAAGACCGAACTAATCCCATGTCTCCTATCGGATCACTATGGAGTAAAAGTGGTCTTCAATAGCAAGAAGAACTACAGAAAGCCCACATACACATGGAAACTGAACAATACTCTACTCAATGACACCCTGGTCAAGGAAGAAATAAAGAAAGAAATCAAAGACTTTTTAGACTTCAATGAAAATGAAGGTACGACCTACCCAAATCTCTGGGATACAATGAAAGCAGTGCTAAGAGGAAAACTCATAGCCCTGAGTGCCTCCAAAAAGAAACTGGAAAGAGCATACACTAGCAACTTAACAGCACACCTGAAGGCGCTGGAACAAAAAGAAGCTAACTCACCCAGGAGGAGTAGAAGAGAGGAAATCATCAAACTAAGGGCTGAAATCAATCAAGCAGAAACAAAGAGAACCATACAAAGAATCAACAAAACCAAGAGCTGGTTCTTCGAGAAAATCAACAAGATAGATAAGCCCTTAGCTAGACTAACCAAAGGGCACAGAGATAGTATCCAAATTAACAAAATTAAAAATGAAAAGGGGGATATAACAACAGAAACAGAGGAAATTCAAAAGATCATCAGATCCTACTACAAAGGCCTATACTCAAAACAACTGGAGAATCTGGAGGAAATGGACAATTTCCTAGACAGATACCAAATACCAAAATTAAATCAGCATCAAGTAGACCAGCTAAACAGTCCCATAACCCTTAAAGAAATAGAAGGGGTTATAGAAAGCCTCCCAACCAAAAAAAGTACGGGACCAGATGGTTTTAGTGCAGAATTCTACCAGACCTTCAAAGAAGACTTAACACCAATACTCTTCAAACTATTCCACAAAATAGAGACAGAAGGGACACTGCCCAACTCATTCTTCGAAACCACAATTACGCTGATACCTAAACCACAAAAAGATCCAACAAAAAAAGAGAACTACAGGCCAATTTCTCTTATGAATATAGATGCAAAAATACTAAATAAAATCCTTGCCAACCGAATCCAAGAGCATATCAAAACGATCATTCACCATGATCAAGTAGGCTTCATTCCAGGAATGCAGGGATGGTTCAATATACGGAAATCCATCAATGTAATCCACTACATAAACAAACTAAAAGAAAAAAACCACATGGTCATCTCATTAGATGCTGAAAAAGCATTTGACAAAATTCAGCATCCTTTCATGCTAAAAGTCTTGGAAAGAGCAGGAATTCAAGGCCCATACCTAAACATAGTAAAAGCAATCTACAGCAAACCAGTAGCCAACATCAAAATAAATGGAGAGAAACTTGAAGCAATTCCACTAAAATCAGGGACTAGACAAGGCTGTCCTCTCTCTCCATATCTTTTCAATATAGTACTTGAAGTTCTAGCGAGAGCAATCAGACAACATAAGGAAGTCAAAGGGATACAAATTGGAAAGGAAGAAGTCAAAGTATCATTATTTGCAGATGATATGATAGTCTACTTAAGCGATCCAAAAAACTCCACCAGAGAACTTCTACAGCTGATAAACAACTTCAGCAACGTGGCTGGTTATAAAATTAACTCAAGCAAATCAGTAGCCTTCTTGTACTCAAAGGACAAGCAGGCTGAGAAAGAAGTTAGGGAAATAACACCCTTCACAATAGCCACAAACAACATAAAGTACCTTGGCGTAACTCTAACCAAACAAGTGAAAGATCTGTATGACAGGAACTTCAAGTCCCTGAAGAAAGAAATCGAAGAAGACCTCAGGAGATGGAAAAATATTTCTTGCTCCTGGATTGGCAGGATCAATATAGTAAAAATGGCCATCTTGCCAAAAGCAATCTACAGATTCAATGCAATCCCCATCAAAATCCCAAATCAATTCTTCATAGATCTAGAAAGAGCAATTCTCAAATTCATCTGGAGCAACAAAAAACCCAGGATAGCTAAAACTATTCTCAACAATAAAAGGACTTCTGGGGGAATCAATATCCCTGACCTCAAGCAGTACTACAGAGCAATTGTGTTAAAAACTGCATGGTATTGGTACAGCAACAGGCAGGTAGATCAATGGAATAGGATTGAAGACCCAGAAATTAACCCACAGACTTATGGTCACTTGATCTTTGATAAAGGAGCCACAACCATCCGGTGGAAAAAAGATAGCCTTTTCAACAAATGGTGCTGGTTCAACTGGAGGTCAACATGCAGAAGAATGCGAATTGACCCACTCTTATCTCCTTGTACTAAGATCAACTCCAAGTGGATCAAGGACCTCCACATAAAACCAGACACACTGAAACTATTAGAAAAGAAACTTGGGAAGACCCTGGAGGACTTGGGCACAGGGGAAAAGTTCCTGAACAGAACACCAATAGCTTATGCTCTAAGATCAAGAATCGACAAATGGGACCTCATAAAATTACAAAGTTTCTGCAAAGCAAAGGACACTGTCAGAAGGACAAAACGGCAACCAACAAAGTGGGAAAAGATCTTCACCAACCCCACATCCGACAGAGGGCTAATATCCAATATATACAAAGAACTCAAGAAGTTAGACCGCAAAGAACCAAATAACCCTATCAAAAAATGGGGCACAGAGCTAAACAAAGAATTCTCACCAGAAGAAATTCGGATGGCCGAGAAACACCTTAAAAGATGTTCAACATCATTAGTCATCAGGGAAATGCAAATCAAAACAACCCTGAGATTCCACCTCACACCAGTCAGAATGGCTAAGATTAAAAACTCAAGAGACAACAAGTGCTGGCGAGGATGTGGAGAAAGAGGAACACTCCTCCACTGTTGGTGGGATTGCAAAATGGTAAAACCGCTCTGGAAATCAGTTTGGCGGTTCCTCAGAAAATTGGGCATGTTACTTCCAGAGGACCCTGGCATACCACTCCTGGGCATATACCCAGAGGATTCCCCTGCATGCAATAAGGACACATGCTCCACTATGTTTATAGCAGCCTTGTTTATAATAGCCAGAAATTGGAAGCAGCCCAAATATCCCTCAAAGGAGGAATGGATACAGAAAATGTGGTATATTTATACAATGGAATACTACACAGCAATTAAAAATAATGAATTCATGCAATTTGTAGGTAAATGGTTAGACCTGGAAAATATCATCCTGAGTGAATTAACCCAATCACAAAAGAATGCACCTGAAATGCAATCACTGATAAGTGGATATTAATGAGCCCAGAAGCCCTAAATACTCAAGACACAAATAGCAAGTCAAATGATTCCCAAGAAGAAGAAAGGAGAGGACCCTGGGCCTGTAAAGATTGCTTCCAGTTTAGTAAAGAAACCGAGGGGGGAGGGGGAATTATTGGGGAACAGATGGGGGGGAGAGGAACTATGGGAACTATGGTGGGTGGGAACTGGGAAAGGGGAAAGCCTTTGGAATGTAAACATAGAATATAGAAAATAAAATTAAAAAAAAAAAAAAAGAAAGTAGGAAGTGGTACATGATATGGTGATATATAATGATAATTTCGTTACTATTATGAGCTTCTAGTAATTTCAGTTAATACTATGCCTGAAGATCTTGCAATTCTCTGTCTTCATCCACAGGGAAGACCCAATGTTTAAAAAAAGGGGGGGGCTATTTATCAATGTGTATCAGAGGCTCTATGAATGCATATCTGTCATTCAGAGACCAATATTGCTTTTATAATGCCAGGGAAGAAATTCTCATGAGCTACTCCATGTTCTAAGCAAAGGTGGACTCTAAGAATCTACTGCTATAGGAAACTAAAGACATTTACACCTGTGAGCTGGAGAACGAAGTGAGAGAAAGCAAAAGGTGGAGAGAACTCTTTCAACCACAACCGTATCAAGAGAATTCTGTAAGGTATCCACAAAAGACTAAGAAATGAAGTAGCATCTTCCCTGGACAGCACTTTAGTATAAACTGCAGCCAGTTTTCCAGCCAACCTCCCTAAGCACTATCCATTTACCAAGGCATCCATTAAAGCCATAAATCCAAGACTTCTGCGCTATTCTTCACCCTAACCTTAAGTAACATTTTCTGCAAATCTGCTGATCTGACCCGATTTTTCACTCTTCTTCTTCTCCTAACCTTTCCCATTATCATTTGGAAACCCAAGTCTGCACTCAACTTTCACACATCACTTCACATTCTTTACCAGAAAATAACTGTATCCAAAAGTCCCTAATTCTCCTACACTTTATTCTCGGGTAAGCTTTACATCCTGAGCCAGAAGTATCAAGAAGAAGGATGAGGTCCTCTTCCTTTTAACCAACTTCATTTCTGCTTCTCATGTAAACCATACCACCCCATGCCCCACACCCATCCCCACCTTCCCTCCACCCTCAGTCCTACCCTCATTCCCCTTTCTACTACCCTCGCCCACCCTCTACCCCCACTCCCCAACCCCCACCCCATTCCCCACTTCCCCACTCAAGAAATCGCCAGAAACTAGAGGCAAGCATTAATCCTGACTCTTTAGAGATAAAAGTTATTAGAAAAGAATATTATGAGCAATATCATGCCAGTAACTACATAAACTGTATGTAGCAAAACTTTTTTCTAGAAAGGAACACAATATAAAACTGACTCAAGAAGAAATAAGTCATCTGAAAACATATTTATCAAATAAATTAAACTGATAGTCACAAAGTCATGCCATCATCCCCCTAAAATTAAAAGTCCCAGATAATTTTATGGCGCATTTCACCAAACATTCAAATAATACCAACTTTTCATGAACATCCAAAATTGAGAAGAGTAAATATTTCCTAGTTGTCTTCTTTTTAAGGAACCATTATTCTGACACCAAACAAAAGATATGACAAGAAGACTGTGGATAATACGTCTCTTATTTTGGGGAGCGGGTTGTTGTGGCAGGGTTTCTCTGTGTGGCCCTGGCTGTTCTAGAACTTGTTCTGTAGACCACTCTGGCCTTGAACTCAAAGATGCACTTGCTTTTGCCTCCTGAGTGTTGGGATTAAAGGGATGTGCCACCACCTAAATGCTGACTACCCTCCAACATTTGTCTATAAGGGTTTGCTCCCCTGAGTGACACTGTTTGACAGTGATGGAAGGTTTCAGACGTATAGTATAGTACAAGGACCTGAGGTCATCATGGTCACACCCTCAAAGAGAATTGTGAGATATCAGCTGCTTCCCTTTTTCTCTTTGTTCTCCCCTAACAGCATAAAGAATTTTTCTTTGCCCTGTGTCCCAGCCACAGGCTAATACAAGGGGCCTGATTCATTACTGAATGGAACCTCAAAACAATGAGATGGGATATTTTCTTATTACAAATTAATTACCTCAGATCATTTTATAGTGATGAAAATGTATTTAGCAAGATCATGTGATCATCTCAAAAACATATTTGAAAAAGCTAACCTGATTTCATGACTTAAAAAAATCTTTTTCAGCAAACTAGAAATAGAAGTGAATTTCTACAGTCTTATTAAAAAACATTGAGAAAAACATTTAAGCTAACATCATATTTAATTAGGAAAGACTAGGTACTTTCCCCAGTAGAATCACAAACATAACAATAATTCCCACTCAAGATTCTTCTGTTTAATACTGTACTAACAGATCTAGCCAGAGCAATAAAAAGTCATGAAGAATTCACTAAAAACTGTTAGACCTAATCAAGAAATAAGAAGAAAAACAGAATAGAAAATCAACACATAGAAATTAATTCTTTCTTTATACTTGTTATTACTTATTATATTCTTAATTTTTGAATAAGTAATTCAAAAATTAAGAAAATAATGCCAGTTAAAATAGCAGCAAGAAGAATAATATACTTAGAATAACATTTCATAAATTATGTTTCCATACTGAAATTACAAAATGTGTCTGAAATCTCAATGAACAAAATAAAATAAAATAAAATAAAATAAAATAGATTAAAAAAAAACTCTCAATAAACCAAATAATAGCCAATGTTCACAGAATGGAAGACTTTGTGTTACCTTAGATGCTAAATGTGACTCTGTAAAGCCCTGTCAGTGTCTTGGCCCACTTCACCACAGGAACAGACAGGATAGCACTAAAAGGCACATGAAATTGCAAGGGACAAGAAAGCAAAAAATCAACCTTCAAAAACAGGGAAAGAATATCCACACTCCTTGGTATCACAGCTTCCCACAGAGCAACAGCAATCAGAACCCGGTGCTGGGGAAGCTGCACATATAAATCAGTGGAATTGAGTTGAGAAATCAGAAACGAAACCATGTGTCTAGGCTCTCACTTTCAGCCTGGGTGTGAAGACAATTCTTCAATGATGAAATGACACTCTTCAAAAGTGGTTTGGGGACCACTGACTGATCAGCCATGGGTGAAAAAGATATTGGACGACTACTCACAACAGATGCAAAATGGACAAAATAGAGAGAACCTCCACGATCCTTTAGGGAAAGTTATAGTGAAAATCTTCACAGGCTTACACTAAAATGACTTTAAGATTTAATGGCAAAAGCATAAGCTATGAAAGAAAAACTGGTAATTTTAATTTGGGTTTCACAGAAAAGTTATCAAGACAGCAAGGGAGAGAAGACATTTCAAAGAAAGAATATAATTGATCACTGTATACAATAAGGCATTGCTATCAAGAACATACAAAGAATGCTTAAACATTGTTAATGAAAAGACATAACCCAACTCTAACTGGTTGGAGGCTCTGAATATATGCTTCTGCAGAGGAGATAAACTAATGGACAACAAGCACTTGAAAACTTCACTACATCAACAGTCATGGTGATATGACACACAGTGATGACTAAATTGAGAAAGTCACAATGATTATTATGATATCAAGAGGTCTTTGTAATGCATGCATTAATGGCAGGAGAGTAAGTGGTGCAGTCACTTCAACAGTTTGTCATCAGCTCAAAATAGGAAACCTAGAATCACCACAAAATCCAGCAATTACATCCTGTATATAGATAATAGCTATATGTTAGATAAAGGCCCAAGAGAAATGAAAATATATGTCCATTTAGGTTTTATATATAAACATTGAAAGGTATTTGTGATAGCCAAAAGTGAAAATAAAACATATGGTCATGAAATAATGAACAGACGAATAAAATATTCTATAATAAAGCTAAGAAATGAAATATTATTCATGCATGAACAGTAAATAGGTACTGAGAACACACTGGACCATTAACAAACATCATATTAAATCAGAGTCTGGTCATTCTCTTTCCATTAGCTCTCCATATTAGATAAATCTGTAGAAGCAGAGAGTAGATCCATATTTGTCTAGTCAATCCTATTGTCCAACAGGGTTTGGGAGTATGACTGATGGTTAAAACATGGAAGAACCCACCTCTATAGCAATGAGCATGCTCTCTCATATGGTGATGCTATTTGTCCAGAGCTGTGAAGAGGCTGAAAACCTCCTAATTACACAGTCTACAGGGGGATGCTGCATATGAGGATGAGATCCCAACAAAGCTGGGACTTAAGCGGATACTAGCTTGGAATACCCAAGACACAATTGACATATCAAATGATGCCCAAGAAGAAGGAAGGAGTGGCCCCTGATTCTGGAAAGGCTCAGTGCAGCAGTATAGGGGAATACCAGAACAGGGAAGTGGGAAGGGGTGGATTGGAGAACAGGGGGAGGGAAGAGGGCTTATGGAACTTTCGGGGAGGGGGGATCCAGGAAAGGGGAAATCATTTGAAATGTAAATAAAGAATATATCAAATAAAAAATAAAATAAAATCAAAATATCTGTCACACACACAAACAATAAAAAGTAAAAAATAAATAAAAGTAGCTATTATAAGAAACTTAGTGCAACCAGAGGAACTCTATCCACAACAGACTCCAGAAAAAATAAAAAGAGATCCATGAAAACAAACAAAGGGCTTTCCCCTAGATGTTCCATAATGATACATAATAGCTCATCAGGAAGTCATAACAATCCTAAGTATGTTTGTTTCCAACAAAATTGCTCCAAGCTATGCTTCAATGGTTTGTCAAACAGAAAAAGAATAATAGAAAAAGGAATAATTGAAAATTAGCTTCTGAGGACGGAAGAGATGGTTCAATGGATAAGAGAACAACTTGCTGTTCTTGCAGAGGACCCAGGTTCAATTCCCAGAACCCACGTGATTATTCACAACCATCTAGTTGGAACTTTTGTTCCAAGGGATATGTTATTTTATTACTGATATGGGCATGTGGCATGCATACACTATACTACACACACACACACACACACACACACACACACAAACATACCACATACACATACATATATATATACATATATTTGTAGGCAAACAATTATATACATATGTATACATATTATACATATATACATATGTATACACACACACCACATACACATACACATACATATATATATGTAGGCAAACAATTATATACATATATGCATTCATATTAAAATTAAAGTAGCTTCCACTTCCTCCTGTTGGCTAGGCTCCATAACACTGAAAGATATTATGAAAGCTATGTGGAGAAATTAAATGGTGTTCTCCAGCACTGGACACTGCATGCTGTAATATCACTCAGCCAGGCAAGCTGTGTCCACTGTTGCAACAGTGACATCACAGTTATAGAGTCACTAACCACTCTCAGGTTAGACTCGAGGCATGCCCTAACATGAAATTTCATTCTTGATACACTAACCTTGGTCAAAACTTCATAGACATGGAGGCCATAGACCCTGCTATTGGTGTTTTGGTAAATGACCATGTTGTCAAATTGCCTTCTTCATGTACATTCATGTACACATGTATGTATATTCATGTACACAGGTACATTCATGTATTAACCCATAGAGTTGGCCTGCTTATAACCTTGTTCAAAGAAGCTTCACTTGGCAATGGATAACAGTCAATGCAGAGATGCATAGTGAGTTAAAATGCTGAAAAGAAGGGACTGAGTGTGTAGCCCTAAACAAGACATCTTCATCAGCCTGCCATCCTGCCTACTACCAAACCTCAGGGAACATTGTAGAAAAGATGGCAGAAAGAATGTAAAAGCTGAAGGATCGGGAGGAGTCGTGAGAAATGCTGTCTTCTCTACATGGCATGGCTATTGCATTCATGAACTCATAGCACCCAGTGTATTCAAACAAGGCCTATACAAGATCAAGCCACCCAAAGCCTCCACGTAGATGAGTAGACTATCTCCAGGTCCCACCCATGACTGAGGAGCTATTGGTAGTTGACAGATGCTGAGAGGGTAGAGAGTATACTTTGAGGGTAACCACTGATAGACTGCCCGTGCTCCGGGGGATTGCCCCCATACTCATGCACATGGGGGAAGCACTACTTGGACTTAGTGGATTATCAGAGTTAGGCTCAAAGTTATGAGGGAAGAGATATTGGGAGCAGATAGAAGACTTAAATGGGCAGTACACATGGCCATACTTAATTGTATAAATGCATGAAGTTCTAAAACAGTAAAAAGTAAATAAAGGAAAAATAAAATAAGATTGGCTTCAAAAGCTGATAAGATGGTTTAGCAGGTTACATGTTTGTATACACACACACACACACACACACACACACACACATCATGTCTACACACATTCAGTCCTCACAAATAGGCATTACATACACGCATTATGCACACATTTCCACATATATCAACATCATCCTTACATACACAGATATTATCTGCATATAGGTGTGTGTGTTGTATGAACACACATACAAACACACACATAGACAGCATGCCCCCATAACATATCCACACAGATAAGTTTAGAATCTTTAAATGATTACCAGTGTTCCTATCTCAACAATGAATAGAACAAGCAGACAAAAGACTGTAAGGCTCTAAAATATTTATTCCTATTAAGTAATTTAAACTATTGACAATTCTAGAATATTTTGCCCAGCAACAGCAGAATAAATACTGCATTCAAACACATGTAAAGCATCTATTAAGATTGGCTTGATGGTGGGGAATAAAACTTTACCATCACACATGCTTCAAATCATGGAGAAAGATGGAATTAGATTATAAATAACAAAATTTTACCTAGAAAGTCTATACATAGTGGGAATTAAATAAAATATTTTGAACTAACTGATGCATCTAAAGCTAAATCACAGGGATTTAAAACTATTTGGATATTAATAAGTGAAAACAACATGTACCAAAGTCATAAGAAAGATCAAAAAAGTTGGCTACAGGGAAAATTATAGTTTCCAAAGATCATATGATCATCTCTGCTACCTGAATCCCCAAATGAAGAAGTTGGATAAAGAACAAAGTAACTAGAAAGAAAGAAGTAAGACAAGAAGTTATCCCCAACCTGGATGGATATGGTAAAACCCTAACACCCCTCCAGATAGAATAGGAACGGAACTCTAGAATGTGATTCGTGCCCTAGTGAAGGAGACTCACAAAGTAAGTCTAGCCTTTCCTTCATGTAAAAACATCACCAAAAGACAACCATCCTCAATCCAGGAAGACAGCCTTCAACAAACACTGAATCATCCATTGTCCTTAGTATTCCAAGCCTTCAGACCTGTGAGCAGTTAAAGTTTCTGTTTACAGGCCACTCAGGTTCTGTCTGTAGAGCTTCATTACAGGAGGCTAAATAGACTTAGACAAGGAGAATGAAGCCCTATAAGGTGATACAAGCTTTTTTTAAAAATTCTTTTTTAACTTTCTTTTTTATTCAATATATTCTTTATTTGCATTTCAAATGATTTCTCCTTTCCTGGATCCCTCCTCCCCAAAAGTCCCATAAGCCCTTCTTCCTCTCCCTGTTCCCCAATCAACCCCTTCCCACTTCCCTGTCATGCTGCACTGAGCCTTTCCAGGACCAGGGGCCTCTCCTTCATTCTTCTTGGGAATCATTTGATATGTGAAGTGTTTCTTGGGTATTCCGAGCTTCTGGGTTAATATCCCCTTATCAGTGAGTGCATACCATGTGTGTTCTTTTGTGATTGGGTCACCTCACTCAAGATGACATTCTCTAGTTCCACCCACTTGCCTAAGAATTTCATAAGTTCATTGTTTTTAATAGCTGAGTAGTATTCCATAGTGTAAATATACCACATTTTCTGTATCCATTCCTCCACTGAGGGACATCTGGCTGGCTGGTAAGGTTGCAAGCTGGTACAACCACTCTGAAATCAGTCTAGCGGTTCCTCAGAAAACTGGGCATGATACTACCAGAGGACCCTGCTATACCACTCCTGGGCATATACCCAGAGGATTCCCCGGCATATAATAAGGACACATGCCCCACTATGTTCATAGCAGCCCTATTTATAATAGCCAGAAGCTGAAAAGAACCCAGATGTCCTACAATGGAGGAAAGGACACAAGCTTCTACTGTAAACCCATCACTCCAGAGGCAGAGAAAGGAAAACCCAGAGCCTAAGGCTAGACTGGGCTAAAAGAAAGACCTTGTACAAAAAAAAAATCCAACAAAAGGAAAAGGAAGGAAAGAAGCAAGCAGTGAGGAAGGGAAGTAGGGATGGAAAGAGGAAGGAAAGAAGGAAGGAGAGAGGAAGGAAGAAAAGAAGGAAGGAAGGAAGGAAGGAAGGAAGGAAGGAAGGAAAGAAAGAAAAATTTAGTATACATAACAAATTAATGTAATAGGTGTTGGAAAAGCAATCATAGAAAAATAATTCAAACATCCCCGTACCCTCTGGCGAGCACCTAGGCTGCGTTCTGCAACCAGCTCGCCGGCCCCTAGACCAGCGATAGCGGCAGGCCTCCATATTGCAACCAGGACACAGCTGGAAAAGCCCAGGCTCTGTGGGACATCCCCGCGCCCTCTGGCGAGCACCTAGGCTGCATTCTGCAACCAGCTCGCCGGCCCCTGGACCAGCGGTAGCGGCGGGCCTCCATATTGCAACCAGGACATAGCTGGAAAGGCCCAGGTAAACACCCCTTCCAGGGCTGCCCTCACGGGGGGATCTGCTAGGGTCTCGGACCCAAGCAGGCTGAGTTCCGCCTAGGCTCTGTGGGACATCCCCGCGCCCTCTGGCGAGCACCTAGGCTGCTTTCTGCAACCAGCTCGCCGGCCCCTCGACCAGCGGTAGCGGCAGGCCTCCATATTGCAACCAGGACACAGCTGGAAAGGCCCAGGCTCTGTGGGACATCCCCGCGCCCTCTGGCGAGCACCTAGGCTGCATTCTGCAACCAGCTCGCCGGCCCCTGGACCAGCAGTAGCGGCGGGCCTCCATATTGCAACCAGGACATAGCTGGAAAGGCCCAGGTAAACACCCCCTCCAGGGCTACCCTCACAGGGGGATCTGCTAGGGTCTCGGAGCCAAGCAGGCCGAGTTCCTTGCAACCAGGACACAGCTGGAGAAGCCCAGGTAGACAGACTCCAACAGGGGCTACAATCTCATGGGTGGCAGCCAGCTTATGATCCCTTAAAGCAGCAGTCACACATATTCACCAGTAGAGAAACAACAGGTGAGCCCAGCCTCACAGGAGATTCAAACACCAGGCACTGACAACAAGGCCAACTAAAACCAGAAATAACCAGATGGCAAAAGGAAAATGAAGGAACGTTACTAACAAAAATCAAGGCAACATGACAGCATCTGAACCCAGTTCACCAACAACAGGAATCCCTGGATACCCTAAAACACCAGAAAAACAAGACTTGGATATAAAATCACTGGTCAGGATGCTGGTAGCTGAACACATAGAAAAATCTCCTAAAGAAATAGAGGAGAAAATGGATCAAAAGTTAGAAGCCTTTACGAGGCAAATACAAAAATCACTTCAAGAAATTCAGGAGAAGATGGATCAAAGAGAAGAAGACAATAAGGAAGAAAGACAAAAGTCACTTAAAGAACTACAGAAGAACGTGGGCCAACAAGTAGAAGCTATGAAAGAGGAAGCACAAAAATCTATTAAAGAAATACATGAAAACACAATCAAGCAAGCGAAAGATCTGAGCACATCCATCCAGATACTAAAAACAGATGTAGAAACAACTAAGAAATCACAGAGGGAGACAAAATTGGAGATAGAAAACCTGGGGAAGAAATCAGGGGCCTTAGACACAAGTATCAATAATAGAATACAAGAGATAGAAGACAGAATCTCAGAAGCCGAAGATACCATAGGAACCATTGATTCAACAGTCAAAGAAAATACTAAATGCAAAAAGGTGGTAACCCAAAACATCCAGGAAATCCAAGACACTATGAGAAGACCAAACCTAAGGATTATAGGTATAGACGAGAGTGAAGATTTACAAGTTAAAGGGCCAGCTAATATCTTCTATAAAATTATGGAAGAAAACTTCCCCAACCTAAGGAGAGAGATGCCCATGAATATACAAGAAGCCTATAGAACCCCAAACAGACTGGACCAGAACAGAAATACATCCCGTCACATAATAATCAAAACTCCAAATGTAATAAACAAAGAAAGAATACTAAAGGCAGCAAGAGAAAAAGGCCAAGTAACATATAAAGGAAAACCTATCAGAATAACACCAGACTTCTCACCTGAGACCATGAAACCTAGAAGATCCTGGGCAGATATAATGCAAACTCTAAGAGAACACAAACTTCAGCCAAAACTACTTTACCCAGCAAAACTCTCAATTGCCATTGATGGAGACATCAAGGTATTCCATGACAAAACCAAATTTGCAAGATATCTCTCCACAAATCCAGCCCTACAAAGGATAATAGGGGGAAAAAACCAAGAAAAGGACGGAAACTACACCCGGGAAGAAGCAAGATAGAAACCTCCTCTCATCAAACCCAAAAGAGGATAACTTCTCAAATATAAAAAATAAATAAGATAAATAAATATAATTTCAAAAATGTCTGCAGGTAATAATTACTATTCCTTAATATCTCTTAACGTCAATGGACTCAATTCCCCAATAAAAAGACATAGATTAACAGACTGGATACGAAAACAGGACCCTACATTTTGCTGCATACAGGAAACACATCTCAGTGTTAAAGACAAACACTGCCTTAGAGTAAAAGGCTGGAAGACAATTTTACAAGCAAATGGTCTCAGGAAACAAGCTGGAGTAGCCATTCTAATATCAGATAAAATTGACTTTCAACCTAAAATCATCAAAAGAGACTCAGAAGGTCACTTCTTGCTGGCCAAAGGGAAAATCCACCAGGAAGAGCTCTCAATACTGAACATCTATGCTCCAAATGCAAGGGCACCCTCATTCGTAAAAGAAACCTTACTAAAGCTTAAAGCACACATTACAACTAACACAATAATTGTGGGTGACTTCAACACCCCACTCTCCTCAATGGACCGATCAGGAAAGCAGAAACTAAACAGGGACACAGTGAAACTAATTGAAACTCTGGACCAATTGGATTTAACAGATATATATAGAACATTTCATCCTAAAGCTAAAGAATATACCTTTTTCTCAGCACCGCATGGTACCTTCTCCAAAATAGACCATATAATCGGTCACAAGACAGATGTCAACAAATACAAGAAGATCGAGCTAATCCCATGCCTCCTATCAGATCACCATGGAGTAAGAGTGGTCTTCAATAGCAACAAAAACAACAGAAAGCCCACATACACATGGAAACTGAACAATACTCTACTCAATGACACCTTGGTCATGGAAGAAATAAAAAAAGAAATCAAAAACTTTTTAGAATTCAATGAAAATGAAGGTACAACCTACCCAAATCTATGGGACACAATGAAAGCAGTGCTAAGAGGAAAACTCATAGCTCTAAGTGCATCCAAAAAGAAACTGGAGAGAGCATACACTAGCAGATTAACAGCACACCTTAAAGCCCTGGAAGAAAAACAAGTTAACTCACCCAGGAGGAGTAGAAGACAAGAAATCATCAAACTCAGGGCTGAAATCAATCAAATAGAAACAAAGAGAACCATACAAAGAATCAACAAGACCAGGAGCTGGTTCTTTGAGAAAATCAACAAGATAGATAAACCCTTAGCCAGACTAACCAAAGGACACAGAGACAGTATACAAATTAACAAAATTAGAAATGAAAAGGGGGACATAACAACAGAAACTGAGGAAATTCAAAAGATCATCAGATCCTACTACAAAGGTCTATACTCAACACAACTGGAGAATCTGGAGGAAATGGACAATTTCCTAGACAGATACCAAATACCAAAATTAAATCAGCATCAAGTAGATCAGCGAAATAGTTCCATAACCCGTAAAGAAATAGAAGAGGTTATAGAAACCCTCCCAACCAAAAAAAGTATGGGACCAGATGGTTTTAGTGCAGAATTCTACCAGACCTTCAAAGAAGACTTAACACCAATACTCTTCAAACTATTCCACAAAATAGAGACAGAAGGGACACTGCCCAACTCATTCTTCGAAGCCACAATTACGCTAATACCTAAACCACAAAAAGATCTAACAAAGAAAGAGAACTTCAGGCCAATTTCTCTTATGAATATAGATGCAAAAATACTAAATAAAATTCTTGCTAACCGAATCCAAGAGCACATCAAAACGATCATCCACCATGATCAAGTAGGCTTCATCCCAGGGATGCAGGGATGGTTCAATATACGGAAATCCATCAATGTAATCCACTACATAAACAAACTGAAAGAAAAAAACCACATGGTCATCTCATTAGATGCTGAAAAAGCATTCGACAAAATTCAGCATCCTTTCATGCTAAAAGTCTTGGAAAGAGCAGGAATTCAAGGCCCATACCTAAACATAGTAAAAGCAAGCTACAGCAAACCAGTAGCCAACATCAAAATAAATGGAGAGAAACTTGAAGCATTCCCACTAAAATCAGGGACTAGACAAGGCTGCCCTCTCTCTCCATATCTTTTCAATATAGTACTTGAAGTTCTAGCAAGAGCAATTAGACAACATAAGGAAGTCAAAGGGATACAAATTGGAAAGGAAGAAGTGAAACTATCATTATTTGCAGACGATATGATAGTTTACCTAAGCGACCCAAAAAACTCCACCAGAGAACTTCTACAGCTGATAAACAACTTCAGCAAAGTGGCAGGTTATAAAATTAACTCAAGCAAGTCAGTGGCCTTCTTGTACTCAAAGGACAAGCAGGCTGAGAAAGAAATTAGGGAAATAACACCCTTCACAATAGCCACAAACAACATAAAGTACCTTGGCGTAACTCTAAACAAACAAGCAAAAGATCTGTACAATAGGAACTTCAAGTCCTTGAAGAAAGAAATCGAAGAAGACCTCAGAAGATGGAAAAATATTTCTTGCTCCTGGATTGGCAGGATCAATATAGTAAAAATGGCCATCTTGCCAAAAGCAATATACAGATTCAATGCGATCCCCATCAAAATCCCAACTCAATTCTTCATAGATCTAGAAAGAGCAATTCTCAAATTCATCTGGAGCAACAAAAAACCCAGGATAGCTAAAACTATTCTCAACAATAAAAGGACTTCTGGGGGAATCAATATCCCTGACCTCAAGCAGTACTACAGAGCAATTGTGTTAAAAACTGCATGGTATTGGTATAGCAACAGGCAAGCAGATCAATGGAACAGGATTGAAGACCCAGAAATTAACCCACAGACTTATGGTCACTTGATCTTTGATAAAGGAGCCACAACCATCCGATGGAATAAAGATAGCCTTTTCACCAAATGGTGCTGGTTCAACTGGAGGTCAACAGGCAGAAGAATGAGAATTGACCCACTCTTATCTCTTTGCACTAAGATCAACTCCAAGTGGATCAAGGACCTCCACATAAAACCAGACACACTGAAACTATTAGAAAAGAAACTTGGGAAGACCCTGGACGACTTGGGCACAGGGGAAAAGTTCCTGAACAGAACACCAATTGCGTACGCACTAAGATCAAGAATCGACAAATGGGACCTCATAAAATTACAAAGTTTCTGCAAAGCAAAGGACACTGTCCGAAGGACAAAACGGCAACCAACAAAGTGGGAAAAGATCTTCACCAACCCCACATCTGACAGAGGGCTAATATCCAATATATACAAAGAACTCAAGAAGTTAGATCACAAAGAACCAAATAACCCTATCAAAAAATGGGGCACAGAGCTAAACAAAGAATTTTCACCAGAAGAAATTCGGATGGCCGAGAAACACCTTAAAAGATGTTCAACATCATTAGTCATCAGGGAAATGCAAATCAAAACAACCCTGAGATTCCACCTCACACCAGTCAGAATGGCTAAGATTAAAAACTCAAGAGACAACAAGTGCTGGCCAGGATGTGGAGAAAGAGGAACACTCCTCCACTGTTGGTGGGATTGCAAAATGGTAAAACCGCTCTGGAAATCAGTTTGGCAGTTCCTCAGAAAATTGGGCATGTCACTCCCAGAGGACCCTGGCATACCACTCCTGGGCATATACCCAGAGGATTCCCCTGCATGCAATAAAGACACATGCTCCACTATGTTTATAGCAGCCTTGTTTATAATAGCCAGAAATTGGAAGGAGCCCAAATATCCCTCAAAGGAGGAATGGATACAGAAAATGTGGTATATTTATACAATGGAATACTACTCAGCAATTAAAAATAATGAATTCATGCAATTTGTAGGTAAATGGTTAGACCTGGAAAATATCATCCTGAGTGAGCTAACCCAATCACAAAAGAATGCACATGAAATGCAATCACTGATAAGTGGATATTAATGAGCCCAGAAGCACTAAATACTCAAGACACAAATAGCAAGTCAAATGATTCCGAAGAAGAAGAAAGGAGAGGACCCTGGGCATGTAAAGATTGCATCCAGTTTAGTAAAGAAACTGAGGGGGGCGGGGGAATGATTGGGGAATAGTTGGGGGGGAGAGGAACTATGGGAACTATGGTGGGTGGGAACTGGGAAAGGGGAAAGCCTTTGGAATGTAAACATAGAATATAGAAAATAAAAAAAATGCAAAAAAAAAAGAAAAATAATTCAAAAAATTCACAAATCTCTAGCTTATTTGTTTTTCTCATTAATGAATGCTCATATTTGAATAGTATTTTTATAGTTATTAAGACAATCATATATATATATATATATTCAACTTAATTACACTCTTCAGACAACTATATTAAGAAAATGAAAAATATAAGCCAAAGGCCAGAAGAGAAGAGGTTTGAAGCATCTGCTCACATCACATTCACAATCAAGAATAGAGAGTGATGAATGCTGCTGCTGCTGCTCAGCTCCTTTCTCCACTTACACAGTCCAGGATCCCAGCCAGGGGTCAGTGCCACCCACAGTGGGCAGTCTTCACATCTCAATCAATAAATTCGAGATCAATGCTGAGACCCACTCTCAAATGATTCTAGATCAAAATATGTTGACAAATGACACTAAATTATTAAGGGGGATGAAAATATTTTAATATAATGACTTTCTGGGATATGAATTTGCTTAAAAACATGAAAATGATATATACATTCAAAGTTGTTTCATTTCATGCAAACCATGTTTCAATACAGTTGATTTACAAATTTAAATTATGTGTGTGTGGCTTGTGTCAATGTGGGGGGGATTGGGGGGGTGTCTCATAGATCCATGAAAGATCCATAGATTTTGTCACTAATCTTTGTTTTGAAAAGGGAAGTAAAAACACTTTGTAATATTTAAAAAGATTTAAATGGAAAATATTTCAGGTAAAACAGAAGAGATACATAGAAAAACATGTTAAAATTGACAATTTTCGTGGAAAATTAAAGAGTAAAGTGGTAGACATGTAAAACATTGCTAAATTAATTGAAATATGAAATGGAAACATTTTATGATAGAATTGAAGATTTACATGGAAAATATTTCTGATAAAATTGTAGAAAAATTTTAAGTTTTAAAAATTTTAAACATGCTAGAATTGAAGATTATCATGGAAAGTTTTATATAGATGTAATAATGGTAGGCATAAAAGTATTAAGTTGATTGAAAGTGGAATTATAAACATTTTCTGATAAAATTGAAGATTTACATGGAAAATATTTCTGATAAAATTGAAGAAATATATAGAAAAACATGTTAAAAATTAAAGATTATCATGGAAATTTTACAGATAAAGTGGTAGGCATAAAGATTCTAAGTTGATTGAAGGTGGAATTATAAACATTTTCAGATAAAATTGAAGGTTTACATGGAAAATATTTCTGGTAAAATTCAAGAAATGTATAGAAAAACATGTTAAAATTGACTATTTCATGGAAAATTTTACATGTAAAATGGTAGGTATAAAAACTCTAAATTAATTGAAGATGGAATTAGAAACATTTGTGAGAAAAAATATATACATTGAAAACATTTCTAATAAAATAGAGATAATATATAGAAATACATATTAAAATTGAAGATTATCATGAAAAATAATGCAGATAAAATGATAGACATAAAAAAAACATTACCAAATTAATTAAAAGGGGAATTACAAACATTTTCTGATAAAATTGAAGATTTACATGAGAAATATTTCTGTTAGTCTATGTCTTTTAATTGGGGAGTTGAGTCCATTGTTGTTAAGAGATATTAAGGAATAGTGATTGGTGCTTCCTGTTATTTTTTTATGTTATTTATATGTTTGTGTGGGTATCTTCTTTTGGGTTTGTTGGAAGAAGATTATTTTCCTGCTTTTTCTAGGGTATAGTTTCCCTCCTTGTGTTGGCATTTTCCATCTACTATCCTTTGTAGAGCTGGATTTGTGGACAGATACAGTATAAATTTGGTTTTATCATGGAATATCTTGGTTTCTCCATCTGTGATGATTGAGAGTTTTGCTGGGTATAGTAGCCTGGGCTAGCATTTGTGTTCTCTTAGGGTCTGTATGAGGTCTGTCCAGGATCTTCTAGCTTTCATCATCTCTGGTGAGAAGTCTGGTGTGATTCTGATAGGTCTGCCTTTATAAGTTACTTGGCCTTTTTCTCTTACGGCTTTTAATATTCTTTCTTTGTTTAGTGAATTTGGCATTTGGATTATTATGTGCTAGGAGGAGTTTCTGTTCTGGTCCAGTCTGTTTGGGGTTCTGAAGGCTTGTATGTTCGTGGACGTCTCTTTCTCTAAGTTAGGGAAGTTTTCTTCTATAATTTTGTTGAAGATATTCACTGGCCCTTTAAATTGGAAATCTTCACTCTCTTCTATACACATAATCCTTAGGTTTGGTCTTCTCATTGTGTCCTGGAGTTCCTGGATGTTTTGGGTTACCAGCTGTATACATTTTGCATTTTTGTTGACAGTTGAGTCAATGGTTTCTATGGTATCTTCACCTGAGGTTCTTTCTTCTCTTTCTTGTATTCTGTTGTTGATACTTGCATCTATGACTCCTGAATTCCTTCCAAGGTTTTTTATCTCCACAGATGTCTCACTTTGTGATGTCTTTATTGTTTCTACTTTCACTTTTAGACTCTGGATGGTTTTGTTCAGTTTCTTCACTTGATTGTTTGTGCTTTCCTGCAATTCTTTAAGGGATTTTTGTGTTTCCTCATTAAGGGCTTTTACCTGTTGACCAATGTGCTCCTTGGTTTCTTTAAGGAAGCTATTAAAGTCTTTCTTAAAGCCCTCTATCAGCATCATGAAATACGATTTTAAATCCAACTCTTGCTTTTCCTGTGTGTTGGGGTATCCAGGACTTTCTGTGGTGGAAGAACTGGGTTCTGATGTTGCCATGAGGCCTTGGTTTCTGTTGGTAGGGTTCTTGTGCTTACCTTTTGTCATCTGGTTATCTCTGGCTGGAGTTTGTTCCTCCTGTGGGCCTGTAAGCCTGTGACCTTACTCCTCTGAGCTCAGAAGTGAAAGCACTGCTGGGAGATTGTTCTCTCCTGGTGGGCTGTGCACAGAAGGCTGTGGAGTCTCCCAGTTCTATGGTGCCAATGGCAGCAGGAGGACTTCTGTCCCAGCTGCTCCACTGATCTTATGCCCTGTGTTCTCCTAGCTGGTCCCCTCCAGAGAGAAGGTGGAGATCTCACCTCTGTGCTCAGAAGTGAAAGTGCTGCTGGGAGATCACTCTCTCCTGGTGGGCTGTGCACAGAAGGCTGTGGAGTCTCCGACCTCCCTGGTGCCAATAGCAGCAGAAAGACGCAATGTTGCTGGTCTTGAAAAGGTCCTTTCTAATAGTTCCCATGGCTACTTTTCAGTCTTTAGGGTCAAGTTTCCTTTGATCCTCTTAGTAAATAAGTGTCTACAGTTATAGAAGTACTTGCTCTTGGATAAACTGTGCCTCTACATGGAGAGGGCATGATTCTCATCTTCAAATATAGAAATGTTCTCCAGCTATCTTACTTTGAATGTTCATAATCTCCAAGAGTCTTATTTTACTTATCTTCTAACAGAAGCATTATGACAACTCAGAGGTAAAATATGTGAAGAATCTGGATCAATATGGGATTAATAGACACTTGCATACCATTCTAAGACTTGTCTCTCTCTGCTTTGGGGTGGTAGCTTGCCTTCTCAAACTTTAGCATGAACCTCCTCTTGCATCTGAACCCAGATCCTTGCCATTAGAGAAGTGTCTATCTGCAGAGAAACCCTGCTATTTAAAGTTTCAGTCTGTCATGTCTGGATAGCTACCCTAAACTCAGTGCAAAATGAAGGACTCCCTTCTCCAGGAGGGCTTTCTCTTCTCTGCAGACCTCCACACCCTCTACCAAGAAAGGTCATGTTGTCTTTAGCAAACCTACAAGTTCAACTTCTTTTCCCAATAAGAAGCACCCCACCCCAAGTACCTGGGGTTTCTGGAATACCTCTCAATGCAAGTAAGGCATTCCTAATGCTCTAAAACTCCAATCAGTGATTTACATTCACCCTGAAAACTCCTTCCCACTCTCCAAGGTTTATATATAGCCCTTGTCCATCCCAAATAAAGTGTACATGCACAAGCTTTATCACTGAAGACTATCTAAGAGAGCTGTTTCACTGAGTGCTTTCTAGAAGAGCTATAACACTAAAATCCTCAGAAAAGGCATTCCTCATTGTCCCCACCCACAACACACTCATAGCTGGACAAATACTGCACACAACACCTAGAAGCTCCGCTACTTCCTTCCAGCTACATGTGGAGCAGCATCTTAGACACCCTGACAGAGGAAGCACATACTCAGAACCACACTAACTTACATGAGATAGAATCAAATTCTCTTAGGCCTTAGGTCTTTGAATACCCAATTAAGCAATGCTATGACTTAAAGTTGTACTTTTTAAAAAGGGGGGGTTGTTTATTTATTTTATGTATATGAGCACACTGTCACTGACACACCAGAGAGGGCATTGGATCCCATTACAGACAGCTGTGAGCCACCATGTAGTTACTGGGAATTGAACTCATGACCTCTGGAAGAGCAGCCAGTGCTCTTATTCCCTGAGCCATCTCTCCAGACCCTCTTTAAATTGTACTTTTATGCTTTGCGTATGAGTTAGTCGGGTATTCATACAAATTTGTGCGGGTTCACATACCTGTGTGGACTTGCAGAGGCTAGAGGGGGGCATTGGGTATCTGTCACTTTTCTTCATATTCTTTTAAAACATTATCTCTCACTGAACCTAAAGCCAGGCTGGTAGCCAGAAACCCACAGAGATCCTCCTGTTTCTATGTGGCACAGCACAAAGGTCTATACCCAGCTTTTTACCTACATGTTGGGATCTGAACTCATAATGCTTGTCCAACGAATGCTCTTACTCAAAGAACTACTCCCCCCTCCCACAGCTACCTAGAAGTATAAATTTATAAAGATACCTAGAGTCTGACTCTAACAGCTTTAAAATACACAATCGGTCCTGAGTTGGGCTTTATATTGTCTTAAGGAATGTTCTTTGGTGTGACCCAGAAATCATCACATACTCTGATCCCATTAGAGAACAAAGCTTCGGCCTCGTGATACATTTCAGTCAAGCCCACAGACTGCATCTAAGCCTGCTGGTGGAGAAAAGCACACAGAGCTGACAGCTTTCATCTAGGGAGAAAGGGATCAAAAGACAGGGGCCTACTAAAGGTGCAAGTTACTAAGGAGAAGTAGCTAAAATGCACATCAAAATTAAGAGCTGTCATGCTTCAAAGGATCCCATCAAGAAAGTGAAAAGACAAACCAAGAGTTGGGGTAGCACTTAGAAATCATATAACAAATAGAAGGTTTGTACCCATACTATGAATAATGTATACAACCCACAGAATAAAGACAAAGAACCTTATTAAAAATGAGTGAAGAGTTTAAGGAGACATTGTTCAAAAGAACATAAACAAATGCCCAGAAAGTGCAAAGAAGGAGGGTTAACAATATCAGTCTTTCGGAAAATCCGATCAAAATTACAATGAGGTATGAGTTCACACCCATCACAAGAAGTACGGTTAAGAAGACGGTAACATGTGTTTTCTGGAATCTGGAAAAGTTTTTAGTGCCCTCATAAACTATTGGTAGAAAGGTAAAAGAAGCTGTGAGAAGGGCTGAATGGGCAAAGCACTTGCTACTAAAGTTTGAGGACCTGAGTTTGTACACCAGAAGCCACATAAAGCAGGAGAGAGCGCAGCCTGCATCTGCAATCCCAGCACTCCTACAGCGAGCTGGAAGGTGGAGACAAGAGAACCCCCAAGAGAGTACAGGCCACCTACCCTGGACTAAGAGGTAGCAAACAACAAAGAGACCCTTTCTGAAACAACATAGAAGATGAGGGACAACACTTTAGGTCATCTTCTAACTTCAACATGGGTTCCAGGGCACATGTACACACACACACACACACACACACACACACACACACACACGAACATGCACATATATTATACACATGCATACACACGAGGATGGTGGCAAATGTACCCAGTTTGGACAAAAGCTTAGCAGCTACTCAAAATATTAAACAAGTTGCCATCCATCACACTAAGGACACACGGGTGATCAGCAATGTCTATTTATGAGTCATAAACCCAAGAATAATAAAAACACATGGGTCTACGCAAAAACGTGAATGTGAATATTTACAGCAGTATTATTATTGAGCACCCAAACCTGAAGACAATGCAAATAAACCACAACTGAGGAATAGATTTTTAAAATTATATGTATTCTCCACATGCTGGAATCGCAGCTGACACAAAAGGAAATAAAATGGTCACACACAGAGCAGCACAAACAAGTCTTGAAAGCAGTGTGCTAAGAGAAATAGGGTGATCATAAGAGTTAAGAGCAATGCACTATTCCATTCCACCTCTATTAAATGGCAAGATTACATGAATCCATAGATTACTGGCTGCCTCATTTGCTGGAGCAGCAAAAGGAGATTGAATGGCTTGGGAGTTCCAACAGTTACAAGAGTTTCCCTCTAGACTGATGAAAGTCCCCTAAACTTAAATAGTAATGTTTCACTGTTCTATGGATATAACTGAAATACTCCAAATTATACACTTCACAAGGATGAATTTATGGTATGTGAACTACATATCAGTAAACCTGCTGTAAAATGTATTAAGATGTAGGCTGTTACTCAGAAATGCTGAGAACTCTGATTTTTAAATGGCTGAATGGGAAAAGAGGGTGCTTGGGTGGCAGCAGAGAGGATTCCGAACCTGACTCCCAAGCCCAGCTTTCTTCTAGCCCATGTGTTGCTTGTGTTCTCTGCTTCTAGGTCTAACGTGAGATGCAGGTTGTTGGGATAAACAGCGCTGGGAAGCAAAGGATGGAGGGCATCCCAGGAAGTGTTGGCTCCCACACAGTTCTGCTCATCCTTAGAGGCCACTGGCTTTTCAAACAAAGCACTTGCGAAGAAGAGTTTATCTTAATATCTTCGCTAATTTTTAGTTGGAAAGAAAGCTACCCTTTTCTCTGCTAGGGTTAATCAAAGGTATGTAAGCGAAATGAAGGAAAAATGTGTCCCCTAGAAAGACGCAGAGGAAAAAGAAAAGGAAAGGAAAGGAAAGGAAAGGAAAGGAAAGGAAAAGGAAAAGGAAAGGAAAGGAAAGGAAAGGAAAGGAAAGGAAAGGAAAGGAAAGGAAAGGAAAGGAAAGGAAAGGAAAGGAAAGAAGGGAATGGAAGGAGGGAGAAGGGAAGGACAGAAGGAAGGAAAGAAATAAATAAATAAGGAGAGAGAGAAAGAGAGAAAGAAAGAAAGAAAGAAAGAAAGAAAGAAAGAAAGAAAGAAAGGTGCAGAGGTGACCCACTAGTGGTTCTGCAGTCATGTGGAGACCTCCCCTTCTTTATATCCTTTTGCTCATCAACTGCAGTGAAGTGGTTCAAAATGGTGGACTGAAGACCATAGAGCAAGAAGAGGCAAATCATGCAGAATCTCTCCCCTTAAGAATTCACCCAATAGGGATAGAGAGACTCGGTGGTTAAGAGCACTGCTATGGACCAGATTCCTTCCATTCCCAACACCCACATAGCAGCTCCCAATCATCTTTAACTTCAGTTCCAGGGGATCCAGTGCCCTCTTCCAGTGTCCACGGACTTTGCACACATTTGATGCAACTACATACATGCAGGCAAAACACCTATACACATTAAGTAAAAATAAATCCTTGCTTAAAAAAGAAGAAGAATTTATCAAGGTCTGCCATGGTAATTCTTGCACAATAAGTACCATAAGAAAAACAGAGTGCAGAGATACTTATTCACAGTGATAAAAAAAAATAAACAATACTCTTTTATTCCTTTTGGGTCACAGGTGCCCTTCCTCACTACCACCTGGAGCTGTGTTCTCATCTCACAGGTGAAGCAGCTGCAGAACAGCATGACTCTTCAGTGTGTTGCTCATGGAACATCACATCACGTATGAACAGAGATCATTATGTTCTTTCAGTCCCAATGGCTTTTAGTTGGTTTTGAAGGCTAAGTTTTCTAAGTAAACCTTCCGGTACTCTTAAACCAACTAGGAAAAGCAACCATCCCCTCCCCTCCGTGGTCTTCATTTAAAAAAGAAAAGAAACACTTTGTTTTCTCCATTGATGATGACAGTCTCTGAAGGTTTTCACATAGGGCTTTCAGTTTCTACTGAAGTATTAGTTTGAGTCATGAAGGGTTAGGATGAATCATGAAATGGTGCTTGTCTTAGGGTTTTCTTTGCTATGATCAAACACCTTGACCAAAAGCAACTGAAGGAGGAAAGGGTTTATTTCATTTTTCACATAAAGAAGTTGAGGCAGGAAGCTGGAGGCAGGAACTAAAGTACAAATTATGAAGGAGTGCGGCTTCATGGCTTGGTCCTCCTGATTTGCTCAGTCTGCTATCTTCTACATCTCACCTGCCCAGGGTGGTACCACTCACAGTGTGCTGAGCCCACCTACACCAATCATCAAGCAACATAATACCTTACAGCCTGGCCCACAGGCCAATCTTAGGAAGATATTTTCTCAATTAAGACTTCTTTTTCTTCTTCTTCTTCTTCTTCTTCTTCTTCTTCTTCTTCTTCTTCTTCTTCTTCTTCTTCTTCTTCTTCTTCTCCTCCTTCTCCTCCTCCTCCTCCTCCTCCTCCTCCTCCTCCTCCTCATCCTCATCCTCATCCTCCTCTCCCCTCCTCCTCCTTCTTCCCAGAAGTCTAGGTCTGTTGACAATAATCAACCACCACAGTGTTGAATTTTTTCACTGTATTGTATGTATTTGAGTACTCTATCTGCATGTACACCTGCATGCCAGAAGAGAGCATCAGATCCCATATAGATGGTTGTGAGTCACCATGTAGTTGTTGAAAATTGAACTCAGGACCTCTGGAAGAACAGACAGTGCTCTTAACCACTGAGCCATCTCTCCAACCCCATACTGTTGAATTTTGTGAAGTACTTGTCCTGGATAAATTCAGATGATCATATATTTTCCCTACTTTGTTCTGTTAAGATAGTAGATTATACTGTTTTATATATTGATCATCTGTGCAGTCCAAAGATAAATTTTACTTGTTATACATATGGTTTTTAATGTGCACTGAATTCAGTTTAGTTGAGAATGTCTTATTAATATTATGAGATATTTTTATATAGTTTTACTGGTTTGGATATGAGGATGATATGAACCTTACACAATGATGTGGAATGTATTTCTTTCTCTTCCATTTTTTGGAAATGTTTGGTGATGATTGTTGTTTGCAGATTTCCTGGTTGAATTTGTCTACAGGGTCCCAGAATTCTTCCATTTATGTCCTGATGGTTGTATGTTTTATTATAGCTTTAATCTCCTTAGCCATAGATCTATTCAAATTTCTTTCTCTTTTGTGATTCTATATTGGTAGGTTTTGTGTTTCTTAGATAGTCCATTTTATCTCCCTTATTCACATTTTGGTGAGTTTTTGTCTACCATCATCTCTGATAACCCACTACATTTCTCCATAACTGGTAGCACTATCCCAAATGTTATTTTCTGATATTAATGATTTCATTCTTCCGTGGGTTTTTTTTTTTTTTAGGCCAAAAAAAAAAAATCCCAACCTTGCTGATTATTTAAAAGACCCAAGTGTTGGTTCCATTAATTTTTTTCTATTCCATTTATTTCTTCTCTAGTCTTTAAATCCCCCATGATTTCTCCATTAACCCAATGGTTGTTTTTTAGTTTGTTAGAAATATCACACTGTTTCTTCATTGATCAGGCTCAAACATTCTCTTCTGTGACTAAAAAAAAATGTTGCTCAGTGTAGTGTCTGCTTAATCTACTCAGATAATTCATAACCGGAGACTTGATCTGTTCTGTAAAATAGTCCATAAATAGTTGAGAAAATGTGTAAGTAGACCATGGTATATAAACCAATAGGTATAGTTGGTGAATTATCTTTATTTATCTTCTAATATTTGTATCCATCAATGAGTACAAAGAATTGAAGATTCTCAGCGCACTGTTGAAGTATTTCTTACATTAATTCTGTCTGCTCTTGCTTCATCTATCTTAATGATCTGTGGTTAACTATAGAAACATTTATAACTGTTATATGTTTTCCCTGAATTAAGCTTTTCCTTAATATCTGATGTCTTTTGTCACCAAGGCTTTATACGTGACATCTGTTTTCTCTGATGTTAGTATGTTCATACTTGCTGACTCTCATTGCATTTTTGTGAAATATATTTCTCTGTTCTTTCAGTTTTAATTTTTCAAATATATGTCCTTGGGTCTAAAAAGATTCTCTCTTAGGTGGCAAGTATTGAACTACATATTTCTATCCAGTATGTTGATTGCTGTCTTTTGATTTGAATGTTTGATCTAAGAAGATGTAAAGGACTTATTTCTGTCATTTGCTTTTGGTTTTTCATTCACTTTTCCTGTTTTCCTGACCTCTTTTGTGGCTAGCACAACTGCTGTAGTGAAATTTTTAAAATGATTCCCTTTGTCTTCTGTATATTCTAAAGCTAATTCTTCTGGCTATAATGTCGATTACACTTAACATCCTATAATTACATTTTAATTTAAATTTGTAAAAAAAAAATTTCATTTAAGACATAAAAGCATGTCCCCTTACATGTCTGCCTCCATCTATTCTACCTATTGAGATTATGAAGTGTTTTGATATAATGTATCCAAATAGCATAAACTAATAACTCTTTCAATGTACCAGTCTTCTTAATCATACAGAACAACAAGGTATAATGTGTCATTAGTTAAAATAATGCTGCATCTCAGAATGATATTTTTATTCTCATAAATTGTATGGAAATCAAACATGGAGGTAAACAATAGTTAAAATGGTGTTGGCCTTTATAACCACTCATATATTTATTTCATTGTAATTTTACATAACTTCCTGTTATTGTCCATTGTCTTTAGATATTTTACCCTGACAAACTTCCTCAAGGATTTTCATATAATAACACTAGTACCAAACTCCCCAGAGTTTGATTATCTGAGAATTTTAAGAACATGAGATAAAGGATTCCTGGTAGATGATTTTTGTTCCTGTTAATTTTGTTTGTTTTGCTTTGCTTTGTTGGTCTTTCTAGTCCTTAGGATGGAACCTGGAACCTGGTACACTGGCACACACATTTTTCCACTGAGCTCCTAACTCGGCTGCATGCTGTTATTGCTGCTCCTACTCCTGTTTTAAACACTAGTGCATTGACTGTATCAGCATATTGCCTTTCCCTATCAAACGTTTTTTTTTTCAAGACAGGGTTTCTCAAAAGTACCCTGACTGTCCTGGAACTCACTCTGTAGACCAGGCTGGCCTCAAACTCAGAAATCAGGCTGCCTCTGCCTTCCAAGTGCTTGGATTAAAGGCATGTGCCATCACTGCCTGGCCACTCTCAAACTTATTAAAGAATATTTATATAAGACAAGTTAATTCCTTCCCACTGCCTTCAGGGATTTTTTTTTTAATCTTTCTAGAGTTTGGTTATAATAGTCACTGCATGAGTCTTTTCATGTTTGTCTTTCTCGAAGTTTGTTACACTTCTTGGGAGTTAATAATTTATATGTTATCATATTTTGGAAGTTTTAAGCAAGTATTTCCTTAAAATTTCTTTCTGTGTTCTCTCTCTCTCTCTCTCTCTCTCTCTCTCTCTCTCTCTCTCTCCCCTACTTCTAGAATTTCCATAATTAGAAACATACCCCCCACAAACTCATGTTTTTAATCTTTGATACCCAACTCATGACACTAATTTATAGCCTGTGAATCTTGGAAAGGTGGAGCCTGGTGGTTGGAGTTCCTCACTAGGGGAGGGCCTTTGAATATCATGCTGACTTCTGGTTCCAACCTCCATTCTCTGCTTCCTGGTCTACCATCCCTTAAACACCTACCATCTTACATTCTCACCACCAAGAACAACGATGCCCAGCCATGTTTTCCTTACTGTGATAGTCTGAAAGCCTTCTGAAACAGTGAGAATCAAGATTAACCTTCCCCACCTCAAGTTATCTGTGTGGTGTACCTTGATCACAGTGGAACTAGTTACTAGCACATGGCATCCTTGGTATTTTTCTTGATTACCACTTTTCTTTGCTTTTGCCTTCTGTTTCTCATACTCAAAAATTTCCATTGTATTACATTCAAATTCACTGTTCCTCCCATATGCTCAGAACTTCTTTTTAATCCTTTCACAGACATTTGTGACAGTTACTGCACTTCGCAGCTACATAGTTTCTTTCTGGCTTCTTTTGAAATTTGTTTTTTATGTTCATGTTTTGTTCTTACATCATTTTCTTGGCTTTTTCCATAAATTCTATCAGTTCTGTGGATATTTAAGACAGACATTTTTAAATCCCTGTCAAACTTATCTATCAAGTAATTTTTGCACATAATTTATTGGTGTTTGTGGTAGTTTGAATAAGAATGGGGCACAAAGGCTCATATGTGAATGCTTAGTCATCAAGGAGTGGCACTACTTGCCAGAGATTAGAAGGTTTGGCTGTCTTGGGTTGGGTGTGGCCTTATTAAAATAAGTGTTGAGGTAGGCTTTGAGGTTGAAAAGGCAAGCCAGGCCCAGTAACCTGTGGATCTGGATATAGAACTCTCAACTGCTCCTCCAGGACCATATCTGCATGGAGCCGTGTTTCCCACCATGAAGAGGATGGACTAAATCTCTGAAGGTGAAGGAAGCCCCAGGGTAATGCTTTCTTGTATAAGTGTTGCCAATGCATGGTGCCTCTTCACAGCGATAAAACACTGACTAAGACAATATTTTCTCCTTGGGATGGAACACAGCTTCTGCGGAAGTAAACAAAACTTGGGAAGAGTTTACTAACACAGGACTTTACTTGGCTTGGCCTGTGCACACATTATCTTTCTAATAATACATTTGTCATCCTGAGAGCCTCACATACATGTACTATGCACATACAGTTGCCTCTGAATAATGCATCTAGAAACCTGTTTGCACTCTAGTGTCCCCATCTACATGAAGCTTCAAGCACACCTCGCTCTGAGCAATGTTGCTCCTCACCTTACCAACCATCAATCTTAGACGACACACTCCCAATACATCCTGATCCAAGGGTAAGAAAACCAATGTCATCTGAAATGGCCTTGGATGCATAGGCAATTAGATAAAACTGTCTCTAAGTAAATATTTAGAGATGATAGTATGTTTATTATCTTTTGCCTATGCCTAATTGGTTATTAATATAATTCAAATCAGAGATTTTAGCAATTTTTAAGTTTAAAAGAAAGCATGTGCAGTGAGCAAAGACCAATGTAATCCAAGCCTGTCAATCAAGTTGTCACTCAGATTACATCCCTAGTAACCAAATTCCTCTTTTACTTGAATCCTACAAAGTGGAAACCCCAAACAATAATTAAAGCCCATGAGGGCCCATGACCTTGCATTCCTTTTTAACCTCCACTATTGCTTTGTTTTTGAGTAAAGTTTCCTATGACTTTGCAACAAGTGTGTTTATTTATTCTTGATTAAAATTACAAGAATCTGAAAACACACAGCCTAGACATACCACTGGTAACTATAATGACAAGCTTGGAATTTTGGTTTCTTTTCAAAACACAGAAATATAGGAAAGTGTTTATGTTTTAAGCCCGGGTGTGGGGATATGGGTGGCTATGGACCGTCCACAGCAACTGACTACAATTTGTCTCATACTCCAGCAGAAACACCGTTTTGCCACCTGCAGAGAGTTTCTGCAATTGTTTGACCATTGGAATACTGGAGATATTTCAGAGGGTATATAAATGCTAGGGCCCCTAGAGGTGGAGCTGGTGCTTGGTGGTCATTTGCAGGGTGCAGTCTGGTGGGTCAGGGTTGTTGACTGCAGTTTGTTAGTAGTTATGCTTGAAGACTAAACAAAAGGAACAAAACTTGATTCAGGAATCTCTCTATCTCTCCCCCTCTATTCTTCTTTCTCTACTATCTAGTGATGGAGGGTGAAACATGGAGGGATAAAAGGTGGGAAAAAGAAAAATCCACAAGTAGCAAAGACCAGCCTCAGTGGACATGCTTATTTCTTTCATTTAAAACCCTGTGAAATGTTTAAAACATTTGAACATCATTCATGTCACCCAAGACTTTTGAGTTATAGGTAGGGTGATGCCATGACTTTGAGGCAAACCTAGGCTACATAGTGAATTTGGGGTCAGACTGGGCTAAAAAGTAAAACTATCTAAAACAACAACAACAACCAAAAACCTCCTGTACGTTTGGGCCTAATAATTATAAGTATATAGATACTAAATTCTTCCCCATACTATCTCATGGGAAGTTGTCCTTATTATATGATCTTGTTTTGTTTATGTTATAGTTTAATGGTATGATAAGACTCAGCCTGAAGCATAAATTGAAAGTCTTCATGGGTCATTTCTAAATCTTTCTCTTGGTTGCACATACAGACTCACATCCTCATTTTCTTGGTTTATGTTTCTGAATTCTCTGGTTTTTAATGTCTAGCTATTAAAGTGAAGAAGAAAAAAGTAAATAAAAGCCACTCAGCCAGAGAATGTGGAGCTTTCAACAATACGGGGAACTATAATCATCACAACTGTGCACCTCTTCATCTGGGCAGAAGCCACAATCAATAGCACAAGCGCCCCGTATTTGGAAGACAGGCTTCTTCTGTACTCTGATTCCCATAAACTGCAAACAAACATCTCTAGAAACATAAGCACAGTTTTCATAGCTTCCTCTTCCTCTTCCAGGCTTGGGAGAGGGGAACGAGTTACTACTACTGGACTAGGATTTGAAATTGACGAAAATTAACCGTAGTGCAGGTCCGAGCAAAAGCCCTTGCACTGATAGACTACAGGACCGGTCTGCCAGTGCACCTGTGCAGGTCTGGTCAGAGTCAGCACTCCCTGTGCTGCCGTCATCCTAACATCCTCAGATGGGTTTTCCTCAAGAATGAGTTTTTCTCCAGTGATCTGACATCTACTTCATCATTTGGGGTTTCCTTTCAGAACATCCTTGATGACTTACTTCCTCTTTATTAAAAACAAATAAACAAGAATAGGATAAAATAATAAAATGTTAGACTTGAGCAGATGAATGCTGTAGTGAGGATGTAAGCATTTCTCATTCCTCACAATTCTTATCATCAATGTGATAGGGCTAAGAGATATGGACTTTCAGAGGCCATTAAGTGCTGAAAGTGCATTCTTCTTAGGGAACTGGAACCCTAACAAGGAGCCTTCAGGACCGAAGAGATGGCTCAGCACTTAAAACTGCATATACTGTTTTTATGGAGGACTTGAGTTCACCTCCCAACACCCAGTCCTGGCAGCTCAAAACTGCCTACAACTTCAGCTCCAAGGAACCTGATTCTTCTTCTGAGCTCCATAGGTGTCTGCACTTAGGTTCAAATACCCATGCACAGATACATATTATAAAGGTGGATTTTTATCAGCTTGACACAAAACCAGACATATCTGGGGAAATGAAATGTTAATTAAGAAGACCCACAAGGTGGGTCTGTAGGCAGCTTGTGGCCATTTTCTTGATCCACAATTGATGTAGGAAGGCCCAGACAACTGTAGGTGACACATCCCTGAAGAGGTGGCCCAGGGATGTATACAAACTGGCCTGAGCAAACCATTAAGAACAGACAGTTAGCAATAGGAGTAAGCCATGGTTCCTGCCTCGGGTCCCTACCCTAACTTCCATTCATGATAGACTACAACTGTAAGCTAAAATAAACCCTTTAGTCCCCAAAATACTCTTGACTGTTGTATTTATTACAACAACAAAATCCATAATTTGATACATACAAACATATAGTCAAGATAATAAACATTTTTAAAACAAGAAGAGACTTCTATGTAAGAATCAAGAAAGTAGAAATTGTAAGCTCTCACCAGACACTAAATCTGTTGGTGACTTGACCTTGGTCTTCTGCTCCAGAACTGTCACAGTAAATTTCTATTGTTTATGAGATACCCAGTCTAAAGGGCATCACAGAACAGGCAAAGATGATGTTGTGAATGAAAAATAGGTATTGCTGTAACAAATACTTAAAACTGCAGAAGCATCTTAGGAACCGGGCAGAAGGCAGAGACTTGAAATCACAGAGGAAAGAACAGCCAAGAAAAGGCCTGGACCAGGATAGGTGAGCCTGATGAGGGCCCAGAAGAAGAGCAGGCCTGCAAAGATCTCCATTACCTCTGAGATCATCCGAACAGTCAGCATGGCAATCATAGGAAGAATCTGGGTGATAAAGACATTCTGTCAAGGATCCTGTTGTTGAGATCTGGATGAAAGGCCAGAAAACAGCAAAGAATTTCTATAATCTGTGTCTGTGTCCTGGTGTTTTATGAAAATAGATATTTAAGGACAATGAAATAAAATATAGAGAGAAACAACGTCTAAAGAGTTGAGGGCACAACACTGTTCCTCTTGATTTCCTTTTAGAAAAAAAATAGAAGCATAAAATAGAATTTCTCACCAAAAGGGAATCAGAACTGGAAGATAATGAAAGGACATGAGATTCTAGGACATGGGAACATAATAAAATACTGATGTCCCCCATCAAATTATATATTACAACTTAATTCCCAAAGTGATATCATCAAGAAGTGGGAATTGTAGGAGGTGATTGTCATGAGTATTCTATGAAATGAAATAAGTGTCCATTTAAGTAAACTGAAGGAAATGGGCCTTCCCCTCTTTGACATAAGGAGACAAAGAATGAAATCTAAAAAGTGAGTGTAGGCTCTCACCATGGAAATAAATCTGAGTCTTTATTCCACTATTTCTCAACCTTTGAAACTATGACAAACAAATTGCGATGCTTATGAATTACTCAGTCAGAGACATTTTGCTATAACAATAGGAATAAGGTAAAAATAATATATTGCATCAGCCATTGTCCCTGTTAAACATGTGCATATTTCTTTTTAACTTCTTTTTAGGATTATTTTTAATATGTATATGTGTATCTGTGTATCTGTGTCTGTGTGTGAGTACGTGAATATGAGTGCATATGACTATGGAGTTCAGAAAAGGGCATCAGATCCCCTGGAGCTAGAGTTACAGGAGGCTGGGAACTATCCAAAGGGGGTTCTGGGAACTGAACTTAGGTCCTCTGCGAAAGCAGTCTACGCTCTTAACCACTGGACCATGACTCCAACTCTCCATTGACATCTAACAAAGCTACAGATGGCCTTTACAATTGTGGTTAGTATGGTAAAGCATCATTTCCCAAGTTGTGTTTTATAAGCTTAGTTGTCTGGTGATGGAGTATGAGGTATGGTTTTCCTAGCATTATTTTCTTTAGCCACTAAGTTAGAAGTTAGTTACCATCTGTTTCTTTTAAAATGTGTCCTTAATCAACTCAAACAAATCAATAGCCTTCCTATACTCAAAGGATAAGCAGGCTGAGAAAGAAATTAGGGAAATGACACCCTTCACAATAGCCACAAACAATAGAAAGTATCTTGGTGTGACTCTAACCAAACAAGTGAAAGATTTATATGACAAAAACTTAAGGTCTCTGAAGAAGGAAATGGAAGAAGACCTCAGAAAATGGAAAAATCTTCCATGCTTGTGGGTTGGCAGGATTAATATAGTTAAAATGGCAATCTTGCCAAAAGCAATATACAGATTCAATGCAATCCCCAACAAAATCCCAACTCAGTTCTTCATAGAGTTAGAAAGAGCAATTCTCAAATTCATCTGAAATAACAAAAAATCCAGGATAGCTAAAACTATCATCAACAGTAAAAGAACTTCTGGGGGAATCAGTATCCCAGACCTCAAGCAATACTACAGAGCAGTAGTGTTAAAAACTGCAGGTATTGGTACAGTGACAGGGAGGTAGATCAATTGAATAGGATTGAAGACCCAGAAGTGAACCTACACATCTATGGCCAATTGATCTTCGACAAAGGAGCTGAAAACATCCAGTAGAAAAAAGATAGCCTTTTCAACAAATGGTGCTGGCTCAACTGGAGGTCAACATGCAGAAGAATGAGAATTGATCCACTCTTTTCTCCTTGTACTAAGCTCAACTCCAAGTGGATCAAAACAAAACAACCCTGAGATTTCACCTCACACCAGTCAGAATGGCTAAGATTAAAAACTCAGGAGACATCAGGTGTTGGCGAGGATGTGGAGAAAGAGGAACACTCCTACACTGTTGGTGGGACTGCAAGCTGGTAAAACCACTCTGGAAATGAGTCTGGCGGTTCCTCAGAAAACTGGACATGATACTTCCAGAGGACCCAGCCATACCACTCCTGGGCATATACCCAGAAGATTCCCCAGTATGCAATAAGGATACATGCTCCACTATGTTCATAGCAGCCTTATTTATAATAGCCAGAAGCTAGAAAGAACCCAGATGTCCCTCAATGGAGGAATGGATACAAAAAATGTGGTATATATACACAATGGAGTACTATTCAGCCATTAGAAACAATGAATTCATGAAATTCTTAGAGATATGGATGGAGCTGGAGAACATCATACTAAGTGAGGTAGCCCAGTCTCAAAAGAATACCCATGGTAGGCATTCACTGATAAGTAGATATTACCCTAGAATCTTGGGACACGAAAGACATAATCCACATACCAAATGATGTCCGACAGGAAGGAAGGAGTAGACACTGCTGCTGGAAAGGATCAAAGCATCAATGTAGGGGAATACCAGAACAGGGAAGTGGGAAGGGGTGGATGGGGGAGCAGGGGTAGGGAAAAGGGCATGTGGGACCTTTGGGGTGCGGGGAACCAGAAAAAGGGAAATGAAATGTAAATATAGAATATATCCAAAAAAATAAAAGAAAAAAGAAAAAAGAAATAAAATTAAAAAAAATCTTGTATTACACACCAAAAAAAAATGTGTCCTTGAATCTAGTCCTTCATAATCCTACCTACACCCATCTACACTGTTCAAGTGTTTTGATTTTTCAATTACAGGAAAAAAAGATACTTCAACTTTTCCACCAGAATCTTATAAGCCTTTATGTTCATGTTTCTCCCATGTTTTCTTGATTTATCTTCTCTTAAGATGCTAAAGCTTCTCCTCCAGAAAGGAGACGACATCCTTACATAATGTTTCCTCCTTCCAACACCAATGATCTCCCCATAATAGATATGGTTATTGGATTATTGAGTTTTAGGGTCATCTAAAAGCTTAAGAAGATAATAATAATAATAATAATAATAATAATAATAATAGCTATTGTTATCATTAATATTATATAGTATAACCCCAGTTATATTATTATATTAATATGTTAATTATTAATTATGTTGATATCAGTGTTAAATATATTAATGTAATAAAGTATTGGATGTAATATTAAACATATTGACATAATGTATTAATATATTATATTATATTATATTAGGTCATATTTTTATATCATTGGTGATATATATTATTAGTATGTTAATAGCACTTATAATAATATATTATATATAGTAATATATAATTCCAGTTATATTATTATATAATTCTATATTATTATATAATTTAATTCTATATTATTATATAGTATAATTCTATATTATTATATAAATAATTCTATATTATCATATAATTCTAAAACAAGTTCAGCCTCTCTTCCTTTATGTCCGTCTAAACCAACCTGGCCATTCCACTCACAAGTCTCCTCTACTTCAGGGTCCTGCATGGCAAGCTCTGGAGCTAGATGTATTTTTCTCATCACTGTAACAAACTTCCTGACAGCCTAAAGAAGGATTTGCTTTGACTCACAGTTCCAGGGAATACAGTCCATAAGGTCAGGGATGGTAGGGAGGAACAGCTTGGTCCTAGGCACTGAGCAAATGTCCTTATCCCTTCTCTGGTTGTGATGGATTGAGCAAATGTCCTTATCCCTTCTCTGGTTGTGATGGATTGAGAAGCAGAACCTACGGACTAAAAACTGAAACAATATCATTCAAAGACTAATCCGGTCTGCTAGCTAAACATGTCTCCAAATTTCCCTAATCTCCCAAAACAGGGACCTTAGCTGGACCCAAGGGATAGAACATTTGAAGCTGTATGATACACCACATTCAGACCACAACACTGGGCTGATCTGCTAGTCCAACTTCACTGTCTGAGAGCCAGGCAGGCATCAGTGTGCACTCATTTGAAGCAAGACACACAATTTCTGTCGTGTTCACCAATCCAGCCAAACCAATTAAAAAGCTAATATTGCAATTGCTATTTGGCTCCTTGTCTGTTCTTAATTGCTTAGAAGCCAAAACAGAGACCAGTGAGTGATTAGCATCCCCTGAACACCAACATCTCCTCCTCTTCTGTTTCTGTCTCCTTGCCTCTTACTCTTAATTAATTCTGTGCAGCACAATACACCCTGACCTTCTTTGAGTGAAAGAAGCCACTTGGAGTTAAATCATGGTTATAAAGAACAATTCACATATAACTCCTGAATAAGAGTACTCTGACCTTTCTTTCCTCACGTTAATACATGAAATAAATACAGAACATATTGTAGGTCTAGCATGATGCTTGGCACATAGGAAGTATAAAATAATTATTTCTTGAAATAATACCAACTGCAGCAATACTTTCTTAACAATACAGTCAAGGATCTACACAAAGTGGCATGTGGGATTATTTATGGATTTTCTATCCAAAAGTACCATGTTTCCTGAATTTTAAAAACCAATCTTCAGATATTTTAAGTATTGGCCATATGAATGTTACAAATGAGTAGAGAAAAAGTCTGCCTTGCTTGTCTGGCTGGAGATCTTCTGGCCAATCAGCTCTCCTTCAAAACTCCTGTTCTACCAAACTGATACAAATGTCAGGGAGAAAGTTCTGTAAGTCGCCCAGTCACTCGCTGACTGAAATGACCTTGTTGCTAATGCAACCATATCTTGCATAAGAAATTGTTCTGCTTTTGAGGATGTATATCTAATAGTAAATAGAATTTGCAGGGATATATGGTTCTACTATAAGGCAGCAACTTGGGGGGGGACTTCAGACAGACATTAGGAGAATAGAAAGAAAGTTTTGAGGGATGGGCAAGCTTATTCCCAGGAAGATGAATCAAATCTAGGACTTAAGAAGTCTTAGGGCAGAGCTGGGGAGGAAGAAAAATCCAAACAGAAAACACGATAAATAATATCTCAGACATAAATGTTCTTATTGAGACAATTTTTTTACATCCCCAGACTCTGAACAACTCATATGTCTATCTACAGAATAATTGGTATGCTATAGGTATATCATGGAGCAAATTACCACCATGGATAATTCTGAGCTAAAGAAACCAGACACAAATGAGAATATCATAATCTAGACAGACAGACAGATAGACAGAGTCTGGTGTTTTATTTGGGCTCTGTCTCAGTGTTCACCCGGCCATTTTTGCTTGAACATTTCTTAATTTGCATGTCCAGGCCTACCTGCTCCTGGATATGCACATTGATTGTACTGCAGTTAGAGCTAAGCAAAAGTCTGAAGAGAGCTGAAAATCTCAATACACAAAAAGAGACTGAGGATTGGAAACAAGTTAATAAAGGAAATGTAATGTCTAAAGACGTCAAGCATCTTGGTCGTAAAGTAGAAACAGGAAAGAAAACACCACACAGTCACGAGACCTATTGAGTCTCACATCCCCACCTGCAGCCTACCCTAATTCCCAAGTAATCTGAGTCAAATTTTCTAGAGTGTATGAGTTTCAGGAAAGTCACAGTTTGAGGCAAGATGTCGGTGAGGACTTGGTAGACTTTAAGGCTGCTTTGTACTGTGGAAGTAATTGAAATACAGCTTAGCTGTGATACAATTTACCTTGTTTGAACAATTCTCTCTCTCAATCTACAGAGAAAATTACACAGGCTGATTCCATACAGAGGGACTGAGAGATTTGCTGGGAGGGACAAATGGAAGGGTTTGTTTCGTTTGCCTGAGCTTCATCAACTATAAAGCAAGCAGGGAAAATGGACTGAATATTAGGTTGTCCTTAGCCTTCGTGAAGTCCCTCTGTCAAGACTTCCACCCTTTAATGAGCATTTCACAAGCACCTACTATGTGCCAGGCCCTATGTCGAGTTCTGGCAATACAAAATCAAGGAAAACATCTTTTAACCAAGTATGTTAAACTAAGCTACATTAAACCAAATATGTTAAACTATCTCACATGGACGTGTGATTGTCAGAAAGATAGACAATATCCCAGGTGTTGTGAGAGTTGGGTGGGGTCTGGGACAGCCCAGCTAATGGAATTGCAAACTCTGCTGCTCTGGACTGTAGTCAGCAAGGCAATAGCCTGTTTCTTAGGAACATCCCTAATAGGATTTGCCTGTAACAGCACAGAAAGGATTTGGCAAGCAAATTACTGATGGAAACAAGGGAAGTGTTAGCCTAGTTAAGACTGAGGAGCTTTAGAAAGAACATTTGCATTCAGACAAAGAATATGCTAATTATAACTTAATCTTAGCCACTTGTTAAAGCAGTTACAAGATTTCCCAACATAGATACTGCTGTTCTCCCCTTCCCTATTAGGAGGCAGCATGACTGTGGGCACCTTGGTTTAATAAAACTGTGCATATATTTTAAATGCTCACGCTGAGACTTAGCATCTCTCTGAAAATGTTAACATTTTAAACCAAGCAGACATTCCTGGGAACCTCACCACTTCCATCTGGCCCCACTCTCACACTGTCAGTGTTTCTGGCCGCTTGATTCCTCAAAGCAGAAATCGAAAACCTCTCTAGAGTCTCTTTGCTGACACATACCAAGGTGGTCACCAATCCCAGTGATTCTGTTCTACTTCCTAGCTTTCTCTACTGCACCCCAAGGCTGTAGTTTCCAGCCCTTGTCATATCCCATTGAACTGTTCATATGAATTCTTTTCCTCTCGGTTCTGTTCTCTCCTGGCATCAATCCACTACCAAGATCTCTGAAATAAAACTTCTGAAGATACAACTCTGGTCACATCATCCCTTCAATGATTATGCTGTTCAAGGAGGAAGAAAATAAAGGTCACATCAAAAGGCTTGCCAATAAACAACTGGGCAAAGAGTATGACCAGATGTTTCTCTTGGATGGAAGGAAATCTCCCTTGCCTGTCTCTGATAAGAAAGACGTGTGTTAAAAACCACATAGCTTTACCTATCAGATTTAAATAACAACTCATAATAATTTCTGCTAGGATGTAGAGAACCTTATTGAGGTGCCATGCCACCTGGAACTTGACATCAACCAATGTGAAGTTCTCCCAGCCTTTGAGCAGGAACTCCTGTGTTAGGCATAATCCCCTTCACCTAGGGTGGAGTTCTCAGACCACGGTGAAGCCCATTGTTCTTCAAGGACCTACAGTTTCCTGAGAAACACTAGCCACCTGCAGAGCAACTGAACCAGTTCTGCTGAGAAGTTTCCAGCTTTTGGGGAAGGGTTTTCCTCTGCCTATATAGTAGGAGTTCTTCATTAAACTTTGAGACTTTGAACTGCAATGCTCTTCATCTCTTTTTGCTGCCTTCTCATACATCCCCAGCTTCCCTTCCACATAACCCATTCGATGTAACTGCAGGCAGTTACAGGGACACTCTATGGGACAAACACTTTTATGTACCCCCAGTGGGCACATGAATTGGAGGAATCCAGTGAAAAACTATGTGACATCACACCTCAAAATCACCATAATTCCATCTCTGGTGAGTTATACTATACACAGAGAAAAGCAAAATAATTCCTCTAGAATAGGGGAATGACAGAGCACACTATTAAACATCTACATAATGGAATTCAATGGAGCTGTCTTTAAAATGGAGGAGAGGAAGATAAAAGGGGGGAGGAGAAGAAGTGGAAGGAAATGTTAGCTCTCTGCTTCCTGACCCACCAAGACATCCATGGGTGAGAGCTACAGCCTCACCTTCCCACTGTGATGAGCCTAGTCATTCTGTAAGACCCCCCCAAAAAAACAGGGTGCCCCAGCACCCCACACTTTGGAAGGCGACACCTAGATCACTCGTGAAAAACGGTCTTGATGCAACAGCAAGAGGATTTTTATTCCAGACACTCTGGGGTTCACAGCTATACACCACGCAGGGCTAGAGGACTGTGAACCACGAGTGCAGAATCAGGACAGCTTTTATAGGTTTACAACAAAACCTGTGTGTCGCAAACCAATCATTCCTTAGTATCAAGAACCCACGCAGTGTGAGCCAATTGATTTGTACCACTCCATAGCTTCTAAGTCAATCAGTTTAAATTATCTAAGCCTGCGCTCTGAGGACCAATCAGTTTCCTATAGAAGCCAGATAGCAACTAGTTAGCTCATTTCCTGTTACGAGGCCAGGGTCACGTACGCATTTCCTGTTAGGGGGCCAGGATCATATATTCAAGGCCCTCCAACTAGTAGTAGGCATTTGGGGACCTGAGCACCCACCAGGCACGAGCCCCGCAGCCCGCACAGTGACCCCTCCTGCCCAGCCCTGCTCGCCCGTGCCCCAGCTGCTCCATGGAGGAGAGATGGGAAAGGACACCAGGGACCTTCCGAGGCCTGTGGCTCACAGCTGGACACCGCAGGTGGGTGGGACGTGTGCACTCCTGGGCGGGCTCAAGGAATGTGACCTTTCACCTAGTTTCTAACAAAGAGCAGACTAAACTTCTGAATTTTGGGGCTCACTTAAGAGTTAGGCAGGGGCGATTTTTAGGCTGTAATTCTCATTCTTTCAACTCTAGCTGCCATTTCTTCCACAATGGTGGGCAAGAATTTGAAAGGATAAGCTGAAAGAAGAGAAAAAGCTTCTCCTTTTAAGTTTGTCCTGCCAAGTATTTTGGTAAAGCAATGAGAAAAAATGATTAATATGGAAAATTTGTAATACAGGGCAGCGCTGTTGCTGTGGTAACACAAACCATGGGGTTCTGAGACCTTCAGAATGGGTTTACAGAAGGGCTGGTGGAGAGTTTAGGGCTGTGAGCTAGAGAAGTCCAAGAATGCTGGGCACAGAGATTAATGGGGTTCTCTGGTGGGAGTGTACAAGACCATAATGCTTCTAGAAACAAGATCTGTAAGTATCATACTCCTGAGGTCCCACATAGGAAGAGGACTCTATAGGAAGATGAGATATAGGCCATATGTAGATATACTCTAGAAAGAGATAGTCTGGCTATATTCTGCCCATGTCCTGGACACTGACTAAGGCTGCTTGAGACTTGATAGAATTGTCCAGGCATTGTGGTGGACACCTTTAATACTATAGTTCAGGAGTCAGAGGCAAGGAAGTTTCAACAAGTTTAAGGCCAACCCAATCTCCATAGTGAATTCTGGCTTATCAGTAGATACATGGTGAAACCTTGTCTCAAGAAAGCTAAGTAAACAGCCAGACATGGTGTCCCATGCACACCTTTAATCCCAGCACTCCAGATTCAAAGGCAGGCCAATCTGTGAGTTCAAGGTCAGCCTGGTCTACAAAGCAAATCCAAGGGCAGACAGGGCTACACAGATGAATCTTGACTTGAAAAACAAAAGAGGAAATGGAAAAAAAGAAAAGAAAAGAAAAGAAAAGCTAATTAAGCAGCCTTTCAAGATGGCTCAGTGTATAAGGTCACTTGTTGCCAAGACTGATAATGTAAGTTCAATCATCAAAACACACATTGTAGGACACAATTAACTTCTTCCACACATGTGCCATATATATTCACTTGTGTGGACCTGCATACACACACACACACACACACACACACACACACACACACAATGTTGTTGCTTTTTTAAATAAATAGTGATATTTTGATTTAAATGTATTGGGCAGAGGAAATGTAAGACAGCATATTATTCAGGCTTCTGTATGGCTGTTATTCAGTGTGTTTTGCTGGATTTATAGTGATAATTCTGAGGATCACATGAAACAGGATGATGTAAGTATTGCATTTGGTGAGTGGGCACATTTCAAGTTGCAGAAATGCAGCCATAAGACAAAGAAGCAGCAGTTCTTCTGTAAGACGAGACAATCAGACTTTGCAGTGGGACTGTGGGAATGGTGCATTGAGGGTAAGACCCATCCAGCCAAGGAGCTACGGGGATGCCTGAGCAGGGAACCTAGGGAGATGTTTTATCATGCAGTCACTCGGAGGTGATGACAGCCGTACATCAAGCTACATATCAAGCTGGCAACAGAACTTGGCATCGTCCATGTAATGATGTTTACAGATATACAGAATGTAAGAGTTACAGGGTCATAGACGCTTTGCCAAGTTTCCAGGAAAAAAAATAGAAGTGAGGGATTGTGTAGCAAGGTTTGAATCCTTACAGGGAGGTGGGCGCTTGAGACAATACAATAACTTCTTACTCTGGGAGATGAGGAAGCAAAGTAACACTTCTTATGTTGGTAGATGGGGAAGCAGGCCAAGGCTATGCCTTAAAAAGGGCTATCCCTCCCAAGCGCTACCCCTAGTGCCCTATATCTTCCAGCTAAAGACAATGTTCATATTTTCTCAAATGCACCTACAGCTAGTGTTCAAAACAATGAGCCTATGTGGGGGCTCTGCAGACTCAAACCATAGCATTCTGCCTCTGGCTTCCATAGGCTCATGGAAATTCTCCTACTGCAGAACAAGTTCTGACTTCTAGAGTGCCTTTAGTTTTACCAATCATAACACTTTTCCAAAGTCTAAATGCTCATCTGAGACTCAAAGCAAACTCTTAGCTTGGGACAGTAAAAATCACAAAGCAGGTTCAACTCTTCCCCTATATATTTCTGCTGGGGACACTCTAAGAGATGGATACTTTCATGTACACAGAATACAGAAAAATGGCCATTCCAAAATGAGGAACGGAGATTAGCAGTGGGGAGGGTGGATTAAAACAAGATAGAAACCAGGAAGGCAAATCCTGCACCTCGTGCCTGGCACTTGTGACTTCTAATGACATCACCTATGCTCTAGTGAGCTCATATAGCACCACCCTTATCGCTGTCCTGACAATAAAACACCCAGGCTGTCTCCTGTGTCATCTCCACTCCTAGCTTGAAGCTTTCCTTGGCAGACACTCCACATGCATTCCTGGAATCTCCCACATCCTGCCATCTACACTGAGACTTCAAACCCTCTTATTGTTTAGTCTTATTCCATTGGGTGTGTTTACCACAATCTGCTTATCTATTCTCCCAGTGACAGACCTTGGGCTCGCATGCATTTTGAAGAAATTACGAGTAAAGCTATCACGACTATTTTCTTTTTTAAATATGTAAACTTTTTGCTAAATAGCTAGCAATAAGATATCTTAGACACAGGCATACATCTGACATCATATAAAACGTTCTATTGGATTTCCAAACCCTGCAATTTTGCCCTCCGACAATGAATCAGAGTTCTGGTTGTCCAACATCCTTGTTTGATTTTGTTACTATTTTCGCTTTTAGCGACTATGTAATGGTACCTCATGTGGTTTTACTTCCATTTCCTTAATGACCAAAAATGTTGGGTCCTTTTTTGTGTGTTTATAATTCACTTACATATTTTCCTCTTTTGAAAGGCTATTTTTGTCTGTTGCCTGTTTTCCATTGACTTATTTGTCTTTTTTTCCAGGAGCTCTGCGTGGGGTCTGGGAAAAGCCCTTTGTCACAGATGAATCAAGAACATTTCCCAGTCTAATGCTGTCCTATTGATTTCTTCATTTTGTTTTTGTATTGAATTGCATTTATTAATTCATTTGATAGTGTTTTCTGCCGATGAATTGAAATGTTAATGATTGTTAATTTTTGTCTCCTTTTGTGGTGATTATTGTCAGCCCTATCATTGAAATATTTTTTGCAACAGTATTCTATTCCTTTTTCTAGATGTCTTAAAGCTTTTGTAGTCTACTCTGAGCAGGAAGTGTATCTCTCACGTGTATAAAGTTCTGTGACTGATCAAGCACTGAAACATATTGGTGTGTGGAGTACCTGCAGACAGCTTGTTTGTACTAGAAATCGCGCATCTGGGGGTCCCCTTCCCTGATGACTGTAAGGTGGAGTTGGTCAAAGGTGAAGTTTCATTGGAATACGGGAGTGAAGCAGCATCCACTGTTTCCAGGGGAGTTTCAGCAAACGCTTTGGAGGTAGGAAAGGGATGCAAATTATAGACAGGTCTCAGCTTCCGTTCTGCCCTCCCTATTTCCGGTTCAGCCCTCTTGACAGCTTGCCCTTCTGATTGGTTCTTACCACAATCTCACAAGACTCATATTAATTCAGTGATGCAGTGGCCCATAAGAGCAAACAGCTCCAACACATTCTCGGCCAGCCTGTGTGGCTTTGGATCCCTAACCAGGGGTTTCCCTGCAAGGTCTTGCTTTTTCAACGGCGCCAATGCTGACTGGTCATTTCTGTTCTCTCCCCTCCTCATTGGACCTTCATTCCTCACTTCCTTCCCGCGCGCTACTTGCACTGGTGCATTCCCAGGCTGTGCATGTTGCAGGCCAGCTTCCTGGACAGAGTCCCTCCCAGCACAATGACAAAGTGGCATGCACAGCAAGTGGGTAACCAAAGTGCTTAAAAAGTGTGACGCAGTGTTACTTAGCCGTTTCGATTGCTTCTCAGAAGCTACCCAGCCGCCCCGTAGGTTTAGGTGGTGCCGAGGACAGAGCAGTACATTTCGTTCTTACTACTTGTTAGACCGCTTTAGAAATATCACTGCCATGTTCATCTTCAGACTCCATGCGGGTGGTTTTAAGGCTCCTGTCGAATGCAACTCTAGTGCTCTTTGTGACCTTATATGTATCCTCAACATAGAAACGTTAGTAGCTTCACCATTACCCCCATCGACTCTTACCATTTCCATGAAGTAAAACGGGACCACAGCTTTACAGATGCAGACAAAATTGGTTTTAAAGTAAAGAAAGAAACTAGTGTTCAAGCTGCCGTGAGGTTTTGAAGTCTCTATAGATTTCTATTATTTTTCTTATACCGATTCCCCTTGACCACATAGTCAAGAGCTGGCTGAACCACCCCTTCCCCTGAGAGAATTAATGCATATTCGGGTTAGGAGATTTTGTCTGGGCCTTGCTAAGCATCCTGTCTTGGGCACACCACATGGTATCCCGTTCGGGATAGTGGTCTGTGAGAGCAAAACCAAAAGAGTTCTTCTGACGACAGGAGCTCAGTCACGTGGGGCTGCCCCTTTTAAACTAATTGATGAGGCTGTCCACTGTCTTTCATTTGCCTTGTTGATGGGGAAGGAGAGAAGGGGGGCTCTGAGGGGGTGCTGAAACAACTACAGAATAAGGTCAAAACATAATCAAACTGAAAAGCCCTTCTCATTCGGCAAGCGGAGAGCCCATCCTGGTTGGAGAATAGCTTCTAAGGGTTCCGACAAATTCAGAGGCTTCCTCTGTAAATAATGCAATTGCCCTGCAACGCTGCTTTCCATGCACTTTATATGCAGACATGAGCACCTATGTCAGGAGCAGTACTCTGGACTGCCACTAAAAAGCCAGGGGAATGGGCTGCTTGCTGGGCTGGTCCATTTTATACCCCTTTACCCCATATTTAATGAAGTTCAAAGTCATAGTTTATTAAACTCTGAATGATTTTGCTTTTTACAAAGCGGTAAAGCTTCAAAAGGGACTACTATGTGTTCACTAGGATTTATTTATAGCTTGAAATGATGCAAAATGTGCTATTTACAGTTGATGCTTTGTATCCTAAAAGAAGCCAGACATGTAAAACCTTACATATTCATTTATATATTAATTACTCTTGTACCATAGTTAGCGTTATTGAATACATATATAGAATCTGAACCTATGCAGAGTTAGGAAATGAATTTTAAAATTCTTTTATCATTGGCTTTTAAGGGCGGAGGGTCAGCAGAGCCAGTGATAGTGTGATAAATGTCACAATAGAATTTGGTAAAACTTGCTATGGGAATGTAGCGGTGAGTTTTTGCTATAGCACTTTGTGTTCCTGGTAGGTGGTGCTTCCAGCCACCCGCCCAGGGAATCTTTGGATCTACGGATCAAGGACACACACACACACACACACACACACACACTAGCTTATTTTTAGCATGCCTTACTAGCTCAGTGGTTGGGCACCTCTAGGCCACCCAAGGCCAGCATTATCTTCCCTCCAGTACTCCTGGCTCAACACCTTCAAACCCTACTTTTAACTTTGCTGCCCTGTTACCTCCTGTGAAGGCCACTGGTCTTTGCTGCCAGAGACGCTGCTGGGCAGCCCTTCCTGAGCCGCTTGCCCTTCATGCCTACATTTCAGATGACCTCCCCTCTGCAGCTCTAAATCTGTTCCATCTGTCTCTCTTGGTTATGGTGATTCTCCTCTCTTCCTACTGCATCTTCGCCTTCCTCCCCCCCATACTCCCCCCCCAAACTCTCAGGATCCCGCCCCATCTCCCTTTGCCCAGCCATTGGCTGCACGACATTTCTTTATTGCCAATCAAATCCAAATGGGGGCAGTTTTCCTTTAGCCTGCTTGTGGAACACTGCAAATAACTTTTTGGGGGTAATACAATTAGCAAGAGAACACCAGCCACTACATGGGAACAGAAAAGAATCCATTCCTTCTGCTAGAGGGCTTTGAAAATAAATACATCATATGATAGTTTCTTTTTTCTTTTCTTTTCTTTCTTTTTTTTTTCCCCCTTTTCTTTACCCTCTGCAACAGATTGAGTTACAGACTTCCATTTTATTTGGGTCCCTATGCAAATTATTTCATCGGGTTTTTTTTTTTCCAGTGTGTGTGTGGGGGGGTCCCTATGCAAATTATTTCATCGGGTTTTTTTCCAGTGTGTGTGTGTGTGTGTGTGTGTGTGTGTGTGTACCAGAGTTGCAGAGTTGTATCATGTATCTTTCTCCATTGCTCTCTAGCTTTTATTTTGAGACAGTCCCTTTCCCTGAACATTAAACTCATCTATTAAAATAGGATGACTGACTTGTGAACTCCAAGGGACCCACCTGTCTCTGCCTCCCAGAAGTAGAGTTATAGATTATAGTTATAATATTGTCACGACTGACTTTTACAGGGTGCTAGGGATCCGAACTAAGGTCCTCATGCGTTTTAGCAAGTATGTTACCCTCTGAACCATATCTTCAGCCAATTTCTTTATGTTCCAAGCAGGATGGACAGTCCTGGGCTGTGCTGTGTAACAGGGTAAGCCATCAGAGTTGGGAACTGTGCCGCAGAGAATTCACAGCCGGGAGCCTCCACATATGGGCCCTTCTGAAATGGTCATATATCGTTTCCCTGCCAAGTTGAAGAAAATCTTATGAAGATCGTCCAAATGTGTCCTTTCAAGTGCTCCATCAGCACACTACTTTAATAGAGAGGGAAAGTATAAAGCAGGAAAAGCTATGTTTTCCAGGTGTCTAAATCATTGCATCGAGTTCCTCCTATGAACTATGAAAAAGGGTCTCGGCGACTCTCGACGCATATTTCATTTGGCTTGTTGACAGTTTATGAAGGGCGAGAGGAATTTCTCCCTCTCATGTGTGATCAAGTACACAAAGTGAATGCCAGCAATTAACTTAAAACTTTGGCCGCAGCCGAGTGCCATGCCTCATTTAACAATAGGTCTGCAATTCCCGACCCCTTGATGGTGCTTTTCCTCTGCGCCTTATTCCCCCAGTTACCCTCCATGTGCTTGTCAGGAGTTCACAGCCTCCAACCCTTTCTTGAGTCCATAAATTTCCCAGAGCTTAAGCCTTCGTGCCATTTCGGAAACAGTGAAATGTTTTAGTATAGAGCGTAAACGTCTCTAGAAAGTTGGCATCCTTATCGACGTGCAACTGCATAGAATGTAGACATTCAGCAGTAGGGCAGGGGTCTCTTAGACCTAATAACTTCTCCATAAACAGCAGTCTACAGACACCATTTGTGTTTTAATTAGTTCTGGTGATAATGCTAACGGAATTCACTGAATGCAAATTTCATGTGGTTCCAGCATTTATTTTGTTTCACTTTATAATTTTTATTTATGAAAATGTCGTATTGAAACACATCTTATGTGCTAACTAAAATAATAGTAAGCATTTCATTATTATTGTATTTGTCTGCTTTCACCAGCAAAATTTCCTAATTTTCCAGCTAGAGTTACTATATTAGTGCAAAGAAAAACTAGACAACTCAAACTTTTGTGAACCGTTTTATTTGGTGCCAATTGTCAAGTTTTTATGAATATATTAAACTCTGACCGGTTCTTTTAGACACATCTATATTAAGTGCTTTCAGCTTATTTACCTATAATTTACATTTTAAATGAACGATGGAGTAAGATCTAGGGTAGTGAGCACAGAGCCCTGGGCTTGTTCTCAAATGAAAAAGAGGAAGAGAAGGAAGAAGAGGAAGAGGAGGAAGAAGAGGAAGAAGAGGTGGGCATGAAAACAGAAGATGAGGTCTTAAGGAGATGAAAATAGAGGGGGTGATACAGTAAACGAGAAGCAGAAGGTGGAGTGACTGTGGAGGAAGGGAAGCAAGCTAGAGAGAGAGGAGAGAGCATGAAGCAGGATAGTGTGGAATTGAACATTTTGGAAACAAGGTGTAATGACAAAAAATATGTACAAAAAAAGCCACGGGGAAACTCTTATTTTGTATGCTAACCCCTCCCAAAAATAAATTTAAATCTGACTCTGGTTTGGAGAAACACACACAACACACACACACATCATGTCTTGGTGTTTCTTAGGTGGTTTCTTCATAGCAAACAGAGCAGCATCCACCAATCACTCAGCCAGCTGTGCACTCATCTCAGGTAATCAGTGAGCCAGGGTCCCCAACCTCAGTAGCATAGATTAATATACTAGTATACGTGTGGAGGGGAACAAGGCAGCAATGGTTATGACTGCACAAGGATGCAGAAATCCTTTGGAAAGTTTCCACTGGGATGGAAGCATCCTAAAAGAATGAGATAAAGAGTGTATGGACTGTATTTCAGCTAAATGAAAAAAGCATAACCTAAATTATGTATTTAATGGAAGCATTGTGAAAGAATTATGAGATAAAGAATGGATGGACTGTATTTCAGCTAAATGAGAAAACAATAGTTTTTAAAAAGAGAAGATTCAATACTGCGCAGATACTGATTATCCAAAAAGTCCCTTATCTGTTGAACAAGAAAAAGGGAAGAAAGAATATAAGTAAATTTCACATTTTCTCCATTTTTAAAACCTTCAAAATACATTCAATGTCAAGTTCTTAGTTAAAAATCTTCAGGAAACTATAAACACAAATAAATTAATTGCTGAATGTTGGGTTCATTGCTATAAAGTGCAAATAAAACTCTCATTGGAAAAAATATTGGCCTACCTGAGGCAACTTGCTAATATAAAGAGCCAAGCATCTTTATTTCCAAGGACAAATACATTTTCCTCAGAAGAGAAGACTTGATTACACCTTTCTCTTCTGGAATCCCTGAGGGCTGGGTAATACCATAATGGTGGTATTCTCATTTACTCAACTGACTGTGTATATGTTTAGGGGGCAGGATTAAAAGAAGAATCAGAATGCCTGAGAACAATACTTAACTAAATAATTGTATTTATTATAGGGCTCAGAAATTTCCAGCAAGAGGATTTGCTGAAATCAACCAACCATCTAAATACGAAATGCCATTCCCTTGTCTTGGTGAAAACCTGTCAGGAAACAACATTAAATGATGATGGTTGTTTCATTGGGACTGAGGAGTTTGTGCAGTAGATAAGAGCTTTTGCTGAATGAAAATGAAGAAATGAGTTTGAATCTTCAGAACTCACATAAAAGTCTATAGGCAAAGAGCTGGAGAGATGGCTTAGCAGGGAAGAGCACTGGCCTTCTTGTAGAGGACCTGAACTTGAATCCCAGCACCCACACAGTGGCTTACACCCATCTGTAACTTCAGGTCCAGGTGATCTAATGCCCTCTTCTGGCTTCAGCAGACACATACATGATGAACAGGCATGCTTGGAGCAAAACACCCATACACATAAAATAAAAATAAATACATTTTTTATTTTTCTAATTCCTATGCCTTCACACACCTATAATCCCAGTGATGGTTGTCAGGAAATGGGGGTAGAGAAAAGAGAACTTTTGGGGTCTGCTGCTCCCTTGCCTGGCCCAAAAAAGGCAACCTCCAGGTCCTGTGAGAGAGCCTGTCTCAAAGGAGTAAGGCAAGAACAGTAGAGGAAGATACTCAGTACCCAGTACCCTCCATCAGCCATCTCATATATGTACACATGCACACACATTTGTGCTCACACATACATACCCCACACACACAGACACATATACACTTAAATAAATACATTTTTGAAAATAGAAAAATATTAAAAAATATTTCATATCTGAAATCATGATTTTTATCACAACAACCCCTAAAGTTAGACATGATTATTACTAGAGTATTCAATAAATGCCTTTTTAAATGAGTAAATAAACATTTCACCTGCCAAATTACTCTTAAAACTATTTGGTCCACTTATGCTAACAACAGAAGTTAATAAACACTATGTGTACCACAGCTAAAACAAAATCTTATATTTTTTTCTAGTTCTTACAATACAAAACCCACACATAGAACATGGTGGATATTAATATCTCCTGAATGAGGAATGTATGCACGGATGAGCAAATGAATACATCAGTGTGTATATAAAAGACAAAGACATTCCAAAAACAATAGATTGGGTAAATCTAAGAAAAGACCAAATAGGGACTTCGTGTGAGATCATTCTGAAACAACCAACTAAAATATGCATCCATCTTTCCCTCAAGGTATGTCGGGAGAGATGTTCATCCTCCACTTCTGGTCTTTTCCACCCTAAAGCCAAATGGAAGAAAGAATGTAGAGAGGGGGAGAAGCTGAGCCGTACCAGCCCAAGCCTTCACAATAAAGGAGTTGGGACAAATTCAATGGATTTGATCAATGGATCTAACAAAATAATTTGAGACTTTATGGCTTATTGATCATGGAACTATGCCTGAGAGGTGCCCATCCATCACCTCTGAGGCCAGAGAACTCCCAGAGAAAACACTGTTCCTGCTGCAAATCAGTCAGCCTTTGGAATTCAAAAGTTCAATGGCTTCATCTACCAGCAAAGCCTCTGCAAGGCCTAACAAGGCATTATTCTTTCTGCAGGAGAAAAAAAAAAAAGAAGAAGAAGAAGGACCAGGCAGCAGAAACAATGCATTAGGAAGCAAATGTATACCATGAGTGTCACACTCACCGTGACCTTGTCAGTAAGTGATGGAAGCCTTATTCAAGAGATAAGAAGAGCGTCCTGGAACTTTTAAGACACCTGACTCAGAACTCCATAGTCCAATCCACAACTTTCCTATCTCTGCCTCCGGTTTTTTCATGCCAACTGGCTAGACTCCATGAAAAGATGTCACCTGTATGGTAAGTCAGAAGTGCTCCATACCAAAGAATTTGTAAAAATGGCTGAACGAAGCCCAGAGTGTCAGCATTCTTCTTAGAAGTGGGACACAGCAGTGAACAAACAAAAACAAACGCTGTGATTTCAGTACCTGCATCTTCTGGTGCAAGAGACAGAAAATACCTGATAAATGAGGAGAGCAGGCACGTTTATTTACTAATCTAGACTCAGTGGGGTGTGAAGCAAAATCTTGTTTTCAAATCACAACCCCTTTTCAATTTACTATGCTGAGGTTTTGTCATGACCCTGTTTGGAATCTGGGATGCTTGGCACAGTCTTTTCATTTCCAGGTATTTTGGACAATCTTTCAAGGAATATTAAATTCTAATCTCATCTAATAACAATGAATCCTTTTCTTAATTCAGTTTTTGGGCTTTAGTGAGTCCCTTAGTTTATGCTAAGAAGTCCATAGTGGCGAAAGGCCAGGGGAGTCCTCTGTAAGTCCCCTGCAGTTCTCACTTTATTGCCTGATTCCTCCAGGTATGGGAAGCAGTGAAGAGAAACTTGAGATGAGGGAGGCACAGGCCAAGACTTAACTTAAGGAGAAATGTAATACGAGTCTTTCTTTGGTTCAGGAGTTTGTACATCTTCTGTGACCTCCTCTCAGTGGTGACCTCTCTTAGAAGCAACCCTTGGCAAGAGCTCTGCCTGCAATCAGATCATTCAGGACCCCACTTGCCCAACCACTCATCCTCCTAACCCCCAACCCTACTGTCAATCAACCGGATAGCTCCTGCCTCCTGCCCAGTGCAGTTTCCTGTCCCTGCCATTCTACTGGCAGGAAATGTCCATGGGCAAGGTCTTCTATAAGACTAAAGGTTATAGTGTCGTGTCTGCCTAACCCTTTGGAAAGCACAACCATCCCTGTGACCAGGAGCGATTGAGTTTGTTCTCACCCTAGCTGTTTTGCCTCCAAATAGGCTCCAGCCAGCCTTTGGGTGTCTACTGGCAGGAATCTCCAATGAATTTTTATGTTTGACCACTTTCAAAGGGTGTCCAAAGTATATGCTGAGAATTTTTCTAATAAGCCATTTACTTGGCTTATGTTAGGATATTCTCTTCCACAGGTGGGGCTTCAGCATCAACAGCACTGCAGAGATGTTTCCTCTCCTGCCTCTCTTCCATCCACTGTCTCGCCTCAGCTTTTCTATCTGCCTTGGAGGTGCGCAAAGGGCTAAGGGTCACATCACATGTTTTTATCTTCCTCATGGATACACTCAAAAAAAACCTAGACTTCCTTTTATTATGTATAAGCAATTAATATCCCTTGACTTCACCTTTCTAGCCTCACATTAACCTAAGACATCAGAAAAGCTTTCATTATATGACCTGTAGCATACATAATGTGATTTCATTTAGTGGTGAATGTTACCAAAAACAAAACAAAAAAACACCACCACCACCACCACCACCACCACCAACAACAACAACAACAAAAACAGTAAAGTAAAGAAAAAGTCAGAAACTATCCAGGGAGAACGTTCTAGACACAACTCTAAATAATAAGGGTAGGCCACTAAAATGAAACAATGAAGTAGAAACCGGAATGGACCTTGAGCACAGGTCTTGAAAGGATATAGAGAAAGCATGAAGCCACCGTACACAGCAAAGGCACAAAGTGGAAATGAGTTCTTTGCATTTAAGAGATAAATATATAGCCATTGTAGACAGAATGCAGTAGAGGAATTGAGTAGTATCTGCAATATGAGAGAGGTAGGTATGGATTAAAATCAGGCAGGCCTCCAAGAAAGGCTTGAATTTGATCAGAGAGGCAGAAGATACCGGGAGCCCTTAGAACTGATGTGTCAGGGATTACTTTGATCACTGTATGATTAGCCAATGATGGAGTTAAAATCATACATATGAAGTAGTATGGGCATGTTGAAGACCTACTAAGAGTATCATGCTTGATATGTATATTTGGAGTAGTTATAAAGTAGTTATTGCACTCAGAGCAATGAAGAGAGCAACACGGAATTCTGTGCAGTTCCCTTCCCACTCCTCTTTGGCGGTCATCTACTCCAGAGGGTAGGTTCTGAGGCTAAACGTAGAGGGGATGCATTGGAGAGCACACAGTCTCATAGGATGCAGTAAAGTTAGTAAGGATAAAGACCTTAAAGATGGAGCTTGGGCTCTATGGTTGTATATGTAGCAAGTTATTCCAAATAAGAAAGCCCAAGCATCATTTTCTGGTATCGGACTGCTTCACTGGGTCAAGATTTCAAGTTGAGGTTAGATGTGGGGTTCTAGTTCGGGTCTCAGTAGAGTGATAACTGAAGCTAGCTGACCAGGCATCTTTGTCTACTCATGTTATATAAGAATCACTCCATGTGTATTCTAAAACTGGATCACGTTGGCTGGCTTCCGTCATAGCATGGTGACCTCATAGCAGTTAAAATCCTCCCGTGAAAGCTTATGACCTTTGCTGAAAATTCCAGCTAAACCTTCAGACTCTGGTAACTTCCACCATATTCCACCAAGCGTAAGTAAACTACAGTCCCTTCCAGATTCCAGAAGAAGGCATGCAGACATTACCCAACCTTCAAATGGGAAAAATACCAAAATCATATTGCAAGAATAGCAAGTTGGTGCCAATGTAGGAGGGTGCCATTTGCTTTGTGACAACTAACATGAGAATAATATTTCAGGAAAAATTTAAGTGTGTGTAAGAATAAAGAGAACACAGAAAATAGCTTCAATAATCAGCAGTATTTAGTGGTAAATAAAAATTTTAATGAGGCTAGCATCAATGGACTTCTTTTGCAGGCCATAGGGACAAAATTAATACCTGATGGTGTTAGATACCTACAGCCACCCAGATCTGTGCAAACACACACATACATGCACAGACGAACATGCAAGTGTACCTCCAGTACACTTGCAGAAGTTGTGTTTTGGTTGCTGTGGTAAAATACCATGACCAAGAGCAGTTTATGGAAGGAAGGGTTTGTTCGGGCTTACAGAGACCAAGCATGGAGTAAAGGCTTGGCAACAGTCAGGGGAAACACAATGACAGGAACAGAAAATTGGCTGCTTCTGTTCTCATACACACAGGGGAAACTGAGAGAAAGATCAGGAAGGTGGGAGAGGCTACAAGCCCTTCAATGTCAGCCACATTCTACCCCGGCGATGTACTTCTCCAGCAAGGCTCCAACTTCTAAAGGACTCATAACCTTCCCAAACAGCACCACCAAGCCAGGTCCAAGTGTTTAAATGCATGGATAAGAACGAGGTATGTTTATTCAGACACCTATCACACTCTACCCCAAAACTGTGGTTGTGTCCACCCTGACCAGCTCTCTACCCACGGCCAGTTCAGAGGCAGGAACAGTATGCCGCCGCTTCTCTGCCCATCCATGTATTCTTAATGAACTTCCACTGAACTGCTAGGGAGGGTTTTTGATGATGATCCTCTCAAGGCAGGGCAGAATAATTTATTTGCAATCCTGTTGTCCTCTATCCTCTTCACATGAGGAGTCTGGAGATACAGACTCACAACGAACAAGGCTTTGATCCTTGGATCGGCCATTTGATGTTAAATATAGAATGTATACAAAGCAGGGGGAAAACTCTGGAGTCCTGGACAAATTTTAATTCTTCCTGTCTTAGCCATCTATCACCATGTGTTTATCATCTATTTTATGGTGCTGACATCATAGCATTTAATTATTTCTAGTTCCTTTCTTCTGCTGCAAACACACCCACCCTTTCACTGTGGGACATTATGCTTTGAAACATCACAACCGCTAATGATACCAGAAAATACCAGAATTCACCTTGCCAGAACCCCTAGGAAGCCAGGAAATAAAGTTAAAAAATGAATAAACAAAAACCTCATTGCAGAAAGCATCATATAAAATTGCAGAAGATGGAGAGGAAAGAGTGTAAGAACTAGATGACAAAGAGAAGGGCTGCAAAAATGCTTTCTTTGGGACATGACATTGCAACCATGATCTCAGCCTCCCTAGGACTGCACAGGACTGGGCCTGTCAACAGCCAACCATGGATCAGGGAGGGGCTCTCGAAGCCTGGGCCTTACCTGTAAACTATTGGCAACTGATGGATTCTAGGGGAAGGGCAGGCACTGCCTTCAGCTGTGTGCCAAAGAGTGAGCTCATCAGGCTCCAATGGAGAGTTCCAGAAGCAGTGGATCACAAAACAAAATGAAACGAACGCAGGAAGGGGCCCTGTAGGGAGGAGAAAGAGAAAGGATGGAAGAGAAGAAAGAGGGCAGGTGTTGAGAATAAACATAATGCACTCAATACATGTATGAAGTTGTCAAAGAACAAATTTAATCAATGAAAAAGAGGGTTGTCCTGAAGAGAAAGCTCCTGGGATTGTGGAAGAGCATGTACACTCTGTCCAACTTCCTGCGTCCTTCGCGTCTTTAGCTGCTTGGCAACAATATAATTCTCAACAGATTTGACAAGTAAGCACTACACGGAAGAGCTGTATCAAACCGGGGAGATTCTGCATGGAAATGTGTCTCTTCCATCACTCCTTTGACAGCAAGGCCACTGAAGTTAGCTCTGAAATCTTCAGCAATCACCATAGGCCTCAGTTGCCTGGTCTGTTAACAGAGAGACTGAAGTAGGTGTTCTCTGTTTCTTTGTAATTTTTGTGATTTAAAACTCCCAAATGCCATGAGTGTTAGAACTAAGTTAAATAGACGATTTGGTCACTGAGGGTAAAGCAGTCATTCCTTTACAGTAGATTTAAATGAAACCTACTGTAAGCATAATAGATGTTCTTCTGAAATACTTTGTTTCTTTGATCTGGGTATTATCACTTCACATGGACTTTCATACCTACGCTTTTGTTGTAACTTGAATTTTTATTCAAAACAATTGAGGATATACATTTCTATGCTATATTAAGTAGAAAATACTGATGAAATAGATGTAATTTGCTGATAGATAGATAAATAGGTTCTTATTGGAACAGTTTATGTTTTATTCTTGAATAAGAAAAATACTCTGAGATCATTGAGGAAAGAAAAGCCACAAAAGTAAGTTATTTGGTATGTTCTCTCACTGAATCATCATAATTACTCAAGTAAATGTGGAGAAAATGTCTAAGCTCAACTACAGGCTACATTAAGACAGTTTGGGAATCTAAAAATAATGCCTCAAACCATTAGAAAACGTTAACACTTCAAAACACTTCACCCACTATTTTGCCCTCCACCCTCACGGTGTCCCAAGTCATTGTTATATGATGGAGAACAGCAACTTCCATGTATAAATGAAGCAACTGAAGATCAGAGAACAGTCCAGAAGCATGGAAGGTGTTTTGTGCCAGCAGCACTTTTTTCCGGAGTTGAATTGCCAGCTCCTTTGGAAACCTTGCTGTAGTCTCTTTGATTGATGTAGTATGGATCCCCACGCCCTCCACCCCGAGCCCTGGATGTACAAATACTGTCTTCATGAACCATGCTAGATAGAGTTCCTGTGGTCCCTGAGTCAGACTACCACAGACCTGGGACAAACAGATTCATGTAGTTGATCAAATTCTGAGAGTGTAGAACTAAGACTCCCCTGCTCACTGAGAGGAGAGGAAAGTGCTAGGACTCTAGGACCAAGCAGCCATAACCCTGAATCAGCCATTCGACTCCTTATATTTTGAGTTCTTGCATATAAAATGCAGGCATTGGACTAAATACATGGTAGCTTTTTGAGTTGACATCCACAGTACAGGTGAGCTTCGTTGCAGGCAAGAAAGATAAAAGGCAATAGAATTAGAGAGGCATTATCCAAACCTTAGCCGTAGATAAGGGGCTGTGAACTCTCTCTGTTGTGGTCTTGAGAAATGGATTCTAGAATTTATTGTCGACTTCTGAGAACATCAGCCCAATGTGTTGTGGCTTCAAAGGTCAATAAAATGATAAGTATTATCCAAAAGGGTATTGTAAAACACAAAGAAGAACACATTCACCATTTACCAGGAAGCAGGCCGGTGTATTCCCTTCTGCAATGCCCCGTTCTCTTGGTTTCTGCCCTCTCTCAAAACAGACTGCAGGGTCTGAGCACATGGAGAAAGGGAGAAATCCGAATTGCTTTCAGCATGGGAAGCAGTAATCACTGAAGGACAGCCTAAAATGGTTTAAATTACACTACAATTATGAAAAAGCAATTCTGTGCCATTAGCCCTCCATATAATATTTAATAACATCCCTTAATTTAGTTATGCATACATATTTAAAGTCTCAGATTAAATAAATTAAAGTGTTACATTAGGAAGAATGCTTCTTCTAGCGCTCACGGTTCATGGAACAATTATCCTCCAACTCGGCACGCACACCTTGAGTTTGGAGAGGTTTCTTTCTTGAAAGTCACATTCTGAGACATTGGACACTGTTTCGCATAGTGCATCCTACTGCGAGCAAAGTCTTTTGAGGTGTGATGGTTTTAAATCCATGTATCACACCTCATCACAAATTACCTTCCAACTCACAAGTGCCCACTCAACAGCACTTAGAAAATGGACCATTTCATTCATCTTATAATTATACTTAAGATAATTATGACAGTATTTGATACGCTTTCTACAGTGTATCCACTTATCTGAGCTGCCTTTTAAATATGTCCATAATAACATCAAATACTTGAAATTCTGTTATTATATCCCCAGAAAAAAAATGTCTATACCCAGGGTCTTTGACTCCTCTTATGTTAATTATTTCACTAAATGTTTTCTCTCAACAACAAAATCCAGCATTGATTGGAATGAGTTAAGGATAGTTTATCTAGATTTTAAAAGATGGTCTTTTTTTTTTAATTTCAGAGTGTTAGCCTTTCACACAAAGAAATGTGGATCTGAAGGAAGAAACCACCCCTTCTTCTCCAAGAGAAGAGAGTTAAGTTTGTAGTTAATTTTATAAATGTATATTCATATATTGATTATGAATGGTGACATGATAGTTAAGGCTAACCTTTGATTATATCTTTTAAATATTGTTATACAATATACTAACTATGAAACAGGTTGGAAAGTATTCCACATCTAGTCATATGATAAGCAACAGTATTTTGGTCAATGCCAGAACACAAATATGGTAATGTTCCTACATGACAAAGATCCTGAAGTTTCCTTACTGACTGGAGGCTTACAAGCTGCTGTAACACCACAACAGCGCATGTCTTTTACACTCCTATATTACCAACTGTATACACATTTAGCATTTAGGATTATGTGTCTAAGATACTATTTGACAATGATAAATTATATCACTGGTTTACTTATATATACTACTCCGATGGTGAATCTCAGTTGCTAACTTGATGAACTATAGAATCACCTATAAGATGGACCTCTGAGCATTCCTGTGGGAAACATCTTACGTTAATAAAGATGGGAAGACAAACCCACCATAGGTGACGCCTTCCCTAAGTAGGAATCTTGGGAAAGGATCAACATTAGCATTCATCTCTCACAGCTCCCTGCTCATGGATAGGATAAGATCAGCTACCTCAAACACCTGCCATCTTGCTATACCTACCATGATGGACTGTACCCTGGAACTGTAAGCCAAGCTAAATGCTTCCTTCCTTACGTTTCATTTGTAAGGATATTTCATGGAGGAAACGTGAAGAGAAACTACGACAGTTATCATTTGTATAATTATTCTTGGAGGTACACTTTCTTTGTCAAAACACAGTTTGCTATAAAATGAATGCCATATTGTCCTGGTAGCCACTTGATTTTCTGTTCATTATCTGACTTACTTGTATTATTTCTTTGTTCTTTATTTAATCATATTTTGCTTTGCTTTTCAAACCCCTAGAAAGTCTAACACACACACACACACACACACACACACACACACACACATTATACAACCTGTGTTTAGTAAACATTATCATACAGGTTTGTGTAATGTACGCTATGATGTTCTTACACTGAAGAAGTTGCCTAATAAGGCTCTCAGAATGAACAACCATTACTTGGCATTCCTAGAGAGCCAGTCAGGCAGTTCCAACCTGAACCAAGGGCCTAGCAACCAGAGAGCTAATAGTGTAAGTCTTGGGCAGAGAAAGAAAATTCTTCCCCCATCTTTAGACTCTATTAACAATCTCGACAGATTGCATAATGCTTACCCATACTAATCAATCTAACCTGCTTACCCACTCTAGAGATCCAAGTGTCAATGTCATCCAAAATGTTCTCTCTAGTCTTTGTTTTACTTTCTAGAAAATTCTCTAGAAAATGCTGTCCAACTATCATACTACTTCTTTTATTTTTCTCTTATTTTTTTGAAACTTTATAGATGGCATATTCTCTGTCTTTGTTCCTTGAAATCCCTATTTTTTTATGAGGATATTAATTATATTTTGAAGGTTTTTTTTCCCCTTATCTGCATGTTTCTGTTTCCTCTGGGTCTTCTTTTTTCCTTTTTGTTTTAGCTCCTCTCTTTCATATTGGACTATTTCCCCAACTGTCTGACAATATTTGGCTTTCACATGTAAGAATGATCACAGGCTTGTGTGCAAAGGTTGAACTCGCCCTCGGAGGTTTCTTTGTAAGATGATAGGAAAGTAAGGTTGACATTCAAGGAAGAAATAAATTTCAATGTCTGAAGAGCCTTTCTCCAGAGGCAAATCTTCCATTTACTGTGAGCTTGACCCAGACAAAATAAAGGAATAGGGTGCCTGCTTCTGGTTTCTGTCATCTACACAGTGGCTATCACACACACACACACACACACACACACACACACACACACAATATGGATGTATTGTAGTTTACACTGTATTTGTTTAATTCATTGGTTTTAGCCCACATCTGTCCCATCCCTTAATAAACAGTCTTGTCCCAGAGACTAGTCTGGCTGCTATACAGTTTCTTCACAGTATAAATCTTTGTTATGTCAGGGAAGAAAGAGGGATGGCATCTGGCCCCTAATGAATGGGCAGGATGTGGACCTGTGAGCCCAGTTACTCCATCTACAGACTCTCAGTTCTATGTTTAATAGGATATCTCATGCCCATCTTCCATATATGCTTCCAGATGCTGTGTGTTGCAGGGTGTCCCAAATAACACACACTAGTTTCTATTTCACACAGACCACATAGTCCATCAACTCTTGGCTTTCTACTTCCTTCTCCCAAGCTGAGTTCTACCACCTAGTGTTTGCTATTGTCTCCTCTGTTTTTTCTGTAGGTTAATAGTTTTAATTACATTTTATTTTTAAAAAAAATTATTTTTGTTAGGGGCTACAGGGATGGCTCTGCAGTTAAGAGTACAGGATGCTCTTACAGAGGACCAATGTTTGATTGCCCACATAGCAGCTCAGCTGCTACAACAATCTGTACCTCCAGTTCCAGAGGATCTGATGCCCTGTTCTGGCCTCTTTGGCCCACTGCATAGACACACAGAGTGCCTCGACATATGTGAGTGCAAAACACCTATGTACATAACATTAAAATAAATAAAAGCTTGGAGATTTACTTTTTTAAGACTGGAGAGGTGACTACGTTTATAAAGAACAGGCTCACAATGGAAATTTTAAGAGTTCAGTTGCCAACATCAACTGCTGTCTCTCCAACCACTAAATAATTGTTTAGTATTGTTGTTGCTGTTATTGTTATTATTATTATAGTCATGTATGTGTATATACTGGAGATGGAAGTGAGAGTTATATGTATATGTCAATAGACACTAGAGATATCTCTGTTACTGGAGTTACAGGTGCTCATGTTCAGCCCAACAAGAGTGCTAGAAATATAGCTTAGATCCTTGGAAGAACAATAAGAACTCTTCACTGCTAAGCCATCTCTTCAGTCCCACCTTTTACCTTTCTAATGGAGTTTAAGTTGTAGGTGTGTCTATGTACGTGTAAATACCCATTGTGCACTTGACGTTTGACTGGTCTGGTTGCTTAATTCTAACCTACTTCACAATTTTTCTGCTCAAAAATTAAGGTTTAAAGTCAATGCTCAGGTGCTTTAAACATGTTATTTTTATCAGCTGCAGATGAATAGGCATGTAGAGGAAGAAAATAAAAAGAATAGTATGGAATTATTACTTATAATTAAGAAAATACATGATTTGAGGTTTTTACAACTTAATGTAAGTAAGCTGGCTAATTTGTCTTGATTTTTGGTAATTACACAAATCAGGGGGGAGAGACAGACAGACAGGCAGGCACAGAGAGACAGAGACAGAGAGAGGGAATACACCACTGTTAAACCATCAACAGCGACTGGAGAGCACACAGTAAAACAGAGCCTGAACGGAGCATGTTCTTCTGACTCCTTAGCAATAGCCATGCTTTGCCGAGATGCCACACCCCAGGGCACACAGTGCACCCCTTGTACTCAGCCTTTTCCTGGATGGCAGCATTTTGAAAGTAACACGGAAGAAGAGTAGTGATGGGGAAATATTCAGAATCCTGTATGCTTTGCCGGGAAGTAATTATACTCTCTGAGCAGCCAGGGGAAGCTTGAGTCCCTAAGACTGCCCAAGTGATGTACAAGACAGACAACTAGTTCTAACTTAGTGACCCTAGGAAAGAGATATATGTGCTCCAAGCCTGCCAGCAGACACTACCAGGCTAGCCGAAAATAACCGATTCTGGGCTCTCTGGTTTCTGCCCACAAAAGTAGCATATACTGAGCCATCAATACATTTGATTCTAGCCAGACTATTTCCCTAGCCCTGTGGTAGGTCAGGGATGATTAAGTTCTATTCAAAAGCAGGCACTTTGCATTTTCTCTTTAGTTTTCTGAGCTGTTATCCGGGAAGCGCTTACAGAAGCTGCTCTGCTGCCATCTGAAAATGTGCTGTCGTGTAAACACAGTCTGTCTAATAGTCAAAAGTGTTGTTTACCTTTGGTGTGCCATTCACTTTTAAATTAAAGTGTCAGGTGACAGCAGATAAAGCTTCTTGCTTCTTCAGTGTCCTTGTCACTTGGGCTAGTGCAAGCTCTCATTCCTGCCAGTTTACAAGAGCAGCCTTCTGTCTACCCTCAGCACCGACCTTGTCCTGGATGCGAATCTTGTCTCTGACTTGAAGCTTATGTTCTTTTTCATTACACAGCACTGTCTTCCTCTACCTGTCTGGTCAGCTCCTCTGATGTCATACTGGAGGGAGTACACTTCAGGGTGAAATCCACTGCCAACTATCCATCTTCTCTAAGAATTAACCCCCCACCACACACACACACACACACACACACACACACACACACAGAGACAGACAAGGTGGGGGACAGAGACAGGGAGAGGGAGAAGAAAGAGAGAGCTTCCTTCTCTGTGTAAGTCATGCTGAACACAGACTATAGAAGTCCATTTTGTTTATGTTTGTGTTCTTCCAATAGGATCCGCCACATAGCAAATGCTCAATCAATGTGTGCTTTACAAAAGCAAAATACTACTTTATAGATGCCATAATTTATACATGTATAATCTTCTTGAATAGCCATAGCACACAGAGTACAGAGAACACAAATTATGGGATTGGCTGGGTAAACTTTAGTGGGCCTTGGTGGATTGCTGCGTGTGAGGAAGATTAAAGAAGCAAGGTAGCTAACAGTGCCAATTAAGAGTGGTGGACCAGGTAAGTCATTACCTAGTCAACTACAGATTTGGAAGAAAGATGGGTTGGAAGCTACTTGGGTTTAAAGAAAATGAAACACTCAAGGATCATAGACAACAGACATGTGGTGTACCCTGTGAGGTTCTGGCATCAAAGGGATGTAAATAATTTACTGTTTCTCTTCACTTCTCATCACCTGTTTATTCAGACTGCCCATGTACTTTGGCTTCTTGAGAACAATTTTGCAGTTTTATTTGCAGATTTTCAACTTGGAGATGTTATTAGAAAAGCTGCTTTTTGAAGGTCAACTGTGAATGGCTAAGTCCTGTTAATGCAATCTCTGGGGGGAGAAAAGGAGATGTTTTGTATATGTTCTTGGATTTGGTTTGTGAGTATTTTATTGAGTATTTTTGCCTCAATGTTTACAAGGGAAATTACTTTGAAATTCTCTTTCTTTGTTGAGCCTTTGTATAGTTTAGGTATCAGGGTGATTATGTCCTCATAGAATGAGTTTGAGAATGTTCTTTCTGTTTCTATTTTATGGAATAGTTTGAGGAGTATTGGTATTAGCTCTTCTTTGGATATCTAGTAGAATTCTGTGTTAAAACCATCTGGTCCTGGGAATTTTTGATTGGGAGACTTGTAATGACTCTACTTGGGAGGCTCAGGCAAAAAGACCACAGTGAATTCAAAGTTGTCTTGGGCAAGATATAAAGAGCATGTAACCAGAGGGGTTACATGGTGTGATCTCCCACTTCACAGATGTAAACACTGAGATCTGGCATGACCCAATTTCTCACCTGGGTTACCTAGCCAGGTCTAGAGTTCCTGGTCTCCAGGTCAGTATTCTCTCTCTTCTCACTGACTGCTCCTTCTCCCCCTGGTCATAAGTAGTTCCTTCTATAGAGTTTTGTCAAAGGATCATGTCTCATGCTTGAGTTTTCAACACTAGACAGGCTAAAGTCAGAGGATTCTTTGAGTTTAAGGTAAACCTGGGCTATAGAGCAAGATCTTGTTTTAAAAAAACAGTTTCTTCTCTTTTGAGTGGATGTTCAGAAATGCCTATATAAAGGAATCTATGGATTCCTTTAGCTGGAGGCACCAGCCCATACTTAGGCCTAATTAAGCAAATGTATGTTACCAAAATCACATCCCCCCCCCATATTTGTCTATCCTTGATTGATTTTTCTTTTGAGCTTGCTCTTGTCCTCAAAGTCCCAGCCTAAGTGCAAGCAAATACTCTATAATGAAACTACATCTCCAGACCTTAGATTTGGGCAGCATCCTCTTACTATGTAGTCCCTGCTGGCCTTGAACTCATGATCCTCCAAAGTGCTAAGATTACAGGTACACCATCATACCCAGAGTCAAAGTCTTAACAATAGCTGGCAACAGAATTTGAAACAAAATTAACTCTTCTTCATGTTCAGGAGAAGAAAGAGGGGCTCTTGCTTTACACTTTGGGTTCTGTTTCTGTTGTTGCTGTTGCTGTTGTTGTGACTTCAGCGGATGTAGTCATCAGGACCAAGGAAAATCACAGTATTCTGTTTGCAGTGGTGAATGAGCTAGCGTGCTTGGTACACAAGTCATTGAGAAGAGTAAGCACCATAGGCTCTAATGACACTGAGCAGAAAGGAACCTACTCTGATAGTGTCTTTCTCTGAATCTCACTGGTCACAGAACACCTTGTGAAGTAGTTTCCCTTCCTCAGCTTGCTGTCATCATTATTCAGAGTGGGTCAGGGAAGTATCTCCCTATTTTTCATTAATTAATTAATTAGTTAATTAATTAATTGACTTACATCCCAATCTCAGCACCCCCCAGCCCCAACCATTACCTCTTAAAAGTCCCTCCCATTACCTCTTCCCCTTCCCCTCAGAGAAGTGGAAGCATCCCTTGGGTATCACTCTGCTCTTGGACATAGAGTCTCAGCAGGACTAAGCACATCCTCTTCCACTGAGGCCCAACCAGGCAGTCTAGTTAGGGGAAGGAGATCCAATGACAGATGATCTAGACAGAGATAAGGTCTGCTCCAATTGTTAGGGGACCCACATGATGAGAAAGCTACCCATCCGCTACAAATGTTTATGTGGGGGTGGGAGCTAGGTCCAGCCCTTGCATGTTTTTTTGTAAGCCTCTATGGGCCCAGGTTAGTTGACTCTGTAGGTCTGACTCAATCCTATTTCACACTCTTCCACAGGACTCTTTGAGCACTGTCTAATGTTTGGCTATGTGTCTCTGTACCTTTCCAGGAGCTATTAGGTGAAGCCTCTCAGAAGACAGTTATACTCAGCTCCTGTCTGCATGAAAAGCAGAGTATGATTAATAGTGTCAAGGGTTGGTTCTCTCCCATGGGATGGGTCTCAAGTTGGGCCAGTCATAATGGAAGCTGGGTAGATCAATTCAGCTTCACCAGTCCCATCAGAATATTCATTTTAAATGTGTGTGAGTCAAGGAGCAAAATTAAGATCTTTGTATGCAAAGAGAAACATCTATAAAAATGCTACTTTGATAAAAAAAATATGCTATTAAGAACATGCCTATAAGTTTGCAAACAAATTATTCTTTGGAGCTAGCCTTTCTGTTACATAATACCTATAGGTATTTAATGGCTAATCATTGTCACTCCTTGAATTAAAAAATCTCTAGCATTCATAACACTGAACATATGATGCAGAATTTTACTAATTCCATGTTAACACCCCAAATTGCTTTCTATCCTCAGGCCCTTGATTTTCTCAGTTCTACTATGATTCTTTCCAACTCTTCACAGAAAGCTTATACATTGACCACTCATGGTGGGGTATGCCTATAGTCATGATACTTGAGAATCAGAGGGAGAATAATTGCAAGTTAGAGACCAGCCTGGGCTATACAGACTAACCTAGGGCATATGTTGAAACTCTGCTTCAAACATAAAAAAAAAAAAATAAAAATAAAAACAACCAGAATGAACTGGGTGTGGTGATGCATGCACACACACACACACACACACACACACACACACACACAGTTGAAAAACTGAGATTGAGACTTATTGAAACAACTCATTAGCTTACTGGTCTGGAAACATCAGTCTAACTAGGGGCATCTCTTCCCACTGTTAGTTTTGTTCTTCCCCTCTGACTTTATGTCTACTTTTCCTTCTCGTGACAAACATCAGTGATATTTCTGACAGTGAATCACTCATTTTATCAGCTTTATTTCCTTTGATCTTTACAACATAAAGACTTTGCAGTATAAAATATCTAACTTGGATTCTAAAATTTGCGTAAGGAAGAGGAAGTTCAGGGCGGTGAAATGCTGTGCTTGTGCTTACGCAGGTTTTCTGAATCACTCTTTGGAGTGTGGAAGACAGCACTTCTCATGACATAAAGAATCGGCAGTCTTATATAAAGACCTAGACATGTGACTCCAAAACAGGAACATAGAATCCAAGCCATCACAGGTATGTCCAGAGAACCGTGAGCACCGAGGAGGGGTGGAGCCTAAAGGACTAAGGTCTAGTTTTGCTCTTTATGTCAACATCATTTCCAGGACAACATCCAGCTTAGTTTTTGCCCTGATATATGTGCTGAACACTCAGGTACATATCAGGAAAAGCATTCCAAAGGGAGGATGTGAGAGAGTCCGGTCACCGCATATTAAAGGAGAGCAGACAGTTGAGGACAGAGCAAGGGTGAACCGGGCAACGCTTTCCAGTGTTAAACATCATCTGCTATGGTCAAGATGTTATTTCCCTCTGTCACACAAGTTCATTATGATGCAGGTAATATATCAAAGGGGGGGAAAGGTCAGATTTACGTCAGGGGACAGCTTTCCTGTACAATGTGTCTCAGTTTGGTGTTTTTACCAATATGTTTTAAACAGGCATAAGAAACTTTGAACTACTCAAAATGAAAGAGCTGGGTGTCACACAAACACCAGGACCTTGGGGGTCACTACACTCTGAAACTGACCACACCATGGCGGCCGGTTTCCTCCAGATCCTCTATGAGCCTCCAGTGCAGCCGCTTCACCCCGCAGTGGCACCTTCTGTCAAATGCTTCCCACGTTTGTCATCAAAATGTTTTGGCAGAAGCATCATCTTTAGGTTTTGACATAATTCCGAAGAGAGACTTTTTCAATTATTACTAATGGAACATTATGCTCCTCGTTGGGAACTTCTGCATGAATAAAAAGGGTCATTAATGACAGCTACTCTCAGGCGGAAATATGAGTCAGTACTTGGTGCAAGGTGCTTTTTTTAAAAGCACCTGGTAATTTCCCGCTCCTTCACCACCTCTGCAACTCAAACAGTAGGTTATTGAGGTGACTATTATAAAGTCAGCGGTATTGATTCTCTGCAGGTGAGTGCTATTTATTCTCTAGTGTTTTGTTTCTCATATTACATAATAATGTCTCACACACTTAGAACCCTTTTCATTCTTAAGTGTTTTACCAGTTTGGATACTTTCTGGCTTGTGGTGGAAGGAACAGCTTTTGTAAGACCTCTGTGATTCACTTTCATATGGACAAAAGACTCAGGCTACTGCCACAGCTGGCAAGGATGCTTTGCCTCTTCACATGGACCTGAGAGGTGACCACTGAATACTACTTATGCCTCTGAAGTTGTGGAGTGAGCATCCAAGTTCAAGGAAGAGAAATGATGATCATTTCTAAGGACTTGATTAGTGTAGCTAAATAATGAGTCCCGCCTCTAAGCTAACACTGTTGAACTTATGAGGCTATAAAGTGTTCAGCTGACTATCACATCCCTGAGACAGATGAACTGAGGCCCACTTCTTAAACCAGTAACTCATAATCTCATTTCCCTAATGTGACAAAGTGTGCAAAAAAGTAAAAACTATATATGTACATATAATACAAACATAATACACATATACATATATATTTTATGTGTGTGTATATATATAAACAATGTGTGTGCTAAGTACATATCCTCATAGTCATAACCTCCCCCATTGTAAGTTAGTTACAATTTCTAAAGTACATGTGAATAGTGAAGATATAATAGAATAATGCTGCACCAACAATAATCTATAGAAAACAGAGACCAGTTACACACTTGGCCACTTACCACTAGTGACAAATTGTGTTTGATATGACTCCTAAAGCACCAATCAAAAAGTAACATTTTGCCAAAATTGTCTAGTGATTTTGAAAATCACTAGATATAACATGGCATGTTAGTCCATTGCTAAGAAAACACCTGGGTCTCTTCTGCCTACTGGCTCTAATAAGAGTTTTGTATAAAAGAACAAAAAGATAATTTGATGCACCCACAGTTCAGCTGCAATTTAGGCAGATAAAAACAGTCTAAGTAGTTGTATCTTTCTTGATGAGTATTAAAAAGACACAAGAATGATCATTCTGACAAGAACTGCAAAGGAAGAAAGAGAAGTCACATGGGGACGACATAGAATGGTATAGTCAATAACAACACAGACTGGAACAAATCACTGTGGATTTTGAAGATTGACTGTGACACTGAATAGCTGTGCGGTCTTACTTAACCTTCTGTGCCTCTTCCTCCTCCCCATGGAGCAGGTTGGTAATAGTACAGACCATACTTATTTGATGCATGTTTTACATGTAGAGCACTCAGATACTGCTCCATAGGAAGTAGGCAGGCAGCAGGTGCTAGCTACTTCCATTGCTGTGCCACGTTGAAACCAACCATGAAAGATGGACAAAGTTGATAGTTTTGTGTCTTCATTAACTTTGGTTCACAATCTTAAATACCCGTGAACTGAGACTTCTCTAAAAGACACTGAGAAGTATTAATGCTGAAAGTCACATTTTTCATTCCTGAATGTATCCCCCACCTAATAATTAAAGAAGAGCTCTACAGATAGATGTGATTGCTAGGGATTGAAGAGACAGGGTAATGCAGTTGGGTATCTGTGTGTAGTTGGTTTCTTCACTGTGTTGTACCATTTCTGGAAGCTGTTATATATACTACGAAAAGGATTGTAATTTCCAGACAGAGGAAAACAAAGACTCCATGGCATGTTACAGACATATTACATATGAAATAAAACCTTGAAATGCAGAAGACATTCCCTGTCAGTTAGGGACATCTATCACTTACTAACAGTGATTGAATATATGTAGTCCAAATAAGGAAAAAGCATGTTTTCTGCCTGTCTATTGGATCCAGGTCAACAAAAGAGCTCAAAATGTCAAAGTCATCATGACTCGGATCCCAGGGTCTCTTTCTAGTTTTCCATTTCCTCTCATTTAACATGCATCTTTTTGTGACAACTTCCCAGGCAGAAAGGGTAGAAGCCATTATTCTCAACATAAAACACAGAAATGGGTGGAAAAAGCAAAAAACACCAACCCAGTCATTTCTCTTTGAGTACCTTTCTCAGGGTTCCAACTCTGTGTTTTATACTAATACATCCCTGGACAGACCTTCGCTATGTCGTCAGGTCATATCCAACTGCAAGAGAAGCCAGGAAATAGAGTTTATTGTCTTTAGAAGCACGATGATACCAAGAACTTTGGACTCTGTTATAGAAGAAAAGACAAAATAAGATATGAAACAAATAATGCACAACCTTTACTCCAGTCATAATTGTCTAAGAAATTGTCTAGAACAAAGATTTCTATTTATCAAATGTTACATTTATAATCTGGGTTTTGTAACAATATATTCCAACTATAGATATAAATATAGAGGTGATAGTTTTGACAATATATATATTGTCAAAACTTGTAATATATATATATATATATATATATATATATATATTACACTATGGTAGAAAGTAGTAGAATTATTTATTTGCAAGAGGAGATTTCAAGACAAGGTAGCATAAATACAAAGGTATAAAAGTTCATTGAATTTGCTTAGAATTTAAAGAATCATGTGGGCAAATCAACTCTAATCAAAATTTCTAAATGTTAAAAGATCTGCTTTTGAACAACATTAGGAATTTCATGAATATAGAACTGGTCCAATAGGTTCATATTTTTACATGGTTAGTCCTCCAGTGGATAAGCTGTCAGGGAAAATTTAGGGGGTGTGACCTTGTTGGAGTAGGCATGGTCTTGGTGAAACTGTGTCACTAGCTGTAGGCTTTGTGGTTTCAAAAGCCCACAGTAGGCCCAGTGTGTCTCTCTATGCCTTCTGTTCACAGATTGGGATGTAGTTCTCAGCTATGCGTGGCTGCCTTTGTGTCACCATACATCCTGCTATGATGGTAAAACTAAGCCAGCCCCCACATAAATGCTTTCTTTTGTAGGAGTGGCCTTGCTCATGGTGTCTCTTCACTGCAACAGAACACTGATTAAGATAATTGGTAAAAGTAACTTGAATTATAACAAAATATATAAGCATCCTTTCTTTCTCTTGACTGATTACACAAAGCAACTCTATAAAACAAGACACAAAATATTTCATGATTATTAAAATAGATATAAATGTGATGCAAACAAATTTCTTACAAAGGAAGAGATGGAGGCTGGGTCATACTACACTCAGAAAATTACGACAGTATTATCTTGAATCCATAGAAACCAATGAAAAGAAACAGAAACAAAAAACAGAGAAAATATTTGAAAAACATGGGGTATCCTTGCTTTCATTTCTTCTTTCATCTTAAGGCATATATATATATATATATATATATATATATATATATATACATATATACACATATATATGTATATGTATATATATATATATATGTATATAAATTTTGGAACTACAACAATAATCCAATTATAGTAATATCAAAATTGAATTTGAATGGATTAAATGACCCAACATATGGGTAAAAATTGTCAGGGGAAAAAATTGCATGTACATTGTATTTAAAAGTTCAAATAAACTTTAAGGAAATGAATGGAAAATATTATTCAAACAGAGACCACAAAAATCTGAGATGGTTATAACAAGGTAAAATCGTTTAAGTTACTAAGAATTTAAAAGGCTATTTTGAAATGATTAACAGTTATATCCACTAGGAAAATATGACAATTAAAAGTATATTGGAATATGGTAAGAAAGTACCCAAGTAAATGAGGGGAAACTGGCAGATGAAAGAAGAAATCACTCAACAATACCCGCAGAAACAATAGTACTCCTCTTCTAGTAATTGATACATCTGCACATAAGATCAAAATAAAAATGGAAGACAGACAGAACACTGCAAGAAGTAGATCTGCAAAACAAACCATCAAAAATGGCAAGACAGATATCTTCCTCCAAACAAAAGTCAGAAAATATCATCTTATAAAGGAGAACAAAGGCTCGACATAACAAATGCAGAGCAGTTAAGGGTTTTTTATTTAAGGGAAATGTGCCTTTTAAATGCCTCCATTAAAGCAGAAAAACTGAATCCTAAACATTCACCTTAAAACACAAGGGAGAAAAGAGTAAGCTATACTTAAAGCAAGTGCTAACAAAAAATTAGTAAATACTGGACAGAAATAATAAAAATGCATACCTAAACTAATAAAGAAAATAGTAAGTGAAAGTTGGTGTAAACTAAACATGTTTAGCTAGATGAGCCAGGAAGGGAAAGCAGAAGGATCCAAATCAGAGCCAGTAAAGGGGCATCACTACCAACACTACAGAAATAAAACTTATATGAAAGAATACTATAGGTAATTGTATATTAGTGAGTTAATAACTCAGCTGAGATGGACAAATTCTTAAAAACACACAAATTACCAAAACTCGCTCAAGAAGTAACTTATTTCAATGAGGCTTTGAACAGTTAAAAGATTTAATTATTAAAAATTATGTACACACACACACACACACACACACACACACCACGCTGGAGCCCGGTAGCCTCACAGATGTTATCTATTATACATTTACAGGAAAAGTCACAGAAATTCTTCACTGGGTCTTCCAAAATATGTGAGAGAATATTTTGTTCAGTAATGAAGTATTACTGAAACCAAACAAAATACTAGAAAACTGTAGGACAGTATCTCAAAAAAAATGCATGTAAGGGTCCACAGTAAAGTATTTACAAACCAAATACAGGAATATACAAAGAGAAGTATACACCATGACAGAATGGGACTTATCCAAGGAATTCACTTTGGTAAGTTTCAGATTTGGAAATAAATAATGTAGTGCAGTAACATTACTCCAGACACCAAAACTCTGAGTGATAGTCCTGTACCCATGTACACAACAGTATTGTATGAACGCAGTAGGTTTTACAAAAGAGAACATGAGCTTGGAGGAAAAAGTAGTGAGAGCGTGGGAAGAATCAGAGGTCAGGGAATGGAGGGCGGATTTGGTCAAAACACATACGAATGTATGAATTTTTCAAATGATTAAAACTATATTAAATTTTCATGCTTAAACAAACATAGCTAGGCAGTGGTGGCGCATACCTTTAATCCCAGCACTTGGGAGGAGAGGTAGGCAGATTTCTGAGTTCGAGGCCTGCCAAAGCTATACAGAGAAACCCTATCTCAAAACAAACAAACAAACAAACAAACAAACAAAGACAAAAAAAACAGAAACAAAAATAAAAAACATATAATCTCAACAGATCAAGAAAAAATAGTTTGCTGAGAGCCCAACATCATTTCAGTATTAAAAAATACTCAATAACCAATATGTAGAACTTGTTCAACCTGGTAAAGGAAATCTAAAAACTCACAGTTAACAACACACTTTGTGATGAGAGAGTTGATGCCTATCAGAAGCCAGACAGAGATCTCTGCCCTTGCTAACTTATATTTTCTGTAGGTTCCAGTCAGGAAAATTGGGCAAAGATGTTAAACAAAGTCATTCATGTTGAAAATTAAAAAAAAAAAAGAAAGTTATTGCTATTTTCAGACAATATAGCATGATTTAAAGAAAACCCCTAGACATATATACACATTATACTAACCACTTCATGAAGCAAGGTGGCCATATGCAATACTGATGTATGAAAATCAATTACATTCCAGTACATCTGGAGTCAGAAACTTCAAACAGAAACTAAGAAGATAATTCCATTTATCATAGCATCCAGACAAAATAAAATATTTTCTAATCTGCTTAAGAAAGTGATTGTGACTCTTGCACTTTGCAAAGTACAGGGCATTGTTGAAGGATATTAAGGAATAAGTGAAAGAAGACTCACCCCAAGTTTGTGGAGCCAAAGAATGAATATGATTTAAATGAGAAAGCTCTCCATCGATGTACAGACTCAATGCTATGTCTATCAAAATCCCAGATGGTTTGTAAACACAGAAGAGCCAATTCTCAAGAGAACTGTTAAGGACTTAGATAGGCAGGTCAGGTCAGGTCTGACAAAGGACACAGCTGGAGAAGTATGTTTGTTCAGTATCAAATTTACTACAAAGTTTTATATCACTATTGGGAAGCAATAACCTATCAGGAGCGGTTTCACTAAATATAAATAAATTAAATAAATAAACAAACAATAAATATATAGCAATCCATCAGGAGCTATTTCTCTAAGTATAAATAAATGATATAGATGGATGGAAGGATGGATGGATGGATGGATAGATAGATAGATAGATAGATAGACAGACAATAAATAAAATTCTCCAATTTGTATAAGAAATATATGTTCCAGTACATCAACACCATGATCCTTACTACTGAGACTTGCTATAAACTTTATATTGTACCTGTTTCTACCACAGACCCCTCTTGTATCATTGATTGAATCTGTTGCAGAGCCCTTTCCTAATCTAAGTCACTCCCATCGGTCAATCTTCTGTATCAGAGTCTAAAGGTCTGAATAGTCTTTTTAAATATGGAATGTGATATACTCCAAAGGCCTGTAAAATACTGCAAAAGACAATGAGAACACGTTTATTATTTCAATTTTTAATGTGGAGGAGAGGCTGTGTCTGAAGTTCTTACTTCTGTCCCTTAATGACAATTTTTAATTCCACAGGCCAAAGACCCAATATAAGAACTATCTCTACTGTAAATAAGTCATTCTCCATCACAAGCAAGGACATGCGAAAATGACTTGATTGAGTGGAGCTATAGTCATGGCAGTTTACAAGGTAAAGGAACCTTTCTAGAACTCTATTTGTAAGTTCTTGTCCTAATAGGAGGTCACTGTGACACTTTGGATGTCTTGGGCACATCCTGCACTCAGTAGTCTTAGAAACGTCTTCACAGATCATTCTGTGGCTTCACTCATCCTAGTTGATGGCTGTGGGTCTGTTCTCTGAGGAAGGATGTGAAATCAAGACAGCATTTTCTTACTTAAGAGTCTGCAAGGCTTTCAACTAGAAAGCCAGCCTCCCTGCTCACAGTAGCTTTGAAATCTGAAAATTGACTTTGACCCAGAAGATGAATAGGAAATAGGTACTTTTAAAAATTATATTTATTTTCTTATCTTATTTATGTATATGTGCATATCTGAGAGAGGGGGGAGAGGAGGGGGGGAAAGAGGAGGGGAAGGGGAGGGAGAGGGAGAGGGAGAAGGAGAGGGAGAGGGAGAGGGAGAAGGAGAGGGACATGCCTACAAATGCCTGTGGAAAACAAGGCTCCAGATGCCCTGTAGCTGCAGTGACAGGCAGTTGTGAACTTCCTGATTCCAATAGGAGGAACCAAACTTGGGTCCCCTAGAAGAGCAGCAGGGGCTCTAATAGCCCTCCAGCCACCCCTCCAGCCCTGAAACTGGTGCCTTCTACTGAGGCTAACACTCCCAGTCTCCTCTCTGGCCATTCCTGCTTCATTCCCATTGCAGATGTTGCTGAGCAGGGAAGTGATGGGTTGACCATCTATTTTGCCTCTAGCTATGCTATGCTTTAATACCTATCTCAGCCCATTGATGAGTATTGGCTGTCCTTGCAATGCTATAGTTTTTATGATCCTCACAGTCTCTGAGCATAGAGAAGCTAAGCACCTCCACTTTACCTCTAGTACTGCAGCTCAGCTTGATATCGCCATGGTCAATAATGAACCCTGATGGGTATTCATTTTTCCAACCATGAGCTCAAGATGTCCAGGGAAGTCATCACCCGGCTTCTTAACAATGGGGGAATCCTTCTCATCCCTGCTTTCCTGATATCCCCGATGGATGGATGATAGGGTGGTCAGTCTTCATTGCCAGTTTGATGGTATTTAGAATCACCATAGGAATATACCTCTGGTTATAGCAATAGGGGTGATTCTAGAATGGTTTAATGGATCAGGAAAGACCTATACCCACTATGGTTGGCGCCATTCCATTAAGGGGTGGGAGGGTCACAAACTGACTAAAAAAAATGAGAAATTAGGCTTAGAACTATTTCTCTGTTTTCTGACTGCAGATGCCTCATGATCCTGCGTTCATGATGGACCTTTGAGCTGGAAACGTCTGGTCCTTTGAAAGTTGGTTATATCAAATAATGTTTTGCTGGGGCACACAGGTGAAAGGATGTCTTACTAAAGCAAACAAGTGAAAGACTGTTTTCCTGAAGCAGACACAGGTGAAAGGTTGTTTGTATTTAGTAAACACATGAAAAGACGCTTGATGAAGGAGTATAAATATGACCCCCACAGACAGAGACGAACACTGAGCCTTTGCTTGGTTTGTTCCACCTTGCTATTCTTCACTAAAGACACACATGTCCGGATTCACCTTTGGTTGAGCAAAACTTGTGATAACTCCAACATTGACAGAGACTCACCCAAGAACTGCTCATGAGGTCCCCGTAGCAGCTTGCGCCTTTAGCAGCCTTATCTCTGGCCACTTGGACACGTGGCAGTTTCTTCAAGGATTGAACTACAGCTGCCTGGTGTCTGCTTGCTGAAAGGACTGGCTTCTGCCTTCTGGTTTCTGCCTGGGATCTGTCTGCTTAGAGAACTGCTCCGCAGATGCTGAATCATCTTTGGTGTTTGCTATGACACTGAACTGCTGCCCAAGAAGATTGAGGTCACCCCCCCCAAAGAACTATTGCTGAACAGATCCACAACCATCACAATCTAATAACTTTTCTCTTCCACTACTTCTGCTGAGTGGTGGGCTAGAGAAGAGGTTGAACCCTAATTAAAAGTAGGTCACAAAAAATGTATGCCTACAGACCATACTTTCAAACTGTTAGCCAAAGCTAGCCTTCCTTGCTTCCTTAAGTTGCTGTTTTAAGACATTTTGTCAGAGCAATAAGATAAATAACTATTACCAGTGAGATGTCAGTCATGGGAGAAAGTCTCCTCTCATGCGTGCCCTGGCTTCACCTAATATAACCATGGCAGGATCCTGCCTTCCCTCGGTCTCTCATTTCTTCCTCTACCAACAGGGCAGCTGATGTGACATTTCTTTCCCAGGCCTGCAGAAGGGCATTTATCTATTAGTTTTTCTTTTTCTTGGGTTTTCATCATGCATTAAACAACACATCTTAAAAAAAAAATTCCACAAGTCATCAGGTGATGGTGGCACATGCCTTTAATTCCATAACTTGGGAGGCAGAGGCAGGCAAATCTCTCAGTTCCAGGCTAGTTTAGTCCAGGATAGTCAGGACTACACAGAGAAACCCTGTCTTAAAAATTTTCTATAAGTCAACTAATTCTTTCCTCTCTGTTCTACATGATCAATTCAATCATGAAAATTCCTCTTAGTGCCTGTAGCACACCCTGACTGATCCCAGAGTTTCCTTAAATTGTAATCTTTTTAGTCATTTATTAAGCCCAGTGGGTTGCATTAGCAGATAGCCTAAGCTGAGGAAGGTTCTGGTGCTCAAGTAAGGATGGGTTTAGCTCTGAAGAGGATGACTTATCCCTTGTAGTGGGAAAGTTTCTACAGTCACATAGGAGAGTATTACTTCTTGATGCTGAAGACAGGGATATCATTTTAAGAACAAAAGTCCTCAGAAATGTCTACTCAAAAGTCCTCATCCCATGTTTTGGTGTCCCGGGTCATCTGAAAGCAAGTCCTAACAAATCTGTTTGGTCCATTCTTCAGATCCCTCTGCACATCACCAGATCCTGACTCCAGCATTTTGCTGTGTAAGGTAAGAGCATCTTCATAAATCATTCCCAGCCTTTAACGGTATGCCCTGTCTACTTAATATTCATTTTCAAGTACTTAGTCACAACCAGTCAGTATTACTCTCCTTGCTTTCTTCACAGCTTTCAAATAAATAAGTTGACAGGTGCAAGAAGTACTTTTGTTTTAGATAATCAGATGAAATATGTATTAGTTGGGCTGCACATTAACCTAACACTGTACTCACCTACTAAGAGTGGGTTTTTTCTTGCTACCTGAGCAGAGAATAAACCTGACCTTAATTCTCTAGAGCCTCAGTTCTCAACTTCCCAATCAGAGGCTTCAACCCTTGAGTATAGCTCTTCAAGTTCGGGTGACCCTCAACGATAAAAGTATTTTCATTGCTCCTTCATGAATATAATTTTGCTCCTGTTATGAATTGTAATGTAAATATCTATGTTTTCTGATGGTCTTTGACAACCCCTGTGAAATGTTCATTTGACTCTCCAGAGGGGTCACGACCCACAGGTTGGGAACATTCCCCTAGAGCATCCGCAATACTGCTTTCATCCATCAGGGGCCCTGCAAGAAGTGGATGTCAAAATGGGATGGGAGGTTCAAAACCTTTATCAGAGGGAACAGTTATGAAAAATGAAGAAAGAAGCTAATACATGACACAAGACACCTGGAGATGAAGCAAGAGGAGCTGGTAAGAAGGGCCTAGGGGATAAAGAGGTTCTTCAGAGTACAGTGCAGAGTATAGTGCTGTCTATTAGAGGAATCCGAGGTCCAGAAGGAATGCGCTGGTTGTAGCGTCACTTCCCAGCTTGGTCAGAGGCTGGGGCAGCTTCCGACATGATATTCCAGTGGATGCAAAGAAGCAGGAAATGAAGGAAGTCAACCTGCTGTGCTCCTTGCAGCTAGTTCTTTTAGGAGATCCAACTGGGCATCCCCATTGCTTACCACACAGTAGTTTTCTCTATCGTAAGTATGCTACAGTCCCACTGAGAAACCTACTGAACTGCTACGCATTGCTTTCTCCTTAAAGTCAGTTACACACCAAAGTCATATTCAATCAGCATTTGGAAAGGTGGTCCTAGGTTTATAACAAATGAAGAAAATGACAGCTTCAAAGTACCTCAAAGTACCTCAAAGTACCTCAAAGTACCTATGAGGATTTGGGTAAAGCTCTGGACTGTTGATCCAAAAGAGGGAGAGTATGGTGCCGGGTCCAGCTGCCAGGATCAGACAGACATGCGTGCCCTGTGAGACAGTCAATGCCTATCTCACTAATACATGCCCTCAGTCAAAAGGATGAAGGGCAAGGGGTTATTCTATTGTAAATCTTTCTAGTGCCAAACCAGGAGCAAAAATTGGGGCTATTGGTGGCTAACATTATCAGTTTTTCCTCTGGTTTCTGTTCTCAAACATGAATGCAGATAGAGCACCCACACCCAAGTTCTTTCCCTTTCAGTGATGGACTGTGCTAGCCTATTAATAGCTACCAACCAGCAATCATATGAGGAAAAGTATATTTTATGGTAATCCTCCATCAGTTGTGTGTCTTTCATCGCTACTGTGCAACTTAAGTTCACAGGATGTTACTCCGAGTGCAGCACACAGGTCCCATTCTCACAGAAGGAAAATGGTTCCTTATTCCAGGATGGTATTAGGCAGCCCTGATAGCGCCGTGTGTTAATGACCTCATTAGATTAGAATCTGTGCTAAGGGGCTTAATTTAAAATGACTCTGATTGTCTTCCAAGTCCTTATTATGAAGAACTCTCAAGGGAATGGCCAAAGTCAGTTTGCCTGATGGAAGAATGAGCAGAAGGAAATGGCAGCCCTCTCTTACCAGTCCCATGAGGCCATAGACACCATGGAGACCCCAGGTTTAGAGTCAGCTCTTAAAGTCATAGACACCATGGAGACCCCAGGTTTAGAGTCAGCTCTTAAAGTCATAGACACCGTGGAGACCCCAGGTTTAGAGTCAGCTCTTAAAGTCATAGACACCATGGAGACCCCAGGTTTAGAGTCAGCTCTTAAAGTTATCACACTGACATAGTCTCCACAACCCTTTGAGTACGAGTGATAAAAATAATAATAAATGAACTAGAAAAGAGAAAACCAGGGACACGGCTGGTTTCAGACATGGCTGGATTACAGAAATTATTTTAAGTCTTTTCCTTTCCCTGTGCTTGTTTCCCCTCCTTTTCCTCCCCTCTCTCCCCCTTATACCTTTTCCTCTTTATCCCACCCCAAACCCCCAACTCTTGCAGGGAAAGAATGCAGCAGTCTTAGGACAACATCATCTGCACTTAAGCTAGTAATGGAGGCCAGGAAGAAGACATAGGAAGTTCTTGGTACTCAGGAGCTGGGGGTGGGGGGGGGATACATTCTCACCACCTGCTAGAGCTGCGTGGAAGAATCCTGGCTGAACCAGGCAGATGGAGAGTGAAGGGCATTGAAATTGTGAACGAATGGATAAAATCATATAAAAGCAGTTGGTCATTCGAGAAAAGATGAACAAGTGAAAGAAAATGTTTGTTGCTCTCTAAAATAGTCACGAGAGGCAGAAGCAGTCTTACTTCTCAGGGAATTCGGGTCTCATAAGGAAAAACTTAGCACATTTAAATAACAATAGAATTCAGTAAGCTCTAAAAAGCTTAATATATTGCTTTAGGCTCAGCAAAGGCTGGTGGGCTCTGTTTGAAAAAGGAATCTCGTCTGAAGGTAATCCCCAATTGTAACCTAGGGGATTGGAGCTGTGCATTATAAATTTGTTCAAGAAGTATCTTTTAAAAGGATAAACTTGTGCTAATAAGTCAGCACAGGAGAGGCTGAGACAAAAGATAGCAACAAGCTCAAGACAGCCTGGGTTATCTGGAAAGACCCTATCCCAAAAAACAAAAAATATAAAAGTCTTTCTTTTTCAGCCCTAAAAAAATCCTAATTTCATTCCAGAAACTTCTTCTTCTTCTTTGAATTAACTCACTTAATACAATGAGCTGGCCTTCGTTTAATTCTTTCTTTGTGCCCCAGATCTGGACTTCATAGTTTCCACACATTTACTCATGAAATAAATATTTCATAAATATGTCAGTTCTTAGAGTCAGATATTTTTATTGTCCATGGCTTACAAATGAGGAGAGAAAATTTCCAGCCATTAAGTAAAGAGGCAAATAAGCTAAAACCTAACAGATGAGGAGGGGGATTCAAGCACGTGCTGGCTGACTGGGCAATGCCCTCTTGGTCTTGGTTCTCAGCCTCGTTTGCATATATAAATGGAAATAATAATGCTGCACTCACCCCACAGGAATTTTATGAGAATTAGATAATCTCTATGACATATGGAAGGTATCCCATGAATAAACAAGACATGAATATGTGTGAAGGAATTATAGTGTCCTTTTGCGTGATGAGTAAAGACAATGAATTTTAATGAAAAGGGTTTGGCTCCACGTCATATGCACTCACTTTATTAGTTGCATAACCACGGACAATTCACTTGACTTCTTGAACCTTGTCTTCCTTTTATCTGCAAAGTTGAGGTTATGACAATGTGAAAAAATGTGTATGTTTGTCTTAGGAAATGTTATCGAAAATAAAATCTAAGGTGAAGCCTTTTAAAGACAAATATATACATTTGAGACACTGATGTGACTGTACAAAGCAAAGTAGGACTTGCTTAAGGGTCATGTGATGACACTTGTACTTCAAATCAAAGTAGGATTGGTTGAGAACTCCGCTCACATCCTACCTCTCTCTTGAATAAGCTGCATTGCTGGGTGTGCCTTTAAGTCTAGCCCATCTGCACAACATCCAGGCTAAAACTGTATCACTTGATTGTGACTTCTCAACCTTGGTTGGTTCCGGTGCTTTAAAATGGTATCGGGCTTTACCTGAATCCATTTATGAATAGTTGATGGAGTCTGTGGTAGAATTTGAAGGGGCTGAGCCAAAAAGAAATTTAGGTTAATACCTGGCCTTAGGACAATGGTTCTCAACCTTCCTAATGCTGCAACCCTTTCATACAGTTCCTCCTGTTGTGGTGACTGACCCACACCCCCCAACCATAAACTTATAATGTTGCTACTTCATTGCTGTAATTTTGCTACTGTTATAAATGATAATGTAAATATCTGATGAGGAATTACGACCCATAGGTTGGGAACTGTTGTCTTAAAGAAAGGGAGGGACAACTCACCTTTTCCTATCTTGTGACTGTACAGTAAGACCCCAAAGGATTGCAAAGTTTTATCTGGGGTAGGGGTGTAGCTATAGAGTCACTCTCTTGGGTACTGACCCCATGTAATACTGAGGACATACCAACATATACAGGGCTCATTTCAAATACAAATTTAAATGAGTAGCCGGTATTTTTATTTAATAAACCTGGCAACTATAATGTCCATGCAACACAGAAGCCACTGGAACAGCTTGTGTATAAAAGAGCCACATTGAGTGAAATAGATGAAAATAGTTCCTTGTTTAGAGAGCACCCACGTCACCATTACATGGACCCAAGTCATCAAACCAGGACAGCTTAAGTTAGCAAGTCATCTCCATACTCAGCTGTGTGAGGTGGCCCAGTGTGGGAAATCTTCTACCATTTATGCAGGAAATGAATGGGTAAGAACTTGTTGTCATCTAAAGAAATCCTGAAGCTGTCCATCAAGGACAGTGAGAGATGAAAGACCACAACCCAAGGCTACGGAGATTTAGAAATCATGAGTAAGCAAAAGCCAAGGAGAGATAAGGAACGGAGAGACAAAGCAGTCATCTAAGTTGAGCAGAGAGAGGCAGAAGCTGGGCCCTTAGATGGCACAGTGTCCAGGCTCACTTCCAGCAAAGGCTGAGGTTTATAAGACAAATCGTAGAGAACCCTTTTGCCCTTCTGGTTGCAATTGCTGATATATGAACCCCACTCCAAATCAATGAAGTTTAGCTTTGATGGCCAAGAAACACGTTTTAGTGTGTGTTACTGTGTGTCTCAGTAATAAGTCTATTGACAGAGATTACCTAAGTGCATTACTGTTTCTGGTAATCTGAGATAACAGTATATCCACCTTGACTCTCTTAGAGAAAAATGTCTTTTAACAGAAATTACAAGTTGCATCAGCCAAAAGGGTGATGTTGGTGATGATGCTGGTGGTAGGGATGGAAACAGTGATGATAGTGATGATGGTAACCATGGTAGTGATCGGTAGAGACGGTGATGGTTAAGAACTGTGGTAGTAGTGGTGGTGGTACCTGTGGCCACAATGGTGGTTATGGCGATGATGAGGAATCTGATGATCATGGTGAGAGTGTTGGTTAGGAGGAGATGGTGCACATGGTGACACGGATGCAGCAATGGTAGTGATGTTTGTGGCGCGGTGGCAGTGATATTGTAGGAGTGGCCATAGTGGTAGAGGTAGATGATGTCGGACAGTGATAGTAACCATGGAGATGATGGATGTGCTGGTGGTTGCGATGGCGTAGGTGGAGATGGTGTTATTCATAACGATGGTTACCATGATCATGGTAGTGGTAGTAATCATGTGGTACTTTCCTGAGTACTGGCCCCCTGCAAACTGAAGGAAGCACAAGCTCAGATGACAAGATGACCTCCCCAGTCAAGCATTTATAAAAGCAGCAAAATCGTCATCTTACTCTGTGCTTTGCAACCATGCCCAGCAGCAGAACCATGCAATGAAAGAGGCAAAACAGTCCACTAATGTGGTTTGATGAAGCAGAAACTGCTTTGTGGGGAATAGAAGAAAGAAAACACAGCACCAGAGCATAGACCTGTTCCCTGGAACAATACAGTATAGCCATTATGAAACAGGAAATTAAATTTCTTATGGAAGAAAAAAAAATGTGGCCAGATTTTAATTATTAACAAGTCTCTTACTCCGTATGCCCAGACATACAACATGCACATAAGTATAGATAAATATCATCCACACAGTGCATTATGGTCTGCCTCGAGTCCCTTGAAGCCAGTGTCCTGCAGTGTTCTTTGTGTACAAGATCTTCCCAGGTTGTTTAGAATCCAGGACTGTCCTTATGTGGCAATCTCATCCCTGCCTCCCTAGCTTATCCGGATTGAGGTAGAACCAATTAAATCCCTTCCGAGAGCTGATTTCCAACAGATATTTGGACAGGTAGGACAATATTATGCCTGGATTTGACACCAAAGAAATGTCATCCACATTCCAGCTGCAGCCTAGTGGCAGGGAAGATCATGGCCGGTAGCCTGGCACCGGCATTTCTCCTAATGACCCCACGTGTTCTGTGGAGAGGAGGATGACAGCCCAGAGCCCTGTGGAATCGAGGGCCTTAAGGGCAAAAGAGCCGTTAGTCTTGTCAGGAAGGAATGACTTCAGCCATGTTAGGCCCGAGGCCATATCGTTATCTGCCTTGCTTTGCTATATCTGGCTCGCTTAACTGGCTCGGCAATGCACACTTTTATCCAATCTACCTTTCATAGCGGAAATACAGATGGCTGCGGTCCACACACCCTGGGAAGCTTGTAATTGCTCTCCAGACCATAGCCAGTACGACTTCAGGGAAGAGAAAAGGGGAGCTCAGAAAGAAGAAAGAAAAAAAAAAAAAAAACAATGTAAGTTTACATTCTCATCCACACCATAATGTCGCAGAACTCAAGTAAGTCATAATTGATTATGCAGTTTATTCAAAACAGTCTGCAGCTGAAAGGGAGGTGCAAGGGACTAGGGAGATGGCGCAGTCAATAAAGTGCTTATCGTCCACCAGGTCATGAGGGTCTGAATCTGGGACTCTAGAAGCTCTGTAAAAGCCAGTGCAGTGCTGAAGCCAGAGCACTGCTGTAAGCCTCTAACTCCACCGTGGAGCTAGGTGGGTCCCTAAAGCTCATTTGCTGGCATGCATAGGTAATCAGTAAACTTCAGATTCTTTGAAAGACCCCGTCTCAAAACTTAGAGGTGTGAAGCATACCGATTAGCTGTTCAATGCCAATCAATTGGCCCTGAAAACACACATACAAGTACTATATGAACTGGATAGGCTAGATTTAAGAATATATATGTATAAACATACACATATATGCATGCAATAACAATTGGTGAGAAAAGAGTTCATTAATTTAAAAGAGAATGAGGAGATGTGTCACAAAAGTGTTTAGAGGGAAAAGAAGTCTTATAATTGAATTTTCATATTAAAAATTAGAGGTAGAGAATAATTAAGGCAGGGCATACCATGCCTACCTCTGACCTGCTGTGTACATGAACACATACACTCACATCCACCAGGGCACACACCTACCTATACACATGCAACACACACACACACACACACACACACACACACACACACACCAATGCATACACACACATCAAAAATTACAAAATAAAATAAATTAAGCACAGACATGTGCAAATCATTCATTCAGAAAATAAAGTACCTGCAAAATTATCACAGCAACAGTGTGAACTTAATCCACCTTTACTCTGGTAATTAATCCTAAAATGAAGAGAGAGGAGCAGAAATCGGAGAAAAACCTGAAAATGCATATAAATCTGCCCTGTTCTTACCTGTGTAGCTGCTTCAAAACAAAACACCCACATAGAGGGGAAAATCACAGATCACCTTTCTCAGAGGAAAAGGCTGTGATTGGAGGTCCCAATTTCTTTAGGCGTATAAACTACAGCTTGCCAATGAGTCATGACCTAAATATACACTTTTAATTCTGATATTTGCATGGTGGAAGCTAGTTTTGCACATGTCAATGATACTTATGGTCACTAAATTCAAACTTCAGTTAAATATATCTTAGGTTTTGAATTGATAGAACCGTGAAAGGTTGTCCCGCTTTGAAGACCAAAATAGAATGCGGAGGAGACCAAGAATAAGGGACCAATGCTTCTAGCATCTGTACCTCTGCAGTTCTGGTGCCAACATCACCAAGGCATTGCCAGTTGCTTGTGGAACAAGGTGAGAAGAATGTTTTTGTGTTCCATGAGAATTATTCACATGAGAAATGGGATAATTGGAAATCAGCCAGCAAGGACCGTACAGTATATGCACAGTGTATCCTGACAGTGCACAGAGCAGAAAGGGGAGCATTTGTTCTGAGCTGGAGAAATACCTCACCAGTTTACAGATGGAGCAGGAGGGGAAAGCAGGCTGGTGGGACAGAACCTGAGTTAAAGACAAGAGAGATTTTCAGTAACGTATCAGTATAGAACTTAAGGAGAAAACGCAGCACAGAGATTCTTCAGGAGGGGTGTGTGTGTGTGTGTGCCTGTGTGTAAAAAAGTAACTAAAGAAGAGATCATGGACTTGGTGAGCAGGAACATGGAAGGAGTTGGAAGGGAGGAAGGATAGAAATGATGTAAATACGGTATTCATACATGGAATTCTCAAATTTATAAAAATCAAAATTAAAAAAAAATGTAAAGGTAAAATGACAATACTAATACTATGTAGACACTCTACCTAAGAAACTAGTCTCCTGGTACATTGGCTAAAATCCTGGGTCAATCCCTTGCAAGAAAATTGTCGGTAAAGCCTGATATCACTCTTCAGAGTGTCTAGAGTTGGAGTTGTGCCTTTATGTCCCCTGACTACAGAGGTCAGGCCACTCTGGCCACTGGCCACAATGAGATCACAGAGAATTGATTCATGAGCGCACTTATTACAAGAAATAAAATAGTTTCCACTTGAATAAGCGAAACCTCCTTGGACGTCTCTTTATTGCCGGACCCTGGCAGTGTTACAGGCTTTGTCTTATCAGACGTGCCTGAACTTGGAATTAATTACTAAGGAAAAAGGAATGTGCCGCTCATAGAACTTGGTACGTATGAAGCAGCAGTACAGGTTCCACGAGGTTGGCGTCACTGTCCCAGCCTGTGCCTCTGCAGCAGCCTAAGCTTCCAGGAACAGTTTCATCTACGTTGTCTTTTGAAGCCTGGGTATAGGTAAGGTCAGGGTCACAGGGTGAGAGTGCTTAAAATATGCAAGGGATATGGCTGGCCAGATTCACTGTTTGTAATGGAGAACTAGGATAAAACCCATTGCTGTTTACTCCAGATGAGAGAGAGAGAGAGAGAGAGAGAGAGAGAGAGAGAGAGAGAGAGAAGAGAGAGAGAGAGAGTTGTGGACAGTAAGTTAGCACAGACACTGGCTAATACTGTGCTTTATCACACATTACTATTGAGACAGTATCAGCCCAAATAGACAAAACTGTCTACTACTAATAATAAAAAAAAAAATCAGACTTGTGAGAGGGAAGCCAGGAGGAGACAGGCACAGTGATCAGGATGTAAAATGAATACACTGAGAAAAAATAACTTTCTATAAAGCTAAAAAAAAGAAAGAAAGAAAGAAAGAAAGAAAGAAAGAAAGAAAGAAAGAAACAAATAAACAGAGGAGAGAGAGAGAGACACAGACAGACAGACAGACAGACAGACAGACAACAGTTCTGCTCAGCATGTGGAGCACTCATTGTTCAGAGGAACCTTACACACTCAGGATCCTGTGTTTGACAGGTGTCTTTTCGTAATCCCTCCATGGGGGAGGGGATGGAAAATGATCTTTAAATGACTGAGGTTAGAGTTCGGAATGTTGCTCAGTTAGGGAGCACTTGCCTAGGAAGCACTAGAACCTGTGTTAGGTCCCCAACACGGAAATAAGAGAGGGGAGGAACAGAACTTACACAGTGAAATTCCTAATGTGATCTAGAAAACCTCTATGTGATCAAGATTTAAGGTGAAGGTAATGTCACATAGATAATGAACAAATGTCTTAAGCATGTGTGTGTTGATAAACATACCTGAATGACTTTTGGAATAAAACTCAAAACTGTAACTTACTGAGTTCATATTTAGAGTCTTGCATAGATCAGAAGCCCAAGATTTTCCTAGGTAAATCTCCAAAGATCTGTGGGTTTCAGTTTCTCTATATATTAGCAAGGCAATTGCCAGCTTGAAAGTTCACATATACTTAAAAGATTGCTTAGACTGAAGTATTTTGATTCAGACTAAATAGAAAAACCTGACATAGGTAAGATAGGGATAGATACTGTATCACACCTCTCATATGTATGTGTATGCATACATGTGTGTGTGTGTGTGTGTGTGTGTGTGTATATATATATATATACATAAAAGAGGGAAAGAGAGAGAGAGAGAGAGAGAGAGAGAGAGAGAGAGAGAGAGAGGGGTCTGGCTTTCCTAGACCTTGCATTGACCAGGCTAACTCAAACACACAGAGATCTGCTTGCCTTTGCCTCCAAAGTTCTGGGATTAAAGGTATGTATTACCATATCCAGCCCTAGATTTTCCTCAAGACTGAGGAACTTATTATTTCTGACTTATGAAGAAATGACTGATATGTTTGACAACTGAGGCCCTTTTTGGGAACTGTCCCCTTTCACAGAATGAACTAAATTATAAATTTAATCCTGACATTGTACTTCATTGGTTAGTCAGCTTTTTTCTGGGAATGACATGATGGTAAATACTATATACTCTACAGATAGTATGGCGACTGTCACCATTGTTCAACATTCCCATTATGGTGGAAGAGTAATCACACACTTATATGCAAATGTCCATAGCAATGAACCAATAAATCTTTATTTCCAAACTGCATAGTAAAAAGTTTTAGTCCTTAAGCTATAGTTTTCTAGCTGTTTTCTCTGTTGTTTTTTTAACTTAATGCTTATGTAATTAATTTGCTATTGCATCGATAGTAATCACCAAGCTCATTGTCCTCTTTACTCACCTAATAATTGGCTGAGTAACTGTTTATCACTATAAGTTTTTGAAGGACAAATTGAGAAATTCTACAAAAGTTAAGCTAGGTGGGATTGGGGGTATTTACTCAGTGACAGGGCATCTGTCTGCTGTCCAATCTCTAGCACATAAAAAAGTTAAACTAGACTGTATTTATTAGGCTTGTTTAATTAACCAAACACAGAAGCACAGTAATAGAAGGATGTTTGAGTCCTATACATTAAAGCTCCTTTGTTTTAATTTCAGATAGAATGGCAAACATCAAGGAAACAATTGCTAACACGTGCTAGTAAAGATGTGAATGGAAAGGAAGCTTTATTCGCTGTGGATAGGTATAGCCACTGCCGTCAACGCTTTGGATGAGCCTCAAAACTAGAAGGAGAACTTGAATAACATCAAACTACACCACTCCTGTGCATACACCCAAAAGATCCCACACTCTACCACAGATACATTTGTTCTTACTCACAATAGCCAGGAAATGTAGCCAGCCTAAGTGTCAATAGACTGATGAATAATGAAAGTATGGGGGGGAGTGTATAAAATGTACTCAGCTGTAAACAAAAATGAAATGTGTAGGAAAATTGTTGGAACTGAAAATTATACTGAATGAGGTAACTCAGAACCAGACAGAGAAAAGCTGCGCGTTCACTTCTAATATGCAGAATGACATCTAATGGTACTGAATCTCACTTGGAATGTGTATAGAGGCCAAGAAGATAGAAAATGGCCATTAGAGTGGATAGAGGGAGAAAGGCCTTAAGGGAGGAGGGATAGTAGAACAGAGATAGGATGAAAATGGAAAAGGTTTAAGTGTGGTAGGGATTATAGGGTAGAACATGACACAGAAGGAGATTGTGGAGGAACCAACACAAACCATGTCTAAAAATGGCCATATGGAAATATATTGACTGTGACTACTCTGCCTAGGTGGATAATGTTCCAGTCTAAAGACATAAAGCTATTTAACAAAAATCCCAGGGCCTTCTGTGAGATAGCTACTACCTATGAGTTATTGGTCAGAGACGTTCTGGAGATAGCCAAAACAATACAGCCTGCTGCTATTGCACTGAATTTTATACCAGAACTTTAAGATAAGGCTCTGTGGCTGAAGACACCATACATTCCAGTCCCAGGAAATGGAGAAATTAAGCTGAACCTGAATTGAACTGTAAGCGTTCTCCCTGGTGTCTCCACTTCATGGTGCCAGAAGGTTGCTATATAGGCTGCTGGAAGAGAAAATCCACCGATAATTTTACTGAGTGGTGAACTCTGGAAAATACAGTACCAACCTACAGGGTATGATATACTCACCTGATATGATTTTTGGCATGAATGTTACAGAGGCAACCAATGACTTTGTTTGTATTTGAGGCCCGCTCTACAGAAGAAAATGCATAGCTGATTCTGTGGCCCTGATAAAGAGCTAGAAGCTGGGAAGGTCACTGGACTTAAGGAGAACTCATTACTATTCTTTTGCTAAGTGGGTATATGTTCATACTCCCTTCTGTATGCCCACGTCTATCCCCATAGGGAAATGTTGCTCTAGGCCTTCTTCAGAAACTCCTACTGCAGTGGACAGCAGTTGAGCAGAGACGCATAAACTGGTCAAAGTTCTAAAGAAAAAGAACTGTGGGGTGCTCATCTCCAAATGATACAGCCTTATCATCCCCTCCAGAGCTCCGGGGACATTGTAGAAGAGAAGCTGGAAAGAATGTACCAGCTAGAACACTGGGCAGCATGCCACAAAAACATACCTTCCAGACACAACAAGGCCTTTAAACTCATGAACTCCATGCAATGTTAGTTGCCTACACAAGATTTGCTTAGTATTGGGTCTGTCAATATTTCACTGCAGAATAGTTTCATGTGGCCCTATTCTTCCCAGAAGAGTCTATGAATACTTAACGGTGAGTCAGGCACACAGTGTTGTTTTCTTCCTTGATATAGCCCAGTTCCAAGAAATAACCTCCTACCCATGTCTGTAAAAGCAAATGAGATAAAACTCATTAGGTGACACAAACACATAGATATCAAAGAAGGGAAATGGCTTATTGTAAAGAAGAGATTTTCAGCAGAATGACAGAGGATGAGAGGAGGATAATATGGGATGGAAATAGCAAACATTCATTCTGTGCACAGAGGAAACTGTTAGAAATTGTTAGGAAACCTGGAGGACATGGGCACAGGGCGAAAGTTCCTGAACAGAACACCAATAGCTTATGCTCTAAGATCTAGAATTGACAAATGGGACCTCTTAAAATTACAAAGTTTCTGTAAGGCAAAAGACACTGTCAGAAAGACAAAACAACAACCAACAAAGTGGGAAAAGATCCTTACCAACCCCATATCAACAGAGGGCTAATATCCAATATATACAAAGAACTCAAGAAGTTAGATCACGAAGAACCAATACTTAAGGGTTAGTCAGGCACACAGTGTTGTTTTCTTCCTTGATATAGCTGATTCTGTGGCCCTGATAACCTCCTACCCATGTCTGTACAAGCAAATGAGATAAAACTCATTAGGTGACACAAACAATTCTGTGCACAGAGGAAACTGTTAGAAATTGTTAGGAACCCTGGAGGATATGGGCACAGGGGGAAAGTTCCTGAACAGAACCAATAGCTTATGTCAAAGATTCCCAAGAAGAAGAAAGGAGAGGACCCTCTGTAAAATTGGATCAAAGTTTTGTAGACACTGTAAGAAAGACAAAACAACAACCAACAAATTGGGAAAATATCTTCAACAACCCCACATCCGACAAAGGGCTAATATCCAATATATACAAAGAACTTAAGAAGTTAGACCCCAAAGAACCAAATAACCCTATTAAAAATGGGGTACAGAGCTAAACAAGGAATTTTCACCAGAAGAAATTTGATGGCTGAGAAGCACCTTAAGAGATGTTCAACATCATTAGTCATCAGGAAAATGCAAATCAAAACAACCCTGAGATTCTACCTCACACCAGTCAGAATGGCTAAGATTAAAAACTCAAGAGACAACAGGTGCTGGCGAGGATGTGGAGAAAGAGGATCACTCCTCCATTGTTGGTGGGATTGCAAGATGGTACAACTGCTCTGGAAATCAGTCTGGCGGTTCCTCAGAAAATTGGGCATGACACTTCCAGAGGACCCTGTCATACCACTCCTGGGCATATACCCAGAGGATTCCCCTGCGTGCAATAAAGACACATGCTCCACTATGTTCATAGCAGCCTTATTTTTTTTTTGAGACAGGGTTTCTCTGTGTAGTCCTGGCTGTCCTGGAACTCACTCTGTAGACCAGGCTGGCCTCGAACTCAGAAATCCGCCTGCCTCTGCCTCTCAAGTGCTGGGACTACAGGCGTGCGCCACCACGCCCGGCCAGCCTTATTTATAATAGCCAGAAGCTGGAAAGAACCCAGATGTCCCTCAACGGAGGAATGGATACAGAAAATGTGGTATATTTATACAATGGAATACTACTCAGCAATTAAAAATAATGAATTCATGCAATTTGTAGGCAAATGGTTGGATCTGGAAAATATCATCCTAAGTGAGTCAACCCAATCATAAAAGAATACACATGAATTGCAATCACTGATAAGTGGATATTAATGAGCCCAGAAGCTCTGAATACTCAAGACACAATTAGCAAGAAAAGTGATGGAGAGGACCCTGGTCCGGAAAAGACTAAATCTGGTTTTGTAGGAGAGTACCAGAACAGAGAAATGGTGGTGGGGGAGGTGATTAGAGGATGGGGGGAAGAGGACTTATGGGACATATGGTGACGGGGGGAACTGGAAAGGGGAAAGCCTTTGGAATGTAAACAAAGACTATAGAAAATAATAATAAAAAATAATAATAAATAAATAAATAAATAATAAAGAAATTGTTAGGAAATAAAAACATGAACCCCTGTATTAATATACAAGTAGATATACAAGTAAAACATAGAAATTAGATAAGTCATAGATATTTGATAGATATAAATAGATAGATTGTTAATAGAGAGATGATAGATAATTGATAGAAAAAATAGATTGTATATTAGATGATAAATAGATAGATAGATAGATAGATAGATAGATAGATAGATAGACACATTCACAGGTCTTCTATTATAGGAAGCTTGTATTCCAGGAAGAGGAAAACCAGATATTCCTATTTCTACATATCAATTTGACTTTTCTACTTGACAACATTTGCTGAGACTAACTCCTGTTGGAATCCCTTTTGCAATATAAGGGCTGAATGCAGCCTGCTGTGTATACCTTTGGAGAGCTTATGTAGCACCGAGTCACTCTTGCTCCCCTGTCTCTCAGTGCTTCATAGACTCTTCATAGACAAAATGAATGACAGAGCTTAAATGAAGAATAATGATCACAGCAGTTATTACTCAGTACATGGACTTCTTTTAAAGATCTCAACTACACTTTGTCTTTCCTAAGAATGTTTAATGGTTGACACCCCAACAAAAGAGTTGTATCCTGTCTACAGGAGCTCTTTCAACATTTTTGTCTCAGAGAAATATATAAATGCTGAAAATAAGAATCAGCATTGGCTGGAATCTTATAGATCTATGTTCTCTTCTTAGCTATGTTGTTTGGTTACATCACATTTAATGTGTTTTTATGCTCTGACTTAGTTTCCTCATATATAAAATACATTTGCTACAGTAAGTTTCTGCCTTGTAGGTGTTTAGCAGGGTCACTGACAAAGACCAGGCATCAATCTTTCTTTCAATGACCTCTGCCAAGCCCCAGAATTCCTTTGGAATCCTGAAAGGACATGACCACTAAAGCCTGACCACTCGTTCCCTTCTCCAGAATTCCAGCTCTCTCTTTCAGCTGGAAACCTTCACCTTGGTGAGAACTGTGCCTCTTCGATATAAGCAGCAATAGGTTTAGAAGTCAGAAGCTTGGAGAGTTTGTGTGACTCCTCTACAATATGAGGTCCTTGCTCTAAGAAAGAAGCACCTTCTGCACTGATGTCCTGGGCAGCAAAAGTCCCTTAATCATTTTGATATATCTCCTTGGGAGAAATGGGCCAACTTCTGGAGCTGAAGTTAATCTCTATGGGACCAAAATAAGAAACTGTTAGCATTTTTTCTGAGTCACAGGGACACACAAGAACAGAGCTGTGGCAGAATAACTCGGAAGCTAGGTAGGGGGTGGGTGGCAAAAAATGGAAACACGGAGAGTACTAGCTGGGGAATACAAAAGACTTAATAGAGCAATGATTTAAAACTATATGCCTTTTTAGGGAAAGCAGATTGAAATTCCACAGAGCTTCAATTTTCCTCTAAATGCTTGTGATTTCAGAGACTCCCTGGGGTACACGCTTCCTCTGGAGAACTTGCAGCATGAAGGAAGCCATGCCCCCACTTGCTGCAGAGGGAGATGATTTGTATGCTAGGACAGACTAGGGCAACCCTACAGTATCGCGAAGGAAACCGAACCCTTGCTTCTAAAAGGCAGGGCAGAGCCACAGAACCACGAGCAGTCTCCATGGAAGGTTTCTACACTTTCTGTGTTCCAGACAGTCCCCTTTTCGTGGCAGTTGTCAAGGTAACAGAGCAAAGTAAGAATCAAAGGACACTGGATGTGTCAACCTCTATCTACCAACCATGTGCACTAACAGTCTCTTCTCCTGCCTGGCAACAGCATCCCAACCTAACCCCAGGTGCACAGACTGCAGGATGCACACACAAGCACAGACCTCCCGTGGCTTCTACAGTCAGAGCCTCTCTATAGGCTGATAAGGAATTTGGAACCCCCTAAGGTATTCTCAAGCAGATCAACCTTTAAAAATAATCTGCTATTTTTACCCATTCTTGCAATTTGAGTTTAGGTACCAGTTGAAGTAAGTGCCAGGCGGAAGAGCCTCAGAAAAAAATGATGTCTTCTTTGTTTCTAAAATAGACTGATCATCCCTAACATTTTTCTTATTCCTAACTTTTGAACATTGCGAACATTCATATTAAAGTGGACCCAATATCATGGACCCATGTCCAAAACCAAGCAGATGGTTTCAAGTTTACCAAACTGTGAACAAGAAAAATGTATGTACAGTTTTCTTCCCAGGAGACTAGTTCCAAGACCCTAGCAGAAAAGAAAATCTACAGATGTTCGCATTCCTTCAGTAAAATTGCATAGTAATTGGTTCCATCTATGAATCTCTTTCCATATACATGAAAGCACCTCTAGATTGACTTCAAGTACTTGATACAAAATAAATACTAAGGGCAACTTTTCTGTACTATTATTTAGGTAATAATAGAAAAGGTATCTGTACATATTCGTTATAGATATGATTTTGTTCTCAAATATTTTTCACCCAGTGACTGGTGGCCTTGCATTCCTCTGTGGGTAAACTCACAGAGAGAAGGCTGGCTGCACCCATGGTGTGGTATACTCTGATGGAGCTCTTGAGTAAGGAGTTTGAGTGAAGAGTCCTGTAGCCTAGGTAAGTGGAATTGTGTGCCTTTGTGGATGCTGGAAGGTGCCACAAGATACAACCCATTTTTGCCTTTGTGGTGGAAAAGGCCAAGGAAATCTTACATTTGATTAAATACTAAAGTAAATAATTTGCTTTTAATTCATCTATAGGATCTAAGCACTTAAGAAATACCATCAGATGTATAGGTCTTTTTTTTTCAGGTTCAATGACAAAGACCATCAGAGGCCTGGCCAGATGTACCAAGAGACTGGCTCCTTTGCTGACTCATGACCAGTACATTGTAAATCGTTATTTTAAAGTGTCATCAGTATTCTACCACACAATCAGCTGCTTTCTGAAACTGTTTTATCTCCTTGCTAGGTCACACATTTCTAAGAGGAAGGGACCATGTCTAAACCATGTTTGAAGCCCTCACCTATATACTATCTTATGTATATTCTTCATGAATTTATTCACCAACCCCCAGCATGGCACATGCTAGACCAGGAGTTATGCTGATACCTGAGATGGGAGGGTGACCGTGGTAAAGATTGCTTCATGACTGTATTTTCTAATGAGACAAGCAAATCAACGAATGATTGACATTTGGATGAAAACAAGGCATGTTAAGAACAGCATGAAGGAAGTTATTGGATGAAAAGGTTGCCAAAAAAGAGCTTCAATTAATAGCCCTGGAGATAGAAATGTTTAGGCTGGGCTTTAGCATACACCTACCTTCCTGGTGTCTGTGTTCCCTACCCATGAAAAGTAATTACTAATATCTATGTACATGTCTAACTGATGGACCCATGGTTCAGTGAAAACTTTCTCATCAAATCAGCCTCTGTTAATACTAAGTTTGATGTTGTGGAATTCAGTTCTCCCAGCATGATGTGGCCATTATCATCTTGAATTAAGAGTAGGTCCATTACTCACAAAAGACCCTCATAAGATTGGGCCCAGTAACATCTTCTTGTGGAAATGAAGGAGAGTATGCAAGCCCCTATCCCTCCCCCATGATGGTTAGGCAGTTGAACTGCCAAAAGGGAGTGTGTCATGTTGGGAAAGAAAGGGTCTCTGCTCCAGTGGCACAGCTGCTGGGAAGTTGCTGCTAAAAAAGCCTTCACCTGTGCTTCTGTAAGTCACACCATGAAATCATTGGTTAGCCAAGGTATACTTAGGTGAATTGGTTTCCTTGCTCTGTTGCTGTCCTCTCCATCTGGGGTGCACAGAAAAAGAGTCCCCAGGAAAAACTAAGCAACAGTTGTTCCAACAGAACACGCATGGACTGTGTTTGGCATATTAGTCTCCCTTGGGAAAGCACCATGCTGAGTGCCATCAGTACACTGAAGACAGCACAGTAGGGCTAGGCCGCCTAGCCCAGGTCTGAAGGAATGAAAAACATTGTGGTCAGATACATGTGGATTGAAACTCACCTTCCACAATGACCAGTTCTTACACCCAGAACAGAAGAAGGCAGCCTAGAATCTGTATGAGCCGGCTTTCTCATCTGCAAAATGGAGGTGAATATAAGGTCATTCGTCATGCTGCAATTAGAATTAGGTCAATAGATAGATGGTAGATAGACAGAGAGACAGACAGACAGACAGACAGATGAACTGGATGGATGGGGAGGGACAGAGAGAGAGATGAATTGGATGGATGGATAGATGATAGATAGATAGATGATAGATAGATAGATAGATAGATAGATAGATAGGTAGATAGATAGAATGAAGTGGATGGATGGATGGGTGGATGGATGGACAGATGTATAGAGACATAGATACAAAGAGATAGTGCCAAAAAAAAAGTATGGTTTGGATACAGAGAACATATAAATGTACTGGGTTCCCTTCTCTGGACCCTGCCATCTGAGAATTAATAAGCATGTGTATCCCATTGAAAGCAATCACAAGTGACCAGAGAGGCCACTATGGAGAAAAGCAGAACAAAGCTGATATTGCAGGCTTGGTCTTTTATATTTTCTGTGAAACACATGGGCATCCCAGTCATTTGTACTCCCATTTCAGAATTTTCAAAAAGTCCTAAAAAGCTCTCCAGGCTCTTCTCCTACCCTATGGCCCTGTGGGGTGCCCAGCAAGTCTCATCAATTATACATACTTTGTTGTATTTGCCTCTCAAAGTAAGAGACATCCAACTATTCTACATGCAGTGAGAAATATTGTTTAGGTTAACTGTAACTTTGTATAAAATTAAAAATACAGCCCTGTTGTATTGAGCATATGGAGTTATGGCTGCTTATCTTTGCAGTGTGGTCTGACTTACTTTGGCTGCTTTGTTGCCAGTTTGTAAATAAAGATACTAGGACCCGGACCTGAGATCCTTCCTATCCAAACCCAAAACCTATCAATACTTCCTCGCCTGTAATAACGTGAGTTAGAGATCCATTGCTATGACAGAGTATCTGAGACAATTCACTGGTTCAAGGAAAGGCTTCCTGTGGCTCAGAGTCTCAGATGTTTCTCTTTGCAATCATTTGACTTTGCTGCCCCATGGCAATTCAGTATGTCACCATGTTGGCATACGACATAAGAGGCTCATTCCTTTCTTGGAATTCAGAAAAGAAAAAAAGAAAGGAGAGGTAAGATCAGGGTCCCAATATCTACTTTAAGGGCATATCCCCAATGACCTAACTTCCTCCCAATTGGCCAGCCCTCTCAAAAGTTCAAACCTTAAACTTATAACCAAACCTGGAATTTATGGACCCTTAACAGTTATCTTATCCCAACCCTAGCAAATTCTGGATTTGTATTAAGGAACAGTATTGATGAAAACCAATGTCGGGCTGAAAGATATGTATCTCCAATCCCAGTGGGTCAAGAACTTCAGCAGATTAAGACTCTATCTGGGCCCTGGGAAAGTCATGAAGTATCTCCAGGAAAGAGGTGGCTCTAATGAACCTCCCCTCTAACAGCATGAAAGCAGTGCTGGAGGCAGAGGGAGAGGTAGTGGCTAAAGCCAGGGGAATGGCAGGTGGTAGGGATCAGTACATTAACAGCATCAGCAATGTCAAGAGGGCTTCTGTGGGGAATTCTCAGAGTAGTCCTAAATCAAATCCCCCTTTCCCTTCTTAGTTTGGACTCAATGGGAAGGTAGCTAAGTAAATGGGGACGGAAACGTCAACTTTGCAAAAATCTGGATAGGAAGTTGTCAGTTGGTCCACAAGAACAATGGGCTGGGTAGCTATTTAGACAAGAATTAAGCATACTCATCAGATCACAAGTAGACAGACAGTTTCAGCACCACCCCCTTCACTACCTGAGAAGTAAAGGTTTATCCTAGGACCCCACTCAAGGCAGACAGAATACACACACCTCATAGAAACTGAATAAAGTGCATCTAGTGCCTCTGATACCATCGGGTAGTCTGCTCCTCCTATCCAAAATCCAGGACTAGCATGCACAAACCACCTTTCCTTTCCTGCTTAAGCCAATCAGAAGGGATTAAAAGAATTACATAGTTCTTTCTAGTTCTGTAAATCTATACAAATATTTAACATTATCACTAAGAGAAGTAATCTGCTAGTTGTGCACCCCATTGACCGACTGCCAGGGTATTTCCTGAGCATTGACAGAAGTCAAAAATAGGAAGACTCTGTCACTCTTTTCTTATTCCAGTGATGCATAAGTGGAGACAAGGATGGTTATAACAAGCTCTCCAGAGCCTTTGGAACCAGAGGTTAAGGAAAGGATTTGACCCAGGGTGTCACAAGACCTGGCTTATGAACCAACCCTAAAGAAAAGCTCTTAGCCAGAATACAGCCCATTGGAACAAACAGAAAGAAAGACATTTTGAAATCTTTTTGATTTATGAGCCACTGCAAGACATTGAGACATTATTTACGATCGATATATGTGCCTGCTGGCATCCCACTGGAGCTATGGATGCTGCCTTACACTGTGGAGGTGGTCAGCCCAACCCAAACACATACTATCTGTGTCTGTTGGTGCAGGCAATAAAGCCAGGAGTAGCCATCTATCTCCCTGAAAATGGTGATGGTTACTCCAGCACTTCAGAGGCTGACCCAAGGAGAAGGATGTAAGAAAAGGATGTACTGTAACGAGCTAGTCTCTATAGTTGCCATTTGAAATACCTTATGGCACCGACATTCTCCAATTCACCTTCTTTATGGATTAACACACAATAGCTTTGGGTCATTTGCACATTCACTGTAAACCTTCTCCAACATATTTTTTTCTAATGCTGAAACAAATGGAATGCTTATAAAGGCAAACTCGAGTCTAGACTGGTGTTCAGTCAGTCAACATCTGCAAACTTATACCATGATAAGTGATATGTGAAATGTAAGGCAGGGGGATAAAATACTAAAACTTTTCTTTGTATAAAATGTGAAATTGGAATTACCCTGTCCTCAAAGGGCTCCCTCCTTCCTAGGGGCAGAAGGAAGATATCATCTGCTTAGAAATTTACACGCCAGTCATATTTCTCTTCTTCCTTTCAATCTAATGCATAAGCCATAAACCTCTCAGGCTCGTGACTTTGAGCATCCTCCCCAATTCCTGAGTTACTAGCATTGCATAAATATGTCCTTCTCCTCAAAATAGACCACACACACACACACACACACACACACACACACACAAAATGGCATCCCTTTGCCTTCCTAAGAACAACTTTCATGCAAATCTTTCCTTAAATATTAATTTTTTTCACTTAAGGACTATTTTTTATTTTTTTTTATTCTTGGATATATTCTATATTTACATTTCATTTCCCTTTTTTGGTTCCCCACCCCCCAAAGGTCCCACATGCCCTTTTCCCTCCCCCTGCTCCCTCATCCACCTCTTCCCACTTCCCAAAGCCTAAACAAAGTCAGCTTTCCCTACAATATGATACTGTATACCCTCCACTTCCCCAAGTATAACACACGTGTCTATAATTTTTTTCATTGATGGTTAAATTATAAGCCCTATGAGATGGGGGGCCAATACTGTCTTAGTCAGACCAAGCAGGTACACACGCCAACTATTTCCTGCATCCACTAATATAGGTACAAGTGCAGATGTAGCCTTTTAGCTTCATGAAAGTAGTCTTGGTTCTCCACTCTCTTGGCAGGTTGACCCAGAGATCTGGTTTAAGAGGAAAAGATAGTTAATGGGAAGAAGATTGTGTGCATGTCCAGTGACTAGTACCCCCCAGTGTTGAAGACATTCTATAAAAAAATTTATTAAAGAATAAACTGGGCAATGAATGAATGAGTAAAATGATTATGAAATAATCAAGCACTTGCCAGAGAAGTGGCCCTAAATGCAATAGTATGTAACCCCCCCAAAAAAATGAAGCTTCAATCTGATTTATATTCATACATTTGCTTGCTTAGACAGAGGAGTTAACTATTCTTAGTTACAAAAATTTGCCAATATGCCCACGGGCACAATAGTGGCACAAATGTTAAAGGAGAAACTAGTTGCTTTCTGATTGTATTTGAAGCCTACTCGACAAGACAGAAGGAATACATAGTACTATTAACTAAGCCCAAAACTCATAGCCAGCTCTATCATAGGCTGTCAAGGAGAAGCTAATACCATCATTCTGCTAAATGAACAAGGTATTAAAATACTTCCCTGTGTCCTTCCCTTTATATGCAATGATTAGTGCTGCCTTCAACCCTTATCAGAAAAGCTTCTTTTTGTAGTACATGGTGATTGTGACAGAGACTCACAACTGGTCAATGTACAAATCAATAAACCATGAAGTGCTCAGCTCTAAGTAGAACATTTGAAACACATTCACACATATACATGCATACATGCCTATACATACATACATACATACATACATAATATTTTTTTAAGTTTTAGACAGGGAAAACTGACCGAGGATCACTCTGGCTGCTTGAGAATAGGTTGCAGAAGATGGGGATGGGTACAAGGAATTTAGTCAGGATTCTGCTGTGTAGATAAGGTTACACGTCTGTCAACAACTGGACTCAGGGTAGAGGCTATTGATGCCAAAAGGGGTCAATGTGGAGATACTATGTGGAGGCTGGATTGACAGATTCCCTCAGACTCTCTTTCCCCCATCTTCCAAGAGTTACAGGGTCTGCTTAAGTATTAGATGCCATAATTCAAATAAGCTTTGTTTCAAGGGAAATCACCTCACCAGGCTGTCCATCAAGCATCTTAACTCTACAGCAGCCTTGTTAGTTTGTCAGGGGGTGGGGGGATGGCCTAAGTCTCATTCTAACTGTAGACTCAAGCTGGCTTACATTAGACCAGATTTTCTTCTCCCTATTCCGGTGTGTAGAAGTTTTCTCCTTAGGAAGCAGTACAGAGAAAAAATTCTGACGAATAAAGTTGGGTATGTAAGGACAAAATACAAGATTCTTAAACTAAGAATTTTATGGCTGGTTTCTAATTAATTTGTGAAGCTTTCTTTCCAGACAGACACAGTTGGCTAAGACCCTGAAGTGAGCGAATCGCTTGCTTCGTGCAGGCATCATGTCCATTTCAGAATGTTTGCTATGGATTTTCCCCACGTCATCTATTAATTACCTAATTACATCGTCTAATTATGGGATTCTTCATGTATTTACACTGATTACGTAATTGAGTGCAATTACACTAATTAGGTTAATGATACAGGATAACAGACTACAAATTGCTTTAAAGGGACAGTGGGAAGGCTGGTAGGCCAAAAGCCCTGTGGAGGTAGGTCAGAATTTGTCTGTTTGCAGCTCAGAGGCTCTGCCAGACTCACCCTCATGCTGACCTTCTAGGTCCACTTGAGACAGCAATAGAGAGAGAAGCTTTACCACAAGTGTACCACCCAAGGCCACACTTCACTGAAACAAGGACAGTTGAGGGGAGCTAGAAGACTACCCTCTTTATGAAGAAGGTACGATAATGCCTCCCGACAAGGATTCTCATCCCCAAATGTACTGAACTAAAATATACTGCCTTATGTTGAGAAAGAATTTTGCAGACATGACTAATGGTAAGGGCCTTGGGATGAGAAGAGTGTATAATCACACAAGCCTTTAGAAATGAGAGGCCTTTTCTACTGGGTCAACAGAAAGCACACAAATGACTCTAAGAGAGAAGCAGGGGGAGCCAACAGCTAGTTACTGTTTCTGAGAGGGAGAATTTGCAAAGGTCAGAAAGAGTCTCGAGAAACTACATTATCCCCAGGTAACAGCCAATAAGGAAACCTGCTTCAGTCCAACAGACTCAAGAGAACCCAGCTCAACCATGTGCATAAGAAAGTAGATTCTACAATTAAGCCTATGGAAAGGAGCCAGTCCAGTCAAGACCTTCATTTAGTCTGGTGAGACTTCTTGACAGGCTTCTGATCTACAGAAATGTAATTGGATAAATGTGTGTCCTTTAAGCCACTAGGTTCCTGGTCATTTGTTACAGCAACGGTGGGAAATACAACTACACTTGGCTCCTCCTTATCCCTTCTCACATTCTTATATCACTGCCATGCAATCATGATCCAATTCATCTCTTACCAAGGCCTGTTTCTGAGTGGAGGTTTGATGGTCCCCCTGACAAACACACGTCAGCATCACCCCTCACAGTGACACGTGCATTTTCTGTTAGGTCTCACTTTGCAATAAAAATAACATTTTGGCCACAAAAAAAAAAAAAAATAGTGAGGACTTGATACTTGGAACTAGATCACTGTCATATCAAATCTCACCTGATTTGTATGCTGGTTCTGCTAGTGTGGTGAGTGGCAGAATTGTGTTAATATGAATTTAATATCCTTATAATCAAGTATGGATCATAGTATCCATTGCATATGGTTGTTACAGAAATGCAACAAGATGTATGTATGTTAAGTACCTAGGAGAATCTGTGACTCACAGATAATGTTGCCTGCATTTCCACCCTTTCTCTGAAGAAGCTAAGCCATCAATGACCAACTTGGAGAAGTAACAGGAACTTCAGTTTTTTTGACTGAAGCAAAGGAACATTTAGTTTTTTAACTGTGCAGCCCTGGTTGTTCTGGAACTCACTTTGTAGACTGTGCTGGACTCAAACTCACAGAGATCCTCCTGCGTCTACCTCCTAAGCTAGGATTAAAGGTGTGTGCCATCACCACCCACTTTACAAAAGAACATTCCTATGTCTAAGAAAATACAGGCCCTAGGAGACAAAATAAAATGCTAGGTAATCTATTTAGTGTAACTTTAGAATGATTAGTAAAAGTACAAAAAAGAAAAATTAGTAAGATCATGTGTAAAGGAAACTGGCTAGTAGAAGTCACCCCCAAGGGGTGGAGAGACGGCTCAGCAGTTAAGAGCACTGACTGCTCTTCCAGAGGTCCTGCGTTCAATTCCCAGAAACCACATGTTGGCTCGCAACCATCTGTAATGGGATCCAATTCTCTCTTCTGGTGTGTCTGAACACAAAAACAGTGTATTCGTACACATTAATGAATAAATAAATGAAGGAGGAGAAGGGGAGGGGGAAGGAGGAGAAGAAGGAGAAGGAGAAAAAGAAGTAGAAGTAGAAGAAGGAAAAGAAGTCACCCCAAAACATTCACTACACTAGTGGTGGAAGAGGGAACAGGTATGACCCAAGGGAACAGGTGTGAGTGAAGGCCCCGAGATAGATGTAACCCCTGTTTGTTTTGTTCGTGGAAGGCACACTGGCCTCAGAGGTGAGAGGAAGACAGAGCAGCATCTAGATTCATCCCTTGTGGCTCCTGCCCATTTTAAACACGTGACCCTCAGTGGTCTCAGAAAAGGCTTTTGCAGGTGCTATGGGAAGAGGAGGAGGAAGTACCTGAGGAAATGACTCCCTCTTGTCCGTCAGTCCTGGGGAAAGCCTAATCAGAACATGCTAGAATCATGAAGTCATTAAATCCTCTCAATAACTGTGGGTGGTAGTGTGCATTTCTTATTTGTATTTATGGAACACGTGGAAAGTAATTATTCCAGGGTTAGGTTGCAAAGCTGGGTGCACTCAAGACTCCTGGCTCAAGAGATGATGTTGTTGATCGTAAATACTTTATGCCCTGACAATGACAGGATGCCCAGCATCACCAGAAGGAACCGGTTTCTCATTGGAGACTTTAAGATGTATTCTTCCAACTCATACCAGTGTCATCAAAGGGCCCTTTGTAGTCAGATAATCAAGCCCAGAACCCCATAGGGAATCTTTACATTTGGTGCAGATTAAGCAGGGAGCAACACTTCCTGAAGACCTTCCTCTTGTCCTAGCTTAGTTACCTCCTAGCTGCAGGGTTTTGGAGAGACCATTTTACCCAATTATCACAGGTAAAACATAGCAAGTGTCTCTTAAAGGTGACAAGCGACGGTGATGCTCACATACCCTTAGGATAGTGCAAATCACCTCTGTTAAATGTTGCCTTTAGGGGGCTGGAGAGATGGCTCAGAGGTTAAGAACACTGACTGCTCTTCCAGAGGTCCTGAGTTCAATTCACAGCAACCACGTGATGGCTCACAACCATCTGTAACAAGATTTAACACCCTCTTCTGGTGTGTCTGAAGACAACTACAGTGTACTTACATATAATAATAAATAAATTATTTTAAAAAATGTTGCCTTTAACTACTGAGCATCCTAATTTGAGAGGTGCCAGGCAACCTCCATCACAACGATCCTGGCTTGTGGCTGATGCTTTATCTGAAATTCAGATAGGACTCAGAGTCAAAATACTGACCAGTAAACACACTGACCTCTGGACTGGCTATAGATCACTTGCACTTGCTAGCTGTGGACGTCATACTGTGAGCCACCAGCTGGTTCCCTTCATTTCCTACTTAGTGTTATTGCAAATGTGAAAGCAGGCATTGGATTATTCAATAATGTCTATTTCGAGGGTCCCCCTGAAAAACTTTCAAAATTGTGTGATGAAAACAAGTACTTGAAAAGAGCTATCTAATTTCAACCTTAGCACTTACAGGGCACCTTTTATATGCCAAGAACATGAGTGAGAATGGTCACTTATCTAAGCAGAGCTGCCCCAATTCTCTATCGTGAGTATTACACAATAAATATTTTAAAAATGTAATAAATATTAAAGTATAGAATTTGAGATAGCGCATGTACACATTGCTGAGGTTGCCCCGGCATTTTACAATTTCCAGCTTCAGTTTTACTTTCAGCTCACTGGTTATTTGATTCCCAGGGACAAAAGCTATGTCATGTCCATTTTATTGGTAGATAATAAGTCGTGTGACAGAATGGGCATTCAATAAGCATTCACTGAGCAGATGAATGAATGAATGAATGAATGAGCCCTGTCACCAAGTCGAATTTCTCCAGAGATCCTTCACTATCATCCGTGTTCTTTCCAGTTCACAGACAACAGGCTTGTGAAACTCTCTCCCCAAGACTCTTAACACTCGCCTCATCTCCAGAGTGGCTGTGCAACCCTCCCCCACAACCAGCTGTATCCATATCTGTCTCAGCCAGGAGCCGCCCTCCTCACTCCTCTTGGCCCTCTGGGCAGCATTCCTGTGCTTCCTGGCGTCAGAGCTCAGACACCAGTGACATCACTTACCCACGGCCCCATCAGCTGCGGCTGCTACCTGGAATTCCGCACATAGCATCGTCCAGCAGCTATCGATCAGCCTTTTCAGGACCTCAGCAGAACCGATTTCACTTTCAACTAACTAATTGTGTAGGGAAAGGGTTTTAAAACAAGAAATGGGAAAAAAAAATCCATTAGAGTCTCTAAGAGAAAGCCTAGGTCATCCTGCTAAGTATTGAATCCATACAGATGTGCTATTAAAACAGATGTTTGTGCAGGCAAGCCTAAACTGCTAACAAGATTGCATCTCCCCAAGGACAACTTGCTTTGTAAATGACATTGTTTTGTATGTTGCTTTTAATGGTTTTGTTTGTTTGTTTGTTTTTAAAGGTGTGGAAAGAAGTCTGGGACAACATGAGGCAACTGTTCCAGTCATTTTCTTCATTCTGACTATTGTCACAGTGTCAAGGGACACAGGCAGTGAGCTAAAAGGGAAGGATCTAGACGGCCAAGCAACTCACTACTACTGAGTCCCACCACTTTAAAGATAAAAAGATTCGCTAAACCACATCTTTCATGCTATTTTCCTACGAGAGGTAGTGGGGCCTCAGACCTGAGCATGGGGACATAAAGAGTGTTATCTATCGGCATAAATATTTATGGCCCAGTCCAAAGTCTTATGTTGAATTTTATTTCCCAGTTTGAGGGTCTGAGAAGATGGAACCTCCTTTTGGTGGTTTTAGGTCCTGAAGACAGAGCTCCCCATTGCCTGTAAGCCTTAAATTCACTTCACAGAAACTGTTGTTACAAAGTTTCTTTTAGTCACAGTTCTCAAGACAAAAACAAAAACTAACAAACAAACCACAACAACCAAAAAAACTAAGCTTACCTACACACATTGTTTTTAGACCTTAGAGTCCTTTCTAGCCACCAAACTACAGTGTTACTAAGGGTAGAATTTCCACATAGTAGACATGAATAAATGTGACCTCATCCATGTGTCCTCAGTGTCTCTCCCCCTGGGTATCCTCAGTTTCCTGCAGTTAAAAAAAAAATCAACTAGCTCTTGAAGAATCTTGCACATTTCCTCATGATCCACAATTTGTGTCTCAACTTTGTGCCTCAGTGAGACTGGAATCTAGTTACAGATCTAGAAGCAAATGGGTAGGTAGCCTGGTGAGTGGGTCCTTAGGACAATCAACATCATCTCACTTGGCACCTGCCTCTGAGGAGGCAAAAAGTGTTTTCTCGAACAATACAGTCACATCCCTCCAATACGTACCGCTATGAGACGTAGCAGTCATGGATGTTTCCTCTGGGCTGCTCTTAACTCCCAGTGGCCAGCCCTCATGGCCACACTTTCATGACTCATCTAACCCAAGGCAGCTTCTCCATTCCTCCTTCACCTTCTTTCCATTGTGGTCTTCCTCTGACCCCAAGCCCAGGTATCCTAAACCCCACCTGTGTCTCTTCTACCTAGCTATTGGCTATCGGCATCTTTATTTACCAATCAGAAATAACTTGGGGGCAAGGTTACAGTGTCACTTGGGTCTACCTGCAGATTATAACTCAGAGTTATCAATAGGAAAGTAGATTCTAATAGCATAGAAGGTAGATATCTGCCCAGCTCTTGTGCTGTTTGAGGCTTATTGTAAATATAAAGGTTGTATGTGTCTTTTATCTGGGAACTGAATGATCACAATGGGGTAGAAATCCTGGGTTGGGATTAAAAATTCCTACAACAGATGATGTGAAGGTCACTTAACCAGGTTTAAGGGTGCATGATGTTCACCTTCCCTGGACTCTTCACAGGTGTTCATTATGACTTACCACACCCAAGCATTTCCCAGTCACTATCATCAGCTTAACAATAGGTACCTACCCCACCATGAAAAAATACCTCCGTGAGATCCAGCTGTAGGGCATTTTCTTAAAAGTGATTCATGCAGGAGAACCCAGCCTCTTGTAGTGGTGCCATGCCTAAGCCGGGGATCCTGGGTCCTATAAGAAAGCAGGCTGAGCAAGTCAAGAGGAGCAAGCCAGTAAGCAGCACTCCTCCATGGCCTCTCCAGCAACTCCTGCCTCTAGGTTCCAGCCCTGTTGGAGTTCCTGATCTGCTGTCCTCCAATGATGGACTATAGGATCTGGAAGTGTAAGCTGATAAACCCTTCGAACATTTCTTCCAATAGTGGATGGAGCTCATGGCAAAGCTCTAGCCCCAGCTGCTTCTCACTCTTCACCTTTTAATGTCGAATCCTAGTCGCCGTATCATTCACATGCATTATGGCCAAAGCTTTGCACCCATCTCTCCTCCCTCCACATTTCTCCTCCACATTGCTCACCTCACCCACATCTGCCTGTGAGTTCCAAATGCCATGGCTCCAAATACAGAATCCTTGGCATCACTCCGGACATCTCCCTAACCCTCAGATTTATCTTGTAGAATTTTCTTCTTTCTCTGCTGTGAGCCCTCACATTCAACCTGCCAAACTGCCCATCTCTGAGGAAGGCTGGCCCTTGTGCAGCCTAGACAAACTTACCCTCAAGATGAACCAAACACGGAATAAATGGGTCTACCCTAGTCCCTGACGTGATGAAGACGCTGAATCCTCATCTTGGTAGGTAGACAGTTTTAAGTTTAACCAATGCCTCCTTAAAGGTAGATCAGAGATGGCCCAGAGGTTTCATGGAAGACTGACTTTTCCATATAGCAGTTATAAGAATTGTCTTCCTCAGCAGTATCTATTCTCTCTGTTATGGGTTTACAGAATATAGTCTTATCTGTATTGCCATAGACACCTTATGTGGTCCTGTTTGTTTGATCACTCCTCCTTAGCTGATAGTTGGAGACTCTCAGGGAAGAAAAATGCCATCAGTAGCTTGGGTTTCTAGACTTCAGAAAATCACCAACTTCTAGCTCACAGTGTGGTTCTGTGATTCTTCCCACCAGACCTTGAGTGTTGCTACCTCAAGGTTCAGGGGAACTAAAAAACTATGCCTGTAGAATAGCGCAAGTTCTCGATTCAAGAGCTCAAAGTCAAGCTCAGACCTCAATGTTGTCCCTTAAAAAAAATCACTCTCGTGTTTTAGGGCACGTCTACATTTTTATCTATTTTACTTACTGCCACTGAAAACCTTTCAGAGAAGAACTCAAGTTTGGTCAATCAATCCAAGTTAGTCACTTTGATACTGAATCCTGGAAATCAAGCAAGCAGTCATTAAATTAGAAGACAGTGGTGAAGAAATCGCAAGGAAATCGAGAGGACCCCATAACTATTGCAACATAAATTAAAACAAACCTTGTCCTGCACTGATCTCAGACTGGCATTTTGAGGATGTAATAATTGCATCTCACAAGCTTCGCCTTTCCTGAACGTGAATCATCCCAGCACATCTCTACACACCTGTCACTTAACTTTTATTTCCACACAGCAGAGAAAGAAATCTAGGTATCTTCCAGAGGTAGGGTGCCTAACTTGCAGCCACACAGCACATTGTGGGCAAAATTAGAATCAGAATCCCAGCCAACTAATCTGTGGTTATGGATTCAATCTGCCAAATGAAGCAAGATGTAATTAAATAAACGCCTATGCACATGGCACAGTGCATTTAGTAGGCGCTCAATAAATTTCACGGAACGAGTGGAAACAAAACACAAAACAAATATGTTACTATATGATCCCAACCTGCGCACCACAGCGAGGCCCTAAAGAGAGCAGTTCGAAACAAGCACACACAGGAAAAAGCTGGGAGGCTGTGATCTATATCTCTGTCAGTTGTTTCCCTTCCTGAGGACAGGATCAGATTGCCCGTCCGTCTGAGGGGATGCCTCATTTGCTCAGCTATTCAACAAAACTTAGACAACTGGGCTTTGCTTATGACATGTTAAGGGTCAGTTACCGTTCTCTCTCTAGAAATTTCAGGACACTAAGAGGAGATAGTTATCGGACCGGCAGGAACAGGACCTTATAAACCCAAGTGCCACACACAGACTGTGTCTTTTGGAATGAGAGTAGCCAGTTTGGCATTTTGCTATGTTTTAATGGCTGCTTGAACCTATATAGTGATTGCTATTAGTTGTATTTAAAACAGTCAGTTCATTGGGGAACGGACAGATAATAATGCACTCTGTGTGTTTCCTGGGGATATTTGATGGTGACACATGTCACACGCCCATAAAAAAAAAAAATGAAGCTTCTTAATAATACCGTGAAATTTGGGGACCATCCTATAATACTCTTTAAACAAACACTGGGGATAACCCCTTTTTGGACATGGCTGTGGAGTGAGTATGAACGTTTCTTTCTGTCTAGTGTTTTGCATGATTGGTCCCCAGTAGGTGGTACAATATGGGGAGACTGTTGAAATGTGGGAAGTCTGACTAGATGGAGGAAGAAGGTCTCCCAGGGGGCAGGCCCTTGGAGGTATAGATTATGCCTGGGTGCTTCCTGCCTGGTCTCTCCTTCACAGTCAGCCCTGAGTGACCAGCCGTCCTCCACTGCACGCCCCTGCCGCCATGACGTTCAGCACAAGCACAGAGAGCCAGGCCACTGTAGCCCAAATCCTCTGACACTAGGTGAAAATAAATGTCTCCTTCCTTGAGTTTTCTGTCAGGTATTGGTGAGTGTGCTGGAGAAGAAACTAATAGGGACACTTTCAACTTCCTGTTCCCGTTTCTGGGGTCTTCCGACAGCATAATATAGAATTGTGCTCACTCCCCCCAGGCAAGCAGAGAGCGGTGGGCCAGAAAACATAGAGCCTTGGAAAACTAAAACAAGTTCAGGGAGTCACAAGGAAAGAAGCACTCAGCTGCTCGGCTCTGTGAACTTGGCTCTCCCTGACTGAATCCTGGGGAACGTTCTACAGTGAGCACTTCCCCTCTGAGCTAAGTGGAGTCATAAGGAACAGTCACCAAAACATGTATATAGTCGGCAGTGGTGACGCACCCTTTAGTCCCAATACTCAGGAAGCAGAGACAGGTGGATCTCTGTGAGTTCGAGGCCAGCCTGGGCTTACAGAGCAAGTTCCAGGATAGCCAAGGATGCACAGAGAAACCCACATCTCAAAAAACAACCACAAAACACAAACAAAAATCTAGTGACCCAACTATTCCAACTATTTTTCTCTGGGTGTGCTGTTTAATGTGGGTGTGTGGTTTGCCTATGTGTACACACAGCTGCAAGGGGATGATTGTGCAAGCATGTGGGAGCCAGAAGTCAGTATCAGATCTTGTTTTTCGATCATTCTCCATTTTGTTTTGTTTTGTTTTTGTTTGGTGGTGGTCCGTTTTTGGTTGTTGTTGTGGTGGTGGTGGTGATGGTGGTGGTGGTGGTGGTGGTAGTGGTGGTGGTGGTGGTGGTTTTTTGTTTTTTGTTTGTTTGTTCATTTGTTTGACACAGTTTTTCATGTAGCCTTGGCTGTCCTGGAACTCTCTCTGTAGACTAGACTGGCCTTGAATTTATACAGTTCTGCCTGCCTCCGAGTCCCTCATGCTGGGCTTGAAGATGTATGCTACCACATCCCGGCTCCTTGTTTATTTGTTTGTTTCCTTTGTTTTTTATTGTCCATTGTTATTGTTGTTTTCACCCAGGGTCCCTCAAAGGACCTGGAGCTCCCCAGCTAGGCTGGCCCACTGTAGGGTACCAATCTGCCTCCGCCTCCCTAGCACCGGCATTCCATGCCACCATGCTAACTTTTTATAGGGATGCTAAGGATTTAAACTCTAGTCTTCATAATTACACAGCAGGTACTTTACCAACTAACTCTCTCTCTCTCTAGCCCTGATAATGATAACAAAAATTATAAAACCATTAATTTGGCTGTTAAATAGAAATTTTTTACTTTGTTGGGTACTTATTTGTACTCTTTGTTGGGAGATTTGAGGAGTTTTCTAAGCCGGTTTCACAGTTTCATAATCAAACGAATTGCTGTTAGTTGATTCGGGATGTACTGGGTGAGCAGGAAACACACATCAGGAAGAATTAAACACAGTGTGGGCAGCCTGAAAGCACAACTACAACGAAAACCATGTTTTTCCGACCAAAGGTTGACACTCTATGATCTTTTGAAATCTCATTTCAAGATTAATTTAGTGAGGGTTTCCTGACTCTTAAAGAGAAGCCATAATGTCTTCAGAGACATGGTGTCTTGCAGGCCTCTCCTTGCTGAGTGGGTGCTTTGAACCTGTCCCTCCTGACAGCAAAGTCAAGGCTTGGGAGGTCTATAGAAGGACCCAGAGCCCAGGCATGCATGGCTCAAGTCCATGTAGACGGCAGCCTATTTTTAATCAGGCAGCAAGGGGCTGAGGACTGTGTGATTCTGATTCTATTTATGGAAATGTGCTACATCAGCCTGAAAACGAGGCCAAGATTGCTGCTCTGGTCCTGTCCCACCCTTCGTACTCAAGGGGGTAGGTGACCTATTCAGTCTCCTCTTCACGGTTTCCTCAGTCACCTCAGCAACTACCTTCCCAAGCCATGAGACTCTCTCCAGGCCCCGACTACGGAGAAAGAGAAACGGGGAGATGAAACAGAGCCATAATCAGAGTCTGTGGTGACATCCAGAAGGCCGTGCTTCGTAAAACCATAAAGGAAAGAAGAGTATAACAGTTGCTGTCCAGGAAGAAAATTTTTGTAACCGCTATATGGAAAATCAGCCTTTCGTGAAACCTCTGGGCCCTGCATCTGTGGGTTGCGCAGAGCCATCCCTGAAAGTCATTTGATCTGCCTTAAAAGATTGAGCTGGTCACGCTTACAGTTGTGCCATTTACCGTGCTGAGGATTAAGCGGCCCCATTATATCAGGGCCGAGAGGGGACACAGTTATTCTTTGGCTGGCTCATTCTGAGGGTGAGTTTGTCTAGGCAGTGTGAGGGTCAGCCTTCTTTGGAGGTGAGATATGGGCGGTGTGGCTGGAGAGCATGTTGGCGGAGGCCTCGCATGATACTGAGGACTCAAAGTCATGCCCACTCACAGGAAAAAAAAAAAAAGAGCCAGAGCCCCTGACCTACTGGGAAAGCTTCCAGGAAGGCTAATGGCATGTGATCCTCGCCCTTGCTCTGCTCCTCCATCTCAGTTGCATTATCTTGGCAACTAGGCCTGGTGGGAAAAAAAAAAAAAAAAAAAAACAGTCCCCCAGCCGGGAGCTGCAGGAGACTCAGGCAGAGTGACCGATCCGGGGTACATAGAAAGAGCCTATGAATTTCAGACCCTTGCCGGTCAGACTCATGCATGTAGACATTGTACCGAAGTCCCTACGTCAGCTGTTCGCTGTGGGCAGATAGGAACACTTTGCTGGACCTTGGTTTTGTCTTTGCAGATTGAGAAACTGCCTATAAAGTCCTTGAGGGGAGGCCCCGCTGTAAACAGGAACAGCTTTACTTCTGCGTTATTATAGACAGTGCTGTGTAGCCGGACGCGCGCGTACACACACACACACACACACACACACACACACAGCATCAGGCCATTTGCTAGATTGGATGCCACTTTTGGTGACAGGTCAGGGAAAGACACTGGATTTGATGCAGACTGACAGGTCCGTAAATTTGGTTTCTAATTTTATGTATTTATTTCTTTTAAAGAAAAGAGGGAGAGAGGGAATACTCGGAGCCGTGAAATCATTAAAACCAATTCCCTTTCTCTCCCCCAGCCCTCCCTCTCTGGAGAATGTGTGTGAAACAATCTTTGCAGCTCCTGAGCCCTCCGATGGTATCGATCCAGATGTGGAAATTGGTATTGACTGCTGCTGCTGCTCCGCGCACTTCCCCGGCTTTTAAAGACACAGCGTATAGGTGATTTCACTTTGCACAGGACACAGCTCGGGAGACATTTGCTGATCCAAACTAAATAATACAAATTAAAAAATTGGGTTCCGCGGCTCGCGTTCTCCATTAAGCCACATGGGAACCGGAAGAGCTCCGGAGCAGATGGCAAGGGAAAGGGGCCCGTGCGGGCAGGGCTCTTTCCCAGGCAAGGAAGGAAGGTGTCCTTTGCACCTTGCTTTCATCCTGATTCCTGGGCAAGGCCTACGTGCAGAGACCCTGGACGTGTGGTGAGGAGTGTGGGTGGGAGAGGCTGCCTTAATTCTCTATTGCCACCCTTAACCATTATCACAGACAACGGTCAAGACAGGCTTAGCTGTAGTGCTCGGAGCCAGAAGTCTAGAATGAGGCTCACCAGATGAGAATATAGCGTCAACAGCTTTTGGTTTTTTTCTGGGAGCAAAGGGGTAGAATATGCTCCCTGCTCCTTCAGATTCTTAGCAGAATTCAGTTCCTCACCCCTCAGGTCTGGGATCCCAGGCTCAGGAGACTACGTAACCTTCTTGGCTTACAGCGGCTTTCTCCATCTTCAAAGCCAGCATGTAGTATCGCTCCAATCCACTCTGTTACCTTAACTTACATTTTTCAAGATTCACGTGGCCAGGCAGGTGTGAGCAGGATACTACAAACCTTGTTCCCCATCAGGACTTTCAGTTTAGTCAAGTCCTAGAAGTCACTTTGGAAGGTGACACATTCCTGCAGTTAGAATGTGGGCAGGCTTATGGAAGCAGTCCTCTAGTCCAATGTCACCCCAGTCCCAACACAGTCTGGCATCATTTAAAGACTAAAAAGTGGGCATTTGCTTTTGCCTGTGTGTGTGTGTGTGTGTGTGTGTGTGTGTACATGCTCATGTGTGGACATGTTCATGTGTGTGCACATGAGCACACATGCATCTATGTGCACATGCCTATGAAGGGTAAAGATGGTGCCTGCTCTATCTATCAATCACGTTTATCCTAGTGTTGGAAGGAGGGCCTCTCACGGAGCCTGGAGCTCAGCGCTTGTCTAGGCTGTTGGCCAGCAAGTCATGAACACATCTCCTGTCCTTACCTCCTCCTGGGATCACAAGTGCATCCTCCTGAACTTAGATTTTTTTCATGTGGGTACCCGGAGATCCTCCTCAGACCCTCATGCTTTTATGCCATACACGTTGCTGAATATGTCATCTCTCCAGCATTGGATATATGACATTCAGCAATGGACAAGAATGCCATTCATGTCTGACCAACCTTCATGGTAGATAAACATGCACACCATGATTCAACTGTCTAGCCATGTATGATACCATCCAGCAGAGTCTGGGTTCTCCAAGAGACAAGCCATTTAGAAAAGAGTTACAGAATGCTAACACAGGATTAACTCAGGTAGCCAATATGGTCTGCATGAAGAGCCTGAGACCTCAGAAAGGAGTTGTGTTGAATCAGTAATTGCCATCTCGTCTCTAACTCCACCCCTGCCCCCACCCACACCTGGTCCTTCAAGGGAAGATACTTTCAGTCTTATTTTCTAGATTAATACATCCGTATTTGAAGCTAGCTCAGTCACTGCCTAGCCTCACAGTGGCAGCTACGAAACCTGATAAAAGGTGTCAAGAATCCCCAGTCTAGTCCTGTTCATACGTCACTTGGCACGTTTCTCGCACCCATATCTACTGCTCCACTCCTGAAGCCATCCTGTCTGCATTCTTAAAGGGTCAGCCAAGATGGCAGGCTCCGCTGGACCGTTAGCCCAGCCCAGGGCACCTTTATTTCCCTGTTGCTCCTGCCTACAGACAAGCTCATCTGCTTTCAGCCCATTGCAGGGTAAAGGGCCCCTTCGCTGAGAGGCTGTCAGCCTGAATGGCTAATTGAGACCTCCCTTGTGCTGAGCTGGTACAGATGGTCATGAATGAAGCACTGTTAGACAAGGAAGGAGGCGAGGCATCATGAATATTTAATCAGACATAAGTAAATATTAATGAAACAATTGTATCTTTAAATGGTTAAAGGCCTTTCCATGCTCCTGTTCATTTTTATTTCAATGTGCCTACACACACACACACATGCACACACACGCATACACACATACACAATATACATTTTGCATCTGAGCTAGTAATTTCCAGTTTGGCTGTCTTAGTGTAAGAATCTCCATGATGCTAAATCTAAGCCTCCCTGAATTCATTCCTGAAGCTGAAAAAGCCAATTCGGCCCTGAAATGTAGACTTCACAACTTTCTGGAATTCCAATGACACGCCTGAGTCTTGTCTACTCTGATTTCATGGCACGAAGCCACGCATGCCATGGGGAGGCAGGGAACCTTCGCTTGAGCTCATGTGTGGTAATTGCTTTATTCTGCATGAACTCGCTCTAATTCTCCCCAAAACAAGAGAGAGGCTTAATCTTGCAATATTAATGACTGAATCATTTACTCCTCTGCCTGGGATGTTTTCAGGAACATCTTCTGCTGGTTGTCCTTATTCCGTATCAAAACATCAGTGGGTTTCCTGCCTTTATTTCTCGATACCATCTGCATATCCTCTCCTTTGGAAAGAGAATGTTAGGAGGGAAGCTTCCTTAACACTTTTTAGGAGTTCTCTCAGTACAAATGATGTCCCTGAGACTTATTTTTGTCTATTCTTCCTCTTGACACCCTCACAGTGGAATTTTGTCTTCTTTGGTTAATGTCCAGGTTTTCCTTCTGGAGTTGGTTCTTTCATTTCTGGATGTTAACTTTTTTAACCCCTCTTTTGCCAGTCCTGTGTTTAACCACACACCATCATCCCCTTCACAGACTGAGGTCCCCAGTGTCTCCTGTCTGACCTCAGAATTGAGGTCTCCCACTTCCCTCTCAGGCCTGATGGCCTCAGCAGGGTTTTTGTCCACAACTGAAATGTTCTGCTCTTTCACCTAAATTTTATTATCATGGTCATCTGGGCTGTTTTCAGACCACTCACCTAGGCTAGTGTGCTAATGACCACACCCTGTTCCACCACCAAGATAAAATAATTCAATTAGAGAAGCAAATGGACCCTTTTCACTGGCAAATCCAATGGATTTTAAATCCAGCATTTTAATAAGTTCAACTAATGAATCTTAAAATCCTTTTTGCTAGCAAGAAATCTCTGAATTCCATAATCATCCTTTACAAGACTTAGAAACTTTTACATCTGTCCAACTGAACTTAAAACCAACATTTAAAAAAAATCTTTGAATCTTCTTTGCAAACAAGAAATCTCTGAATTCCATAATTGTGTTTTACAAATCGTATAAACTTTACGTATATCTTTTCAAGGCCTTGGCACAACTCCTCTTAGTCTTTTTATTTATTTTTGTATTTTGAAATGATAATATAATTACATCATTTTCCTCATCCCTTTCATCCCTCTGAACCACCTTCCATGGCTCTTTCAAATTCATGATTTCTTTTCCTTTAATTGTATTTAAAAATGTATGTTTCTAAATATATAAAATCACCTCTTCTGCCTGTAGAGTGTTACCTGTATGCCTGTTTTCAAGGCTGACCATCTAGTTCCAGATATCCAATTGGTCAGCTCTTCCCTGAGGAAGACCATTTCTCCCACTCTCAACATTCCTTAGTTGCATGGTAAGTCTTTGTTTAGGGTTGAGGCCTCAAGAGCTTCCCCCTTCCACATTATTTGCATGTCTATTGGTGTCTGTACTGGCTGGTTTTGTGTGTCAACTTGACACAGGCTGGAGTTACCACAAAGAAAGGAGCTTTAGTTGGGGAAGTGTCTCCATGAGATCCAGCTGTGGGGCATTTTCTCAATTAGTGATCAAGGAGGGGGGGCGCTTGTGGTGCCACCCTGGGCTGGTAGTCTTGGGTTCTATAAGAGAGCAGGCTGAGCAAGTCAGGGGAAGCAAGACAGTAAGAAATGTCCCTCCGTGGCCTCTGTGTCAGCTCCTGCTTCCTGACCTGCTTGAGTTCCTATCCTGACTTCCTTTAGTGATGAACAACAGTGTGGAAGTGTAAGTGGAATAAACCCTTTCCTCCCCAACTTGCTTCTTCATCAAGATGTTTGTGTAGGAATAGAAAGCCTGACTAAGACAGTGTCCTTCTTGTTCAGGTTATATTTAGGCAGCCATGTTGGTCAGAGTTTATAGTATGATCCTCTTTCTAAAGAACATAATTTAAAAGAAGAAAAGAAAGGAAGGAAGGAGGGAGGGAGGGAGAGAGGGAAGGAGAGTGAGTAAATTATAATCATTGGATCAAGGGCATTCTAAAATTGTTTGTAGGCCTGTTGTACACACTCCTTTAGCTCCAGCCCTTGAGAGGCAGAGGCAGGCAAATCTCCTGAGTTCAATGCCAGACTAGTCTATAGAGCAAGTTCCAGGACAGCCAGAGCTACACAGACAATCCCTGTCTTAAAAAAGCCAAAACAACAAAATTTGTTTTACTTTTTTTAAAAAAAAAAATTTATATGTGTGAATGAGCACATGAATGCAAGTACCCTTGGAGGCCAAAAGAAGGTACCACATCCCTTGGAGTTACAGGTGGTTCTGAGCCTCCCAGCATGGATGCTGGGAAACAAGCCCTGAGCTTCTGCAAGAGCAGCAGTATGTGCTCTTAAGTACTGAGCCATCTCAACTGCCCACTAGATCAAGGACCTTATAAATTCTAAAGTGAGGAAACTTTCCTCAAACAAACTTAGACAACAAAACCTTCTTTAGAAGGTAAAGTTCAGCAACTATATATTGCAAGACAGCTGTCAAGCAGATTCACATATATCCCATAGGGAGCCCCCGAGCATAGTCTATAAAACAGACAGTATCAGGGGTCAGTTTTGACAACGTGTGTTTCTGCGCAAACTTGGAACACAGAAATTACACAGGAACAGTCACACAGTTCCCTTTCTTCTGTTCCTTTATGGTGTTGTTCTTGCTCTTGTTATTTGGTCTGTCTTTCTTTAGGTTTTAGTTTGTGAAAGAGCTTTACCAAAGCACAAATTGACTTCCTCATCCTCCTACCTCACCATCCTCCTGCCTCAGCCTCATAATACTAAGACCATAGTGTGCATCACCTCTCCCAGCTTGAGTCTTCCTTTTGGAGTAGACTACCTGGCACAGTCTTTTAAGAAGATCCATATCTTGCCTATTGGACCATACTGAGCTAAGAGTTGTGTTGTCTTCAATTCAACAACTCTTCAGGTGATGGCAGCGTCTCATATACTATTTCTCCAATACGTGTTCAGCAAGAAAAAGCCAGAGTCCCAAAGAACAAAGCATAATTACTAATTAGGATCCATGGTCAAGTCAAACAATTTATAGACTATAGCCACTGAAAATTTAAAAAATGTTATGGGTAGATTATAATGAGTTGTCTTATTTTCTTCTATTCTACAATGAGATTTCCCATGATGGAAAGTGCACAGTCAATGCTATATTTTAGGGGATGAAGAGAGGACTCAGTGGTTAAAAACACTTACTGCTATTCTGAAGGTCCTGAGTTCAATTCCCAGCACCTACATGGCAACTCACAACTGCCTGGGGCCATCTTCTGGTGTCCAGCTCTACCTATAGACAAAGTGCCCATATACATAAAATACATAAAAAGGAAATTTATAAAAGAATTCTTTTTTAAGCTGTATTTAGAAAAATCATGCACTGTGAAGAACAGGTAGATTCCAGCATAAGGAGTTCAGATTGAAAAGTCAGAAATTACTTTTAGAATCACCATGCACAAAATTGAGACATAACATCTACTGATTCAATTGAAAGCTAGGAAGAAAAAGTAGCGAAAGCAAACACCAGTACTGGGTTGATGGTGACCCCCATCGGAGATAGATGGAACCAAAAGAGTAGAAGAGTTTGCAGAGGTGACTGTGAAGAATGAAGTAGAGAAAATGTAGAAAACACTGTAAATTAATCATCTTTAATATAAATGTTGCACTGAATTAACCCAGAAGCTGTATTTATTCACCTTATGCTAATCCCCAACAACTTCACAGAAAAAAATATTTATTTAAAACTACACCTTAATACCTGAGCAGTTAAATGACATACCTTAAGCTTCTATGCTAATCTGGCTATCCCCCAACCCCATCCCATGACACTTGCATATTAGAAGACCTGGCTCTTCGGACATGAGGTATGTTTCCATGATCCCATGATCTCTCTCCAACCCTTTCTTCATGACTCCAATTCCTCCATCCTCTTCCCTGATCTGACTTTTCCCCTCTCCCTCTCTCCTTCCTCTGTCTGGTGGATGTCCCACCCTATTCTTTATTCTGCCCAGCCATTGGGTGATCTGCAGTTATTAACAAGGCAGAGAATAAATGGTAAAAACTGTGTGTACAAACTTGAGACAAGAGATTCTAGGTATAAGCATTACAATGTCATGTTCGGATTAAAACAAGATATGAGAGCAGAGAAATCGGCATTTGAATGACACAAGAATAAACTTTACGCAGTATATAAAAACAGTATGCCTACAAAACATAGTGGGTTTTCCTTTTAATATATTTCCTTGGAAATGCCTTTCAGGTATTGAAACTGAGATGTGCAGAAGTCTTGGATGTACCTTACTGGATAGTGTAAACATTGTCCTAAGGGGACGGGATCAAGAGCTAGAGAGACGAAGATATTGTTTGATACTAATAGCTGAGCTGGTTACATAGACAGCAGGGAGTTCAGAATTTGGTAAGTTGGATCATGTTCGTGCATGAAAGACAAAGGAGAAGGGGTAAGGCCAAGAGATTGGTAGATGGGGTGAGGAACTGCAACTATTACACAGGACCATCTTGAGGATTATGAGGTAAGTCAGGTGTTCAGCATTTGGCCACTCCATGAACAGGGTTGAGTCCTAAACTTGTAATTATACACAGTAGCCTCAAAAGACTCACAAGACCTAATGTCACTACTGGCATGAAAGAGTCTGCATTTTCTACTAACTAGGAATTCAGCTCAAATAACTCCTCATAAAGTTATTCATGCAGTTATAGATATGTCCTTGGAGGCCACACCATCAAGTACAATGCATGTGATGTGATCATCGTGGCAGTGCCAGTCACTTTATTCTCAGTCCCGCCAACCCTTCCCTCTTCACTTTAAGAAGGAAACATTTCTATTTTACTGCCTGGCATTTATTCTTTTGCCACATCATTTGTTGTGAAATTGAAGTTCTTATTCTTGACATTTGCTTGTATCATTTAAAATTCTTCTTGTTCTTGTTCTTCTTCTCCTTCTCCTCCTCCTCCCCTTCTCCTTTCCTTCCTCCTCCTTCTCTTCCTCCTTCTCCTTCTCTTCCTCCTCCTCCTTCTCTTCCTCCTCCACTACCTCCTCCTCCTCCTTCTTTTAGTTTAAATGTATGGCCGTTCTACCTGCATGTATGTCTATGCTACACGTGTGTGCCTGATGCTTATCAAGATCAAGAGAGGTCACTGGATTCCCCTGGGCTGGAGCGAGGCAGTTGTGAGCTGTTATATAGGAGCTGGGACTAGAACTTGAGAATAGCAGCTAGCATTCTTAAGCACTGAGCCATCTCTCCAGATCTTAAATTCTTTCTCAACCATATGCAGAATATAAAAACAAGCCAGATGTTGTAGTACAAACGTGTAATCCCAGCACTCCAGAACCTGAGGTAGAAGCAATTGGAAGTTCAAAGCCAGTCTGGAATACATAGCTATATTGTGTGTGTGTGTGTGTGTGTGTGTGTGTGTGTGTGTGTATGTGTATGTTACATAGCAGGATTGTGTGTGTTGTTGTTGTTTTATTGTTGTTGATAAGAATAAATTCAAGAACATATGCCAAAAAAAAGAGCTAAAGAAGCCCTTTAAAAGTATTTTAGCTAAAGAAACAAATAAAATCAAACACTCAGGACTCCTTAAAAAAGTCATAAAATAAATTATTTTATTCCTGAATACAGATAATTTGAAAAACTCCTTTCTTTCCTGATCAGAATTTCTGTTGATTTCAGACAAATACTTTTTGTTTAGTTTGCTTCTAAATTCACCCAGAAGTGTATAGTAGTAGTAGTAGTAGTAGTAGTAGTAGTAGTATAGTAAGTACACTGTAGCTGTCTTCAGACACACCAGAAGAGGGCATCAGATCTCATTACAGATGGTTGTGAGCCACCATGTGGTTGCTGGGATTTAAACTCAGGACCTTTTGGAAGAGCAGTCAGTGCTCTTAACAGCTGAACCATCTCTCCAGTCCCCAGAAGCATACTCTTAAAAGAATGACTTTGAGCCCAATGAGAAACATGTAATAGGAAGAAGGAAAGAAGGAAGGAAGGAAGGAAGGAAGGAAGGAAGGAAGGAAGGAACGAACGAACGAACGAACGAACAAACGAACGAAACGAATAAACGAATGAAGGGAGGAAGGAAGGAAGGAAAAGAGAAGAAAAAAGAAAAGGAAAAGAAAAGGAAGAAAAATGGGAAGGACAGGAGTAGATTTCCTTTACTGCTGTAATCCACTTGCAGATGTACCTCTGGTTTCCCTACACAACAAAGCAGTTCTTTGATGCACACCAGCTTGGCCTCCTTTTATTCAATTCCATTTGACACTATCTACCTGAAAGGAGGGTCACATCCCATAGGTCACACTCTCTGTTCCAAAATTCTCTGCCCTATTTCAGATGCCAACCAGAAACAATGGGTTGTCACCTAGATTTCTGAAAGAATGACTATAAACAGATACACACACACACACACACACACACACACACCTCCTTGGGTCTGACTAATTTGCTATAGAGGTTCACAGAACACAGGGAAACACATTTACTAGCTCACTATAAAGCACACAGAGAAAACAGCTCTGTAGGAGATATGTTTAGATTCATGTGTAGAGGCTTCCCTGTTCCCACCAAGCAAGTCACCTTCCCAGCCTCTCTGGATGCTTAACAACCTGGAAGGTAATCAGCAAATTGCCCAAGAGGTTCTTAGAAAGGTTGTTCCAACCAAATGTCTTTCACATTATACCACATACACAAAACATGCCTGGGAATGTAGTTCATTGCTAGAGAACTTCCCAAGCCAGCCAAAGGATCTAGGGTTCAATCCCTAGTACTATAAAAAAAATTATGTGTTGGGGGAAGATGAACCTTTAAAAAAAAGTTATACCTACAGATAACAAGTATATAAATAAGGTCCAGACTCAAAATTTCAAAACAAATTGCTAAATGGATGACCAATCCAAGATGTGATTGACACACCTACTTCAGTCAATAGAATCATAGGAATTATATTCTAGCTATCTTTAAGACCCTACTGCATTAGACAACAAAGAGTGACTGTTGTCCTCAAACTCAGCAAAGACTTCTGGGCACACTATTCTTTGCTGGGCTCCTTCCTTGGGATAGGGAAATTCAGAAATCCTGAAGACTGCGTCCATCTTTGATTGTCTTATCCAATATTTTGTCCAGTAGTGGGAAGAAGAGATGCTTGCAGTGACTTCCTTTGCTTCTGCCTCTGTCCATTTATCCCTTTCTCTTTCTGTTATTATAAAGAGAGAGAGCAATGGACTGGGTTTTCTAACCCTCCCATCATCTGCTAAAATGATGTTATGGCTCATGGAATTGCCAAGCTAATTGGATTTTGACTCCACCTAAATTACTTTTAGGAATCCAATCTCTTGGTCAAGGCAGAAACAAGTGGATTCCGGGGCTCCAGCTCAGGTTTTTAAGTCACGCCGCAAGTCAAAATCTTGTAGATTGTTCAAAGACAACACAATCTTTCACTCATTAATTACAGGTTCACTGAGCTTACAGGGGGAAAAAAATGTAACAAAAACCCCTGTGGAGAGCATTTAAAATTCATCAGTGAACTGAGTGGCCGCTCGCGCTGCAGAAACAGTTTGAGAACCTCAAATGGCAAATTTGAGGATAACTGCCTTCCTCAAGTCACTACCAGGTCTACTCTGGGTTTCCTGTTTTTTCTTATTTCTGTTGAGGTTGCTTTTATGGATGCTTCTAGAAAATGGTCATCCCAAAAAGTGTAAGAGAATCTCTATAAAGCTCACTGTTCTTGTACCTTAACCACTCTGAGGGGAGAACCAGAGTCTTTGGGTCAAGGATATCGCAGGGCGGGAGAACTGCTTGCCCTGAATATGCATACCTCTGAATTTGATCCCCAGCACTGAAAATACAAAAGGAGAATTTTTTTATAAGGTTAGCATTTAAGATACACAGCTAGATGAGGAAGAGGAGGAGGATGTTTATCATCATGAACAATACATTCACAAGCCTGGGATGATCAAAAGGTCAAATTAAAGATTGGAGTATTATTTGAATTGACCTTGAGGGAAGATTGAGCATGAAAATAAAAACCAGCTGCGGAGGTGGAGTGCGACCGATGGTGTGTAACCAGAGCTAGGAGAATAAATGTCAGGGAAGGGGAAAGGATGTTGCTGGTTGCAGACCTGGGAGCTACTGGGACGCTCTAACACCATGCAGGTCACTGAAGGATCATAGACAGTTGGGTGTGACCGAGAGAGAGGATGAGAGAGGCTCTGGGAGTCAAACGGGCAAGAATGGACTTTACTTGGATTTAGAAGGTCAGAGACAGGAAGCTACCAAAGACGGCTAAATGTTTTAGGATCCAAGAAAGACTGTACAACTTATTGTCTGAGACAGGGCCACATCCTCAGTCCTTCTTTGTCAAAGCATATGGTATTGAGATTAAATCTAAGCTCTGAGAGTTTAGGAAATTGGTGCATGCTCACACAGCCAGCTATCAACGACAGAACTTCAGACTCAACATCCCTTTGCAGAGGCTGGAGAGGAAAGGAAAAGAAACGGCTTATGGGAGAGAATACAATTAATATCATTATACTATGGATCCATGTTCCCCCAAAGGTTCACAAGTTAAAGACTGGGGTACCAGCTAGGGACAGACACTATTGGAATCAGGCAGGAACTAGGAGGGAAATGTCCTGTGAGAGGTATGTTTTTACAAGTACTTTTTTTTTTTTTTTTTTTTTTTTTGAGACAGGGTTTCTCTGTGTAGCCCTGGCTTTCCTGGAACTCACTCTGTAGACCAGGCTGGCCTCGAATTCAGAAATCTGCCTGCCTCTGCCTCCCAAGTGCTAGGATTAAAGGCCTGCGCCACCCCTGCCCAGGTTTACAAGTACTTTTTAAGGTGCTATTTATAAATATTTTACTCTTTTGCCTGCATGTATGTCTGTGTTACACATTTGCCTGGTGCTCAGTAGGCCAAAAGAGGGCACTAAATCCCATGGAACTCAAGTTAAGAATGGTTATGAGATACCGTGTGGGTGCTAGGGATTGAACCTTGGCCCTCTAGGAAAGCAGCCAGTGCTCTTAGCCATGAAGTCATCCCCCCAGTCTCTAAAAGATATATTTTATCCCTGTCTGCCCCCTTTTCTTTCTCCCTCTCTGTTTCCCCCACACCATGAGGAACTTGGCTTTACAACATGACCCCAATACAGTGTCCTGCCTCACCAGAGCCTGAAAACAAACCATGAGGTTTTCTTAGGCCTCCAAAGTCTTAGACCAAAATAAATCTTTCCTCCATTAAGTAATTTTCCTCAGCTATTTTGACACAGGAAGTAAGAGCTGCCTAACACAAATAACAAAACTGAAGATAGTAACACCCGCCGCAAACATAACAATTTCATCCTGTGTCCCTCCGCAGTACACCAGGCAGGCTGTCAGAGCTACATACAAACGCTTGTCCCCGTGACCGGTCACATTCATGCTGCACTTTATCCTCTGCATCTCACAGACGGGGAGACTTAAATTGTCAGAGCCTAAATGACTCTCCTCCAATCACAGAACTGGTGAAGGGCAAGTCCCAGTTCAAACCCCACACAAGGCAAAAATCCCAAATGTGGATCCAAAGAGACACTGGGACAGCTACCAAAAGACAAAGCCTAAAACTCATCTCGTCAAGTACCATACCTGGTATAAAGAGCAAGGCTGAAGACAGAGACAAGGTCAATGCTGGAGACACAGAAACTCAGGACATTATAAAAGTAAGATGCGAAGAAAAGGAGATATGGGAAAGAAAGTCAGCTGATACGGAATATTCCTGAAATAGGGCCATGTCACAGAGACGAAGAAAAAGAGTGGGAGAAGGAGCGATCGCCAGATTGGGAGATTCACCCAAGAGCGATGGAGGTCTAGAAGCGGCCCTGGTCAGTTACTTCTTACACTGTAGTTGCTTTCATTTTCCTTCCTGAAGACTCTGAACCCACCTGAGGGTAAGATCAAAGGGAAAGATCTGACAGGGACAAATGGGAAAGTTTGGAAGTGGAAAAGGAAACGATGTCGTTATATTTTAATTTCAAACATACAGAGCAAAGGTGAAGAAGCTCTAAGATCAGTGCAGAGAAGCTCGCCGGCTGGGGACACTTCCACCGGGAAGGACTCGGTGAAGCAGTGTCAGCATCTTCGACGCCGCTGCTTGGCCCGTTCCCACCTTCCAACGCTTCACCTCATCTTTGGATTCCAATTTCTCTCTCATCTTCCAGGTCAACCTTGCTTGATCTGATGTTGTCTCTTGGCTGCAATTCCCAGGACTCAGCAGCATACGATGATCTATCTGGTTCTGATTCTTGATGTCACCTGTCAAGGAGTGTTTGATTTCAAGAAACAAAAACCATCGAAATGGAGCTGAAACAAAAAGAATGCTCTTTTGTTGAGTGGTACTTCACTACCTGAGACCAGGAAAAGTGGCCAATGAACAGATACTCTGATAACTAGGTACTCCTCCCTCCCTCTCCCTCTCCCTGTCCCTGTCCCTGTCCCTGTCCCTGTCCCTGTCCCTGTCCCTGTCCCTCTCCCTCTCCCTCTCCCTCTCCCTGTCCCTCTCCCTCTCCCTCTCCCTTTCCTCCCTCTCCCTCTCCCTTTCCTCCCTCTCCCTCTCCCTCTCCCTCTCCTTCTCCCTCTCCTCTCCTCCCTCTCCTCCCTCTCCCTCTTCCTCTCCCTCTCCCTCTCCCTCTCTCCTTCTCTCCTCCCTCTCTCCTTCTCTCCCTCTCTCCCTCTCTCCTCCCTCTCTCCCTCTCTCCTCCCTCTCTCCCTCTCTCCCTCTCTCCCTCTCTCCCTCTCTCCCTCTCTCCCTCTCTCCCTCTCTCCCTCTCCCTCCTCTCCTCCCTCTCCCTCTCCTTCTCCCTCTCTTTCTCTCCTGCCTCTCTCCCTCCCTCCCACCTTCCCTCCCTCCCTCCCTCTCTCTCTCTCTCTCTCTCTCTCTCTCTCTCTCTCTCTCTCTCTCTCTCTGCTTCTCTCCTCCTCCTCTTCCTCCTCTCCCCTCCCCTGCACTTCTCTCCCCTCCCTCCTCTCCTCCCCCTCTTCTCTATTCTTTCTGTTCCTCTCAGCTTTGTCTACATGGCAAACCTTCCACCTACATTATTATTTCTCTTCTCTTCTCTTCTCTTCTCTTCTCTTCTCTTCTCTTCTCTCCTCTCCTCTCCTCTCCTCTCCTCTCCTCTCCTCTCCTCTCTTCTCTTCTCTTCTCTTCTCCTCTTCTCTTCTCTTCTCTTCTCTTCTCTTCTCTTCTCTTCTCTTCTCTTCTCTTCTCTTCTCTTCTCAGAAAGTCTTCTCTGGTCACCCAACATCCACAGAAGCATCCTAAGCTTGTGCCCTTATTCTTTTGGAGACCTCGTGGTTTCTGGTCTCTTACTTCAGATTCTTAAAAGAACAGAATCAGATGATGACAACGATTCATTAGTCCGCTTCAGTCTTCAGCTGTGACCAATAAACAGCTTTACAAGGTAAATTGTGGCTGCTTCAGGCCATACTTTCTATAACAGCAGTGAGACTTTCTAAAACCGAGAACAGACCAGCAGCTCCCAGACAACTGACTTCTGCCTTCATCCCTGTGGTCCACTGATCTTACAGGCTGTTGCTTCCAACCTAAGGCTGAAGAAGGAATGGCCAGAGTATGGAATAACCAGGCAAGGCCTGACAGAACAGCTGAGGCACACCCTGTACATTTCAGCTATCTGGACTTTGTCAAGATGGAAATACTAAAGAGGAGAAAAACAAGTGGTGAGAAAGACATAGAGAAGATAAAAGCACACCTGCTAGTGTTAGCATTCTGCTTAAGCCCCACCCCACAGTTACCTGGCAACAGCCAGGTGTGCTCCTCCTCACAGTTACCTGGCAACAGCCAGGTGTGCTCCTCCTCACAGTTACCTGGCAACAGTCAGGAAGGCCTGGCCCACTATAAGAGGGACTGCTTGCCCCCTCCTCTCTCTCTTACTCTCTTATTCCTATTTCCTCCTTGCTTCTCTCTTGCCCTCTCTCCTCCTTCCCTTCCCACTTCTCTCCACATGGTCATGGCCAGCCTCTATTTCTCTACAATCTCCTTCTCTCTGCCTTTCTCTGCCTCTACTACCCTCTTAACTCTGCCCACCCCCATGCCCCGAATAAACTCTTTTCTATGCTATACCCTTGTGTAGCTGGTCCCTCAGGGGAAAAAGGATGCCTCAACATGGGCCCTCTGAGGCACCCCCTCACCCACACACACACACCTCACCACACCCCCATAGAACATATCTTTTACCTCTTTATCTTTTTATAATCACAACAGCTAGTGTCAGGGAACTCACTGGTGGCCATATTCGTGAAAGGAAAGCCTGCATAACATTCACCTTCTCCTGTATTCTAACTCGCGTCCCGTTGCAGGTCCTGTGGCATCGACACCTAGCAGGCTCCAATTTCCCTTATTTACACACAAAAGAAAAAATATAACCAACGACCAGGAAGAAAGTTTTTGCCCCAAATGCTGAGATAGCTGCTAGGACCTCTTAGTCCTCTGCGCTAGGCAAGCGCCGTGAAAGAGTTCTCTCTACATAACGTTCCCAACTACTTCTCGGTTTTCTTCTGTAAACCATTCCAATCCGACTTCTTCTTCCCTCCTCCTTGAGAGACACTGTTTGCTGGAGACACCAGTTCTCTCTATCGGAGACCAGTGGGCCCTTTCCAGTCATTATCTCTCTCATCTGATCTCTCAGCCGTACACCATTCTGTTGGGTGAATACTTTGTCAGAGCTCATTCCTCCCAGGGCTCATAGACTGCGCACTCTCTCAGAATCACTCTTCCTTCGTGGTCTCCCTCTAATGAACTTGCTGGTCTTGGCTTCACAAACCTCAAAACTACCATCTCCTCTCCTTTACCACACTGACAACACTTTCATCTACGTGGTTACCATCCATCTATCAGTGGCTCCAAACTCCAGCCTGGATGTTGCTTTGAGTCCAATGCTAGTACGTCTAACACATCTACCTAGACAGGTGTTACTATGATGTACATCATACCACGGATGTGCATTAGGCAAGGATGCGCTGAGACAAGGTAATCCATAAGAGTCCATCGGATGGATCTTTGAAGCACAACCATATACCTCCACTACCATTTCGTCTCTCTCTCTCTCTCTCTCTCTCTCTCTCTCTCTCTCTCTCTCTCTCTCCCACTCTTCTTAGAGAGACTGTCATAATCATTGACAAAACTCTGTTGCTAGGATCCAGTTGAGAATTGAGGACACGCTGCCCTCCTCCTCCCCCGAGCTTGGCTCTCCCGGTGAGCACCACCTGTGAGGTGACCTCACAGATCCCAGTCATGGGGAAGCTGACAATATCACCCTCCTATCCTCTTAGCAGCACCTACTATGTATTAGTATTTCAGTTCTCAACCCTCAAATCTCCCTTGAGTATTTCAATTTCTATGTATCAATATCACCCTTGTCAATATCACCATTCCAAACCTACTGAAACAGTTTTTAAAACACTTTTCTGGTCAAGCTTTCTCTCTTCCATGCCTTCTCCACATAACTGCCAGTGCTTTAAAAATTTTAGCTCTCATCATGTAACCTTTCTTGAGTTCAACAGTGGGTTTTGGTTTGTTGGTGAGAGGGGTTTTTGTTGTTGTTGTTGTTGTTGTTTTGTTTTGTTTTGTTTGAGGAGTGGGACAGGAACTCACTATGTAGCCCTGGCCAGCCTGGAATTTGTTATATAGACCGGGCTAGCCTCGAACTCACAGAGATCTGCCTGTCTGTACATCCCAAGTGCTGGGATTAAAAGGAGGTATCACCAAGCAGGTTTTTCACTGTTCTGAGGTAAAGGCAAACCATCCTTTCTTCCCCAACTACCCCCCCACCCCCCCACCCACACCCCACCCACACCCCCACCCCACCCCCACCCCACCCCACCCCCGTCTCCAATCCAGTTCCCCTCTACTTTGCAGTCAAGCAACATGTGCATTCTTTCATGGTCTCAAAACACACTGCCACCTCAACCTCAGGACCTATGCAATAATATTTCTTCCACCTTAGAACCATCTCTCCCCGGTTCACGGCTTTGAACCCGTAGGCATCCTTCAAAGTTTGGCCCAGTGGTCCTTCTTCGAGAAGCCTCTTGACCCTTCTCAGAGTAGTTCTAACGTGTTAGTTACATATTCCCAGAACTGTCTGTATCTCGCCTTTTCTTTCTACAAGTGGGATTAAATAGGAATCATAGATTATTTAATCTCTGTCCCTCCCATTGGAATGGTCCCGTGCGCGTGGACACTTAGTCCAAATCAATGAACAAACTTAAAGTCCAAATCAGTGAGCAAACTTAAAGGGATGTGTGCATATCCTAGTAAGAAATATGTCCAATAATAAGGGCAGGCATGGTGGCACAGCCTAATCACAGCACTCAGGAGGCAGGGGCACATCCATCTCAGTGAGGTCGAGGCCAGCCAAGCCTACAAACAGAGTTCCAGGCCCGCCAGGGCTACGGGGATAGAGCCTGTTACAAATACATAGGGTGCACATTCAGTGAGTAAGGACTGTCTTCTCATCTTTCTGATTTTCTGATAGTGATCAGAATAACAAAACCACCCAGTGAGCTCATGAGATCTGCTTTGGGGCAAATATAGGTCATAAGGAATTTTTTTTTGTATAAATATTTCTCACATCTGAAGCAAACACAACACAAAATCCAAAATATAGATACGCCAACCACCTACAGAATTAGAAGAAGATCATGAAGTAGATAATTCAGTTAATGGGAACTTGACAATCTAAGTGGCAGAAACATTGGTGAAATCCAGGAACAAAAAAAAAAAAGAAAGAAAGAAAGAAAGAAAGAAAGAAAGAAAGAAAGAAAGAAAAAGAAATCACAGGATGTGACAGAAATGAGCCATGAGTCTACACCACCTGGCCTACACCCAAAGATCTGTAAATAGGGCCACTCCTAGAGTCCCCTCCAAAAGAGCCAACTCCAACTAATGCTGCCAAACAATTCAAATAACAATCTGCCTTGCAATCAAGATAACATTTTTACAACCATACTTCTGGAATCTTTCTAAAAATATAAAAAGCCAAAGAGAGTCTAGGAGGACTCAACAGGGTCTCTCAGAGATCTGGACTCTCCTACATGTATGATCTTAAAGAGAAAGCACCCACCCCTGATTGTTGTTTCTTCCCACACACACACAAAAAAAAATTTACTCGGATTCAACCTACTTACACTATTGTCAATGCTTTAGAATACAAAAACGATGACAATTCTAAGAAGCACTGCAACCCTAACGGCTTTCTTTTCCACACAGGACAGGTGGGCCCCTTTGTCCGAGCCTTCTCACGCCGCCACGTCTCTCTTGCAGTAGCTCCCTCACTGTGTTCGACCGTTATCTTGCTAGGTAGATAACTACACACGTGCACAACACAGAAAGAGCAAGATGGCGGCTCAAGTTCACTCAGACTCCCCAAAGGTGGTCAAGTCCAGATAGAGCTGAGATTTGACCCCAGGCACGCTAGCTGCCGTGCATGCACTCCTTGACACACTGCAAGATTTTAGCTCTGTCCCCAGAGTTTGGGTTGGATAGGAACGAGGGTTATTTTTTTTAAGTGGTATGTGTCTATAATTCTAGCAGTTTAAAGACTGGGGCAGGGAGATGGTTGGGAGTTCAAGGCTAGCTGAAACGACATAGCAATTTCAAAGCCAATTGGGCTACAGAGCAAGATGTTATCTTAAAGGGGAGGGGAGTAGGAGGGTGAAAATGAGGCCAATAGCAAGAATGAGAGAGAGAGAGAGAGAGAGAGAGAGAGAGAGAGAGAGAGAGAGAGAGAGAGAGAGAGAGAGAGAGAGAGAGAGAGAGAGAGGAAATGGTAGTGGAGGTATATGGTTGTGCTTCAAAGATCCATCCGATGGACTCTTATGGATTACCTTGTCTCAGCGCATCCTTGCCTAATGCAAATCTGTGGTATGATGTACATCATAGTAACACCCGTCTAGGTAGATGTGTTAGACGTATTAGCATTGGACTCAAAGCAACATCCAGGCTGGAGTTTGGAGCCACTGATAGCAAACCACATGTGATGGTAACCACATAGATGAAAGTGTTGTCAGTGTGGTAAAGGAGAGAAGATGGTAGTTTTGAGGTTTGTGAAGCCAAGACCAGCAAGTTCATTAGAGGGAGACCACGAAGGAAGAGTGATTCTGAGAGAGTGTGCAGTCTATGAGCCCTGGGAGGAATGAGCTCTGACAAAGTATTCACCCAACAGAATGGTGTACGGCTGAGAGATCAGATGAGAGAGATAATGACTGGAAAGGGCCCACTGGTCTCCGACAGAGAGAACTGGTGTCTCCAGCAAACAGTGTCTCTCAAGGAGGAGGGAAGAAGAAGTCGGATTAGAATGGTTTGCAGAAGAAAACCGAGAAGAAGTTGGGAACGTTATGTAGAGAGAACTCTTTCACGGCGCTTGCCTAGCGTAGAGGACTAAGAGGTCCTAGCAGCTATCTCAGCAGACAGCATGGGCTGATCATTCAGAGTTCTACCTCCAAGTCATCAGTCTGAACATGTAAGACCCTGGCATCACGGGCCTGCTCAGCCTGTTTGGTTGAACAGTATCAGTCCCAAGATCTGTCCTTTCTCTTTCTTTCCGCATACCCCGTTCTCCATCTCCCTGATGCGACAGTTAATAGCTTAAGCGTGGAATCTAATGCTCAGATGCCCAGAAAAGACTGGGCAAGCTGTCCAGAGGGTGCTGGGCAGAAAGGTCAGGAAGGGGCAGGTGCCAGGGCTGGTCACAGAGCTCCTCTCCTGACACCTCATGGCAGCGGGTGGCAAGTGTATGCAGTCCTGGAAGCCGGTTCCTTGCTCAGGTTTAATCATTCGGGAGTGAACTGCATGCATTGTTAAAATATCCCGCGATGGGTGAAAAGAAGAGCACAGTCTCCCGGGAGTCTGAAAGGTCTCTGCTTCCGCCTGCTTCTAAAGTGGAGCCGGCTGGGGCTGTCTGGTGTAGTCGCTTTTGTAGTCCGACGTGTTTGTGTGTTTTGAAGAAAATGATGTGTGTCCTGCTTTGTAGTTTTGCTCAACATTTAAAAGCACAACGGAGAGTCTTCTAAAGATGTAACCGCCGAAAGAAATACCTGGAGAACAGAGGAGGCGAAGACAGCGGGCTCAGGCAGAGTCCAAAAGCTTTGAGAATGATGTTCAGGCTGAGGGAAGGGGGCGGGGGGAGTGGGGGAGGGGCGGCTTCAGAAGAGCCTGCTGGAGGTACCAAAGCACCAAGAGGAGGCAAGCTGTAAGCCGGTCTAAAAAGTACAGTATTCGCTGGTTCTTCACATACTTTTTTTTTTGGGGGGGGGGCGGGTAGGGGGAAGAGCTAATGACTATGGCTACAGTGGACATTGCGCACTAAGTCTGAGGTCATTAGCAGTTTGCAAGCCTGCATTATCAGATACATGTGTGGGTAAGTACATCAGAAGTCCTGCTCAACAGTCCTGGAATCGCATCCGTGAACCGGACCCACACTTTCAATCACGGCCGCACAGACACGACGAGCCGAGCTCAGAGCCCCGGCAGGCAGCCATGCGCTAGCTGAGCAGAGTGGGCGCGTGCCTGCGGCTCCAGCACACTAGGGAGGACTGCACAGATGCGTGGAGCCTGCAGTCTCACCGCCACCCAGTCTAGCTGAAACAGGGGGGGATCATCGGGTTCACAGAGATAACCTACCTCAAAAATAAATGATGGAGGAGACACCTGATATTGACCTGTGTCCTCTACCAAGGACTACAGAGGCAATCGCCACACACACACACACACACACACACACACACACACACACACACACACTAAACAGAAGTTAAACAAAAGAAATACAGTTGTAGGGGAAGGTTTTCTCAACTTTTTTTTTTCAGCTCTTTTCATTTCTTCATTACTACATTTTTTAAATTGCGTATACGGGCTTGGGAACACGACATGCCCCACTGTGCATGGAGAAAGGACAACGAATGACAGTCAGCACTTGCCTTCCACCGCGTGAGTCCGAACTCAAATCGGCAGGGTCTTACGGCACATGCGCTCCCCACCGAGCCATCTCGTGAGCCCTTTCTCATCTTCTCGGTCAACGACCGCAGAAGCGCAGTGCCGACCAAACTGTAAGACCCAGGCCTGAGATCACAACTGTGTCAAGTGTTTGTTTCATATGCTCGGTATGTGTGGGCAGCGTCTCCCGTCCCTCAAAGCTCGCCCACCCGATTTCTCATTTCCTATGTCGGTTATGAGAAGAATAGCTGTGCGTCCGCGTCTCTCCTTTTCAAACTGCCTCTGTCTACCTTCCGTGTCTGTCTTGGGCTAGACCCCCTTTCTCTACAGTGCCTCTCTTTTAGTTCCAAAAATAGAACATTCAATTTAGGAAGAACGATTAAGTGTGGGGTGGGGGGGGGGCGCATCTGGAGTAAGGGAAGGCATTTCAGCTTCTCTGTTGGGCACGGAAACCCTGGCAGTGCCAGACAGCATCTTCACTGGAGATTCAGTCTCATTCTTAAATATGAGCTTCAGGAAAATCCGGGTCTCAGAAAGCTCTACAAGTTCCCCCCAAAGTCCCCCTGTCAGCATAAAACGGCCCCAGAACACCAACTCAGAGGCTGTTCCGGCGGCTGCGCTCTCTCTAGCGCTTGTGCATGCTTTGCTCCGTAAAGCAGTGCTCAGTGGTTTACGTGATTTCTCACCCAGTAAACATTTATTATCTCCTCAATACTTTGACCTGTCTCCTGAAACCTCGTATACCTGGAGCCCTCTAACTGCTCCAGGGAGCTTTTCCTTTGAGACGACAGTCCTTATAAAAGTGATCTTTACAAACTCGGGAATCAGAACCACCTGGGATGCTGTCCAGAAGGCACTGCTGACCTATTTCTCTTCCAGAGGAGCCCGGTGAAGCGAATGAGCCTGAGAACCGCTAACATAAGGATTCTTCAGGAAGGCATGGCCTAGTTTAGACACTTAAGGACCCTCCAAAGCAGTAGGTCTCTGCAGTGATTGTTATCATCTGGGCAGAATCCGTGGATACTTTGGCTTCTTCTAACTAAAAGAAATGGTTGGGTATTAAAGGCTTCTATAGGAAGAGGCTAGAGACATTGGAAATGCCATACAGTGGACAGGAAATTCACCCATTGCAAAGAATTGACCAACATGGAGTCCCTAGTACCGAGACTGAGAGATTCTTCTGAAGAATAAACACTTGTGGTCCCAGCCTAAAATTCCCAGTGTCCTCCACACAGGAACAACCAGAGGGTTGTTGTTTGGTTGGTTTGTTTTGTTTTAATTGACAGATATCCTCTGCACATAGCCTTCAGTTTGATGAAGATATTTGCAGTGAGGTAGGTCGGTCACGTATGGACAATTCCCAGACGTGACATCATTCCCAGATAAGAGCTTCTACTTTCATGTTATATGTGTGCTGTGATTTCATGTATGTATACTTTATATGTCTATAATCTAGAATCCACATATGACAGAAAACATGTGGTATGCCTTTATGGTCTGGCTTGTTTTATTTAATATGATCACCATCGGTTCCATCTATGTTCCTCCAAATGAGGTAATTTTATTCTTCTTTGTGGCTGAAGCCAACAGCAGTGTGCACAAACCTATCTCCTTATCTATTCACCTGCTGACTGAACATCTTAGCTAATTCCATAATAGTAGTAGTTAGTAGTGGACCAGTGAACATCCTTTGGCTATGGTCCTCAACAGTGATTCCAAAGTAATTCTGTTTTTAGGTTTTTTTGACGCACACCCCCCATAGTAACTGAACTCAAGGGTTTGTTTTCTAATGGCTTGGAATAATGCTTTTCATACTGAATCATTTATTCAGCTTATTGATTTATGGTCAGCATATTTTAATGGAATTAGATAGGATGGAAGATAATAGAATGAGAGAAAAAAAGGAATCTATATCAGAGTCTGCTTCGCATCATAAGGACAAGTGTTCATGAAATTTTCATTTTGGTTTTGTATGTGAGCTTAGTCGTGGTGGGAGAGATACAAAGGAATGTAAGATGTGTGTCCTCTCGCACATTGTCTTATTATGAAGTGTGATAACATGCCCAGACGTGAGTGGTGCCTCCCTAAATATGAAAAAATAAAATAACCAAACTCCTTAAAGGTGGTGCGGGAGCATATAGTCCTGAGACAAGAGGCACGCAGTCAAGGAACTCGCCTGGGTGTGTCCCCACGTGGACTAGGTAGGTGTTAGCAAGGACGCAAGGTGAGCTCTGGGCTTCCCACAGCAACGGGCAATCGTGATTTAGAACGGTGATGTGGCATCAGTTTGAAAGTTCCGGAATATCTGAAAGAGACAGACAATGTCAAGTGTAATGAGAACAGGAAATGTAGAATGTTTCACATATTCCTAGTTGAAAGTGCACATTAATATGCATATCTTTGGAAAGCATGACATACTAAAACTAAGTGTTCACTTATTTTAAGATCCACTAGTCCTACTCAGAAGTATTTCCCTAACAGGACTGCCCGTGTACCACTAGATGCAGAAGAATGACCATTTCGCCACAAGTTACAGCCTCATGTTAAAAAACTATCCAAGCCGGGCGGTGGTGGCACACGCCTATAATCCCAGCACTCTGGGAGGCAGAGGCAGGCGGATTTCTGAGTTCGGGGCCAGCCTGGTCTACAGAGTGGGTTCCAGGACAGCCAGGGCTATACAGAGAAACCCTGTCTCAAAAAACCAAAAAAAAAAAAAAAAAAAAAAAAAAACCTATCCAAATGTCCAAATAATAGGACAGATAAATTATTAATGTATTTATACACCAAAATATTACATGGTTGTGAGAACTGATAAAACAACCAAGATTAATATTTCAAAGATAGCCGGGCAGTGGCGGATCACACCTTTAATCCCAGCACTCAGGAGGCAGAGGCAGGAGAATCTCTGCCTCCTGAGTGCTGGGATTAAAGCCTGAGGCCAGCTTGGTCTATAGGGTAAGTTCTGGAATAGCCAGGGCTACACAGAGAAACCCTATCTCAGTAGTAGTAGTAGTAGTAGTAGTAGTAGTAGTAGTAGTAGTAGTAATCCAAAGATAAAGTTGAATTAAATAAGTCAGACACCTAGGATACCATTTAAATAAATGTTAATCTGCGAAAAACAAATTAGACTCATACTTAAAAGACTATAAGAAAAAAAAAAGACTATAAGAGCCATGTGTGGTTGTGGATACCTTTAATTTCAGCCATTGAGGGCCAGAGGTAGACAGATCTCTATGAGTTTAAAGCCAGCCTGTTCTACAAAGAGAGTTACAAAACAACCACAGCTACATAGAAAGACCCTGTCAAAAAAGGAGGAAGGATTAAAAAATAGATGCTATTATTAAAAGGGGGCAATTATTAGCTTTTAGGAAGAGAACTAGCATGAAGGCTGTTAAAAAGATGCCTTGGGGAGGTAATATTTGGGATATAAATAAAATAATTAATAAAAATAAATGTCTCAGATAGGCTGGAAAGAAGGTTCAGAGGGTAAGAGCACTGACTGCTCTTCCAGAGGTCCTGAGTTCGATTCCCAGGAACCACATGGTGACTCGCAACCATCTGTAATGGAATCCGATACCCTCTTCTAGTGCGTCTGAAGGCTGCAAAAGTGTGATCATATAAATAAATAATTTTTTTAAAAAAAAATGCCTTGAATCTCGGGGATGTTAGATAAGTGCTAATCCATTCCTGAGGAATCATACACAATCAAATAGCATCATTGAGGGAAGTCAGGATAGGAGCTAATGCAGCAACTGAAGCAGAGACCATAGAGGAATGTTTCTTCTCATCTTGTTTTCCAGTGACTTGTTTAGCTTGCTTTCTTATGAAGCCCAGGTCCACCTGCCTAGATAGACTGGATTCTTCTACATCAATTAGCAGTTAAGAAAATGCCCACACAGACATACCCACAGGTCAATCTGATGGAGAAAATTTTTCAATTAAGGTTTCTTTTTTCTCCCCCAGGTATGTCAAGCTGAACACCAAGATTAACCATCACAAGTCCACTCCTTGTCACCTTGACACACAAATACAGCTGTAAAACCATAACCCTTTCTTTCTCGTTTACCCCCCACATTCTCATGTCAATTACGATAGAAAACAGTACAACTTTAAATTTTCTACCACCTTATAAAATTCAGTGGTTTAAATGTACAAGTCTTAATCTTAGTATCAATCTCCGGTGTGTGTGTGGGGCGGGGGTGGTGTGGTGTGTGTGTGTGTGTGTGTGTGTGTGTGTGTGTGTATGCGTGTCTGTGGTGTCTGTGGTGTCTGTGTGTCAGTGTGTCTGTGTGTGCTAATCTAAGTATTTAAAGTATCATGGTACATGCGCAGAGGTAAGAGGCCAACCGTAGGTGTCAGCCCTTTCCTTTCTCTTCTACCTCTTCTGCACACCAGAGAGAGCATTTCTGGAACCAGCACTAAATTAAACTGATAATAAAGCTGAGACAAAGAAAGTTCTTTAGAAGAACAAATCAATTGGAAGGCTACAAGTTGTTTCTCCATGCTAAACTAACTCCAAGGGGACGGTAGAAAAAAAGGTTCTTTGGCAAGGACAAAGACACAGGATCGGAGCGAGAGGACAGCAGATGAGACATGTGTAAGTAGGTGAAGGAACAAAACCAGCATGAACCAAGGCACTGACTTTCCCATGACTTTCTCTCTGGTGAGAATACCTGGGTGGTGAGGAGCTCAGGTCAATCTGCATTGCAACAATGAGTTTGACTTTCAGTGAAGAAGTCACAGGAGGTTCTAGAATGGGAGATGCCCCACAAGGCTGAAGACAAACATATTTAAAATGTTGTGGAGTTGTACAATGTACATCTTTGCTGTTCATGGTGGTATCCACTAGCCACATGTGGTGACTTAAATTTGAATTTAAAAAAATTAAATAGAACTTAAAACTCAATTGCCCAGTTGTGTTAACCACATTTCCAAACCTCGTAGCTGCTTTAATGGATGCAGAGAGGAGCACTTACATCTTCACAGAGCATTTGACAGTATAGTACTACATCCTTCTCCATCTCCAGAGAAGAGACCAGGTGCGGTGTCTCAATGGACACAAAAGAGAAATGACCACCTGAGGAAACAAAGGGGCACTCGAAAGCCAAGGGTGCCATCTCCAAAGTTCTTCATGTGGAATCAGAAGCCCACAGTTTCCTTCTGAACCTCATTTCTAGAATGTCAGCATAAAAGATTACACACTCTGTTTGAAACTTGAAAAATCAGTACTTTAATTGATTTACTCATAGCCCAGAAAAAAAAGGGGGGGAATGCAGTTTGTGAGGGTTCCTAGCAAGAGGCCGGGAGAGCCTGATCATTGTCCAAAACCAATCAAGCAATGAGCCATTCCCAAGCATTTTTGAGTCAACCTCTCGGTGCCTTGTGCATAACTGTGAGCAGCAGATGAGTTCCAGAAATATAGAAAAATCTAATAGGCACAAAAATTTCTAATGGAGAAAAAAATATGAGAAGGAAAGCTACAGAAAAGGACCACAAAGAAAGCCTAAGATGTAAACATTTAATAGGAGATGTCATACTTGATACCTTGAGGGATGAGAAACAGGTGAGTGGAGCCACACAATTAAAAAAAATAGAATGAGTTATCAGGAAGTAAAAATGTGATAAAAGTAAAAAAACTAGATTTAATGTTCAGAAAAGTATGAGGAGGAAATCTCCCAAAAAGCTCAAGCAAGCAATAAAACAGGCAAGATGCTGCCACTACTAACAACGACAACAATAATACATAGAGTTTGTTCTTGTGTTTAAAGCTTCTACTTCATGATCTGTTGAATTCAGTGCTGACTCCAGAATTTTTTTGTTGTGATATTATTGTGATTATTATGATTATTATTACTATTATTATTATATTGGCGGCACTGTGAGGAAAGACATCCAGAGAATCAATTTGAAGAGAATAACTTCAAAGGCATAAAAGTTCCATAAAAGAGAATATATGTGGGCAGTGGTTCAAAGAAATAATGGAGGAAAATTCCACAGGACTGAAAGCTGTAAGATTTCAGCTGTAAGAGCATTGTGAATCCTCGGGACTGACAGTGTGAACCAAGATGCACCATCGTGAAATCTGAGGACGTCAGAGGCAAATGAAGTGACCCATCGTAATATTTCAGGGCACACACTACAAACCAAAGACTACCGGTTGTAATTGGTTCACTTCTTCCTATTATTTAAGGCAATTATTTCATAAAGTACAATTTTATTATATACATAGGTGTGCCAGAAGTAAAGCGAGTATTTGAGAGGGAAAGAAAGAGAGAAAAGACAAAGGGAAGGAAGGAAAAAAAAAGAAGGGGGAAAGGAAGGGGTGAGGAGTAGGAGGTGAGCAAACAGAATCAAAAGCAGATGTGCTATATTGAAACCTGAGAGACATGACACAAAGGGTAAGATAATTACCCAGAAGGCATTGCATATGTCAGCTTGGTGAAAAAACAACAAAACAAGCAAACAAACAAAACTCTTCAGGCCAGTAACAGAGGGAGAGTGTCGGATGTGAAGCCTGGCATTAGCTAGGAAGCAAGGCTGTGCATGCAGCTTGCTTTTGAATTTGTATCCCCCATAGCTGAAAGAACTAACTTCTGTTGCAGCCCAACCAGTTCGAGCTGGTTTCTTCAAGACAGTCCTTGGGACAGAAAACCAGGGGCTGAAGAAATCTCTCTGGCCCTTGCAAGTTAAACAAACAGTTAAATAAATAGTTAAACAAATAGTTAAATAAATGAATAGTGAAAGAAAGAAAGAAAGAAAGAAAGAAAGAAAGAAAGAGAGAGAGAGAGAAAAAGGAGGGAGGGAGGAAGGAAGAGAAAGAAAGAAAGAAAGAAAGAAAGAAAGGAAGGAAGGAAGGAAGGAAGGAAGGAAGGAAGAAAGGAAGGAAGAAAGAAAGAAGAAAGAAAGAAAAAGGTGTGGCCACTATTAAACATTCCAAACTTTAGCATCAAAGAGCCGTCAATTTCATCCAGATAGTGATTAACAGTTAATGAATGATTCAGCTCTTTTAAGTTCTTATTTGTTTTTTTCAAAGTCTTTTAAAAATATTTAACTTTTTATTTGTGTGTATGAAATGCACATAAACACAAACATGTGTGTCGGAGTGTATGTGCTTGTGAGCGCAGTGAGAGAGGAGACCAGAAGAGGGCACTGGATCTGGACATACAGGCAGTTGAGACTGCCCAGACACCAAACTCAGTCCTCTGGAAGAACAGAAAGTATTCTTGACCACTGAGCTGTTTCTCGAGGTCTGTACCAGAGCCTTTTAAGTGCTGATACACTCCAGAGAGCCAAGAGAGTTAGGGTATAGTTTCTGCTTTCAACAAGTTCTCTGTCAGTGCTGCAGCAATGGCTCAGTGGTTAAGAGGGTCAACTGTTATACCAAAGGTACAGAGTTCAAATCCCAGCAACCACTGTGGCTTTGGGCCCTCTTCTGGCAACCACTGTGGCTTTGGGCCCTCTTCTGGCAACCACTGTGGCTTTGGGCTCTCTTCTGATGTCTGAAGACAGCTACAGTGCACTAGTCTACATAAAATAAATTATAAAAAAGAAGAAGAAGCTCTCTGTCTTCATGTGTTTCTGAAGATCATTCTAGGTAACATTTCCCCTACTGTGGTCTTCATTTGTTGACCAGAAGATGGTTTATTTTCTTGATATAGGAAGCTAGTTTAGTCCCTGATTTCCTTCAGTGGTTTACGATCACCATGACTGTCTTCTGGTTTAAAATGTTGCTATGACAAAGTTGGCTATTGTCTTACTTTTGAAAGTAATGCATGATGTCGGGCATGATGGGATACACCTTTAATCCCAGCACTCCGGAGGCAAAAGCAGGTAGATCCATGAGTTCTCAGCCAGCCTGGTCTGCAGAGCGAGTTTCAGGACAGCTAGAGTTTTATACACACACACACACACACACACACACACACACACACACACCCTGTCTGGGGCAGGAAGGGAGAAAGAAAGAAATGAGAGAAAGAGACAGAGACACACAGAGACAGACAGACAGACAGACAGACAGAGACACTGAGATGCATATATTTCTCCTAACTGAACTTGAGCGCTTGCAGTTGGTTTTCAGAAGAGAGGGAATCAGGTATGTGCCTGGGGATGACTTCCATTTAACTGAAGCAGTTCGGAGGGTATCATAGAGAGTCTCAAAGTGTGGCTGTCAGCTTCTCGCTGACTTTCTGGATACTTTAGTCAGATTATTTACAAATATACCTCTCATCCTAACTCCCCCTCTATCCCCATTCCCCCTGCTGTCTGTGTATGATGTCCTAGATAACTGAGCCCTGGGCCTTCCTTGATCTCTGTCTGCTTTGCTGGTCAACTTTTCTATTTCATTCATAATCGTAGTTATTTCAACATTCTGCTCAAATGCTTCTCTTTCTGCAGTTTGTTTATGGACTCTGAGTCTCTGTTGAAGTTGTGGTGTGTTTTCTATTTTTCTTGAACATATAAACCATGGTTACTATGATGTCTGTGCAGTGGCTCACACTTGAACCCCTTGTGTATGGGTTTCACATTACTGTCCAATATTTCCCTTGCATTTTGCATCTGCTTGAACCTATTTATTAGCATGCCCACTAGTAATAATTGTGAGTGTCGCACATACACAAATCATGTAATTTGAGACTCAATTGATAGCATTCACTTCTGGGGAGTGTCTTCATTAGGGTTTCCATTTCTGTGAAGAGACACCATGAGCACAGCATCTCTTATAAAGGACATTTAACTGGGACTGGCTTGCAATTCAGAGTTTCAGTCCATTATCATCATGGCAGGAAGCATGACAGCGTGCAGGCAGACACGCGTGCTGGAGGAGTCAAGATTTCTGGAGAGATTGTGCATAGGCAGCTAGGAGGAAGGTCTCAGGGCGGAGCCTGAGCTCGGCACCTCAAAGCCCACCTACCCAGTGACACACTTACTCCGACAAAGCCACACCTCCTAATCGTGCCATATCCCGGAAGCCAAGCTTATTCAAACCACCACAAGGGAGGGTGTACTTCCTTGTGAGAACAGGGCAAGCTGACCTAGTCTAGAACTGTGCTAAGTAGAATCCAGAGTTTAGACTTTGTGGGGCTGGACTACATTTTGGTGTGCCTCAATTCCTCATAGAGTCCTGATGGGAATCAAGGAACCCATTTCCGTAGAGGTTGTGAAATAACCTCTCCCAGCCCTGTGAGAATCTTTACTCAGTTTCTTAGCTTCTGGATTGTGACTTAAAAGTAAGCAGATGATTGTTGAGTCCATGGTTCCATTAAAAACTTAAGAGACAACAGGTGCTGGCAAGGATGTGGAGAAAGAGGATCACTCCTCCATTGTTGGTTGGATTGCAAGATGGTACAACCACTCTGGAAATCAGTCTGGTGGTTCCTCAGAAAATTGGGCATGACACTTCCAGAGGACCCTGTCATACCACTCCTGGGCATATACCCAGAGGATTCCCCTGCATGCAATAAAGACACATGCTCCACTATGTTCATAACAGCCTTATTTATAATAGTCAGAAGCTGGAAAGAACCCAGATGTCCCTCAACGGAGGAATGGATACAGAAAATGTGGTATATTTATACAATGGAATACTACTCAGCAATTAAAAATAATGAATTCATGCAATTTGTAGGCAAATGGTTGGATCTGGTAAATATCATCCTAAGTGAGTTAACCCAATCACAAAAGAATACACATGAATTGCAATCACTGATAAGTGGATATTAATGAGCCCAGAAGCTCTGAATACTCAAGACACAATTAGCTAAGCAAAAGATTCCCAAGAAAAGGGATGGAGAGGACCCTGGTCCGGAAAAGACTAAATCCGGTTTTGTAGGAGAGTACCAGAACAGAGAAATGGTGGGGAGGAGGGGTGATTGGAGAATGGGGGGGAGAGGACTTATGGGACATATGGTGAGGGGGGGGGAACTGGAAAGGGGAAAGCCTTTGGAATGTAAACAAAGAATATAGAAAATAATAAAAAAAATAAAAAAATAGTAAGCAGATGACAGAAAGGGAAAACACATTAGGGAAAGGCAAGTCTTGGGCTAGCCTCATGTCTCCAAGCTCTCGGCTTGTAGGTCCTGAGATCAGCCTTGATTCTGTAGCTCCCAAATGCTTCAAACAGATTTTTAAAAAGCCCTTTCTAGTGTTTTCTTACAAGTTCAAATCTCGAGCTGTTCTTTGTTGGGTGGTTGGCTTTCAGTTTTTTTATTTTGTTTTTTTGGTTTTTTTTGTTTTTTGCTTTTAGGGGCAGGGGTCTCACTCTGTAACCCAGGCTGATCTGGAACTTTCTGTGTATCCCACATTGACACCAGTCTCATAATGGTCTTCCTCCTCAGCTTGCCAACAGCAAGGATTAGAGGAGCAAGTCAGGACACGCAGCCCAGAATTGTTTTGTTTTTGGGTTTCAGAGTTTGTTCAGTGGTTAAGCATACCTACTGTAATGCGGCCAATTGTAGATGAAGCCACGTACAGCTGATCTGATCCCTTAGGCTTCCAAGTATATCTGTGCTCATAAGTGTTTGTGCACACCACACACACACACACACACACACACACACACACACAAACACACACATTAAAATAATAATAAAAAAAATAGTTTGGAGTGATAGAACACACCTTTAATCCCAGCACTCAGGCACAAGAAGCCAGCTGGTCTACATCGTGAGTCCCAGGCCAGTCAGAGTGACATAGTCAGGCCTTGCCTCAAGATAATAATAATATCATTACTAGTAATAAATTTTTAACTACTTTCTTTTTTTTGACAACCTTGGAGAATCAAGCCCAACCTAACTTTCTGGTTTTGCCATTTGTTTGTTTTTCAAACATCTAAGTAGTCAAGGTTTATCTCAGCAGGTAAGAAGACAAAAAGCAGAAAGTAGGTAACTGCCCAGTCCAGAGAGGACACAGTCCAGCCACAATGGCCAAGGTCTTGCTTTTCTAAGAGGAAAAAAAAAAAAAAAACAACTTTCATTTCTTACATTCATAAGAAAGCCTCCATTGTGGAGTACTTTGGCTGGTTGGAGCAGGGTGACCGTGGATAGACTTTTGCATGAGCACCAGGCGCTGTGAGCTCACAAGGATCTCATTCCCTCTTCGTCCACACAGAAAGGACTCTGTCTAACCCAAATCACAGCCCAGCCTTCCTTCCCTTGCTAGTCTCTGCTCTATCTGAGAAGTCGCATCTAGCTGTCAGCTGCATCATAATTTGGGAAAGTGTCAGATAAAATAATCTTTTAATCCCAACTAATGGGCAGACTTAATATTGATTTACAAAAGATGGTTGCTATTAACTTATATATTTAATATTGACTTTATGAAATGTGACGCAATGAAGAGAAACATAAAAATTTTCCATCATTTTGTCATCATTACTTAGTCTATTAAACTGTTTTATGCTGCTGTGAGATTTGTTGAAAATCAGAGTGCCAATTCAGAAATGCAAAGTTCATTGATTTCTCTTCACTTTTATCTGTGTATAAATTCAATGTAAGGGGAAGGTTACTGGCAACTGATTGTGTAATTTAATTCTACTAAATTTTATCTTAAAATATTTTGAGGCAGCAATTTTGAAAAGGGGATGCATTACATTTTAAAGCTAGAACAAATCTTAGTTAACTTTCTCCTGACACATGAATTTCTTTCTTAAAATAAAATTGTATGAAAATACTTCACTTTGCATATGAAAACCTAGACCCAACTTCATGTTAATGAGAAGAAATAAGCAAAAATAAAGGAAAAAAAAGATACTTTAAAAACTATAATGTGAAACAGTTCATGGTGGCACACACCTTTGGTCCTAGTACTTGGGAAGTAGAGGCAGGCAGATCTCTGAATTCAAGGTCAGCCTGGTCTACAGAGTGAGGTATAGAATAGCCTGAGCTACACAGAGAAACTCTTTAAACATCCCCACCCTGCCAAAAGAAAACCTACAATGTCAAGCCACTCTGAGTCAAGATAAACTGAGATGTTGTCATATGCCAAGCAAGCAAACAGCCATGTTCTCCTCAAGGTACCTGCTGTCCTGAGTTAAGTACACGGCCAGAAACAGAGAGTGATGGGAAGACCAAAAGAATAATTTTATCTAAGAAACTCAGAAGGGAATTAAAAAAAATAATAAATAAATAAATAAAAGGAACTCTGGAACTCCCAGGGGCTGGAGAGATGACTCTGCAGTTAAGAGTCCTGGCTGCTCTTCCAGCAGTCCTGAGTTCAATTCCCAGGAACTGCATGGTAGCTCACAACCATATGGGATCTGATGCCCTCTTCTGGCACGCAGGTGTACATTCACATAGAGCACTGAGATACACAACATAAACAAATCTCTAAAAGTGGGGGTGGGGGTGGCCTGGGCTGGAGAGATGGCTCAGCAGTTAAGAGTACTGAATGCTCTTCCAGTGGTCCTGAGTTCAATACCCAGCAGTCACATGGTGGCTCACAACCATCTGTAATGGGATCCGATGCATTCTTCTGGTGTGTACAGTGTACTCATATAAATAAAAATAAGTAAATCTTTAAAAAATAAAAAAGGAACTTGGAAAGGAATTTGTGTTAGAGTTAGCCAATGGGAGGAGAAAGGTTGAAATTATTGGGACAAAGTTCACAAAGGGCTGGAGATTTAGCCTGGGGATAGCTTTGGAAAGTCAGAATATACTAAACAAAGGGACTGGACATTATGTGACAGAGAGCTTCGAATGTACCAAGGGAGAAGAAACGTGATCTGTTTGATTTTTCAGAACACAACCAAGGGAGTGGCTAGAGAGATGGCTTGGCATAGGGGTCAGGAAAGGACTCTTAATTCCAGCACCAAGGAGGTTGGAACAAGGAGATTCCTCCGGCTTGCTGGCCTGTCAGTGGAGCTGAATCAGGAAGCTCCCGGTCCATTGAGAATGTCTGTATCAAATGAGAGATGGAGGGTGTACCGGCTGGTTTTGTATGTCAACTTGACACAAGCTAGAATTACCTCAGAGAAAGGAGCCTCCCTTGAGGAAATGCCTCCAAGAGATCCGGCTGTAAGGCATTTTCTCATTTAGTGATCTAGGGTGGGAGAGCCTAGGCCATTGTGGGTGGTGCCATCCCTGGGCTGGTAGTCTTGGGTTCTATAAGAAAACAAGCTGAGCAAGCCAGGGGAAGCAAGCCAGTAAGGAACATCCCTCCATGGCCTCTGCATCAGCTCCTGCTTCCTAACCTCCTTGAGCTCCAGTCCTGACTTCCTTTGGTGATGAACAGCAATGTGGGAAGTGTAAGCTGAATAAACCCTTTCCTCCCCAACTTGCTTCTTGATCATGATATTTGTGCAGGAATAGAAACCCTGACTAAGACAGAGGGTAAATAAGAAAGACATCCCAAGTCATCTTAACCTACACATGAACCCTTGCACACATATGTGCAAGTACAGGTGCACACACACACACACACACACACACGAACAATACAAGAATACAATTTTGTCAACATTTTACATTGGCGATAGAATAAGGATATTCTGGTGGCTGGAAGCAATACAAATGTCTAGATAAGACAGTCTTGAACAGTGGCATCATTATCTGTGCGCATCTATCTCTTCCACAGATACACACCCGAAGGATCTAATTTAAAGATGGATGGTGAGGAAAAACAAATAATTTAAGTTAAATAAAATGGTTAGGTGGTGAGTCCCTTACCACAGATAAGAGATAAGGAGGATTTACGAGGGGAAGGGGAAGTGATGAGTCCCAGATGGGTCCTCTGAGTGACATTCAGAGAAAAAGTTTTGATTCTGGACGTCTGTGAAATGGCTGACCAACACTTCCTTTCTCCAGAGATCGCTTTAGCACACTCCCTTGACTATTGAAAGACTCTCACGGTTTTATGTGATTTTTTTATGTGATTCCTACGCACTGGCCATTCTCCATGTCTGAGCAGATTGGATACCTAGGGAGATGCAGGAGAAGCTTGATGATAGCTCATTTGGAGAAGGAAATTACTTGTCTTCTTCTTCTGAGTCCCTGACTTTTCTAGGTCTGTGAAGGAGTTCCGCTGCTGTGCTGATTAAAATAGAGTTTGTACCAGCGAAACGTTGGGTATCACTTCAGAAAACACAGGATTACTGTCTTCAGATACTAAGTCTAGAATTGGCTGTTCAAGGATTGATATGCTTTTCAAGTGGATGGCCCCAGAGTCAAAGCAGTTCATTGCCATTTCTATCTGTAATGATCCTTTTTATCCCCATGGTGCAAAGATGGCTCTGTTATCACCAGACATTACATCCTTATGACTCCATCCCAGCCAGTAATAAGAATGCAAAGGGAGTGGACATATGCATTCTGTCTGTCTGCTTCTGAGCTATGAAACAATAATACACACAGCCCCCGTTCCACAAGCCCTACACAAGATGTTTCTTTTTGTTCAGAATTATGACAAATGACCATGCACACATGCAAAACAGTCTGGGATATTAAGTTATTTCACCAGGTATATTGGTGTCAGAATAAATTGTGATTTGAAGGAAAAGAATGTATGGTATGGCTACAGAACTAACTGAGCCTGCCAGTCAATTTTCCATTGAAATACAGGAAGTAGAGTATATCTGTATGTACTATAGGGTGTATTGATCATTTCGAGATACAGGTACTAACAAATAGAGAAATGAAGGCTAAGGAATTCCAAGGGTAGAGGATCTCCCGAGAATAGAGGTTAGCTTGCTACCACAGGTGCCGTTCTTCCACCCCCACACACCCCACTTTAATTTTTCTCTTTCACGGGTGAGATGAAGTGCTTAGGGTTCCAAGACAATATTGATCCACAAGTCCACATTCGAAGAGGACATCGCAAGCTTCACAACTGTTACTGGAACAAATAGTGGAGATGAAACTCTGCTACTGATGGAATACAGAGGTGGTACAGTTTACTTAGCTTTAGTAGAGACTATAAGAACAGCCCAGGTCTAGGACACATGTTGATTCTTAATTCTAAAAGTGTTTCTATATACCAACTAGATCCTTTGTAAGGGGACTTCATAGCTTCTGCAATCAAGGCATGGAGCATGGTGTCCACTTCCCAAGCTTTGAATCTAAGTTGGCCATGGGAGCAGTTGGTTGTGCTTGATAAAATATTGTGAATGTGCCAAGCTCATAACATAGAAGACATTCTGCATGGTCCCTCTTGTAAATTTGTCTCCTCTGTGTGAGTGAATCAAATGAATGATGAGAAATCCAAGATCCAATCACTTCCATTGGCCTAGCCTATAACTAGTCTATGTGAGTAAGGTCATCTTCACCACATTAGGTTCCAGGTATCATTCTAGCCATCTTTCTGGTTACATGTAAGTGTTTATGTGTGTGAGCACATGTGTCATGACCCCTGTGTAGATGTCAGTGGGCAACCTGCAGTAGGAAGTTTTCTCCTCCCAAGACGTGCATGCTGAGGATATAACTCAAGAAATCAAGCTTTGCAGAAGAGCTTTTGCCTTCTGAACCATCTCATTAGAAGAACCCTGACCAGGTCTTCTAAACAGACTTGGGCCAAAAGAACTACCTCCATAGTTTGTGGAGTTATGAGCAATAAAATTGATTGTGGATTGGAACCAATAATCTGGGAATTGTGTATGATGAAATTTGAATTCCCTAAAATAAAGCCCACTTTGGACCACACAACTATCTATAATTATTAGGGGATTACACTTATGTTTTAGCTGTACCTTAAGGAGAATTGCTTTTGTCAGCTGTGAATGAATTCTCAACTGATAAAGTTTGGTTAAGAAGATAGAGAGGAGACACTGCCAACAGGTGAATTCCTTAGGAGGCCTCTGTGATTTAGGAACTGCCAATGTGGGTTGGGGATTTAGCTCAGTGGTAGAGCGCTTGCCTAGCAAGCACAAGGCCCTGGGTTCGGTCCTCAGCTCTGTTAAAAAAAACTGACAAAATAACAAAAAGACAAAAAAAAAAAAAAAAAAAAAAAAACAAGGTAACAGGAACTGCCAATGACATGGCAAAGTAACTCTCCAAGTCCCTCCAAGGACCCACAAGCTAAGGGCTTGTCTCCCACATCTTTGCACCATTAGATGTCATGGAAACTTTAAGAGGCAGGAGCTAATCAAACGAAGTTCAATTGTGAATTGAAACTTTGGCTCATAGGACTCAGGAAGTTGATCAGAGTTTTCTAGCTGAGGAAATTTGCAAGACTCAAGGAGTTCAGAAAGTGTCACTATTCATATAATCTATTCTTCGAGGCTGTATAGGCAGCAAACAATTGCTGGGGAGGAGGTGGCTTTCAGTGGATGTGTCCACAGGTTGGACAGGAGGGCCCCAGCTTTCATGAGTTCCATAAACACTTCTGTAAGATTGGGCTGTATGTAAGCCTGTGGGGCATTCTCTTAATTCGTGGTTAATTTGAGGGGGTCAAGTTTGTTAGGGGTAGGGACACCTATTGTGGTCACCGAGAGAGTGATGAGCTTTTTTTGGTGACTCAGTCACCTTTGGGTCACCCATGTCCCTATAAATAACCTCTCATCCATGCTACTGTAAGTAATCCTAAGATTCACTGTTTCTCCAAGCTACACCTGGTAAAAATCATTTCTTGGGTCTGTCTTCAGTGCCTTATCTAGAAGTAATACAACACAATTGATACCCAAATAGTTATCCGACAAGGACTATACACAATTCAGGGAGAAGTAGTTAAGCAGTCCTTGCAATGGGCAGTAAGATATACAATATAGAGGCTGATATGTGTGAAGGTAGAACATCCAGGAGCAATCTCAATCTGGATACCATTCCCCATGTGGTAAGAGATGGTGTGCTGGCTGGTTTCGTGTCAATTTGACACAAGCCAGAGTCATCAGTGAAGGGGGATCTTCAATAGAGAAAATATTTTCTTAAGATTGGGTTGTAGGCAAACCTGTGGGGGCATTTTCTTAATTAGTGGTTGGTTTAAGAGGGTCCAGCCCATTGGGGACGGAGAGAGACACCCTGGAATGGAGGTCCTAGGAGCTATATATAATAAAGGAGAAAGAGCAAGCCAAGGGGAGCATGCAAGCAAGCAGCACTCCTCCGTGGAGTTTGCATCAGCTCCTGCCTCCAGGTTCCTGCCCTGTTTGGGTTCCTGTCCTTGACTTACTCCAATGACGGTGCTGTGGGAGTACATGGCAAATAAACCCTGTCTTCCCCAACTTGCTTTTGGTCGTGGTGTTTCATCACAGCAATAATAACCCTGATACCAGTGACTTTCCTTCTTAGTGTACTGGCAGCTGCATGACCCCTGGTGTGGATGAGAAGATATGCCAACTAGGTCAAGCTCTGTGCTGGAACAAAAATCTTTATGAGGAATCAAAGAGTAGTCATCTTCCTCTATGTCATTTGAGATGACATTCCTCCTTAATAAATGGGGCCTGCCAAATGAGTATCAGGACAACCCCTGAAAGGCCAACAAACTAGAGAATAGATTGCAACCCAAAGGCAGTACATGGAAAGAGTTAGAAGGTCTCTGCAGCCAGTTGGGTGGCCTCTGCTCTAGGTGGTAAGACATGTAACCAAGGCTGAGCTGTCTCCATAGAAAGGATTTGCCTTTGTAAGGCAGGAGATGTGGCTGATATCTCCTGCTTTAGCTTCTCATTTGCCAGGGGAAATGGGCAAATTTGGGGGAGAAAATATGGGGGAGAAGGGTGGGTGAGATGAGGTTGCTGTTTTGCTGGTTTTGTTTCTCACTGTGGACAGCGCATAAGAGGAAAGGCACATAAAATGGGTCTGTGCTAAGGAGCCCTTGCAAGCATCCAAAAACAGTGAGGAGGGAGAGAGCAGGGTGAGAGTGACAGAAGTCACCCTGAAATTAGACTTTATCACAATGAAAGGGGAAATTCCGGATTCACCATGGAGATAAAGGCTTTGATAGAGGTTCGGTACAGGGAATGAGGATAACCAGGGGATACTTTGCATCTGGACTGCTAAACTTGGGGATAACTTCAAAGCAACAAATAAAAGGACCCTCACAGCTGGCCTTGTGAGACTGTAGAACATGGGGGTGAGTAGATGAGACTGGCTGCTATTATGGAAATCAACAAACTTGGTAATGTAGGCACTCACTACATCCTACAACAAGGCTGAGTAACCTAGGACGATACATTGGAGACCAGTCTTGATGCACTGGTGCATGTGAGCCACTACAGACACGTGGTTATCACTGCCTGGGGGCCCAATAAGGAGAGGAGGAGGAAGAGGAAGGAGGAGGGGAAGAAGAAGAGGAAGAGGTAGAAGAAGAGGAAGAAGAGGAGGAGGACAAGGAGGAGGAAGAAGAAGGAAAACAGGAGGAAGGAGGAGGAGGAGGAGGAGGAGGAGGAGGAGGAGGAGGAGAAGGAGAAGGAGAAGGAGAAGGAGAAGGAGAAGGAGAAGGAGAAGAAGAGAAGAAGAAGAAGAAGAAGAAGAAGAAGAAGAAGAAGAAGAAGAAGAAGAAGAAGAAGAAGGTGGGTAAAGAAAGTTCAATTCAGCTGAGACTGGTGTGTGTGTGGGGGGGGTAGTGCTTTAAGCCATGTGGTGAAATACGAAGTGAAGAGGATCTGGTCAATCTGAACAACTTAGACTGACATATAAATATTTGTTGACAGAGTGCTAATGAAATCAGCAGGGCATGAAAGGGAAAGTTCATGCTGGCCCATCCAGGTTAGTCAAAAGCAAATGTGCCAAGATTTGTGTCGAGCTGGAGCTTCTAGGGGAACGTGTTGCAAGAGGCAAAATTCAACACTTGGAAGTCTTTCAAGCCTGAACAACTAACAGTTCACCCAAGAGGTGAAGCAGTGAATAAAAGAGCAGGTCAGTTGTAGAAGAGTAAAGTCTCATGGGCACTGGCAGCCATTCCCCCGCCCCCCAGAGTATGCTGTGTGCTTTTCTCCCCTGCAAGAATGTATACTAAGGATAGAAATTTTTGTTTTTAATCCAGAACTGGTCCCTCTTAGAATCCGAAGGTGGTTGATGGAGAAACAGTAAGCACAGTGTCAACTCAGACCCTTTCCAACACAGGGAGCAAGCTTGAGCAGCAGGCGAAGCTAACAAAACCATGGTCCCATTCCTCCTGGCCCCTGGATAGGCTGAAATAGCACAGTAACCTGTCATGGGTGAGAAGTGAGGCATCCCACAGCAGCACCCCGGAATGAGGAAGCAGGATATCTGAGAGAGAGAGAGAGAGAGAGAGAGAGAGAGAGAGAGAGAGAGAGAGGCTGTGGTTTACAGAGAGCTGAAGAAGACTGCACGTCCTCATCCATGTCACTCTATACAGCACTATTGCTGTAATGAAATCACTGATAGAGATGCTGTTATCTCTTTGTACTAGCTGGGCCTTCCTGGTGTGTGATTTCTAGTGTTCCCCCCCAGCTGCCGAATGTCAAGATTAGTGCCTGTTTGGAAAAGATGGAAGTGGCTCTTCAGAGCTTCTTCCCACCCTCCTCTGTAAAAAGGTTTTGTCGTATGGACAGGATAGGGTTGAACTCACTGTGTCTTGTGGGTATGGAAGAACATTAGGAAGAAGAGTCGAAACAGCAGTTAGAGGCCAAATGAAAGCACCAGGTAGAGATGAAGAAGCCATTCCCAGAAGCATCAATGAAGGTGGTGAAGATGCCACTGCCGGCGATGGGTTTTCTTCATGAGAGTGGAAACTGCGCCCGGGGTGTCTGAAACTAGCATCTTCTCTGCTGACTAGACAGTGCCTAGTCCCATGCTTTATCGGGTCCAAGTCTGATGTCAGATCCCTGGTTAGCATCCTCCGTGCACTTCAAAAGCAGTTTACATAAGATCCTAACTCTATCACAGGGCTCAGCACCCTATCCTGTATGCTGTCTCATCTGAAAGCCACATTCTTGCTTCCTTTTAGCCTTCCTTTCTTCCTTCCTTCAGCTCACCCCAGACCAGGTTCTCGGCAGCAGCTGCTCCCCGGCTCCACCTCGCCCTTCCCCGGTATTTCTACATACTTGTTTCTGCATCTTCTCATTGTTCAAAACCAAACCCACGGGTAGCTTGGAAAATGACTATTTATTTAAAAATTTTATTTAACTCTTTGGGAATTTCATACGGTCTATTTTAATCATGTTCTTTTCCACCTCCCAGTTTTTCCTAGCTCGTCTCCCCTGCCATCCAACCAGCTTCCGGTTCTTTCTCTCTTAACAATAACAACAACAACAACAAGAGATACTAAAACTATATAGGCCAATTTGTGTTGGGCAACTTCTGAGAGTGGGTCCTGCCCTGGCATGTTGTTGATATACCAACTGCCACTCCATGAATGAAACTGATTTTCCCTCTCGCAGCAGATGTTATTTTCAAAAAAGCTTCTTGGCTCAGAGTGGGACTTGGTACCTACTTACCAGCCTTTGTTCTGGGAGGAACTCTGTCTGCTTTGGGCTTGTTCAGGTCTTCTTCATGCTGTCACGGCTTCTATGAGTTTATTCATGTATCCATCCTGCTGTTTCTGGATGCTGTTCTCTTAAGGTCGTTCACCACCTCTAGGTCTTACAGTCTTTGCATCCAACTCTCTTCCACAGGAGGGATGGGATAAGACACCCTGTTCAAATCAAGGCTGAGCTCTGAAGGTGGCTCTACCTCCCTGATTCTCTGCTCATTAGACTGATTTATATTATCCACAAAATTTATGAGTCTCTGGGCTTGTATGCTTCTGTATTTGTGTATTATTTCATACATTAGAATTTGAGTAAAAGAATCTAGTTTGTCTCTTCAATACTATGTCTTCAGTGCCTTAAAGAATATGACAATGACTATGATGATGTAAAGCATCAATGCTTCCCTATACCTTTGATTGGTGTTTCAGGGTCTGAACTGTTGGCTGTTTAGTCTTAACATTGACTATCTATATTGACTATCAGTCAATAGCTACTCCTAATCAGTTGTTGACAGTCTGGGAACTAATCCTGCATAGGAATTTTTAAAAAGGTATTTCTTAGAAAATAGAACCATGTGACTGGTCAAGCAGGCCGGGTGAATTTGTATCATTTACAACTTGATCACCTAAGGCTAGTAGATGCTACACTGTGGGGTTCTTGAGATCTGTTGAGGCCCTGGTAAATGTAACAGGCCCCACTCTAAGTAACATGAACTGGTATTCACCATCAACTTTTGTGTGTAATTTCCAGAACTCTGTAGAACCTTTGAAGCCTTTAGGTAGAGCTTGGGTTGAGAGTCCTTGTTCTACTCAGTGAGTAACAGAGACAGGGACAGGCTAGGAGATTTCAGTGAACACACCAGAGAAGGTTGAACAAAACAAAAGGAAGAAAATATTCCAGGTGGACCAGGGCATAAAGGGGGAAGGGGATAAGTGAGTAGAAAGGCCAAGAACAACAAAAAATAAGTAAGAAAACAAAAAAAAGAAAGCAATGAGGAACCTTGGGCAGAACAATGGGATGTCTTGCGTGCTACCTTTGGTTCATTGCTGCGGATATGGAATTTCTAAGGAAGAGAAATTATTCTTTGCATACATAGATAAAAGAGTTAAAAACAAACAAACAAACTCAGAGGCCAATTACAATACAATCATAAATATGCATGTCTCAGTCAGTGTGCTATGGCTGTGAAGAGGCATTGAAAATATGAGCCTAGAAGTTAGTGTGTGCTTTGATGATCCAACACCATGTGGTTGTGAGTTCTTCTCTGAAGATGCCAACAGATCCAAGTTTGTTAGAAAATAGAGTGGGGACTTTTCACTCACTCCCCATGCAGGGTTCTTTTCCCTTCAGTGAAAAGAACTGTGTCCTACTAGGTTTGAAGGAATTTGAAAGAAGCCCACGGTGTCACCTAGTCTTGTCACAGAGGTCAGCATGGTGGGATGACTCCGTGGGCGTTAGAATTAGGTTAGACTAAGGGGGAGCTGCTTTGTTACTTGGTAAAATTTTCATAGTGACTCACATCCGGAAAGCAGGCCTCGGCTCCTCTGATGTTCGCCATAGTCACCAGAGTTATTAATTCTTTCAGCGCATGTTTATAGACCAGCGATTATAAGGAAAGTGTTGTCCAGATAAGGAAGGAACAAAAACCAGTATCCATCCTCTGTCACGCTTCATAAAGTTGGGAAATTGCATGTAGGATTTTTTTTCCTCAGAATCTACTTTTATAACTTCCCTAATGTGATCCTAGTCATTTTATTTCACCTAAGGTGTTTTTCTCTCTTTGACTTCCTTTATTTGCATTAAAAATAAGATCCATTGCCACATATGTACAACCATGCTTCAGAAGACAGGATATAGTGCTGTTCACACACAAAATTGTATGACCTAGTGACAGAACAGTTTCCTATGTTCAAGACAATCTATGTCTATACAACAAAACATCCACAGAAGGATGGACTAAATCTTTGTCAGTCACTAAGGGACTCTAGTCTGTGCTTGTCTAGTAATTTAAGGATGTTTGCTTCTGGGCTGGAGAGATGGCTCAGCGGGTAAGAACACTAACTGTTCTTCCAAAGGTCCTGAGTTCAAATCCCAGCAACCACATGGTGGCTCACAACCATATGTAATGATATCTGACCACCTCTTCTGGTGTATCTGAAGACAGCAACAGTGTACGCATATATAATAAATAAATAAATCTTTAAAAAAAAAAAGGATGTTTGCTTCTTTACCACAGACTAGGAAGATATTTAAAATGGGTGTTAAATGTGTCAAATGAAGTGCTAATGTATCCGCACTAGATATATTGTATCCACAGCTATAATTACGACTGTATCGATGCTGCTACATCCCACACTGGGAGCCATTCCCTTTATCTTTCTCCTTCACATCCAGTCAGCTCTCACAGCGGCACCATCCTGATATGGTCTCAACATTGTCCTTGCCTTCCTGTTTCTATTGCCTTTTGGCTGGTGGAATTTAGTTTTGTCTCCCCCTCTCAGACGACTTGTGCAACCATGGGCCTGCTAGTTTGGACAACTGTATAACTAGCCATGCCTCCTGCTCCCATACTTGAAGCAGTGGCTCATGGGACCTCAGTTTTCCTCCAGGGAAAGCACGATGCCGCCTGGGCAGTCACACCTCTGTAACCTTACTTCCACTGCGTCCGCACCCGGAAGTATTTGTTAATCCCACACACCTTCCAGATCCAATTTGTCCTTCTAACCACCTGAAAGGCTACTTGTGCTTACTATAAACGGATTTTTACCTTCTCTCATCTCTTCTGTAGTGTGTGGTTTCTAGTGTACCAATTATTTATATTGAAATGTATTTGGGCAACAGTATAGAGTCATAGTTTCAAGCATAAGAACTGAGACCAGTGAGTTGTAGTGACCTAAGTATCTTGAACAGGAAAAATTAGCATGGTAAGCAATAAATATTAGTCATTTTGTGCTATTAATATTGTACATATCTTTAATTCCCATAGCAAAACTGAGCCTCGATGATAATGATCTTGTAGTATTAATGATACCTCTCTTAATACTTGACCTGGCAACACTTTATGAGATTCACGACTCAGAATCAATTGCTTCAAAACTGATTTCTTTATAGGCTTTGCTCTGACCTCATGTTGTAAGAGTCAAGAGATGCATGAAACCACATGGGCTGAGACTGCCATGTGACTTCAGCATATAGTTTTACTCAACTTCTGATAAGTGTTGATTAGATCAACAGTTTTCAAGTTGAGATACGTGTGTATGAATAAAACCATTTTTATTAAGTAATATGGGTTTGTCAGTACAGTTAATAACGCACTATTGCACGCTCTCATACCAATGGTGCCAATGAGCATGTTAAGAGCTGCTTTGAAGTGCTTCCCTAAGGGCCCCTTATCTTGCCAAACGTTTGCATCATGATTGATGAAAAGGATAAAATTCTATTTGAGGATCTCCAATTGCTTGGCTAGATTGCTTCCCATTCTGCTGATTGGTGCTACTGAGACTGGCAGTGGCTCAGCGCACATCCTGCGCCAGTACAGCTATGTCTGAAAAGGGAGGGTTGACTACACACAAGCATATTCCCAAGAAGTCCAGAATTTCCCTAAATGACTAGTGTTGTTTTAACTTATAGGTATTCAGACTATGCACCCAATTAGATTCTCCTATTGGCTGGGCTCAAGAAAAATAAAGGTAAATTTGTGGATTTGCCCAGGCTTTAAAATTCCTTCTTGGCTTCCCTTAATTCATTTATTTCCTGTTTATTTCTAATCCCAGCCTCCTTGTTTGAATATCTGTTCTTCTAAGGCTCAAGTCTGTTTTCAAGCTAGACAGACAATAGACATACAAGTAACTTTTACCACATTCACACATAGCTGTTAAGTTTGAGGCCTGCTGAAAATGGAAGTACCAGGCCTTTGGAGGGAGCCAAACTTGGGTATGAATTCCAGCTTTGAGACTTGATAACTATGGACTTTGAACAAGTTCTTTAACCTTTTTGAGTTTCCTCTCTGTGAAATGAGGATAATAATCCATAATTCACAGAGATGTCTTGGGGATTAAATACAATAACTCAAGTAAATTACTTTGCGCGTAGTAGGCATTCAATAAATGTCAGTTTCCTTCTTCTCTCTGTTATTAATGCTTATTAGACTATATTAAAAACCAGAACCAGCCTGTGATAATGCAATCCCTTATTAAATGTTTAAGCCAAATAACCAACTTCCCTCAGGGGGAAGAGAAATGTTGAGTTTGTTTCTTTTGGTAAACTTATTTATTAGTATTTTTCTTGAGTTTTATTTGGTTTCAAAGTCCACACTTCAGCTACTGTTTATTCCACAAAAACGGCAATTTATATTCTCTTTGCTGGCATTGAGTTGAGGTCTTGCAAATTCCCTACTATCTCGACTTTCATCTATTAGAGATCATTATTCATTATCTTAGCAGCCCGATTTTATTTACTAGCTACGTCATATAACAAAGTTTTGCTCTCAACAGTTTTCCCGGGGTCTAAGGATTTGAGAAAACCAAGTTTACTACCGCAGCGTCACCGCGAAGGCGAACGAAGGGTGGGGCGGAGGGATCCACACCGTCTGAGTGCTTTCGTGTTAATTTTACAGTCTTGTATTTAAGTGGAGCCACGTTTTCCTCAAGGACGCAGCATAAGAGAAGCAGACAAGAGCCAGAGCTAGTCTCTCTGCGCCTTTAAGAACTGGAGACTGGGTCATAGCTCCGCCCCCTTCCCGGCCCACCTCTGAACTCTGATTGACAAGACTCCCGGGCTAGGAGGAGCTGAAGGAGGCCGAGGAGGCGGCGCAGGGTGGAAAGTAGGGGGAGGAGGAGCCCATTTTCCGGACTAGCCAATCAGAGAAAGAGGCGGGGCTCAGGCGCCCTCCTCCCTCCTCTGACCCCCGCCTCCTGGCCTCTCCGCCCCCTCCCCCTTCCCTCGGCCCCCCTCCCCTCTCCTTCTCCTCCTCCTCCTCCTCCTTCTCCTCCTCCTCCTCCTTCTCCTCCTCCACCTCCTCCTCCTCCTCCTCCTTCTCCTCCTCCTCCTCTCAGGCTGTGGTTTTTCTGTATATGTTTCTGGAGTCCTGAGCCTGGGCTAAACAAAAGCAGGAGGCTGACGGGGCTGCTGGAGTTTGCAGAGACACGGAGGAGGAGAGAGCTTGGGCTTTGCCTGCCGCCACGACTGGGGGAGATCTGGCTTCTGCTACAGCCCACCCCCTTTGAGATCACTCTGGCCCGGAGTGGGGGTGGGGGGCAGCGGGGGGTGGGGGGGAAAGTTTGCATTGCAATCCCCCTGCCTTCCTCTCCTTTCTCCCGATCAATGCATATTTGCAAAAGGATTAAGCCACAGATTTAAGCGCCGGGAGCTCATTTCTGCCTTGCAAAGGAGATCGGACTGAAAAACCCAAAGGCAGCTCTGATTTCTTTTCGCCAAGTGGGAAGGTGGTTTATTTTTCTTGCTTTTTTGGAGTCAACACCCTTCCCCACCAGCCCTTATCCCCACCCTCACCCCGCAACCCCTTCACGCCCCCCTCCCCCTCCCCCTCCTCCCACCATCCTCTAAAGAGGCAAAGAGATTTTTTTCCCCCTTTTGGTCTTTTTTTTTTTTTTTTTTAAACCCTGGTCCCTGTTTATCCTGAAAAGGATTTGAAGACAGCTTGAAGGATAAAAAGCCTCGGTGCTTCCCAGGCGCCGAGCCGAGGAGCCGAAGAGGAAGAGCCGGGGCTGCCGGAGCCTTCAGAGATGGACGAACAGCCGAGGCTGATGCATTCCCACGCTGGGGTCGGGATGGCCGGACACCCCGGCCTGTCCCAGCACTTGCAGGATGGGGCCGGAGGGACCGAGGGGGAGGGCGGGAGGAAGCAGGACATCGGGGACATTTTACAGCAAATTATGACCATCACAGACCAGAGTTTGGATGAAGCGCAGGCCAGGTGAGATGGAGGCTTTTCTTTGCCTTTCTTGTTTTTTTTTTTTTTCCCCTCCCTCTCGCAGGGGGAAACAATGGGAACCGAATCACCACAGCGCTTTCTTCTAAAATGTTGTTTCTCTTCTCATTTTGACAAACAACTCTATGGCGGAGGAGTAAAATTTAAAGAAGCGTTGTTATCGAAAGTGTGATCGCCCGTGCCGAGATGTGGCTGTGTGTAGATAGATATTGTGCGTGTGTGTCTGTTAGAGGTATTTGTATGAATACACAAAAACACGCAGCCACGCCGAAAATACTGCCAACTAATCCGAAAGCGGCCCTCGGCACTTTTTTACAGCTTTAAAAAAGTGTATGAAGGAAGCAGAATTGTCAAGTTCCGAGCCGCATTCCATGCCTTCGGTAGTTGAGGGACTTCGGAACATGACAAAATAAAAAATGTGTCCCAAGAACACTTTATTTGCAGATCCATTGACTCCTAAGCTAATTCACCAAGTTTGATTTTTTTCTTCTTCACTTACCCTTCCGTAATAATAATAATTATTATTTGTTCTTTTTTTTTTCTCACTTCCCACCCCAAACAAACAAACACAAAAAAACAAGGTAGCTCTGCACTAGTAGACGTCAGATAGTAAGAAAATACCTTGCCTTCACTCAGTTCTGTTTTTAGAAAAAGGAAACGGGAAGAAAGGAAAGACAATTTTGCTTTTGAGGGCTGTTTGTTAGTTTTAAGAGACTCCGATTTTTAGTTTAACTTTATTGTCTCTTATTTGAGTTCCTGTTCTCACCTTCTCAGGACAGAAGCACTTATGTGTGGTCCTTTATAAAGGGGTGGGAACAAATACCAACCATGTTTTCTGCCCCATGCCTCTTCCAGGATCACTTAAAGTGCTCCTAAATTGAAATGAAAGCTGATGGCTTTTATGTATTTCAGTAGGACAGGGTATGAAGAAACATAATTATGAAACTGGGACTTCCTTAACTGAACCCACCACCAGGTATACATAGTTCTCGACTGTAGGATTTTTATAGCAAGTCCTCCTTCAAAATGAAAACACGGGTTAAGTGGCAAAGCCACTAACAGCTTGCCCAAGGCCCAACTCAGTTAGGAAGGATTAAAAAAAAATCTAATGGCCACATATGTCTACACAATCGCCCAGCTTTGTTAAATCTCCGAGCACTTTTCTGTTTTGCTTTGGGATTCTTTTAAACATATTACAGAGTGAATGGACCTTATGTGACTTAGTTACGTGGATAACAAGTAATGTTGATTTTATGTAAGAGAAACAGCCTTGAGAAAGTAAGAGGAAGCTGCTAAGAGCACGCATGCAATGAATTACATTCATGTTAGCTGCGAACACATGGAGCATGTAAACTTAAGTGCTAAGGCTTAGGACGCCTGAAAAACTTGAGACTGTTAAGACCCCCCCCAACTATTTTCATGCTTTTAATGGTGGGGGGAAAGATTTTTGAAAAATTAATTGGTCCTCCTTTTGAATGTTATTATCTGAAGAAAAGCTAATGGGTATGGCAAACGAGAGGCTCCCCACTGGCAATTCTCTCTTGAATTGGAACAGATTTCTCCATAACATTGTTCCAGAAAAATACACTCAGACACTACTGATAAACTGGCTTGTTCAGGAGTTCTTGAAGTGGAAGAGGCCAGCGAGCATGGGTCCTCACTACTTTTCTGCTCTCTCTCTCTCTCTCTCTCTCTCTCTTTTTTTTTTTTTTTTTTGTGAAACTGAGGACAAACACTTCTCAGCGGGTATCCCCTTTAATGGCCTAGATGCTGAGAAAGATCAGATGCAGTTTGGAAATGGGGGGAAAAAATCCAGTTGTCTCTCTCTCTCTCTAACCCATTTGTGTAGTGTGTGGAAGCAGTTCTTAGATGGAGCTGCCAATGCTTTGCATTTGGGCCTGTGGGTGAAAGAAAAAAAAAAAAAGACTAGTGGGAAGTATTTTTAAAGACCCAGAAAAGATCTTAAATACATTGAACATTCTGTTTTTTAACCCCTTTTGAGAACTATGTTGCTAACCCCTTTATTTCCTTGAAACAATGTAACTACTTAGACTATTAAGCTCTTTTTCTTCCTTACATTTGTAATGCATATTTGTTAATTCAGAAAGTAAGCCGTAACTATTTTAGATGGCGTGTGTATGTGCATTTTTGAATTTTGAGTTTACTGTTCCCCTGCTACGCTGTATAGGGTATGTTTGTGATCCCTGTTTTTCTAGAGGATGTGAGGGTTTTGTTTGTTGTTTTTTTTTTTTTAACTTTAAAACTGATTGAAAAAGAATTGAATGTACTTAGAGTGCCCGGGGTTTCTGCTTATCTTTACACATACATTTAGTTAGTAAACAGAATTCCCTTAGCTAGTAGCTGATAACATCTGTATTTTGTTTCCAAAACAATATCATTCTGCTAAGTGAGTCTATAGTAAACTAGAAGGAAGGGCATTGTTCTGTCCCTCAAGTGCATTCCTAGTACAAACGTGCACAACCACAGGAACCAGGTAAATCACTAATCTAAAAGGCAAAATTGTATTTATTTTTTCCCCAGTGGGTGCAAGGTCCTAATTGTAAATAATTGAATTTCAACACCTGCAAATAAGCCGTGTGCGCACCCGAGCCATAATGTGAACACAGAGAAATGAATTTATTCCCCATCTGGGTATGTTTGCCCCCTGGCAATGCATTTCCATACTCTTTAACTTGGGGACTGAAATTTTATAAATTGACAGTTCTACTCACAAGACCTTTCAAGCATCTTATGTTTATGAGAATACAGGGGCGTCTGCAGAATGAATTCGAACACATGGATGAATTAAATTTGAAAACACAGGCGCGTGTGTGTGTGCGAGCGCGCGGTGCACGAACACACACACACACACACACACACACACACACGAGGGAGAAGCATAGCTCCTAGGGTATGGCCCTTAAAGAGATTATACTGAACTATTAACCTATGCCTTTGGCCATGATGCATTGTCTTACATAGGATTCTTGGTTGAAGAATTCCACTTTGGTTTAACCACTTACCAAGGGGTGGAGGGGAGAAAGAAAGATGAAAAGAAAAACCCTTTCCCTAATGGGCATAATTTAGGTTATTTCTGCTCTGTAGTTAAATCCCTACTCTCACTGCTAATTACCATTGCTTCTTTTGCTATGGTGGGACTTTGTATATTAAGTCATAAAAACAATTGAAGCATGCCATAGAGTTAGGCTTGGTATATGATTTTTTTTTTTTTTTTTTTTTGGCTAAGGCTTGAGGTCCCTTCTGTACCTTATCAGTTTGATCTTGAGTGTCCACCTAAGCTGTTGTGTTTGTTTTTTGTTTTGTTTTGTTTTTTCTTGCAGAAAACATGCTTTAAACTGCCACAGAATGAAGCCTGCCTTGTTTAATGTGTTGTGTGAAATCAAAGAAAAAACAGGTAGGAATGAACATCCAACCTTTGGGCCTTTTTCTTTTGGCTGGTTAAACTGCTGGGCCTGCAGCTCTCAGGCTCTTCTTGGGACCTTTACATTTTAGGATGCAAGCGCTACCAGGGAAGTCCATGTCTGCTTTCTCGAAAGGGAAACAGCTTTGACAGCCGATTTCAAGCAGTATGTTTTCTTTAAATGTGGCCCCCAACTCTTTTTGAAATTGGGGCTAAGGCAGAGGTTTTGACGGGAAATTTATAGAAGGATATGCCTTTGGGGGAAAATACCAAAGTAAAAGTCCATTTCTTGAAGGAATATGTTTTTGTCTACAATTATTGACCCCCATCTCTCTCTCACCCCTGCTGTTGGGCAGGGGCATAAGAGCTAAACTGTTGTTTCCTTTCCTTTTTTTGTTTTTTCCCCACTTTGTTCTTTGTATTTACACAGAGTAACCAACTTGAGGTTCTCAAAGAGTGTCTTGGAATACCCTTGTGGAATGTCCAGTTTAATATTAGGTGGACGGGCTTTTGCATGGCCTCTGATTTTTCTAGCAGGGATACTCTTTAGATTTAGGGCACTATATTATCCAGAGATCATTCCCTCTGTTGTTTTGCTACTTTCTGAACCTCATATCATAGACTAACACACTTATAACACCTCCCAGGAGGGCATTTAAATTTTAAAGCAACAATTAAAAAATCGCAGTCATCCATCAGACGTGTTCTTAAACAACAGATGTGCGGAGGAAGGGCACTTAGCCACTGTCCTCTTGTTTCTTTATCTTGGTCCTTAATTTTCCAAAGTGGGTTAAATCGCTTCCTTGCAAGAAGAAAGGGTGGGGAAGGCAATCTGAAGCCAGGGCATAAAGAGGGACTGAGGGGGTGTATGCAACAAACGCGAGCGGCTGCTGGTCTCTGACTTTCTCGCCCACTTTAAACCTGGGCAAAGTACCTGCCATCCCATATATTTATTTATTTTTTACAACAAGGTGTATAACAGTCAATAATTCATATCTAAACCATATAAGCAAGGGCATGACATAAATGAAAGTGACAATAGATATGATTGCATGTTCGGTTGATATACATTGATAGTTACACATGGGAAGGGGGTGAGAGGCCCCGGAAGGTGGCTTTCCTTCTGCCTCTCCTTTTAAAGGTCTCTGGATTTCTCTGTTAAGGGAAAAAAAAAAAAAAGAGTCTTTCAAGAGGTCACTGTTGATTGAATATGCAATTACTCAGGTCTTTCAAATGTCCGTGAAATTAGTAAACAGCTCCTTTGTTGGATGATCTTTGTAAGGTATGGAACTCGGCAGACAAAGCACCTGAGACTGCCTGCTCAGTCAGACCTGAGTCATCCAGGTGCCTGTGCCAGGACCTAACCTTACTGCAAAGCTGTTAATTGCGTCGCTTTAGCTGAGAGAGAGGCGCCTTGTGAGAGCTGTATTGATTGTGCATACCAATATCAAAGGAGCTTTTCCTCTGTGTGCCTCTTAGGTTTTTGTTGTTGTTGTTGTTGTTGTTGTTTTGTTTTGTTATTTTCCTTCTTTCCATTAGCTCGGAGAAGGGAGCCGTGGGCTCGTGTGCATACGTGTGTCTCCTTCTCTCCTAATTTTCCTTCTCGTTTCAAGTCTTCTGTGGCTATTTACTTTGAACCGGGGGTTTTGCTTCTCATCAAGTTGGAGTCTTGTTTTGTTTTGTTTTATTTGTTTATTTTTCTAATCTCGGTTCATGAAATGTAGAGTCACAATAAAAAGGAATTGGAAATAAAGGGACCAGAGGAGAGTTTCTCTTTAAAGATACTGTATTCTATATTTTTAGTGGGAAGGGTACCAGTCAGGTCACCGACTTGTACATCGTGGCCCAGGTGTTCAGTTCTGATCTCCTAATTAAAACCTGCTGAGGTAGTGTAGACCAAAGTGGGTGGGTGTGAATTGGGGTCCGATTCTGGTGCTCGGTAAAGACTTTGCCCCTGATTAGTATTGGCTACAGTGCCAGAGGTAGGGCGGGAGTGGGGGAAATTGTAGAATTGGCCAAAATGATGTTCTTATGGTTGGAATTTGTTTTCGTTTATGTTTTTAATTATGGTCAATATGAATATGGTGTGAGTCTTAAAAATAATCTTATTTAAAGTTTTATGTGTTATTGATACAGGATGTCTTAAAGGATGGTCTATGAAATAATGGAAATGGTGATTGTTCCTATGTGAAGAGGGGTACAAAACAAGGTTCTATGGAGAGGACACTTGAGTGAGGGGAGCAGGAACTGACTTTTTTTCTTCCAGTTGAGGGTTGGGAGACTGTAGCGAGGGAACAGACAGCACTGTATTCAAAACAAGCTTTTATTTCCAAGCCCGGTGACTTCTGCGTTCAGGATCTGGGCTGCCTGTGTATCTTCCTGCCTTTTGATGCCCTGGGGGAATGCAAAGTGTCTGTAAAGTTGCAAAAGTCTTTCAATGCCCTTTTCTATCTGTCTGTCTGTCTGTCTGCCTGCCTGTCTCCCTCTCTTCTTCCAAAACTAGTAAAAAGGTGGTCTCAAAGACCAGTTCGCACGCTTCTTTGCTGTCTGGGAACTTTTCTTATTGGGACTCTCAAGGCCCAGAGTGTGGAATGAATGGCTTTGCTGAGGCCGTTCAAGGTAGAGCAGATCTGTGGATTCTGGTAATGAGCTGGTGTGTGTGTGTGTGTGTGTGTGTGTGTGTGTGTGTGTGTTGGCTTGCTGCTTTTGTTTCTTGGGTTTTATTGATTTAGTTGGAAGACTGAGGTACACAGGAAAACTTGTAAAGATGACTGATGAACCTTTTGGTACTTAAAAACAAAAACAAAAAACACGTGCAAAGTACCCAAAGAAGGCAGCACCGTCTGAATTACGGTTGATTGATGTGTATTTAAGTCAGAAATTACTTTGGGATTTTTGAAAAGTAGATGAACTTGAGTGTTTTGCTTTAGAGTGTGAGGAAGTATTTATTTTGATACTTTATGCTTTTTAAATATAAACGCTAAGGTTAAAAAAAATGCCAACAAAATATTCGGGTTACAAATTGCATTCAGGCTCATGCAAACCCTGTTGAGAGCCACAGCACCCAACTTTACAGATGTGGCTTTTAGCTGTATGTTCAGTCTGGGACGATAGAGTCTTTAAATACAGAATTTGGGTCATTTACAATCAAATTTCCTTTTAAAGAACTGTCACTCGTCCTTTGACATGTTAGCAATAGGCTGCGTTTTGCCTGTGTCTATGTGGGCTGGAAAGTGGGTCTCTGGGATCCAAGGATAAGAGAAAAAAAGTCAAACACGTTGACTTTCTGGGAGAAAAAAAAGACCAGGAATATTTAATAAATACTTAAAATTTTTCTTGATTTTTTTTTTTTAATGTTTACACTTCTCTGTCAAAAAAAAAATCACAGACGCTGAAAAGTCAGAAAAGGTGAAAACTGAGCCTTGTTTACTAGAGAGAGGAGTCAGAGACACCTGCGAACAAGCTGCGATTGGGAGTGCATTTTAGCTTTAGCACCTAATGGCTTTCTCTGGCACTCTTCAGCTAAGTTTTCACCGAGTGTAATCTGCCCTTGAGTTCAATCAAATAATTGGAGGAGGGTTTAAAAACTGACTCCCCCCTCCCCTTTTTTAATTCTCTTTTGTCTCTCTGTCTGTCTGTGTCCAATTAACACCCCCATCATGGCGCTGCTGGGTTTGCTTTTTACCCTTCCCCTTATTTCCGTTTTCCCTGTCACCCTTCTCCCATCCTGCCTGCCGCTGCCACAGCAGTTACTAGATGGGACAAGTCTTTCCCTGCCCGATGAAGAACTAGAGATGTGTGTTTGTGGGGGTGGGATGGGGGGTGGGGGTGGGAATTGACTGTGGAAGTAAGCTTTGCGTGACTTCAAAAGACACAAGTGACCTTGTTCCTTGAGCAGAACAGGACTGAAATAGCTGTAGACAGTCTGGAGCAGCCTCTGATCGGGTCCCTTTGAGAGCCAGGCTGGGATTATTGGAGGAGCTAGCCTTCAAGGCCTGGCAACTGCGAAACCTTTTTTTTTTTTTTTTTTTTTTTAAAGACATCTGAGGGGTTGAGAATTTGGTCCTTTCGGGCTGCATGCCAGGGAGAATGGAATAAGGAAAGGAAAAAGCAGTAAATGAAGGAGACGTCAAAGACAGCGTCACCCCTTAACCATCCCTCCCAGTGAGGCACACATACTGTGGCCCGGCAGTGGGACTCTGAGGGAGGGTCGGTGGAGGGAAGTCGCGTTTCTGTCTCCAGGCATTTCAGTGTGTTCCCATTCCTTGAAAGTGGGTTTCCAGACGGCTGAGCTCCCGAGAAGGGTGAACAGGGTGTAGCGTGTATTTGCTCGCGCTTCTCTCCAGAGATGGAGGGCAGTGGTTTGCTCTTTGTTTTCTCACCTGAACTGAACTTGAGAGACAGTTTGCGTGGAGACTGCAAGAGGCCGTGTGCAAGGGCCGTGTGCACTAGACCTAGAACTGCCGGAGCTGCAGACCAGAGTGCTGTGTGCTTAGTTCCTGAGAGGCTGAGACCTACCAGGATTCGACTCAGCTCCCAACGGGGGGCTCCGCCTTTTGAAGGCTTTGCCCCTCTGTTCTGTTGATATCCAAAAATTTTCTCTCATTCTTGGCAAAATTACAAAAATACCCCTGAACAAGTAAACAAACCCAAGATATTGGCCATATGTAAACACAAAATCATGGGAGTTTTTAAATCAGAGCTCTGGCATTTAAAAAAACATTTTATTTTAATTATACTTATGTATTTATTTGTGAGGTGGGGAGGGGAGGGAGGAGTGCGTGAAGGTTAGAAAACAAGTTCAGGAACTGGTTCTCACCTTTCACGTCGTGGGCCCTGGGGATGGAACTCAGGTGTCGGGCTCAGCTGCGAGCACCTTTTCTGTCGGAGCGGTCTCACAGGCCCCTGGCTTCTATTGTGACCTACCTTATACATGTCCCTTAGGAAAGCTGAGCCTCAAGTTTTATTCTGAATACCTTTTAGATGGATGTGGTAATGTCTGAACTCGTGTGTGTGTGTGTGTGTGTGTGTGTGTGTGTGTGTGTGTATGCATATATATAGACAGGGTCTCACTGTGTAGCCCTGGAATGTGTTATATGTTATGTATGCCAGGCTGGCCTTGAACTCACAGAGATGAACCTGCCTCTGTCTCTGCACCCCACTGCTGGGATTAAGGGCACAGACAGCCGTGCCTCCTTTCAGTTTTCTTTCCCCCCAAGCATTCACTCCTTTCTCTTGCCTTCTCCACCTGGGTTAGGGGAAGGCACTGTTTCTCACGCCGCCCTGTTCCTTCACTGAGGTGGTTCGGAGAGGTCTGGGAACACAACAGTTGGTGAGGATAAACACAAGGCTCCTGAGCTTCCTGTCAGCAGCCCTCTCAGGGTGCCTTTTCATCAACCCTTGTAGACCGCAGAAACATGTACCCGTGGCCCTATAAGGATGGTGAAGGACACTTATTGTCCTGGGGGGTGGGGGTCGGGGTGGGGGCGGGGGCGGGGACAGAGCGTGTGTGTTTTGCCCATTTGGCATCTCGAAGACAGAAATTCTTAGCAGTTTGCAAAATGGCTCCCTGGGCATAAGAAGTACAGGTGTAGATTGTCATGGGACCGGAAAGCCTGCCCCGGGATAGCAGAGCAAGGTCACTAGTGACTTGCCTAAAGGCTCCGTGGGGTCAAAGTTCATCCTTTTTGGCTATGGCTTATAGTTTTACCTACATCTGCCCCTGAAACTTTTGTTAATATGTGGGTATTGGGCTGGGTGCCTCATGCTTTTTCCTCTTGGTATACTTACAACTAAACAATTCTAAGACTACAGACAGATTTCTTAATTTTAGGAGGACCTGTGACAGTAGCTAGTAGGTAACTGCTTGGTTTCTACAGCTTTGATCTACTACTCTTTGCTGTGTGACCTTCTTTAGGTTGTTAGACGTCTCTGAGATCAATTTTTCCTTTTCTATAAAATGAAGGTCACAGTGATACCTATTTGAAAGTGTTGCTATGGTGACTCTCTCTCCAGACGATGACACTTGGGTGTGCGCCATCCTTTTCCTGAGTACCTTCCCAAGTTTGACAGTACGGTGAAGGGTCACTGGGAGGATTAGATGATGTAGCATATGCCTGGTAGAAATAGACATGGCCGGCAGGTTTTATAGTTTCTGGCCCTGTTTTCTTACATGAAAGAGAGAGACCTCCACCAGATGGCCCCTAAGGGTGAGCCAGTTCCAAGACTTGAAAGAGAAAAATTGCTGAATTTAAGGTTAGCTTCTTTTGTTTCTTATGTATTTTCTGCAAGTGAGAATTCACCAGAAGTTGGGCAGGGAACAGAGATGAAGGGGAAGATCAGGGCCTTTTAATCATGTTCTTCATGGACAACTGCCACCTAGCTAGCTAGAATTGCCCGCACGGTAGATAATGTTTCCCCAGCAACACCAACAGGCGACAGTGCATCCTCAGGGTTAAAATGTTTTCTCTGAGCATGCCCAGACTCTGCCTGTCAACCTACAGAGCTTCAGGGTGGGAACTTGGTAAAAAGAAGCCAGAGTCATGTGACCTCTCCCCAAATTCTCAATATGTTCTGTATTTAGGGGAAATACTATCTTCGTCACAGAGATGGGCTTCTTGACACACAGAAGGCTACTGTTTCTTCATGTTATTCTTTTTTTGAACATATGTTTGAAATGTATTTTATATACCATGAAATTCACCCCTTTCCAAAATACAGTTCAGTGGTTTTTAGTGTATTCAGGGAGTTCTCAGTGCCACAATCTAGTTTTGGAACATTTCGATCCACCCTGACCTAGTATCCATCACCAGTCCGGCCATGTCCCCCTCTCCCAGCAGCCTGGACTCTATCAGCCCCTCATCTCACACTCTGCATCTCGGCATAGGGCCATTCCACAGGAAAATAACCATATCCTGTGCGGTGCTTTGCGACTAACTTCTTCCACTTAACCAGTTTTCAAGACTGGTCTACCGGTTCAGCATACATAGGAGAACTCTTTGTGTCTGAATACTATTTCACCAAGCGGATACACCGCATTTGTTTGATCCATCCATCAGCTGCTAGACACTTGGGTTCCCCCCTTTGGCAGTTGTGGATACTGTTGCTGCTCTGTGTATACTTACATGACAGGGTTTGCGTGTATGTGTCTTCTGTACATACAGGAGAGGAAGTACTAGGTCATTTGGTAGCTCTATGAATAGATTTCGAGGGCATGCCAAAATGTTTTTTTTTCGGTGTTCCTGCAGTGGCTACAGTATTTAAAAATAAAAATAAATAAATAAATAATATCATCTCTTCGAGGTATGCTTCAGGACCTGTTGCTGTAGTCATATTCTTGATTCCTGTCATGGTTGATACTGGGTTCGACATCCAGTTGTGCTGCCCTCTTCTCTGATTGGAGCTCTTTCTTTTCCAAGTTTAGGATCCTGACTGTCCTTGAGTCAGTCAGTCTTTAAAGCTCAGTGAAAAGACATACTCTGAAAAGTTTATTTTACCTGAAAATATGCATGATCAAAAATTCTGTGGCTGTCCCTCTCGGGACAGTTAGCCCGCTGAAGAGTTAGAAGGTGAAGCCAAAGCAATTGAGTCTGGAGTAAGGTGTGCCACATCCTTGGGGAGGAAGACCCTTGGAAAACAACAGCAATGACAACCTAGGATGATAGACTGTGTGGGCTTGCAGTCAAACCAACCGGGCCAAATCACATTAGTTATTTGATTTCACAGGGCCTCAATTTCCTCATCTGGAGTGAAAATAATACCCAGGACCCAGGCTTGCTTGACAGACTGAACAAGACAACGCCAGGAAGCATGGTGTTCTCTGTTTAATGCCTGCGCTCAATTAATCGCCACTACTATTATTTTCCAGAATCCGTGGTCCTCGGTGCTGACCCCCTCTCTCTTGGGTTACAGACCCATCCATCTCTCTGTGGGATGTTTGTCATCTAAACCAAGACTTTGGCGGCTGTCTTAGTGACGACTATACTCTTGTGTGAAGTGCTTGTGCCCCTGCACCCAGGCCTAGAGTTCTCATTCAGAACACTGCTGTATATATAATTTTTAATTTCTCCATCTAACTTTGCTGGTCACCCCATTAAAAGAACAAACAATGAAACACCAAGCAAAAGGAAACAAGGAAACTAAACGTCAGGATTGCATCTCATTTAACCTAACTGGACCCTAAATAGTTCAACGAGTAATTGTCCTAAATGTTAGGGAGGTATTTGGGGGCTCTGCTGTGTAGTACAGCTTAAATTTGGAATGTGTGTGTGTTCCCTGTGGGGTGCATGTTAATTCACAGGTTGCATTTCTCAGGCTTGCTGGCTGTGCATTACTTCCATATTGGTTGGACAGCCGAGCCACTAAATGGCTCTCCTGAAGGAATACTTTCTTCCTCAAATCAAGCCACATGTGGCTGTGGCCTTTGCAAAGCGGATCTGGTGGATCGGTAGCTGGCTGGCCACATGTGGAAAGGCTCGTGAGAGCATTCTCGTTCCCCCTCATCCTTCAGAGGATCGCGCTCTGAGCAAGGACGAAGCCAGCCCCCACGCCGCCTTCTCTGTCTTTCTAAATCACTTCTCTCCGTAACTGCTCGTCTGTGGTTCTCTACCCCTAACAAAATCTCAGAGGTTCCCTAAAATAACTGAGTGGGCCGAACAGCCATCTTGCTATCTTTAGCTGCGACCAAGTGGGAACAAGTCGGCGGACTCCATAGTTGATATAATCGCTAGACTCAACTGCTAGACTGCACTTGAAGTCTGGTGCTCGCACTGGCTCCGTATTAGCATGTCATTTCGAGAATACCAGTTTCTCCTTTGGCTCTCAGCCTTCCTGGTCTGGGTGGATCTAGAGACTCGCCAATCTGACTCTTCCTTCTTCGGGCTATGAGTCCCCACATAACCCCCTCTCAAGCATAGGTACACAGGCTGGGAGGCAGGTGGAGCTGAGTGTGTATGAGAGAATTCTCTCGTTGTGATGGCAGTTCTAATTTAGCCTGGGAATCCCTGTATCTTTTCTAGGCGGTCACGTAAAACTGGTTATGGTGGCGTTACTGCTACTTCCATCAATCAAGCTGAATTGGATAAGACAAACTGAGAAGGGGGATAAAGCGGTGGAATTTGGAAAAAAAAAAGTTTATGATGGAAGCCTTCAGCTGGGGCCAGTGTGCTGTAATCTACCTGTTGGCTTGGCAACGGCAGCCAATAATGCTTCATGTGTACTATGTATCTGTAACTATGGGATCCTAGATTGGAAACCTCATGGAATGTTTGAGGAAAGATGGTCTACCTTTCTGTTTTTCGTGAAGTCAAGCCCAGAAAGTTTGGAAGTCTGGGTTTGCTTCCACCATAGACCTGGAGTGTGACTTGGTAATCTTTTGCTCTTCTTCGGTTCCTGTCAGTGAAACTTTTGGAAACTTTATAAAAGTGAGATTTTTTTTTTTTTTAAATGAAAGATGCTTGGTTTTGCCTGCAAACATATGGACAGCCAGGGAAAAAGAAAAGTTGACTTTTTTTTTTTTTTTTTTTTTTTGATTTGTTTTTTTCGAGACAGGGTTTCTCTGTATAGCCCTGGCTGTCCTGGAACTTACTCTGTAGACTAGGCTGGCCTCGAACTCAGAAATCCACCTGCCTCTGCCTCCCAGAGTGCTGGGATTAAAGGCATGCACCACCACCGCCCGGCAAAAAGTTGACATTTTTGTCTTGCTTTCAAGCCAGTTGAATCTGCCAGCAGCTTAAAGGAATACGTTTACCTGGTGGTATGGGCTAAACCAGGAAAAGAGTAGCAGGTTGTTTTTTTTTTTTTTTTTTCTTCCCCTGAAGGTTTTGGGTTGATTTGAGATCTCAAGAGTTGCCACTCTCAAGAGATTTCTAATAATTACCACTGTTAATAGGGCTGAAACTTGGCATTTATATTTTGTCTCTAACAAAGAAAGCCTACTTGAGAGAACTCGGCTGAGCCCAGCTGGCATCCTTCTGAAAGGCGGGAGCAGCTAGTTCTGAAAGCCAATGCTTTGCCACACAGGGCAAGCAGAGGCTGGAGCCTCCTCTTAGCGGCCCACATTAACACACAGTTCAAACAAAGAGCCGGCACCTGGGATCTGCTCGCTTTTGCGTGGCCCGTTTGCTAGGGAGTCTGAAATCATCTCCAAGGCCTTAGGAGGAAAACTCCAGGATAGGCTGGGTGGGTGGTGATACTGGCCAGATAGGAGTAAGAAGTCATGGTGTGGTTTGGGGAGCTGAGTCATTGGCGGGGGTGGGGTGGGGGAAAAGAAAAAAGGAGAGAGAGAGAGAGAGAGAGAGAGAGAGAGAGAGAGAGCGAGAGCGAGCATGCGCCCAACAATAAATAAGAATATTCAAGATATAAGAAAGCGTTGTGCCTAAATCAGGTAGAAATGAGAAATTGGGGGTGTTGGAGGAAGTTGGGGTGATAAAGGAGTTTGGTGAGCCTGCTGCTCAGGGGACAGACCCTCCCAAGACACAATCTCACATGGGGATCTGAGCCTAACAGAGGCACCAGGGTGCAGTGCCTGAGTCACCGCAGACCCACAGACTAGGCCTGGTACAGTCCCGCCGCAGCTGGGAATGCACGGGGAGCCTGGTAGGCACACACTCGGGGTCACTCTCGGGGTCTCGTCTCAAGTCCCCAGCGCAGATCGGCAAGGCTTGAGATGGCACAAGCGAAGCCTGGTGAGGAGCTGATTTTGCTTCCCTCTGTGCTGGGCCCTGGAGGCCGAGGATCAGCTAGGAGCCTCCCAGGCCAGCCTCCTCTCCTTCCTCCAGGCTAACATCCGGGGTGACTGGGAGAGAAAGGCTTCCCTGGAAAGCATCCTCTTTCTCTAGAGTCTTGCTTCGTTTTACCCGGAACACTTTCAGTGTGGGGCTGGATTCCCGGATGACGCCTGCAGGGTCCCCGGATTCCTACTCTGGGTTGAGCCTCTGCTGTTGGCATTTCCTCAGCGGGGGGCTGCCTTCTCAAATGCACAACTCAAGCCTGGAGGTTTTGCATAGAGAAGTGAGATTCGGTAGGAGGTGGGATCTGCCCCCTTGAACATCAATTTGCAGTTCTTTTCTTAATTGCCTGTGTTTCATCTCTGATCAATAAATATCCCCCCAGTTGTTGCTTCATCTACCGAATTGGGTTAAATCACAGAACACCCGAGTCACTCTGAAAACCCTTCCATCCCGCCTTCTTTATCTCTCAGCTATTATGGGGAGTGCAGCACCTTCCCCTGGGGAAATTTTTAACCCAAAGAACCTTGATGTACTTTAAACAGCTCTGACATTTGTTAAGCTTGGTGTGAGAAGGCTCCAGGCCTTCTATCCTACCTAGTTTCTTGTATGGCCCCTTGCCTTGTTTCAGAGGCTTGTGTGAAGAGGCCACTAGCCACCTGCTTTTTGCCAGCTTTTAGAAACCGGACAACTCCTTTGGGGCACTGTGAACTCAGTTGCGTCCCCTCCCCCACCTAGCTGGCTGGAGCCAGGGAAGGAAGGGGTTGTCATCCGGGCTCCTGCCTGGTAAAGTCCCAGGACTTTATTTTTCTTCTTCCGAAAGTTAACACTTGGAAAGATGCACTTGATTTGAAGTCGTTATTCCTCAACGGATCTGTGTGCTGTTCTATGATCGTCCTTCTACAGCATGGTGGGGTGGCACCCCCTCCCCCCTCCCCCTACCCCCCACCCCCCACCCACCCCCACCCCGAAACTTAGCATTGCATCCTTGTGGGGAGGCGAAAAAGCCAGCCAAGTTGGCTTGCCTCCTCACAACTAGGAAACGTATCTATGATTTAATTCTCTCCATAAAAATGTCAAGAGCCTAGTGTCTGACCAGCCCACTGAAGAACTAGCCTCCTTGTTAGCTCCATAGACTGTTCTCTTCCTTGTGGCCCTGGGGTAGAGGATGGAATGGTTATGGTGCAGGGCAAGCATTCTCATGGTATGTGGATTGGTGCAGGTGTAGCTAAGATAGAAGGATGGTGACCTAACGGTTGTCTAGTGACAATGAAAGCAACGGGTAGGCAGTCGCTTATCCCTGCCTCCTCTCCCGGGTGTCACTGTCCTGGCTGGGATGTTCTCGTAGCATCATAAATAGTTTTTATCAATACAAAGGAAATCTCCTCGGTGGCTCTGGTTTGGCCTAAGCATGCATAGGCTAGTTGACATGCCAAGTTCCCCGTGTCATCTACCTCTTCACCTGTCATGGCCACCTCATGAATACTGCTTGAGTGGAGGCCATATTGAGTGGAGGTTGTATTATTGATAAGCAAGCTTCACCAACTATCTATAGACATCTGTTAGGGAAACTACCGGTTGAATTAAGAAAACGTTCAACTCTCCCCCGGTTGGGTTGATGTGTTCAGTGTAGAAATATTTGTGTTTCCGTGTCTTCCTGTGGCTTGACATGGCTGAAGACTCCATATTCTGTCTCCACCTACTTACTGCTTTAGGCATGGACAAATATTTATGTAGCTGGCCTGGTGTCCAGATCTCTGCGAAGGAGGAGGAACAAGGCTGTGCCAATCACAGCGTTTACATTTAAGAAGCTCACAGCCCCACAGGGTGCCTGAGTCATGGCCACAGTCACTACTGTACCATGGGAAGCTGTCTCAAGCCTGTAGACATGAACGCAGCAACATGTTTCTCAGGACCAGGAATGTGGCTATAAAAGTCTTCAGAACTGAAGTTCATGGCCACCCTTGCTGTCCCATGAAGAAAGGAGCGTGCTGGCTCTGAAGGAAATGGCTCTAATTTTATGCTTAGGCAGTCTGAGAAATTACTATGTTTGAGGCCTTGCCTGTTGTTTAAGTAAACCTCTTTCATTTCCGCTTTGCCTTTCCCTCTTCAGACTCTCTTGTTCTCTTCCTCCCCTGGGCCCTCCCCTCCCCCCTCCCCCCCACACTTCCAAATTGCTATTTGCCAAACTTGTGACCTGAGACCACTTGGCATTTCCCCGGGATAGCTGGAATTTACCACCCTCCAAATAGGTATTCGGTGACATTTGCTCACCTGGGCAGCTTAAGCCACACGGCCTCCATCTGCCAGAGAGGAAGGTTGAAATTTGCCTCTGTGCTCCAGGGTTCTTGCTAGCAGGGAGACAAACAATGATGTGCCCTGGAAGGTGGAATTAATTTTTATCATGGCACACACACACACACACACACACACACACACACACACACGGATAATATGTATATACTCATATTCACATTTATTATGTGTTTCATAAATGCATGTAGACAATTGGTGCATTATCTGTCATTCTCTAGTCATTATTTTAACAAATTAAATTTTCATGGTTAGCTTCATCTTTCACATTCATCCCCTCCCCCTCCACAGCTCTCCTGTTTCTTCATTCCATTCCATGCTGGGAGAAGACTTAGGATTCACTTAAGGCTCCTTGAGGCCTCCTGCTTGAGACCACCTGTCTCTTTAAGGTTTATGATACTTTGGGGTGATGGCTTTCCCACTGTGGCCTGCCCAGCCCTTCTGCTGGTAAGGAAATAGATGCCTGTCTCTTTACATCAAACTGGTCTGGGAACCTGTTCAGTGCAGTTATCAGGACAGAGTAGCCCTGGAGGCTTCTCTGGCCCCAAGAATGTGAAAACCCACAGTCTGTCTGTCCGGCTGTCAACCAAGGACGAGAAGTGGGCTGCGTAGGTTGAGAAGCTGTTGCTTTGTCCTTGTGTCCTCTTAAGTGATCCCAGGAAATGTGGGTTGGGGGCAGTTGGAGGCAGGCAGGCTGAGCGAAACTGCGTAGAAAACAGCAGCAGAAACAGAGTCATTCCTTTTCAGTGGGACTGAAACTTCTGTCCACACCTCAGAACAGTGACTGGGTGTGCCAAAGCTTTAACTGGAGCTACTGTTATTGCCCCAGTGTTTGGAGACAGGAGATTCAGTCTCACAGTTTAAGGAGGTTCCCTCAATGCACAGTGCCTGAGAAGCTGAGGCAGGACCTGTTTCACCCCATGTAAATTATTCTCCAAAAGCATCCATCCTCAGGAAGTGGCCCTTCATGTAGGGATTATTCTGGGAGGCTGAAGAATCCTACCCAGTTGTCTAAATCTCAGATAATTTCTCTGCACTCTTTTCTGCTTCTTTTCCCTGGCTTAAAAAAATTGAGCTGCCCCAGGACTGTCCTTGCAGCCACATGTACATAGAAAGAAGGTTAAGGTAAATGTAAAAAAAAAAAAAAAAAAAAAAAAAAAAACAAGTCCAAATTCTTCATAGGGCCCATTGCAGATTTTCATTAGGCCTTTGACCGTTTCCTTTCAAGCAATGAGCATGACTTTTAACAAGTGGTCTCCAGATTGACCATCCTAGCTGTGTGTACTCCCAATTGGCTCCTCAGAAATTTACCATTTGGACAGAAACCCATCATCAGGAGGCTTTGGGTCTTATTCATGCAAACACTTCTGGCCGTACCTTCTTCCGAGCTCTCTTAGCCTTCTGTGGAGCCTGCTGCATCAGGGCCCTTCCATGATTCATTGGCACAACTGAAGAGTCCTGATCCTTCAGTTCCACAGACGCCCTTGTCTCGAGACTAAAAATCCTTTCTTTTCCCACATGGCATGTGTGTGGTGTTTGTGTGTGTGTGTGTGTGTGTGTGTGCATCTGAGTTTGGAAGATGAAAAAAATCTGCTTCCTAAGAAGTCCCAGTGGCCCAGAGAGCAGCCTGCTATACACTGTCAGGGGAGGTGCAATTTTGTCAAGGGGGGGGGGGGCATCGTGGTATCACCTCTCTCTCCTTTATCTCAGGTGTAGGAAGGGAGTAGCTTAGTAACAGCAATAATAAATCAACACATCTAAGTGTAACATTATTGTATAATAAATCAAGACATCTATGTGTAACTTTACTGTTGAGAAGACAGTACCACACCCAGAAGACTTTCAAAAAGGACATCTTTTTTTTTTTTTTTTTTTTTTTTTTTTAATTTGTTTTTCTCGAGACAGGGTTTCTCTATATAGCCCTGGCTGTCCTGGAACTCACTCTGTAGACCAGGCTGGCCTCGAACTCAGAAATCCGCCTGCCTCTGTCTCCCAGTGTGCTGGGATTACAGGCGTGTGGCACCACCGCCCGGCAAAAAGGACATCTTTTTAAGAGAAGAAATAAATTCACTTTTAGTCTTAGTAGCCAAGCTCAATACCCAAGTTCCATTTGGGGTATCTTTGATTTGCGCCCCGTCCCTGCCATTTTCTGATAATAATAAGTTCGGACAAGAGTCTCTTCTTTTTCTGAGCAGACATGTGTCTTCTCTCCTCACTGTTCACCTCATATCAAGGAGGGCCTTAAGCAGCTAAGTGAAATGGGCTGGCAGTCCAAGGGACTTTACTAAATAAAAGTGAAAAGCATTTTTAAAAAATGCAAGGAATAGTTAGCAGGCAAAACTGTGTGTCGGCCATCCTTTTTCCTTACCAACTTCCCAGCCTGTCTCTTTAGATTAACTTAGCACCTCATACACGTTAGATTCTAGAGACATTGGCTATGGGCTTAGCCTTTCTTAGCAACAATAGCCAAAAAGAAAAAAGAAAAAAAATATTCACTTCAAATTTTAAAAAGTTAGAATTGAAAATATGAATAAGTTGTGTAGGGAAAGCAGAATCTTTTTTTCTTATGCAAAATTGCTTTCCTATTGTTGTATAGCAGAGAGGATTCCAGAAGTGGCACAATGGGCATCATTCTTGAAGATATAATAAATTGTTATATATAATTTATACAGACTTTCATTATAATTATTGGTTTATGATCCATTTTCCTCATTAGACAGTGGGTTTCTTGAAAATAATTTGTGTAGATTTTACTGTCCACAAACCAGCAGATACTCAATATTCTTGGCCCAATACCATTAAGGAACTTATGATCTGCTAAAAACAAACACAGGGATAGATCTATTGGGTCAATAAGTGTTGTACAGAGGTATAAACATTTTATCTTTTGTAAAATAGTTTACAAGATTGCTTAAAATACTTGCTCAATACATGTTGCCATAGCTTGTGGGTTAAATCCTTTTAGTCAAGAGAGATGGGGAACAAACCACCAGGATGGAGTTGCCTCTAATAGGACACATGACTATCATAGATTGTTCCCTTTCACATCAGTTCCATTATAAGATCTTGGTCCCATGCCCAGGTCATAGGACCAGAGTGGGTGCAGACATTTTTTCAGTCTGCTATTGACCTAGCAAATTTGATGCTATGGTTCTAAGCATCTTGGGTGGCAAGGTGCCTCCACCTCTACCTCCGCCCCATAGATAATCACGAAGACCAGGAGAGATTCTCGACTTGAACATACATATAAAAGAGAAACAATGATTATCATATCAGCTCTCAGCTAGTACGTGTAATTTCTACGTGATGATTCACACTTTTACAACAGAGTTTTCACCTTATTTCCCTTCCTCCTCCTTTTCTCTTCTTTGACTTTTCATCTCATTTCAGTGGTAAGCCAAGCATATGCAAGACTGGACCTTGTCCTTAAATTGCTCACCTTTGGGAGAAAGGCATTCCGGCAGTTTTGATCAAGTGTGTGCTCAGGATGTGACTTGAACCAGTCTCACCTGATATTGTGAGCTTCATCTCGGAGATGCTGAAGTAGCTAGCAGGCAGTAGTCCAGTGCTTGTCTTAAATGGTGCATATTATATATAGAATCTCTCTCTCTCTCTCTCTCTCTCTCTCTCTCTCTCTCTCTCTCTCTCTCCCTCCCTCTCCCTCCCTCCTCCCTCCCTTCCTCCCTCCCTTTCCCCTCTCTCTTTCTCTCTTGGTGTGTGTGTGTGTGTGTGTGTGTGTGTGTGTGTGTTTAAATTATTTGATTTTATTATATGTATATGGGTGTTTTGCCTGCATCTTTACACCAATTATGTGCCTGGTGCTCTTGGAAGCTAGAAGAGAGCATCCTATCTTCTGAAACTCTATTCACAGATGGCTATGAGCCTCCATGTGGTTGCTGGGAATGGAACTTGTATCCTTTGGAAGAACAACCAGTGTGCCCTTAACCACTGATCCATCTCTCCAGACTCCCAGTAAATGTTTTTGATGCTGAACAAACGTTCCTAGAGGAAGGAGAGAAAGGGGAAAGTCACACGCAGATAATTTATCTCTCTCTACTTTGGATTTAATTATTTTAGACTGAACATCTTACCAAGTTGTTTTTAAAATCAGTGTTCTCTGCCTTAAGGGTGCCAGCTTATAAATTTCGTGTAGGTTTGCCCATGATGAGTGGAAGGGAGCTGTAGGATAGAAATGCCTCTTAGCCTGGTTGGATCCCTTCAGTGAAGTACACACCCAGAGAGGTTTGTGGGTCAATCAACCTGTTAGTGAATTGGGGCGGGGGTGGGGGTGGTGGGGGAGTTCGTGAATAGCATCTCTGTTTTCTGAGCTGTGATCTTGGACTTTGGGATTAGGAAGTGTGAGAGGGTTTCTGTGGAGTTGATGATGGGGTGGGAGGTGTGCACACGGGGACACATGAGAACCGTGTAAAGACAAGTGATAATCAGATTTAGGAAGCTGGCTAGACAGACCCTTTCAGTTGAGAGGCGGAGGTGGGAGGGAAGCTGCTTCTCTAATGAGGGGCTCGAGTTTCAGTGCCTTCTTCTTATCCCCATTCACAAATGGTCCGTCTTTCCCCTTCTGTAAAACCTTCTATTCCCACTCCACAGATTACACTTAACTTTCTGTCTGCTCTGCTAGTTTTGTTAACTTTCCTTTCCTGCTCAGTGCATCAAACTGGAACGGTGGAAAAGGACTCCTCTGTCTTGTACTAATACTTTAAAAACAAAAAACAAACAAACAAACAAAAAAAAAACCCCCTAAGAAGTGGAAATAGGAATTTATTTATTTAAGGTACAGCAACACAGAACCATATGCTAGAGGTATATTGTAACAACCCCCACACCTCACTCTGCTTCGAGCATGTGTAATTTAAACCTCCCCCTGGGGATGAGTAAAGGAAAGATTGACCCCCACCTTCCCTGCAGTCCCCCTCACAACCCCCCCCCACCACTGGGGAAATTCCTATCGAGGACAGAGTCTGTGATGTCTCAAAGCTGGCTGTCACTTGTCAGGGTCAGGCCCCGGGGACACCCATCCCCCAGTCTGTAGTTCTAATGACTCTGAGAGGTAGTAAGGAGCACTGTGTGCCCCACTCACCTCCTTTCTCAGCCCTCTTCAGTGTTGACACCTACATTCCTTTGTGGGGTCATTGAAGAGTCTTGTCCTAGGGAGGGTCTTCAGCAAAGATCCTCTGGAAGGCTTTGAGGAGGTTGTGTTCTTTGGTTTGCTTTGGAGGCAACTAAAAGCAGGACTCTTCTGGGTTTCTTTGTAAGGGTGGAGTTCAGTTTTTCATTCTTCAGAACCACAGGCTCTTGAGATTCCTCCTCTGTGTTCTCCATCGCTAAGAAACTCACCTTAATTTTGCAGTCCCAGTAGCTCACATCGGTACATGTCTATCTGTAGATATCTATGTATGGAAGGTGTTTTTCTGAACTTACATGTGGCCTTTCAGCGTGCTCATGAAACTAAATACATTTTAGCACACGGTCTCTTCTCTCTAGCATCCTTTGAATACATGCTGCTTATAGATAGCAATATATTCATCCAGACATCCAACCCAAGCATCCTTGTGGGGTATAAAGGGGACCCGGAAGCTGGTAGTCTAACAATGCATACATGGGACGCATGTGCCGTCCTCCAACTCTGGGGGATTACGGTGTCTGCTGGTACTTCTGAAGAACCCTGATCCTTCAAAGTTTTGCCACCAAAGCTAGAGCAGATAGGAAAATGTACTTAACTCTCCCCTTTCTAAGGATTCCATCTCTTAGGTTTAGATGTTTAGGCTTTATCTTGGTGGAATGAGTTCTCTAATGGGTTCAGAGAAGTAGGCAGGAGACCAGGCAGGGTGTGCTCTCTGCAGAAGGAGGACGCACAGCCTTTCAGTGGTGTCAAGGAGGCTGTGAGTGGCTGGAAATGTTGACTTTGCCCCTCTTACAAGAAGCATTCAACACAGTGCAATTAACATAATGAATGTTCAACAAATGAACATCGTCTCCCTTTCATTTCCAAGGAAGAGGGGGAACACAGAAGCCCATTTGCAACACCCTCATGAAGCCTGCTCTGCAGAGTTCGTAAATAATGGGGGCCACCCCGCTCAGGACAGTTTCGTGTGTGTCACACGAGCACCCACTGTATTCTTTATTCAGTCATTTTTCACCTTGGGGAGCTGTGAATCTCCTCAGAGCCGAGCTTGTAATGTGCTTTGTAAATTACAAAGCACCACACGACTTTCAAGTTTTCTTTTCTAGCTGGTGCTGTCACAGCTGCTTGTGACTCTTGAGGGAGAGAAAGAAGTCGCAGGGTGGCAGGCGCGTGGAGGACGCAGATGTAGAAACCTTGCAGAACAGGGAGTTGGTGGAGCATACAGAGGAGATGGAGCTGGGGATCCCGGGAGAATCAGGCAGAGAGGCGTGGTTGAGGGTTAGTTGATGGGGGTAGAGTCCATTACCCATGGCAGAAACTTACCTGTCCACAGAGCGGTCAGTGGATACAGAATCCACGTGGATTCTGTAGGGAATGAAACAGAGTTTCAGCCTCACACCTGATTACAGCAATCATCAATCAATCAATCAATCAATCAATCAATATTTATAGAAGAATCGAATGATGAGGTACTGGGGCACATGGAAATTCTTTGCCTGAGGTTAGGCAGTTTTGCTCTGCTAGCATGAATCCCCACGCCATGGTCCGTGGGCTCACGTAGCTAGAGCGCCGGATGCATGCATGCTCGTCCCGACGTCATTTCTTCAGGTAAAGCGTACTAGTGTCTTTCCTATTTTTCATTTTATTAAAATCTTTAAACCAGTTGATCAGTGCCCGTGTGCGCATGCGTATGAGCTACACAGTCCACATGACGGTGGGAGCCGAGGAGAACTTACCGACTTGGTTCTCTCCTTCTATCCATGTGGGTTCCGAGGATCAAACTCAGGTCAGCAGGCTCGCTAGCAAGTGCTTTTACCCCCCCCCCCCCAAGCACCTCTCCAGCCCTATGCTGGCATCTGACTGTTTTTGTTCCAGAAATGTGTGGGCCTGACTTTGGTAACTTGGATGGTATGTTCTAAGAACACTCCTTCGTAGAAGCAACATGTGGTGCTTCCAGGAGCCCTGGAGGAGGGTGCTTATATTCCCACACTGAGGCATTGGTCATTTCTAAGTGACCAGGCTGGGTGTGTGTGCTTTGTAAGATCCTTTCCAGGCGTGCTCGTGGAAACGCCCTTTTCCAGGGCGAGGGGCGCTTTGTATTGCGAGGAACGCTTTGTAATGCGAGTTCAAGACCTTGCTTTCTGTCTGTCTTTTCTGTTGCTAGCTATGGACCTTGGGGTATCCAGATTTTGTAGAGCTAGGACATCACGAATGCTTCTTCTGTGTGTTCTGTTGATTCTCTTGCTTAAAAGATTGCAATGGTAGAAGTTTTTCATGTGTGTGTGGGTTTACTACCTAATTGCTTCTCGGGGCACTTAGTGGATGGTCATCTCACTGACCTTCCGATACATCTTTATAGGTGTGTGCCCTCCAGTGTGTGGGGTGTGTGTGTGTGTGTGTGTGTGTGTGTGTGTGTGAGAGAGAGAGAGAGAGAGAGAGAGAGAGAGAGAGAGAGAGAGAAGCTAAGGAGCCATGACTGCAGTCACCTGCAGCAGGCCACCTGGGAAAGCAGCCTTGCCCACACTGCCCCACACTATTCTCAGGAGAGGCAGGGGGACAGGTGACAGGTGTTGTAATCACCATTTCTCCCAGCTTCTCCTTCCTACCCTTCTCTGACCTCTCCTATTTAGTCCCTACTTCTATGCAAGAAGAAAGGGAAAAGAACGCTGGCGACATAAGAGTATCATGCTACTGGTCACCTGCCCTGCTGGGATGGATGGGCACCTGAGTGCCTTTAAAATTGAAATCTGAAGACCAAGAGAAAGAAAGAAGACAGACAAACACCCCGACCTCCCTCAGCCCACCAAACAGCATAAACCTTAGCAGTGAAGATGCTACCTCAGGCCTGGCTCACGGGCACAGAGTGCTTGAGCTCGGCGGGCCTGCCATCCCTAGAAGCTGGAAACCCTCCTGTCCACATGTGGCCAGAGGGGCTCCACAGGCCTGTAGTTCACAATAGAGAGATCAGTAGTTTGTGGAGGTAAAAGTTTTAGCCCCTCTTTTTTACCAAGCACAAACTGGCTTTCCCCGTGGTTTCTGCTCTATGCTGTTGACATTATTATTATTACTATTACTATTACTACTACTACTACTACTATTATTATTATTATTATTATTTTAAGAAAAAATAGTTTGGGATTCTTGGGATCAGGCTCACCAACATAGTTATACACAGATACTGAGGAAAAGGTAGACTTAGGATTAAACAGCCTGAGCTTCCAGGCAGAGGCTGGAGGGAGAGTGCTGTGATTTGTAACTCTCACAATGTATGCAGGGTACTTTTTTTTTTTTTCTTAGTTTTTGACTTTCAGAAAGACCGATGATGAGCGCCCTCCTCTGCCGCCCCTCCCCCTCCCCAGCTCCTTGTTCTTTTTGTCCTTCCCTTTGTCTACAAATCTGCCCTGGCTTTAGTAGGAATTCCCTTCAGTTTATGAATGAGTGAATGAATGAATGAGTGAATGAATGAATGAATGAATGAGGGAGGGAGGGAGGGAGGGAAGGAATGAGAGATGGAGGTAAAGACTGAAAAAGGACAGAACAAAACTAGCTCTTGGCTGGCCGGCTTAAGGAACTCCATCCCTGCCTTCTGTTTCCTTAAAGCTTATCCTCCCCCCCCACACCCCCCTCCCTGTGCTTTTTCCTTTTGCTCCTTCTGAGCAGAACCTGCCGCCAGTTTCTACCCTCTAACCTCGCTTTAGCCTTTCCTGTTGTTTAAGGAGAATCTTGCTCTCTCTAGATTTCTTCTCTCTCTCTCTCTCTCTCTCTCTCTCTCTCTCTCTCTCTTTCTTCCTTTTTCTCTTTTTTTCCAAGACCGGGAGGCCCCTCCACCCCCCCAGAAGCTGACGGTTTCTCCTGGCTGGCCTCTCTCTCCTCCCCCCAACCCCCTCCCTCATAGAGGGTTCATCCAAAGTTCGAATCCAGACTCTGAACAAAGTGGCGCAGACCTTTTCCTGACTCCTCACCCTTTGTCCTCGTCACCCAGTGACAGACAGGAATCAAATGCTCAGGACCCAGCAGCGAGAGGGGCAGTGGGGGGAGGGGGGAGGGAAGCTCGCTTAACTGGCTGGGCCTTTTACTTTGCTGGAAGGGGGGTGGTGGGAGAGGGAAGGAGGAGGAGGAGGAAGAGGACAGGGAGGGGGAGGCTGGCGGCAGGAGTAGAGGCCCCAGAAAGGAATATTTTGTTTAAGTTTCCCCAGGCACGCACTGAGCATTCCCAACTTTGCAAATGGTTTCATCTGGTTTCTGTTTGAGGAGAGGCGAAGAGAGTGAACAGCTAAGCCAAGGGCTTGGGGAGGAGAAGAGAACAGACCTGAAAATGGTACCTGTGCGGCTGTCTTCAGACATCTGGACTCTACAGTGAGGAAAAAAAAAATTCTCAGAGATCTCAGGGTTCACCTTTCGGAGGTGGATTACACATTTCGGGACACCAGAGGACCATAGAGCAAATTACTTCTTCCAGAGTGCTAAATGGTCCCCTGGTGCCCCGGGAAGAGCCCGTTTACCTCCAAAAGGTGAGTTGTTTATTGCCAGGGAGTAGAATATTGGCTGTAATGCAGGCCCATCCAATCTCTCACATCCCTGCGAGGCATTTAGGGTGTAGGTGATATTAGCCACCTGTCACCACCAGGAAGGGGGCTGACAGATTCCTTCTGATTTTCCTTCCTCCGACTGAGGTGTCAGGGAGGGGAAGTGACTTTCCCAAGGTCTTAGAGCGAGCGGGGACTGAGGCGGATGCTGTTCCTGCCTGTTGTTTTGGTGTTTGTGCACGTGTTTGTGTGTGGGCAGATACATGTGTGTCCCAGGCAGCTGCCGCCTCAGCTACCATTGGTGACAGTGTGAGACAGGCTCTCACACTGGCCTGGGACTCACTAAGGAGCCCTAAAACCCTTCATCCTCCTGTCTCCACTTTTGGAGACTTTGGCTTACAAGCATTAGCTACCCTACCTGGCTTTTTTTTTTTTTTTTTTTTTAATAATAATAGGGGTTCTGGGGCTCAAGTTCAGGTCTACCTGCTCTCAAGGCAAGCACACACATCAACCGCGCCATCTCTCCGGCCTTTGGATTAAATTTTCATTCCAATTGCAATGTCTTTTGTTTCTTGAATTAAAAAGAAAAAAAAAAGTACCCTCACTCACGTGTTGGCTTGAGCCTTCCCTAGAAAGAGTGGGAGGGTAAAAGATGGAGAGCGGTGAGACCAGAAGCAGAGCTCTGGCATGATTCTCCTGGGCCCATCTGAGAGAACAGAGGACTGTGAGGAGCCCACAGGTCCCCGAGCTCACCTCCTCTTGCTTTATGGGCTCTCCCCAGTGCCCTCCTGACTGTGCCTCTGAGGTCAGGACTGCTGAGCCCTCATAAACAAGCCGCTAGCGGAAAGTGAATAATGGGGCCTAAATTGGTGAGGAGGAAGTTCAATTGAAAGGTGCTGTTTCTGGAGAGCCGTAATGGGGAGAACAGCCATGGGAACTAACTCTCTCTCCCTGTCTCCCTGTCTCTCTCTCTCTCCCTCTCTCTCTCTCCCTCTCTCCCTCTCTCTCTCTCTTCCTCAACTGATGCCCAACATTACTGGGAGTAATACACTCCTGGAATGCGGGGGCGTGGGGGTGTATGGATTTCACATGGCCCTGCCCCATGGGATGATGAAGGAGGTTTGGGAGTGCCAGTGGATCTGGGAATTGATTTATGATGTCAGGACTCCTGGGTCCCATTCCTCCTTCTGATCCCATATGTCCAAACTAAACAAAGAAGGTTAGTGATCGTGACTGTTGGGATGTGTGATTACACTCCTAAGTGCTTGCCGAGGTTTTCCGTGTCACTGACAAGGTGCTGGATTTCATTGGAATTGTCTCCTAGTCAACATAATACTCTCCTGAGGTGAGAATTATTACCGTTTTAGCAGGTGAGGAGACGGAAACCTAGAGCGATGACGTGAGTTGGTTTAAGTAAGTAGAACAGTCCCCTTGTCCTGCCAGTGAGAAGCTCACCAAAATGGTTGCAATCAAAGGAACATTGTATCAAGAAGGATGCTGGGTAGACTGATTCTCAGTCCTTTCGTGCAAGTACGCATGAAGAAAATGAGTCAGGGCTGCCTGGTGGAAATGATAGCCACGCCAAGGTTGTTCTAGTTTAAGGAAAGTCGGCTTCTCAGAGGTAGCAGGCCCCATTTGCATACAATAAATGTTTTAATTACTAATGATCCTTTCCAATTAATTAAAAAGTATGTCTGTCATGGCACTGCCTTCTTGGCAGCGTTTTTATTGGTGATGAGTTTGTATGCATATTTAAGCGGTACAGTGACATGTCTCCTCACTGTTTCCTAACCCAGGCTCTGTGTAGCTGAACATCTTGTTAGCAGACTTGTGGGTGTTTTCCTATCCTAGGGGTTGGGAAAGGAGAGCCTCTATGCCCCACCCTGGGCCTGGCAGTAACTTGGTGAGCCTGCCCCCATTCTAACCGTGGTGGCGGCCTTCCCCTAGATGCTTGCATCCTGTGATATGGGAAAGACAATTTGCAAAGTTGGGGCCCTCTGTGAACGGGGGTACGGTGTTGCTGCTGTTAGATGCAGTCTAGACTTACCACCTCCCCTGTGGCACTTTTGGCAACTTGACAGGTATAATTGATGAGTTATTCTAAGAATGTGATTCCTGAGTAACTTGGAGTGGGGTGACTATGTTTCTGAGTAGTTAATGCAGCTGGGGTGGGGGGTGGGGGTGGGGGGTGGGGGGTTGGAAGGCGGATGAAGGGTGGGGGCTGGGAGGATGGAGGGAGAAGGGAAGGAGGGTCTTTGTTCAAACCAAGTGAGGTACTAATTCTGATTCAGAGGCAGGGCGGCAGGGAACCCTCATCTAGATGACTGTGACTGAGTCTGGGCATTGGGAAGTGACTTTTTGAGCTCACTCCAGCATCCCGGGAAAGGCCCTGGAGTGCCGAGGACAGCTGAGACTCCATGGCTGTCTCCTGAGAATTCCCAAAGCAGCTTCCACGCTGTCAAGAGTTTGCTGCCCTGTCTCCCTCTCTCTTTCCCTGTCAGCCATTTATATCCCAAGGGTGTGCAGATTTGAAGGTGCAGATTTGGAGAAGAGGAGGTCCCGTTCTTGGGCCCACTTTCTTTCTCACTGCACTGCCAGAGGAGGACACAGGAGGCTCTGGGGCATGATCTCCTCCTTGGCTCCCGGGAGCAAAAAAGGTTTTGCAGGCTCAGCCTGCTGTCCAAGCTTCTGGTCTGAGAGGTCTTGCCCTGTTTCTTGTACAACCGTGTAGAATCTCCATTTCCTCCTACAGCCCCTTTTCCCGGACCCTCCACAGCCTTTCTGACTGCGAGCACTGCTCTCTGCTCCCAGAATGCTCAACTATGGTGGATTCCTCTATCCTTCACATCACAGGGGAAACTCGGAATTCCTAAACCTAACGCCTATTTCTTGTTCCACATACCATTATGCTATTGGTTTTTAGAATGTTGGTGGATCCCTGGGGTCAGCCAAACTTATTAATTTTTCAAATGTTAGTTGGAACCCCTAGATACCAAGATTAGAAGAATTAACTTGTGCCCCCAAAAGGCTAAAGGTGCTGTGTCTGTCCTAATATCCCCCCACCCCCTTTCCTTTTGGGAAGAGTTTATCAGAATCTCTGTACAGTCCAGTTTATATTCCACTCTGGCTACCGGAGTGGCCATGTCTGTGCACCACTTGCATGCCTGGTGTCTATCCGAGGCAAGAAGAGGGCATCAGAACACCTGAAACTGGAGTTATAGCCGGCTGTATATGTGGGTGCTGGGAATTGAACCCAGTTTCTCTACAACAGTAGCCAGTGCTCTTGATGGCTGACTTGTCTCTCCTGCCCCTTGTCCTTTTTTTTCCTCTTAGCTTTTCCTGTAAACTCTAAACACTTTTGTGCTTTAGGGAGAAAGATGCTCCCACCTACCTCGGTATAGGCACTTGCTTCCCTGTCCCCCTCCTTGTTCCCCTCCTTTCCCCACCCCCCAGGCATTTTTAGGGTTCTCAGGGTATCCATTGCTCTTAATTTCCTCACAGTGTTGTGCGCGTGGAGCTGGTGTGTCATCCCTTTGGAGGCCTTGTTCTTTTCACCTCAGTCCTGTTCGCCTGGCATTCCAGTTGCTACTGTTTCCTGGAGCTCCGGGCATAGTGTTATATCTATAATAACTCAGTTTGCACGCCTCATGGTTATTTCAAGTTTGTCACCACACATCAAAGGTGACTTTAGCCCCATTTACATATGCGGACCTTAGGAATGGAAAGGTGTAAAACTTCTTGCACTTCTGCTTCTCTTCGGGAAGATCACTACAGAAAGGACAGGAGGTTTCTTAAAGCTTAAGTGGAAATCATAAACTCTGAAAACTTTAATTGCTGCATTCCCAAAATAAAAGCAACGTGGGAAATCAATTTTAATATATATTACATCTAAAACATGTTAACCCTTAAGTAGGATAGAAGTTTAATATTAGAGAATATTTGTGTTCTTTTCTGGATTAGGACTTTAAATTTTGGTGCGTATTTTACATAATTTCAGCTATTTTAAGTACTTAACAGTCACAAGTGGCTAGAAGTTCTTTTCTTGGACTTTATAACATTAAGACACTAACTCTCAGAAGTATGATGAACTTATAAAAGGCGCGAGTGACTTGAGGCATGGTGTAGTTCTTTATTGTTGTATGAATTCGCTCATCCTTTGTCATGAAGTCCAAGAAACCTGGCCTGCCCATCATTTTTCTATGGCTCTGTGTGTGTGTCATTCTCTAGGTCAGGCTAAGGGAAGGCTTCCCTATTAGTAAGCTCTGTAACAGCCCTATGTCTGTGCTCAAAGTTCTGTTTTCTTCTTTGCAGTGACTGAGAGAGCTTCCCGATTCCTCATCATCCCGATGATGTAGGGTTGTAGGAAGCCATGGATTTTTTTTTTTTTTTTTTTTTTTTTTTTTTTTTTGGTCTTCTAGAAAGCTGTAGAATGGAATCACTGCCCAGAATTTTCCTTGCACGTTGATATGGATTTAAGTATTATTTTTCCCCCAAATCTCTGGAAACCGTGAGAAGTGCCCTTGGGAAGTTATTCTAGTAGGCCAAGTGGGCAGTGCCAGGAGAGCAATTTTCAATAATGGTCCCATGGCGACAAGCTGGCCGTAAAGCAATTGAGAATGACATGAGTCATGCTTCTCCCAACTAAGACGAGCACAGAAAACAAGGTCAGTTACCTGGGCTGGATGATGACGGTGGGAACCTTTTTCTTTTCCCTAAAGACACGGTGAGCAGTTGGCTCATCCCCATCTTGGGTGTGTTGCTGATGATTCCTTTGTTCGGTGTCACCACCCAGCCGAGCTTCGCTTTGCCCAGGAGATCTCCAAACCCATCCAATCGTAGTTAGTGTCTGCACCACACTGGCTTTGAGAAAACTCCAGTGGGAAGTCTTATTTATGATGATGATGGTCAAGGTTATGATTATTGACAGCCATTATTATAACCATCATTATTATTTAGTGTTAATCAACAGCTGGATGAAAGGTGCACTAAAGAACACAGAATTAGTCCTTGTCCTTTCAAATGGCCTCATAAGAAAAGGATGACAGGAAGAGACACCTGGCCTGGTCTAGCTAGGAAAAATACATTCTAGGGAAATACAGCTGACAAAATCAGCCCAAAGGTTATAATTTTTAGGGCTTTGGTAGAGTCTAATGTGGCACCCTGAACACAGATTAGCAAAATGCAAAATATAATTTCCCAAGAAAGAAAGTCTGTTGCTTCTGTCCAGTTAGAGGGAGTTATAAAGAACAAATACAGAAGGAAATTGGTCACAGTGTTATGTTTTGGTGTGTAGGCAATTTTAGACTTGTAACTCATGGGTGTATCCCATATCTTTAATGGCTAGAGTAGTCACTGAATTTTTTTTTTTTTCTGTGCAGAAAGGTCAATGCAGAGAGAACAGTAGGGTTTCAAATTGACCCACAAATCCAGGTTATGTTACCTGGTAAAACTGGGCTACATTCCTGCATGATAAAAATGTGCCCAATCAGTCAATAGGACTGATTTTTTTCCCCCACAAATAGACTATTTGACAGTGTCTGGGGACATTATGTTTTGGTGAATATGCTGACCTATTTCTATGACACGTGTATTCTTTGCATTTTTTAATAGACTGGATATTATCAGTATCATCAATCTAGACTCACTCACAATAAGCTAGGTTCTTTGAGTCAGCGGAAAGAATACTTGTTTAAGGAACAAATGTTTCATTTACCTTGATTTTTTTTTTAACAACTGAGTTAACTTCTGAGCTTCAGTGTCTGCATTATAATATAGGAACAGTAGTGATTGCATTCGTAGAGTATTAAGAATTACAATGTTCTTTCTGTCATTATAGTCTGCCACATTCTGTCGCTGCATTAATCTCTCTCTCTCTCTCTCTCTTAACTACTTATGTTGCTCAGCTTTTCTAAAAGTTAAAAGAAATATATTATCTAAGAGGAAGACAGGGCTGAAAGTGTGCAGGGCAAGACTGCCCATGTGCATTGTGTGTGCGCCAAGCCCTCGATTCCATGGTATTCATTGATATGGGAGGGCAGTTAAGTCTTGTTCTGGGGTCTAGGCCTTGAGCAGGCTTTCTTGTTGCTTGCGCTGTCTTTGTTTTCTTGTTGCTTGTGCTGTCTTTGTTTGGTATACATTGTCCTAATGGTGTCACATTTCTTTCAAGGATTGATTCTTCATGTGAAAAGTGGTCTTTGTCAGGTCTACTGCTTCTAGTAACATACCCAGGCTTGCCAGGATGAGCATTTGGCCTCTGAGAGCCTTCTAGGTTTTATCTTCTCTCAATTTGTCTTACATGGAAGGAATGAAGCTGGTGGCTTTCATTGAAAGGAGGGGCATTGAAAGGAGGCTGGTTGCAGAAAGACCAGTGGAGTGATGGTTTCACAGAAGAACATTTTGGGAGTTACAGAGACCATTTTTTGTTTGTTTGTTTGTTTGTTTTAAAATTTTTTTTATGTGTCTTGGTATTTCACCTGCATGTATGTCTGTGAGGGGGTCAAGTCACTTGGAGCTGAATTGCAGACAGTTGTGAGCTGCCGTGTATGTGCTGGGAATTTAACTTCCATCCTCAGGAAGCACAGCCAGTGAGTGCTTTTAACCACTGCACTATCTTTCCAGCCCCAGAGATACTTTTCTACCACACTTCCTGGTTTTAACCAAAGAATAAGATGTCTGCTTTCCCCTCTTGAATCGTTTAAGTATTTTCTGTTGCTGTGAAGTGACGCCATGACTAAGGCAACTTACAAAAGAAAGCATTTGACAGGGGGCTTGCTTACACATGAGCATCGTGGCAGGACGAATGGCAGCAGGCGGGCAGGCGGGGATGGCGTTGGAGCAGTAGCTGAGAGCTTACATCTATCTTATCTGCAAGTTGAAGGCTGAGAAAAAGAGGCTGGGCCTGGCATGGGCTTTTGGAATCTCTAGGCGTACCCCCAGAGACCTCCTAATCCTTCCCCATAGAGTTATAACAACTAGAGAAACAAGCATTCAGAAGCCTGGTGGGGTCCATCCTCATTCAAACAACCACAAGGATCTTCTACATTTTAGGACTTTATTTTTCAGAATTCCAAATTTTAGCTGAGTATAGGAACACAAGTTTCTAATCCCAGTATTCTAAGGCTGAAGTACTCAGGTGGGTGAGACTGGCTTGGGTTATTTAGTTTTAGCCTATCCTAGGCTACACAGTTTCAGGCTACCCTTGGCTACAATAACAGCAAGGGAACAAAAGGCATGACCTTTGTATGGCCTTTGTTTTAGGGTCTTGTACCATGTTGTAAGTGCTATGCTTCTGTTAAATTTGTGCCTTGTAACTCTGGAAATTGTCTTTGTGTGTGCGTGTTTTCACGTGTTCTCGCATGTGTGTATTATTGAACCTGGAGCTATCAAGCTTCAGGAATCTTTCTATTTCTGCCTCTCCAGTATTGGGATTACAGATTACAGTTGTCACACATGGCTTTTTATGTAGGTGCTGGGATCTGAAGGGGCTAAACCTTTGCCTTCCACAACCATTAGGATTCTGGTATGCGTCTATCTGTTCCCAACCCATAAAGATGGCCCCTGGATGCTCTCTGAGATCATCCAGAGGTCTGTCTCATGAGCATAGGAATGTCCCCTGACCTTTGGTTAGATGACTTGGAGTCTACTACTGTCTGTGGTAAACTCTTGGAAGAATATGATCCCTTTGGCCTTGGCACTCATTCCTCACCTTTCCCGGCAGTAAGCTCCACCCTTACCCACAATGCTCTGCTGCTTTTATCCTCCCCACCTTGGAAGGGCTACCTGGGCAGCCACATTTTTCATAAAGAGCCTCGTGCCTGAAATAGCTTGACATTTGTGTGGTGCCTTGAACTACAGAGCACATTTCATTTATATGCTCGGATTTGACCTTTAAAACCACCCGGAGGTTGGAAGGAGAGGTCTCATTATCCCCTTTACATAAAAGGAAGTCATGCTGGATTGCCTGGGGTTATCCACAGGTACCTGGCCCTGCTTGTCTTTGAATACTGGTTTGTCCTGGCTCTAGCCTGTCCTACCCACCCCTCTTGATGGGCCATTTGTCCCTCCAGCCCCTATATACATTCCTTTTTTTTTTTTTTAACTTCTGATTTTTTTTTTTGAAAGACAAGTAGGTCAGCCAGTCTGATTTCTTTTCCAAGATCTCCTATAGAGGGCATATCTAACCTCACTGTCTAACTTTGCTCCTTTTTGATGCCACTGTGAACCAAGTCTAGTTCCCTGTTAGTGGATTCATGGACTCCTTTAGCCCTCCTAGAGTGAGTTTGTCTCTCTTCCCATTCTTCAGGCAAGCTTACAAGTGCTGGGCACATTTTTTATCATAGTATTCCTATGTGAATATTGTCAGTGGCCTCTTCTTGTTTTCAGTCCTTTCTGAAGAAGAGTTAATAGTTCAAACCCATTATTATTATTATTATTATTATTATTATTATTATCATTATTAATTATTACTACTGCTGCTGCTGTTATTGTTATTTATTATTATTTTGGAAGGCTGAGACTTATAGAATTTACCTGGAGTAGATTTGTCCCTCTTTATCTGAAGAAAGCAGGAGGGCCTAAGAATGGGGACAAGTGGGAATGGAGTTTAGACAAGGTGACTCTAAGGCCGCTTGTCACTTTCCAGGCCTGTTAAATAGTAGCAATATTTAGGAAACTTGGACCCAGTGATCACAACCCTTCTGAAGGCCTGCAGCCCATGTTGAGAGGATAGGAAGTATATTCTGAATGTCTGTTCTTTGTTGGTTTTATTTTTTCCTGTTGGTTTGGTTTGCTAGCCTTTGAGGCCCTGCCCCACCCCATTTTCCCTCTTTTCTTATCAAGCTTCTACGTTCTTTTTGATACAAGTCAACAGACGTCGAAGGCAGTATGTATACAGCCGAAACTTCGGAAAGAATTCTTTTCCAAAGCAAAATTTAACTCCCAGTTGCCATTTAAAGGGCATTGCCTAGCAGGCAGTCATCTGAGCAGTGTGGGCATCCTTTCCCAAAGTGAATGGTTCACTGTGTTCTTGCTTCCTAGAGTGCCACGACTGTTTGACCTGATGACTCTAGGTATAATCATGAGGACTTTTGGGATCGAATATACATGTCGGGACTTCCCTAAGCCAGGAGGAGGGGCTCAAAACATGGGGTTAGGGGATGGCTTGCTTGGAAGCATGGATTCAGTCTCCAAGACCTACGTAAAAAGCTGGTCTCAGTAGCACTAGCAGATCCTGGGAGGGTGGAGACTGAGGGCCCACAGGGCTTTGGGTAACTAGTTTTGCTGACTTTGTAAGCTTCAGGATCAGTGGGAGGTCCTGTCTCAGAAAGATTGGGGAGATATCAACCATCTAGATTCCACTATGCATATACACACAAATACCCACCATCTTACTATTAAGGGCCTAACTGGTCTGTTAAACAACAACAACAACAACAACAACATCAACAACTCAGCCAGTAATCCTTATTTTTGGCTATGCACAGCAAACAGGGCTGAAAGGCCTTTCCTTTGCTGAGGTACTGCAGGCCTTCTTGTCCTGACATCACTCAACCGTGGTTAAGGGCTTGCTTTCTGAAGGATCCTTTGCTTGTTAAATTCCTTGGCAGTCTATTTCACCTCTAAGGTGGTCTGGCCATCTCTTACCTTACACATTCCCATCCAGTCTTAGGATAAAGGATACCCCAGCTATGAACAAAACCATCCAGCTAACCTGCATGCAGTAGATCCTGCAGAACTTTCACATTCTTTAAAATTGGATCTTTCTGCTTACAGGGCGGGCTTGGAGGCGAGCATCTGGAGGTTAGGGATGCTTTTTAACTGGGCGGGGCTTGGAGTTCAGCAGCTGCCCCCGGGCTAGTAAAAGCCCTGTGGTTGCTATGAAAGATAACACAAGAGGAAGATAACAGGGCTCTACTGAGGCCCTGAACTACCACTAGTGATTACATGAAGTCCCAATTTACTCTCAGCTAAGCCTGTGCTGAAAGGCATGGTAACTTTGCTGGGCCTTTTTCTTGTCTACTGGAAAAGGACACCAGTAGCAGCGGGGAGCCATTTTCTTGAGCTGGATACTCAAGGCTCCCTTGGAGATGAGTTAGGAAGGAAGGGAGACCATGATCTTATGGTTGCCGGAGGGTTTTGAGTCCTTTGGAATCAGACATGGTGTTGATCTTGCCTGGCTCCGGGTCGTATTCAAACCCTTCCCCAGCCTGGGCCACTTGCCTCACTGTGAGCTATTTTTATTTATTTCCTAGTGGCTCTAAAAAAGAGATGAGTTTACACACTGTGTACTCAGAAGATTAATATTCCTTGAAGCCTATTCTAGAGGGACTGGAGACAGCTTCTTCCTCCCAAGGGACTGAAGCCATGTCCTTCCAGGCCCCGGTTGAGAGCTGTCTGATTCCATTCAGGTACCCCAAGGATGGTGTTGTAGCCCTCAGCCTCTACAGCGCTAATCCACACAGCTAACCCATATAGGGAAAGCTGTTAGCTGAAAGGTAATCTGGTTAGCTTCCCTTATCCTGCTGCTGTTGTCCTGTCTCCTGTTGCTGCCAGAGGAGAGGGATGTCACTCTGTTTCCCCAAACTCCTGAGTCTTTGTGGATCCTTTCTTTGGTTCTTCGCTTTGGCCTTGGCAGAGAAAGCCATCTGACCTGTTCCAGGTCCTGCTTCCTTACATGCTGTGATGTGCACTGTGCGCTTAGGGAGGGCCGAAGAGGAGGAAAGCTTCAGAGAATGATGGAAATGATCACCGAGGTTGGCCTTGGTGGCCATCACCTTGCCTGTCCCTTCACCAGATTTCAATATCCAAGTTTACCTCTGGAGTCCACTTTTTTTTCTTTTCTTTTCTTTTCTTTTCTTTTCTTTTCTTTTCTTTTCTTTTTTTCTTTTTTTCTTTCTTTCTTTCTTTCTTCCTTTCTTTCTTTCTTCCTTTCTTTCTTTTAATTTGATCTCAACACTTAAGGAAAACATTCTCTTAATTTTGTTTTTGTTTTAATGTCTTTTTGTTTGTTTAAATTACTTTTAAAAGTTTGGTCCCATGGCCAGAAGCCTACAGCTTATGTGTATGTTCCGTTCCTTCACAAATACACACTCTTGCCCCACACACAAGCAACTCTCACTCTCTCTCTCTCTCTCTCTCTCTCTCACACACACACACACACACAAACACACACACACACACACACACACACACACACACACAGAGAGAGAGAGAGAGAGAGAGAGAGAGAGAGAGAGAGAGAGAGAGAGCGCGAGCGCTTCTGTCCACCTGCCATGTCCCACATCCCCAGTCTTCCCCAACAGCCATCACCTCCCACTGGCTCTGTGTGTGCCACACACACACACACACACACACACACACACACACTCCCAAGTCCCCAACAGACACCGTTAAAAAAAAAAGGTACAGCGAAATGTCTGCGCAGGAGGGCTTTGGCCTTTGAGAGAGCTCCCTGGGCATCTAATTTCTCTTCGATTTCTTCTGTCCACGGAGGTCCCTGAAGGTATTTGTAGAATGTCTGCCGTTAAACGGTTGTAAATTAGGGACCGAGTATGTGAAGCGTTAATGAAGGCTGGGATTGGAACCATTCCACATCCCTCAGGCTGGCATGGTTTCAGTCCAAGAAAGGCGCTTGCTAGAGGCCTGAGTTCCTGAGTGTCAGGTTTCAGCGATCCTTTCTTCTTTCTTTTTCTTGCCCCTCCCCCTCTGGTTTGTTCCACAGCCCTTCAGGTTTTTTTTCCCTTACCTTCTTTATCGTTCACCCCATTCTGTCTTCTAGCCCCCCCTCCCCCCCGCAGCCCCCATCCTTTTGGATTTTTTTCTAAAAGCAGCTACGGGGGGAACACAGTGTTTAATGAGGCCAGGAAAGCAGCCTTTCTTTCTTTTCCTGCATGAGACAGAACCCAGAGAGTTTATTCTATTTTTCTTTTCTTTTAAAATTTCTTCTCTGTCTATGTTTGTCTCATTTCTTTCTCTTTAAGCCAGTGTGGGAATTAATGTATGAAAATGACAGTCATTTTGACTAAGTGCTTCAGCTAACCATAGCAGAGAACTTTCAGATCTGGTCCATGGATTGGAAAGTACTAGGAAAGAAGAATGAAGCTGTGTCCTGGACTCTGTCCTTATGTGAGACGGACTGAGAGCTGATGCATTTATACCATTGAATGTAAATAGAAATTCAAAGCAAGATACGAAGAAAACACAGTCACGTGTTTCTAAGAGATCATGTAAGACACCCTGGTATGTTTTTTTTAAGCTGCAGTGTATCAGTCACACACAGCACTACACGCTTTAAAGGATAAACTTACAAGTTAAAATATGATCGTTACTGAAAATTCTTTTACACCCAGGAAAAGGCTTGTGAGGACGAATTGTATGAAGAACATCTACATGTGGCTTACTTGGGTTCAGAGTATTTTCTAGACGCCTCAACTCTGTAGGCGTTAAGTTTTAATCTTAATCTGCTGTGTGCCTTATAGTTTAGATCACGTGAAGCTGTACCTGGGAAGCAGTAACGGGTCATGTTAACAACATACTATTTATTTACTAACGACTGTGAAGGACACTTTGGGCATCCTTTGCCTCCATGGGACTCCCATGGATCACACATGTGGGGTGATGTGGAGGGCCACACTGGGTGTGTGGTTTGCCCACGGGCTCACCTGTTCTGTCTGCACTGTAACGTGCCGATAAATCCATCTCCATCATAATTCTGCAGTGGGTCTCATTCCTCAACATTGTCAGTATGACATCTGATGTCCCTTTCACTCTGATGGTAATTCATTCATGCGTTTAGTAGTAGTATGTATTGAGTGCCCCTTGTATACTAGGCTGTCCCGCTGTTCAAGGCAGGATTCCATGACAGCTGCTTGCCACAGGGAGCTAGCCATCCGGTCCTCCAAGAATCGGACGGAAGTGGCACCTTACTCTGTCCTATGAGGCATTGCTTAAGCAATCCACTTATGACTGGAATAAATAACTTATCAAAAAGGACTTGGCAAACAATAAGTTGCCAGAGAAGACTGCATTACGTTTTAATAGGAAGAATTCTTAGTAGTAAGTAGGAAACTGTCTTGGCACAGAGCTGAGTCATTCCTTTGAGACTTTTCCTGTGACCGCCTTCCTCCTATGAAAAAGGACTGAGGTGGCTTTTTTTCCCCTCCCTCATTTTTAAATGAAGCATAGTTGTGTCCCATCTAAGTAATGAAAGACACTAATGAACAGAGAGAATGACGAGAGATACATCCTCCTGCATTACATAGTGCTGAAAGGCCTTTTTGCACGTGAAGTCCCATGTGGGGACACAGACACAAGCACACACACTGGGATGCAGGTCTCAGGCATCTAAGAGTGAACAGGGGTTTAGCCCAATGTATGGAAAAGAGTTGGAGAGGGACAGAGAGGAAAATGTTTGCTGAAAAGCTTTTGTTTTATAGTAGGATGGCATTTCATCCTCTAGGATTCACCAGCCACATCCTGGACTGTGTCATATGGATACTTTGGACAGGCTGGATTGTGACTTTAGCTTTTGCTTTTCTCTTCAGGAAAAAATGGAAACACCGGTAGCAGGGAAGGACAGGTCTCTCACCCAAGGGGATGTGCTGGGATTACAAGCACAGGCACCACCAGGCCTGGCCTTCTCAAACCTAATTTTTACTGTGGATTCTCCGACTTGAACTTGGGTCCCGATGCTTACAAGCTGCCCCTCTAGCATGCTTTCTCCTCTTATAACAAATTGTTACTTGCCCATGTCTTCCTCCTCCCATCCACCTCATATGCGTGGTCTTTTGCTTTTTGATTACTCTTATTTAATTACATATGTACATTCATAAAAATTTGGAAATGCAACCTTCTGGGTCTGTTTAGTATTGCTTATATGAATCTGACCACTTGGTACTGGATGACCAGTTCTGGGGAAGATTGATTCTCCCTCTCTCAGGTCATAACTGTCTGTAATTTTTCATTTAGGGGTGGGGCCTTGTGAGATTTCCCCATCCATGTTGACAAGTCAATGTCTGTTGTCCTCGTCTGGGTCTTCTTTAGACTGCCATATTGGTGAGGTTACATGGGCATGGACTTCCTGTCAGAGACGTGAGACACAACCTTGCGGCAGATGCTCTGGCCCTCCAGCCCTTGCAGTCCCTCCACCTCCTCTCCCACAGTGTTCCTTGAGCCTTATGTGCAGAGTTCTGCCGTAAGTGGTTCGGTTGTGGCCGAACACCACACGGTCAGTCATTCTCCGAACCCATGTGGATTTCTCTAATGATCTCTGTTGGCTTCAGAAAGAAATGTCTTTGATAAGAGGCTCGAGCTGCACCTGTGGATATAGGAAGAATTAGTATTTAGAATGCTGTTAGAAAGTATACTGGTTTAGGAAAGAGGCAATGATGTGTTCTCTGCTGGCCTTATTTGCGAAAGGTAGCTGGTTAGGTTTACAAGATCAGGCATGAATCCCCTTCTATTACGTAGATCTCCGGTCCAAATAGGTAGATATTGGCTCCCATCAAGATATATATGTGCTGCTGTTGCCCCTTCAGGAATGGCTTCCTGTGCTGGTCATTGCCGTGACCAGCCATAGGCATCATGGCTGACAGTTGATTGTGTTTTGCTGTTGGCAGCTTGCATAGTACCTTGAGGTTCTATGAGAAGTCAGAGAGGAGGCTTCTAGGTCAGATTCAGCTAGGATTCTTGCAAGTCCTTTTTCTGAAGAGAGTGATGCCTTCAGGAACAGGAGTACCTTCAAATTCTGGGGGGCAATGGCAACAACCTAGATTATGTGGGTCTCTTGGACTTTACTGACCCACAACTCTGAAGGAGGTTTCTCATGCCTGGGACTGTTGTTTCTGTTAGATAGTTTGGAGCTCTCAGGGGGAGCATTAGCACCCTGAGTGGTTGGTGTGACTTCCATAGATCCTAGCCCAGCCGTGTTCACCGCCACTCCATCCACAATAGCTACGAAACGGAAACAGCCGGGGTGTCCTTCAACTGACGAACGGGTAATGAAAATGTGTTGCACACGCAGAAGGAATTCTATTCAGCCGTAAAGAAAAATGGAATCATGAGCTTGCCATTTAAATGGCTAGAAAATAGAAAATATTGCATTGAGTGAGGCAGTCCAGTCCAGATTCAGAATGACACACATGGTATATTCTTTCTTGTTTGTGGATCCTCGTTCCAAATCTTTAGATGTGTGTATGTGACCTGGAGTAACTGCCGGGAAAGGAAATACGGACGGCGGGGATGAGGAAGGAGCTCTAGAGAGGGGAATAGCAGGACTCAGGTCCTATGAAGGGGATAATATGGAAATGAGTGAAGGTGGGGTGGTAGAGGAAAAGGCTCTAACTGGATAGGGAGGGCAAGACAGAGGGAGGGAAGAAATATAAATAGCAGTAAGGATGCATGAAAGCATTTGTGAAAACATTATTTTATGTTTACCTAAAAATTAATATAATATGTAAGTATATGTGTATGCATATGTATTATATGTTATGCCTTTCTCTTTTTAAGAAGTAGGCACAATATAATCCCATCAATTCAAGCCCCTAGGTTTAAAATGTTAGGTGATTAATAAAGCCTTTTCATAAAAAGCTGCTGACTAGGTATATAAATAATACAATGATTAAATTATTAAATAAATATTGAGCATTTAAATGTGTAGGGTGCTGGGTTTATGTACTCGAGGTAGCTCCAGGGTGTAGAGAGCCAGTTGAAAGAAATAAACTTCAAAGGCTTTATAAAGTAAAGAGCATCTATTTACATACCAAGTCTAATTTATACCCTGATCTGAAAAGCAGGTCTTGGTGGTGCCTCTTTGTAGATGCGGTGTATTAGTGATTAGTGTTCGTGTCTCATAAAGTTTTAAGATTTTATTTTTTCACTGAAATTCTATAAATGTGGACCCCTTTGGTAATTCGTGCCATTCTCCTAATGTCCCTCAATTGCTTAGATTTTATTGCCCCCGTCTTTTCTATAGCAATAAACAAATTGCCGACTGCAAACACGAGGACTGTGTGTAGGGTCAAACCAATCCCTTGTGGCTTTAAAGGGTTTAAAAATTGTCTTTATTATTCAAGAGTTATAACTCGGTTTTTAAAGAATATATAAAATGTCTTTTTTTAATCTTCCAGTCCCTGCAGTAAATCAGTGGATCTATCAGGTCTTGTAGTCATACATTACTTTGCCTGTTGTCTGCTGTTCCCACTGTGACAGCAAGAACTTTGTGGTGTGGCTCTAACCTCGCCCCATGACAAGGACTTCATTTTTACTGAATGAAGGTTAATGTTTCATTTGCCCACAGAAACTTAAGATACTTGTGAAGTTTATAAGACAGCTTGTGTACACATCAATTTGGCCATACAGCTGGAACAACTTTTTTTTTTTTTTTTTTTTTTTTGTAAAATAATCTGTATACAGAAATAGGGTGGCTTATTCTGCCAAGGGGTATCAGAGAAGAACTTCAGGGTGATATGGAATGGGGTTTCTGGATTATGACGGTTGTTAAAGAAAGGGGACCGAAAGGATGGGTGGGTAGCACACCAACCTGAGCGTGCAGCATGGGCCAATGCAGTCACGTGACTGGGCTGACGGGTCCAGGGCATGACGGGCACACGTTGATTGGAGTCATATCATGCCAAACTTAGCATTCGATCTTGAAGGAAACAGGATGTGAATGAGAGGCTTGGGGAGAGAAAGTGGTGCGGCCAACACAAGTCGTGTTTGTGCTTTAAGGTAATTTCGAGGTCTCCTTGTAAGACAGATTGAAGTAGGGGGTGACACTGGGGCATGGGGATGGGGAAACCAGTTAGAAGTGAGCCGGTGTAAGGCAGTAAAGCAAATGAATTACAGGAGCTGTTTTAGGGGCTACACTTGCTCGTGGGGAGGGGTGTTGAGGGGGAAGAAAGCTGGAAGTTTCGAAATCCAGTATTTTAGAGGGTGTAGAAGGTCGTGGGGGGGCTGAGGAGAGCTGCGGAGAAAGGGGAAAGGGCTTCTTTGAGTCCGCTGTTGAGTGGCCTGTGGGATGCCCATGTGGACCAGTCTAATCAAGAGCTGGTAATTACTGCACCCGTATCCTTGTGGTGGCGGAAGTCAAGGCTCTGATGTCAGCGTAAGTGACCAATGAGTGCTTGGCTGGGACTCTGATGATCCACAAGTGTCTATTCCGAGAAGACAAGGGCAGGACAGGACCCCCTCCCCCCAACAAAGTAAAAATGGCAAGGTGGGTAGCGGGATGAATGAGACGAGGGTCCTCAGAGGGGCGGGACAGGTATTTGAGGAACCAACACTTCAGCCAGCACTAACAAGCAAGAGTCGAAGAGAGCTGTGGTCCCGGCCATGACTGACTAGAGGCCACAGGTTTTCACTGGGATCCTCTGTGTCTCTCATAACACCGATTTACAAAGCCTTTCTCCCAGTAGTCTATAAGCACCCTTTTGGAAACAGGGGCAAAATATACTTGATCTTTGTGTCTCAGTCATATGTGTCGATTCTGCGTATTCTGAGTGCAGAGTCTTCAGAGAGACACATTTGAATCCATTAGTGGGTTCTGATGTGGACTCAGGGTCCAGGGCTGGTGGCGGCTCGCCATGCGCTTTTTTTTCCTTCTCTGGGTTAGGCACTCGTTCATTCATTATTCACTAGATGTTGACTGAGCACCCAGCGTGTGCCAAGTACTGTGCCAGCCGCTCAGTAAATGTTGATTGAATAAATGCTGAATGATTAAAGGCTTCGATATCTTTTCTACAGAAGAATGGAAAGGGACCCCCGCATAGGTTGAGAGGGCTTTGAGGATGTAGCTCAGGCTAGCTCGGGGTGGTGCACACCTAACGTTGACCTTCACAAGCATAGCAGTCTAATGGTTAGCGCAAAGGCTCGTTAATAGGACAGCAGCTGTTAATGATTTTAACCAAATGGACTTTATAGGCCTATGCATATCTAGCTCACTTAGTGGGCACTTGCATCTCTGCATGGGTACAAGAGAGATGGTTTTCGGTTGTGCGGACAAGGTCCTAGTATTGCTTAAACTGGTCAGGAGAGCAGAAGATGGAACCCAGATTAGAACTCAGGCTGACTCCTGCTTCCAGCTCTCGGAAATGATGGCTCAGGGTTGGTGTCTCCACTGTGAAATATGGTGAAACTCCCCGGTAGCTAGAAGAAGAGCTGGCGGCACTGCTTTTTTTTCCATGGAGCCCACTGGGCAGCAGGCAGAGGATCTGTGGTGGCGAAAGTTTGCTGGGGTGGGCTGGGGGAGACAGAAGCCATCGGCTCCTGGAGGCACTGTGGGCTCCTAATTCACAATTACTTTTTTCTCTGTAGCTAATTTTTGTTAAGTATAGGAATTTCAGGAATCTTTCAGGAATTGGGGGGAGAGTGCTCGTTCCTGAAATATGAAACATCTGCTCTTGGTCTCCTCCGAGAGCCACTGTCTGGAGGCAAAAAAAAAAAAAAAAAAAAAAAAAAAAGGAGAGAAGAGTTGATATAAAACAGTCTGACATTGTTTCCAACAACGCCCCGCCCCCTTATTCATTAATGAGAAAATAATTTAGGGTCCAAGGTGTCAGACTGATCACCAGGCTTCTCTGGCCACTGCCTTTTTCTTCTTATCCCTCTGAGAAAGGGGGAAAAAAAATTCAGTCTCTCAGAGTGTGAAGGCGACTTCGTACCATCTACCATGCTCGAGAAGGTTAGGAGATACTTCTTATTCTTGTTTGTTTGCTTATCTATTACACCAGTGTCTTTCTTCCTATTAGCCATAGGCATGAACACCTAGGGGTCGGGTAGCGGACAACCTGTCCAATAGCCACTGTAGGTACGCAGATTCTGAAAGCACTATCCACAAGTCCTGCCAGCCTTCCCTTCCCTTCTCATTGGAACCTTGTCATTCTCTACAATGCACCCAGTCCCTCAGCTCCTTACACGCACGTGTGCACTCAGGCACGCACACCCACACACACACACACACACACACACACACACACACACACACACGCACACACACACACACACCTCACATACCAATTGTCTGGGGGACTGCTCTTTGGTTACATCAGTGAGAATCTGGTACATTTCGTGAGACCCTCCATGGCCTCTTGACTGGGCTTGGCAGGCGTTTGGGACCAGGCAGGAAAAGGAAGCCACAGAGCCTCTCGCTATTTGGATTTTGTACACCCTGACAGCTGACGCAGTCTCTGAGATGCGGTGGGCACTCAGTTTGTCCAGTAAACCATAGTGAGCAGCGGGAGGACCCCGTGAAGGAAGAGGAAGGACATCAGACCAGCTTGGGGCACTTAGAGCAGAGAAAGATGCGTCATGATTGGTGGTAGAGACACCAGACACTTTCCACTCCTGAAACCCATTCAACCAGAGGCTTGGCACAAATTCCTGGACACAAGTTCAAGGGTCCAGCCTTGCATCCCCTGGACAGCTCCCTTTGTCTGTGAGATTTGGTATTACGGCGGCTGCGGCTGCCTCCTCCTCTGCTTGTAGTGTTCCTGCTCCTCCTAATGAGCACACTCTGGCGCCAAGAAAGCTCCCGGCCTCAGAGAAAAAGACTCAGGGGACTGGATTGTGAGGGACAAGTAAGCTCTGAGCTTGGAGGGTGGTCGGGGGGTGGGGGGCCCTCCCTTGTCTCCTTTGAAGCCTGGAGGGCTGGTTTCAGGGCTCTGTGGGAAAGCCTTTTGAAGGCTGGTGCTCGTGGGCCATGGGGCACCATTATACTTTAGTTGAGGGGGTCCCTGTTTTGTTCCAAAGAAGATGTGGTAGGGTTAACATAAAAGCTGTAGTTAGGGACTAGGAGCCCAGTGGTCTGTATGGCTGCTTTCTTAATTGCTGGTGAATTAAGCCCGGGTGGAAGAGGGGTGGGTGGAAAGAGCTGTTTTGAGAAAGGAAGGTCCTTGTAGACTGAGCATAGGGTTATAGTTGGGTGGAAAGAAGCAAGCGGAATACCAGGGCAGCGACCCACAACCAGCTCAATGCTGAGTCCCTGTGACCTCAGTCAAGGCCTGTCTGATGATCACAAAAGTGGTCTCTTCCCTGAGCAGGACTAGATGGCTGGCCAAACCCGCCTGACTCCAGGGCCAAAAGTCTCTGCGCACATTTGGCCCTGGAGGGCCTGTTTTGTACGCTCTTCTCTCTCCCCTTCATGCCTGAGCTGGGAGGTGGGGAAGAAAGAAAAGAGAAAAATCAGATTAAATGTGTGTCCAGGACAATGAAGTGTGTCTCCAGTCAGGCTGCCTTCCATCGTCTAGCTTTTTATTTTCTGAACTTTCGCTCACCATAAATCCTTTCCCCTCTCCTTTTATGCATTAAAAAAAAATTTTTTTTTCTTTGTGCCAACACTTTGTCCTTTGGCCCGTCTGTGTCTGTCCCTCCTGGCTCTGTAATACACACCACATTCTGTCACTTGGATCCTGATTGTAGCCCCAGCCCGTCACTTGGAAACTTCGTGTTTTTAAGTTTTCAGAATTTTGTTTCTTATTATTATTGTTGTGTGTGAGGGGGTCCAGTTGACCCTTTTTGAGGTGATCTGTCTTTCTCGCTTTGAAATAGGCTTTCATTTTTGCCTTTGATATAAAATCTCAACCCTGTGTGCTTATAGCCACTGGGGCTTCCGCTCCCTTTCTGGTTGTCTCCTCAGGAAAACAGTCTTGCTCCACAAATTAAAAAATAAAAATAAAAAAATGTCCCAGGGCTTTCTTGTTGTTGGGTTAAGCATTCCTTTGCTTGGAGGTATAGAATAAAAATTAGTTAGGAGAATAAAACCTGGGGTGACATACCCCACAGGAAGTGAGGACCCGGGCCTGCCTGATTCCTTCACAGACAAGGGAGTCAGGGCCTGCACAGCGGCCAGGCGGCCTCCTGCTAATGTTTCTTGAATCTCACTTTACCTCCAGCTAGAAGAGAGCTGACAGCCTCCAACAATGGCCTTCTTTCTTCCAGCAGGGCCCATGTTTTGATAGTGTCAGGTTACACCCCTGCCTCCCCCTGGCCCATTTATAAACCTGACACAGGCAACATGATGTCATGTTACCTTTTTCAGCGTCTCAAGGAGGGAATTTTTTAACCCCCCTTCCCCCGGGTCAGAAGAATCATAGTTGATTTTTGCTAAAATGAACCATGGCATGGTATAATTAACATGTGGGCTCCTAGTTCAAGATGGTGGGAGTAAGGGGTGGGGGTGGGAGGTGGGTGGGGACTCGATCACACTAGTGTGGGTGAAGCGTGAGTTGTTTTCCTTTTTGGCTCCTGGGGCTCCCAGCCACCTACTGTTTGCAAAGGCAGCCTTGAGAGATGTCCAATTGTGCTGTCTTACTCTGATCCTAATTTCCAGCTCTTTGCCTCAGTGGCTTTAGGAGTTGATCTGAACTGAGAATGAAAGGGGTCCGTGGGGAGGATTCCCTGTGGTGGGTCTAAGCAGTCCTGCTGTCTGAGAGCCATGTTTCTGGACTGGACTGTGGACTCCTCCTCCTTCTCCCTCCCCTCTACCTTTCTGTGCCCAGTACCTGTGACTATAAAAGCACTCAGAATAGTTCCGTGTCTCTGAGCTTACCATTTGTTTCTTTGGAATCCAAAGGCACAGTGTATTCTACAAGGAATGTCTGCATGGCATTCCCCAGGAGGGCACACCCCGGGGTGTGGAAGAGACAAAATGTGATTGGAGGAGCTTCCATCTCTGTCAGGGTCTCCCTTTCCAGGGGTGACCTTGGTACCCAGGTCCCATGAGAGACGGGTGAGCAGGGTGGAGAGGAACACTGAGCACAGAGTCCAGCTTCGTTCTCTAGTTCCGACCCAGATATTAACTGGATGATTAACTCTGGCAAGTTATTTGATATTTCTCTGCCTGATGGATTAGGTATGAGGAACAAGAAAGACTTCACCTTACTGGATTTCTGGGCAGATCAAATGTATCTAATATACACTGCGTGTTTATAGCAGTGCCTGGCATGTAGGAAATACCACAAGAGACTTTCCTTAAAGAAACCTTTCCATGTACATCCATGCATCTATATACACAGGTGTGTATATAGAAATATAGATAATATAGATAATATTTCAAGCATGTTTTCTTCTTCCTACCCTAAAAAATGCAATTGATAAAACAAAGCAAAACAAACAAACAACAGAAAGCTTTATGTGTTCTTTGTTTTTTAAACTGTCTAGTTTCTCAGCATCTAAAAGATGTAGGTGGCTCTCAATCAAGCCTTATGCTCCACATTTTGAACCATAATGTTGTGTAACCATATGTGTAGGCAAGCCATCAGGGCCATCTCTTAGACAAACACCAGGCTGGACTAGATCCAAAAGCCCAACTGCTTTGAACTTGTCGTTCTTCTGGGAGCAGGTCACACCCTTAGTGGACTCTCAGCCTTCACGGTGTCCTTTGCTTCTTGTGCATTCCTGCCTCTCTGTGCAGCCTGGCGAGCCTCTTCTGCCACCGGCTCAAATGTCAGGGTTGCAGTCAAGCTATTCTTAACTCCCTCCCGGATCATCCTGGGATCCCCAGAGCCTGGTCCGTATGCCTGTGTCCTAAGGTGTGCACACTGTGTTTTTATGGTCGCTGTGTAAGGGATCTCTGACTCTCCCCAGGCAAGCACAGCTGTCAAGTGCTAGCTAGTTACCTAGTCCATGCTATACATGGGCTTTCTTGTTTGTTTGTTTAAATAAATAAACTAGTATGCAGAATTAGTGGACACAGTGGAAATTTCTTTCCCCTATCTCCATCTCTAGGGAAAGCAGGGAAGACATGCAGAACTCAAACTCCACTTATTTAGGACTTGACCAGATTTGAGTACAGGGCAAGATTTCCCTAAAGCACAATCCATTTAAGCTTGCCCCAAGATAGGGAGACCCTTAAAGCACTTGGAACCAGAGAGGTGATTTCCAGGGGGCTTGTCAGGCCTCGGGGGTCTTGCTGATAAAATAGGATCTGATTAGAAGACCCCCCCCTATGCTTGAGAGATAGCAGTCTGGGTGGGGTGGCCAATCTGAAACCAAGCTTAGTGCAGTCCATGCCCGGCAGGACACAGGCATTCTTTGATTCCTAGAGTTGAGGTGTTCCATGTTGAGAGGTATGGTCCCCTCCCTTTGGTGTGCACGCTGCGCGCGTGCATGCAAATTTGTGAAAGCAGTGTGGAGCTGCTTTTGTTGTTTTACAGACCAGTGGTTCAACCCTTCTCATTTTACAGTGCATGTCCTGACCAAGGACACACCTCCATTCAGGGCCGAGGCTCAAGGAATCTAATATGAGGACACTGATGCCAGCTCTTCCCCTAACTGGCTATGATCCCTTCTGTGCTCAGGGTTCACAGCAGCGGCAGGTCAGCCCACAGAGACGCTGTTCGTCCCTCAATCTCTCTTTCTCACTCCTTTCCCCCTGTGCTCACCCCCTTCCCCGCCCCCACCCCTTCCCTCATTTCTGTTGACATGTGACTTGTAGCCTTGGCCGCATTCCTGTCTGGATCTTGATGTCTGCCAACTGGCCGATGATGGGTCTGCGATCCCGCTTCCCTCTGCCTGTTTTCACCCTCTGAACTGTGGAGGCAGCTCATAAAACATGGGCTCCACACATTTTACAGCATTCGGCCCGGCTTCTCACAGCACACACGGTAATGACAAGCAGGTTTCCAGGGGCAGAGCCAACTTGGAGGCTCTGGCTTCCTTTGCCATGAGGCAAGCCATGTCAGGTGGACTGTGAGCATCTCCGGAGATGTCTCAACAGTTTTCATTTCTCAGGAGGTCAGAGGGCATGTGTGGACACAGTTCCTTCCAACTGGTAGCCCCTTTCTGACTATCATAAAAATGTGTGGAGTTTGATCCTCTTCCTTTTATTGGCTGACAAGTGTTACCTTGGTTTTGTTGAATACAGTATTATATATACACATGTAACCACGAGGGATTTTTAAAACGGCGAATGCGATGTCTTTGCCCCCAGTTCAGTTTTCTTCATGCAAGTAGATGTAAGAACTTCAAAGTCATGGCTGTATTTTTTCAAGATCAACATTTCCTTCTTTGAAATAAGGAATTCTGCTCAGGAGTAAGATTCCTGACTTTGCCTGGCCCTGGTCCCCAACAGATGCCAAGTACTCAGGTTCCAACATCCTAAATGTTAGGTACCAAATTGACCTTTCTGTAATCGATTTGTTTAATCCAGTGTTATTAAGAGCCAGCTGTTCCAACATTGATTGAATTGATGTGGTGGCCCTGGGAAGCAGTCACTAAATATGACCAAAGTCACTAGACTCTGTGTGTGTGTGTGTGTGTGTGTGTGTGTGTGTGTGTGTGTGTGTTTTCTGGGCAAGGACTCAGTTAGTAGCAGCATTGGATCATACCCATCACCAATAAATAGGACCCAAGAGACAGAGGTGGCCTGTCACCAGAAGAGTGAGTAAAGTAGGAGAGGGAGGGAGAGAGGGCATGTCTAGTACTGTTGGCTTTGGAATTTAGCTACCTTTGGCCCGATATGCCTAAAAAGAGTCTTGGAGGTTGAGAGTCAGGAGTCTCAGGGACTCAGGGAAAGCAAAGGGTATTGGTTACTAAGATGCCTTCCAGGTGGTCACCATGGCAATGTTCAAAGATGAGAGAGCTCAGGGGAAAGGACGAAAAAGACAGTTTCTGACTCTCTCCATTCAGGCCTTAGAGCTGCCGAGGGGAGGGAGTTTCCTACTGACTTTTAAATGGCTGCCCTACAAACCTGGGGCTGCTTCCGTGTATGAACAGGTCGGGCAGCAGCGGTGCCAAGGGCAGAAGGCATAGCATTGCTGTCGGTGTCCTTGGGGTCCTCATGTGTTATCTCCTGTGCCTCCAGAGGCTTTCTCTGCCTCCAGGGCGCGCTCTACTCTTCATCTGTCTCCTCTGAGGTGCGGTCTGGAACCCCATCTTCCCATCTGTATTTTGGTTTTGATAGGAAAAAACTAGGCCACGTAATAATACCTTGCAAGGATTAAGCACCGGGTTGGGTGTATCTCCTCTGAGAAATGTATTCCTGGGAGTGTACCAGTAAAATGAGTTTAGTTAGCTGATTCATGTTTTGCAGACATTGAAGTTCTTAACTTAGGAATCTCTGCTAAGGATGGAAACCTGACCAAAGTCGGCTCAGCCTCACCCTGAGATTTTTTTTCAGTGAAGGTTTAAGAAGCATGTGCTTTTTCATAAATTATAAAATAAAAACAATATTTTATATATATATATATATATATATATATATATATATATATCACATTTGGCTAATTCTAGCTACTATAACTTGACATGATTCAGTTCCTTTAAATATAGCAACATAGTCCTGGTACACAGACTGATAATCCTTGCTACTTGGGAGGCTGAGGCAGAGGGATTGTTAAATTCAAGGATTACCTGAACTATAGAGGAAAGGGTAGTCTAAGCAGCTCAGTTAAGATCTTGTCTCAAAATACCAAATTAAAAGAAGACCAGGAATGTAGGTCAGTGGGAGAAATCTTTGGGAAGCATGCGGAAAGCCCTAAAAGCCAAGGGCCAGCCCTATCCCAAAATAAGTTAGTTCGTAAGTAAGTAAATACATAAATAAATAAGTAAACAAGTAAATACATTGATACTTATTAGTGTTCATTGGTCCTTATCATGGAGTAGGCACAGTGCAAAATTCATTGGTAAAGATAATTTCCCAGAATCCTCATCAAAACCCTTTGAGGAGTGGGATATCTTTATTGTAATTTATAGATTTTTGAGACTGAGGTTCAAATAAGTAATCAAATTCAAGACTCTCAGCTGTTAAAAGTCGGACTTGGAACTTGATGTCTTGGAAGCCGGCTCTCCAGGCTATGATTATAAAACCTCCTGAGAGTCCAGCTTTCCTGATAGGCTGAAATAGTGTACCTCCGTTAAAATTTGTTGTAACTTCTTAAACATCTGAACTAGAGTCCACTGGTTGTGTGTTGGTGACGATACAGTTCCAGTTCCCTTTGAGATGGTAACTAAGGCCCTTGGCTGTGGCTCCTTAGCTCACTTGGGTAGAGTTAATGAGAACAAGGTGATGAGGTCCAGTCCCCATTGGCAGCTGTTCACTGGACTGAGATTCAAGGCCACAAAATTAACCTTTCACCTTGGCCAGCTGCCTCACAAATACATGCTGCTGCTAATCAGAGAGAATAAGGAGGGCATTGTAGCTGAACTGCTGTAGGCCCCCAAGACCTTGACCAGTGGTTCAATGACATTAACTTTCCAAATCAAAACTTGTCATTATTGCCATTCAAATAAATAACTTTAAATGCCATTTACTCTGTGTGTGTGTGTGTGTGTGTGTGTCTGTCTGTCTGTCTGTCTGTCTGTGTGTATGTTTAGTGTTTGTGTGAAAGGAGAGAGCATTGTCAAGTGAGTTTGTAAATTAGTTTTTTTTTTAACCACATGCCTTTTCTGAGTATTAATATAATAATATCTGTTGTATATCTGCCAGAAGGGTGTGTGTAGTGTAGCAGCATTTTTCAGAATTAATTCGATCAGAAGTAATCCATTACTATAATCCTTAGAAACGTACTTTAAAAATGAGTGATCTTGGTACACACCTTTAATCCCAGAGCTCAGGAGGCAGAGACGGGTGGGTCTCTGTGAGTTCAAGGCCATCCAGGTTTACAGAGTGAGTTCCAAAACAGCCAAGGATGTGCAGAGAGACCCTGTCTCTAAAAGCCAAAAAAAAAAAAAAAAAAAAAAAAAAAGGAAAGAAAAAAAGAAGAGTAGAGAAAAGAAAAGAAACATCCTGTATTTAATGTGTCATACCTCAGGACTAACTGATTCCAAGAGCTCTGGGCTCTTCCATGATACCCAATTCAAGGATGCCAGAGTTCTTTTTACATAATGGCATAAGTATTTGCATATAACTATATAATTATTCTCATATACTTTAAATAATCTCAAGCTCAACTTTATTATGCCAAAAAAAAAAAAAAACCCAACGATGGCGTTCAACATATTAATAGTTGCATCATTTAGAAAGCAATGACAAACAAACAAACAAAAAACCAAAAAAAAAAAAAAAAAAAAAAAGAGAAAAAAACCAACAATAAAAGCCCAAAACTGTATTTGGCAGACATAATTTTCTGCAGTGGATACTTCAATTCGGAATCTGCAGATGTGTATGTCCAGCTGTATTTGCTTTGTTCTAGTTATGGTAAATATCTGGGGCCGAGCAGTCTTTCAGGCTGGAGGAAGTTATAGAGTTCAGCTTTCTGTAGGTCTGTGTATCTTCTTCCAGCGGCTTCTGTCTTCACCACCTAAGTGCTTTGGCATCTCTTGTTTAATTTTCTCCCTTTATCTGCCCTACTTTTTAAGCAGGATAAATGGTTTGCGATAGTACGCTTGCCAAGATGCTTCCTAAGATACTGCGGGGACTAGAACCCAGGTCTCCAAGCTCTGGCCCATTTCTCTTTCTGACAGCCTTCGCTGCCTCCCAGTGGAAAGAGCACTTGCGGGGAGCAGGAACCTTGCTTTGATCCTTCTCTGGAAGCCCTGTGTGTGCTAGGTGAGCTATAATCACTTCCTGTCATTGCTGTCCGTTTATAGAGTGACTTTGTCTCAGCTCTTTGAGAAAGATTACCCTCCCACCCCCAAATAGAGTTGAGCACATTATTAACCAACATTTAAAAGCACTACTTATGGGTTCTAAGAACAGACTTAGAGTTGACTTTTCTAGAGACAGTAATCCCACTGCGGGCAGGAGAAACCTTTTTCTTGGGAGTGGTGAGGGCTGAGAAGGTTCATATGCACTTGAATCTTGAAAAGAACTGTCTCCTGCCTTACCACCTGACTGCCCATTTTTTTTTCTCTCATTTCTCTTTCATTCTATAGATCTAGTGCCAATTCTGATGACCTTATACTTTGGAAAAATAAATGAAAGAGTGGGAGATAAATCTTTACTTTCTCTTTTCTCAAAGAATTATCCCCAAGCGAGCAATCTTTATGCTCTCTCTTTCGGTGATACTTAGATGCTGCTCTAAAGAAGAGCAAGGCTGCCAAATTCAGCCGGGGTTTTTAACCAAGCTCTGCTTCAGTGATCCTCTCCACTGCCTGAAGAATTCATTATAAGGAAATAAACACATTAGCAACTCTTTGGTCTTTTACATCTCTAATATTTATAAAGTGCCGACTGAGTCTGCCCAGGAGAGAGCAGGTGGTCCCCACCCGTCAGCTGAATGGGTGATGGTTACATTAGGAAACGAGGTGCCCCGATTAGCCTTGACTATAGATTGTATTGTTCTTCATCCATTTTGAAAGCTGCCTAATTATGAATATTGAATGTTCTGGCTTTTAATATAAGGCACTTACCTTTTAATTGGCCATCCGTTTGTGTTTAGCTCCTAGGTGTCTCCACTGGGATTCAGATGAAATGGGGAGGTACCTATGAGGATGGAGGGAAAAGGGTAAAATGATCAGGGATAATTAAGCAGGCAAAGTTAGGGGTGAGCCAATGCCAGAGAAAGAAGTGGATTCGTGGCACTCAGGATAGCTTGTGGTCTTACTGCCAGACTGTAGTTGGTACTGACCTCCCCCCAAAACACGTATTAACTCTCTCCCTGGCTTCGTACATATGCACACATGTTGACTTGTATCAGTCCAGTCGCCATCATGACTCCCGCGTTCCCAAACCCAGAGCCAAACAGCGGGTGGGGGCATGGGGCTCTCATTGCACAAACTTGGCAGGGAGAAAGAGACTGTTAAGTGAGAGCTAATTGGAAGCTGCCTGAACTGTACTCTCTCAGAGCTATTTACAATATCTTTCGGGCAGCAGCTTACTGGTTATTCGGCTCTTGGGGGAGTCAGTGTGGCGAATCGGAGGACAGTGTTCCAGGCGACAAGGCAGTGGCGGTTGGTGAGGCTCCTGGCACATCCTTGGTATGAGTGCTCAGTTCTCCCTTTTGTGGAAAGGACAGTTCACTTCCTGTAGAAGACATGTCCCTTCCGGGTCTCAGGTAAGCCATGCCCTTTCTCTGGAGAGGCATTTAGATGCACATTCTTTGCCCATGTCATTCCCAGAAGCAAAAGGTTATCTCTACATCTTCTAGCTGTTCTGTGTTAAAACAAAACAAAAACATCCTTACCTGGGATCCTAAAGTAGGGCAAGGGACTCTTCTCGATTAGAAAAGTCATATTGTTGAAATCTGGGATGCCTCTGTGAGAGCTCTGTAGCACTGGGGCTTTTCAGCTTGTTCGGTGTTCTAATCTTTTCCTCCTACTCCACAGACATTATTTTAAACTTCCCCCATGCAAGCCTGCCCCCTTCTCTCTTGAGGCAGGTTCTCACTCTATACCCTTGACTGGCCTGGAACTCATTATGCTAGGCTGGCCTTGAACTCAGAAAGATCCATCATCTCCTGTATTGTCTGAGTGCTGGAATTATAGGCATCTATCACCACATACAGCCAGGCCATTTTATATATGTATATATATAATGTTATTTTGTGTGCGTATGTGAGTGTACATGCCCCAGGACACACGGCATATGTGGAGATTTGTGGATGATTTTTAGGAATCGATTTTCTCCTTCCACAGTGAGATCCAGGAATCAAACTCAGATGATCAGGTTGGCATAGCAAGTGCTCCTACCCACTGAGCTATTTTCCCACCAACCTGCAGGTCACTTCAAATTGTCCTGTTTAGCTGCTATTCCCAATCCATGAGGTAGACTAAGACCACCTTTTCTATTAGTGGCTGCATTCTGGATCGTCTCCATCATCCTAGTGTGTGCTGGGTTCAGAACAGGGCAGGGTGAAGGTGGGCAACGGGGAGAGGGCAGCAGGCTCACGACAAGTAGAGCAGGGCGGGGTGAACCACTACTATGACTCGGAGATGCAGGGTCACTTCTGTATCTCAGCCAGACGAGAACCAACCTAAAAAAAAAAAAAAAAAAAAAAAAAAAAACCTAAATAGAATATCGCTCTCTGTGCTTACAGATGTTGAATTTGTGGCCATCGTTACAGGGACACTGTTAAAGTTTACTTTTGTTTCCTTTCTAAGTCAGAGTTTGTGAAATAAGAAAACACACACTGCCTTAGGCAAACAGCTGCATTCAACTCCTAAAACACCCAGTGTAACAAGCTGCACTGCACAGACCCACTGTGTTTGTTGAAAGTGGGTGTCTGAGAGGTGATGCTATTCTTAGGTCAGGGCAGTTCTACTGAGTTCTGAGTTTTGCATGCTTTCAAATACTAGGATATCCCACAGTTTACAAGCAACCCTACTAACTAAGCCTTTCGTCCGTATGACTTCATATACAGGTGTCACTTGTGGGTGTACCCGCCGGTGTATTTATATTTATCTCTTCATCCTGTCCCATCATTTTGCTCACCAGCTTGAGTTAAGGAATTGCCTCTAAGCGCATCCCCAGAGCCTGGGTACAGAGTGAGATAATGAATGTATGATTACTTTTGTCATTACCAACTTAAGGTTTTGAGATTCCATTTTTTTCCCAGTTTTAAACTTTTTTAAAAAAAAAATATACCTTCTCCTTGTATTTTGCTTTTTCTTTCTTTTCTCCAGTGGGTGAAGAACTAACTTTTTAGAATCTATCTATGATGGAGTTCATCTAACAAGAGTGAGAGGACTTTGCAAGGGATCCCTCAGGGGTGCTCTGTGGGGGTAGCCTAGCTTCTTGCAGGCTCTACAGTAGGGGCTTAGCTACCCCATCCTTCAGACCATCTGGATGGAACGAACGGTGAAAAGAGACCATCTTTTCTGGTGCCCAGTTGTTTCCTGCCATGATGAATCCCATTCCGACTTCACCTCAGGCCTTGGGTGGGAGTTTCTTAATTCCTTTGAGACTTGGGTGGAGAACCATACCTGATCAGAAGAGGTTCTGTGGCTCTGAAATATAAGAATCACACTTGCGGGGCTAGAGAGAGATGGCTCAGCCGTTAAGAGCACTGACTGCTCTTCCGAAGGTTCTGAGTTCAATTCCCAGCAACCACATGGTGGCTCACAACCATCTGTAATGGGATCCAATGCCCTCTGGTGTGTCTGAAGTGTATACTTACACAAAATAAATAAATAAATAAATAAATAAATAAATAAATAAATAAATAAATCTTTAAAAAAATAGAATCACATTGCGGTTCACAGAGGATGGCTCCTGATTCTGCTAATAGGAAAGGCACTTGAGGTGATACTTTCTGTCCTTGGTCTCCATGTTCCCTAGTAATGAGAGATCACTTCCTCCCACTGACACTGACCCAGAGAAACAACTCCTTAGATTCATCCTTCCTGTAACTGAGCCCTGGTGGCATATCCTACATTGTCCAGTCCTAGGCTGGATTACTTACCATTAGGACCATCCACATAGTAAATGAGCTGTATACTCAGGGGAAAAACTTGGCAGTTAGAGGCCGCCTAAGTTTACCAAACCTGCCTTTTGTGGTGTTTCTGGCTTTCATGCTTGAGTATGCATAAACAGGTTTTTTTTTTTTTTTCTTCCACTATGGATTTGGGAGACTGGGCTGGCCTGGAAAGGATCTCCTGACAGGAGGAGATACCATGTGAGGAGGTGCTAGACACCTGTGTCCAGTGGGATTTTTGCTGAAGCCATGCCAGGAGAGCCACGCCCTCTTCTTTCTGTGCTGCTCTCTGAGTCCACTGGGTGCTTCCAACTCTCTGTGTGAGATTCCAAGCCTCAGAGATTAGCCTAGAATAGCTGCGCTGAGAAAAACTGGTCGGGTCGTAAACTCTCAAGTTCTCAGTTGATCCTCTGACAGAGGCTGACGAGTAGTGACATCTTCCTGCTTGCTTCTGGGGCTGCTCCCTTATGCCCTCAGCCTGTAACTGTGTCGCTGCACACCTGGACCGAGCACTTCCTTGTTGAGGGTGAAATAAGCACGTGGTGTGCACGTGTAATAAAGTCATCTCTCCTGACTTCTGCAAATTCCCCACCCATCACAGGCTCACCACTTGGCCAAACCAAATACTTTCTTTTCCCCTTGCCCTGGGAATCCTAGGGGAGTTGGGAAATGTAGTCTTAGGTGACCATTTGAAACTGCAGCCCTCATTCCCGTTGCTTGGTAGGTGCTCACGGGCGCCTGACATGGGATATACCAGTTGCCACTCTATTCTATTTCTTTAATGGCCTCCATCATCTCTTCCCTGCATATATACAGCCATGATCTCTTCAGGTAAGCTCTGTCCTAATACATTTCACCATCATCAGTGCTACAGGTATCACTGATATCATACACACACGCATGAGCGCACTTTTGTGTGTACACACACATGAAGAAGTAGGGGGAGAAATCTCAGAGACAATGTTAACAAAGGCCCTCCTGAGGGTTAGAAGAAAGTGACCCCAAGTAGTTCTAATCTCATGCAGCAGTGATTGCCTGTTGTCCCCTGTACCTCAGAATGAAGAGGAGAGGGACCAGAAATGTGGAATCTATGACTTAAGTCTCGGGCAAGATTTCTCTATGTCATTTTCTTCTTGTCCAGGAAACTTTAAGGACTTCTACTTGGGCTAGGCAAGAGCCCTGTAGGTTCCTGGTCCCTTAAAGGTGGGAAGAAGCCTTAAGGGTCACCTTATGCTAAGGACCAACGTAGATGCCAGCTTCACTGGCTTGCTGATGTCCCCTTTGGCATGGACTTTGTGCGCTGTTCACATCTCGTTTCTTATTTCTGTGTTTGCCTTTGTCACAATCACTCCCTGTACCTTTGTCGCAGGGAGTCTTGGTGCCTCTGTGTTCCCCACATCTCCATGCCTCTCTGCAGAGCGCCTTTCATTACCACGTTAACAAACTCGAGTCGTGCCTAACGAGGACGCCTCATACGTTATGCTAATGATCAAGAGACATGTTAATGATATTTTAGAAGCCTAATTAGTGGAATATATAACTATATGCAATTTGGTAATGGACTGTGACAACAAGTTGTTAAAAGGGGACTTGACAAATCCAGTTGCATGTGGCCTCAGACAAACAGGAGCTGAGAATGGATGAGTGGAAACCAGACAGGAAGGTGGAGGGAGGAGGTGTGGATGGGGATGTGGGTGCCCATGAGTACACTTAGGTGGGGGGGGTCAATAGTTCTTCAGGGTAAGGCTTTTTTCTTATCATCCTTCAACTGTCCTAAAACCACAAGGCTGTCTGTATCCAAAAAATTATTTTCCAATGTTTCTTAAGCAATTGCTTTCCCTTCCCATTGATCATACTCCTGTATCTTTGTTCCAAATGTTATTTTGATTATCTTATCCCCCCCCCCACAATATCCGTACTTGCGATTTGTAATGGAAGATGTACACGCAGAAGATAGGTTCTTGTGCCCGAAGGAGATTGTATTGTGTTATAAACCAACAATCAAGACTGTGTGAACTGGGAAATAATCAGGATTGTGTCTATCAGCGTGTTGATCTTGTCGGTGGGAGTGAGACAAGGGGTGGTGTGTGTAAAATCAGTCAGGTGTGGGAATGTCATTTTCTCTTCATGAATGAATCGGTGGCAGACATAGATTTCTCCACTCTGCGGCTTTCGCACAGTGATTCCCAATCTGGATCCTGGGAGGACCATGGGTTGCTGAAATGATTTGGGGAACCTATGCATATAGAAAACGTTGTAATTACCCCATACACATATGCACTCATGCATGCACATGCATGCAAACTTACAGATAGATATACCTCCTGAAACTCCTTGATTGCACGAAGCACTTTTATAGTTGATGAAAAGCACCTTCACGTTTAAAAAGCACTTCTCTCCTTTCCTGTCCTCTCCTGTTTTCTCATGTATCTTCTGTCCATCCATCCCTAAAAGCTAAAGTTACAACGATTTCTTTTGTAGCAGTCCTTGTTACTTTTTTTATCTTGTGAAGGAGACCCGTTCCCCCCCCCCCCCAGCCACAGAGACTGGGCCCCTCTACTCAGCCTGTTGCCATCAGAGCTGCTTATAAAAATGTAAGCACGTAGCTTTTAATTTTGACTATGGTTTTCATTCTAAATAGTATGTTTCTGAGACTTTCCATAGCAGTGTCTGTTGACTTTCTCTCTCTCTCTCTCTCTCTCTCTCTCTCTCTCTCTCTCTCTCTCTAAATAAACTTGGAACTGTATTTTCACGGAATAAGAACACCAGCCCAACCTCACCCTCAGAATCTGCCTTTATAAAAAGCACGCTAACCCCAGGACTCATCATGAAGAAACCTGGGCACTGGGGTACCTTGATGGTACTTGCTTAGAGGCTTCAGCTCCAGCAACTGGCATTTATTTATTTATTTATTTATATATAAATATATATATTATATATAATAATATATATTAATATATATTATATTATATTATATTATATATTATATATTATATATTATTATATATATTATATTATATAATAATATATATATAAATATAAATATATATTTATAGATCTATCTATCTATCTATCTTTCTATGATTAAAGTGACCTAGAGACAGGCTTACGGCATCACACCTGAACACCCAGCAAAGCTTTCCGAAGCGTGCACTCAGTTAGAAAATGTCTCAAGTTTTCAGCTCCTTGATGGATAAAGACAGTTACAGACACAAGGAGAGTGTTTTGTGCTCTTGGAATGTATTTGATCAGGTTATTGGCAGCAGGGCATATTAGTCATGTCTCCCTGGCTGTTCTTCCCAGCAGTGTGCCCCATTCCCCATCACAGACCTCTGTTCTGGTTTAAATGTTTATTGAGTACTAACCCTGTGTCTACCCCAGTTCTGGAGTGCTGGGTAATTTTCCTTTGCTGGTTTCTTTTTTTAATGTCATCCCTCCTAGTACAGTCCTGGGACATGGGCCTGGGGCAGAGGTATCTCCATAGCTGGGACCTGAGCTCTCCTCCTTTTGCCTTGCTGTGGCACCTTAAAGGATTCATTTTGAAAGAGGAACAACTATACATCATTCCAGTAATTAAATAATGCCCTCTTGACATCCAAGACCTTTAGTAGTCTTTATTTAGATATGGCCGCCAGCCATGCCTGTGCTAACCTCTTAGGGAGGAAATCCATCTTTGAACGGGCAGCCATGGGTGTCTCTTGTAGACTATGCAAGGAGATCTACCTGAAAACCCCTTCTGAATGAAGAGATTTGAAGAAAAAAAAAAAGACATATGGCCTCGTTCTGTGGTATTTTGTCTACATCTTGTCTTTTCTCTCTCCTTAACTCCCCTGATGGGTACTTTCTAGGCTTGGCTTCAGGAACTTTGTGAAGTTTCTCTACGTAGCCTTTAATATAAAAAACAATTACTCTTTGTAATATGTTTGGTGTTTTGCTGGCATGTGAATGTGGCTTGCTCCAGTGAGGCCAGAGGAGGGTGTCCAATCCTCTGGACTTGGAGTTACAGTTGTGAGCCACCTTGTTAGTGCTGGGAATCGAACCTGGTTCCTCAGAAAGAGGATCCTTCTACACCTTATGACTTCCACATCCACCGACTTCACAGAGCGGCATAATCTACTTCCCCCTTCTCTCTTTCCCCAGCGATTGGATTGATAAAGCTCTCCAGGCAGATCTCGTCCGGATTTGAGATTTTTCTGCTCTGTCTGTTCCTTGTCCCTAAATAAAAATGTGAACCTGCTTTGCGGAGGAAGATGGGAAGGGGGAAGCTTTCTAGGAGAGCCCGTGGAAAAAGCACATTCATTATCAATGTCTTCCTCACCGGAGTCGTTTGAAGCCAGGAAAATTAGCAGTCACTTTGAAGCTCAACAGACCTTTCATCTTTGTGGTGTATGAGTGTGTGTGTGTGTTAATATTAAGTTGAGATTCTTTTTCTTGCCACTTATTTGGTTTTTCTACTAATAATGAAATTATAATGAGATCCCTGATGGAATTAAAAAAAAAAACCATCTCACATGGATTACCCTTCCCCCTCTCCCTCCTTCCCCCTCTCTAGAAATCCACTCTGCATAATAGGCCTTTGTTTCTGTGTTTCAGACATAACTGAGGGAGGCCTGGAGCTGGAAATGCACCCTTGTTGTTCTTTTTTAAGGAATAGGACATAGCATTCTGTTAGGCAGAAAGTCTTGTCTTTCCTCTCCACTTATCCCCAGGCCATTATCCCCAGACCTCTGTTGTCCCTCATCCCTGCCACTCCAGACTGTGGTAGGGAGACAAAGCTAAATAAATACTCGATGCTTTTACAGGGTCAATGATGACTGTATTTCAGATGTGTCAACCCTCCTACTTTAAGGATTCATGACAGCCCTTTGTTTGAAATGTGTGTGTGTGTGTGTGTGTGTGTGTGTGTGTGTGTGGTCCTGAACGTCTCCAAGAGACAGCATCTGAAGTCTGAACCCAGACTTTGCCCACTGTGGCTACCAGGGGATTGATTCAGGTAGCCAGACTTGCTGTGTAGTTAAAGATAACCGTGAACTTCTGGTTTTCCTACCTCTACCTCCCAAGTGCTGGAATGACAGGTATACACAACCATGCCCAGTTTATGCAGTATTGGGCTATCCATCCAACCCAGAGCCGAGAGGGGCATGCTATGCAAGCACTCTTCCAAACAACCCACATCCTGAGTCCCTGGACAAAAACATTTGGATAGCATGTTTCCCTCTGTGCTCACTGAGACTCCCTGCCTCCTCTTGGCTCCTTCCTTACCAATTTGACAGAACCATTGCTTCAAGAGGGCCTATTACCCAGGCCTGAGCTGTCTTTATTTAGGCCTGGGTTTCTCCACCTGGTTAAACCTATGCAGGGGCTCTGAGAAGAAAGATCATCATACACGGTGCTTAAGGCAGACACGCACTCCAATTTCAAAAACTTGTACTGAGTTCTACTATGTTCCACACCATGGGCCCTGATCAGCCTCAGATTTAGAAAATTCTTTCATAATCCAGCTGAAATCTCTTCCGCTGTAGTGTTTTGTGTTAAGCAAAAGCCAGCCTCCCACAGTTTGCCATTCTTAATACTGGAAACGTGGGCATAAAGAACAGGCAAGGTGGTGGTATATTCACCAAGAGGGCTGGTCTCTGCATCTGTCCTGCTTAGCTTTTCTGATCGATGCTAGTGACCAGCATCAGAGCCCGACTCCCTACCAAGTCCTGGGTTCCCCCTCTCCTCCTTCCTCCTCACCATTAAACAGGTGTAATAAAACTGGGGAATCTTTACAGTTGGTGATTTTATATCATAGATCAGAGATCAAAGCAGAAGAATACACAGCAACCATAAAATTAACTGCTTTTTCAATTTTACAATGCTTTCAGTGATAGAGAATCTTATAAATTTAATATTAATTAAACACTTAGCTTTTAACCTCCTCCTGCATCTACTTTTGGCTGGTGGCTGGAAAAAATTAATTGGGCATCTTAAATCTTGCATCACTAACGCCTTGACAGGAGGGGTTTCAAAAGCACTTAGAACTCCAGCACAGCGCGCGCAGCGTCTGCGTCCTTCCACTCATCTAATTGAAAATGCCTTTTTCCCCCCTTCAGGAAAAAAAAAAATGAACCATTTGCTAATTTTTTTAAAGGAAGTGTAACTTCCAGTCCCTTTTCATAGCCCGAGCTTTACCTCAGTCCCTCGGCACATCTAACACTTCACAGATGAAAGTCATTGAACTTGGATTATTATAAGAGCCCTATTGATTTCTGAGAGCTCCAGGACAGATGGGTGGCTGGCGATCACTTGGCCTGACCATCGTGTCACCTGCAAGCCTTGTGCGCTCCACTCAGCAGGAGTCGCCTAGGTCTGGGTGAGCTTGGTAGGAGCTGGGATTCATCTTGACCTTGAAGCATCAGAGGTGGTGACCTTTGAGAACAGACCCTGGACATCATGTAGAGTGAAGATTGTCAGGGAAAAGAAATCACATACCTCTTAAACGAATTTTTTTGTTTTTGTTTTTGTTTTTTTCTAGACAGGGTCTCTCTGTGTAGTCCTGGCTGTCCTGGAACTCACTCTGTAGACCAGGCTGGCCTCAGAAATCCGCCTGCCTCTGCCTCCCCAGTGCTGGGATTAAAGGCGTGTGCCACCACCACCCGGCATAAAGGAAATTTGAAGAGATGGGAAACCAGGGCTGGGAAGATGTTTCAGTGGACAAAGTGATTGCCCTGTAAACCATTAGGACCTGAGTTCAGTTCCCCAGCAACCGTGTAAAATCCAGATGAGGCAGTGTGCCTCTGTCACCCCAGTTCTGAGGGATCCAGGCAGGGACAGGAGGATAGACAGGCTTGCTGGGTAGCCAGTGTGGCCAGGCAGTGAACTTTAGCTTCAGTGATAGATCTAGTCTCAAAAACCAAAGTGAAGAGCAACTGAAAAAGATATCCAACATCAACATTTGGCCTCCAGATACATATGCACACATACATAGACCCATGCACATATGCACACATAAACATGTACGCACACGCATGCACACACACACACACACACACACACACACACAGGAAGTCAGTGTGACGGAGAAGCGGTGTTATTCACATTTTCTGAACTCTGAAAGGGGACAGCCATGACCATTCGTAGCTGGAAAGACATGTCTCTAGTAGCCAGACAGACATGGATCCATGCTGAACAGGAATGGGCTGAACAGGACAGTAATACCAATACATTGTGTCCTGAGAGCCTTCCCACCTCCCTGATGAGCTTGGAACATCTCTCCATGGAAGCTCATTTCCCTCCCTCCCATTTCATTCTGAAGTATTTAGACAAGTCCAGGACCAGGCCTCTGAATGTACTCAAGCCGGTTCCCTGCTGGGACCACAGATTGGAAATAAGGGCCTGGGAGCCATAGTAAATAGAGCGTGGACCCTTGCAAGACACCACTCTGCACCTGTTGTGACTCAGGTGATTCAGAGAAGAGCGTGCATTGCTTTGGGGAGTGGGGGAAGGTGGGTAGGGGGTGGGTGTGGGGGTGGGTACATACTCGTAGCCCCATGCTAATGAGCTTACCTGACTTATAAATACTACACTTGGAAAAATTTGGAGGGGAAAATTAAAGGAATCACTTTCTCTTCCAAAGTGTTTTTCTTTCTTTTTTTTCTTTTTAAGGTCTATTCTAAAAATATTTTATTAGAGGTGTCTGTTAATCACCCATCTCCTGGTCTGATCGTCTGAGTTGACTGTAAACGAATGCACAAGTGATTCCATAGCACATTTTGGGTTTGAGGGTTGGTAGGATGAGGAACAGAGAACCTGTAGCTTTTAACTCATCTGCTCCTGTTCTGGGCTCTAACCGGCTCTCTGTTCAGGCCTCTGACAGTCACCTTGACAGTCCCTGATGGCAGCAGGGAACGTTTAATCCAGCCGTGAAATAATAAATGACCCGCGGAATCCCCACTAGAACCTGGAATCCCAGCCTCTCTGCACCTGGTCCGCCTGCACTCCCTGGGAAACCCTCCTGTTCCCTCTCATTACAGCTGAGCTTCTGAACCTCTTAAGAACTGAATTGATGGGACGTGGAATTTGATAGCCGATAAATTGAGGATATTGGTAAATGTAACGACTCTATTAGAAGGTAGCGTTGCCAGGATTGGGCCCAACGTTTGCTTGTGCTTGTGAGTGTATCTGTGGAAGTCCTTTATGTATGTATCTTTCTGGTTCCCTATCTATCTGGATATATATGATATGTGGGGTGCTATAAAATTTTTAGTGCCTGAGTTTGGGTTGACCGCCTTATTACTCACGAGTGAGCTATACAGGTCTTCTTTAACAAGTGGCAATAAAGGCTTTACAACACCCCTTGCGCCGTCACATTTTTGTTTAGGCCACATATTGTCTTTTTCTTTTTAAGTCTCCCTTTGCTCATGTCCCTCTCAAGTACCTTTGTTGCCATGGCAACGGTTCCATCCTTTCTCAGGGTGGAGCGGAATGACATCCTCACTCAAGATCCTCTATGTCGCCGCCAGTTTGAGCTAGCTGCAAAATATTCAGTTAGGGGTCATGGCTGTGGCCCCGACTTTGGCCATATGTGGCATTTCTCCCTCTCTTTGATGCCCGACATCCTGTTTATCAGACTGCTATGGCTGTCCCTACATTAATCATTTGCCATGTCTCTGTGAACCAGTCCTCCAAAGACTGGGAAGAAGCTGGTACCCGTGTTCTAAATATTAGGGAAAAAAGTGTTCGTGTTAATCATTTTGGGTTCGGGTTGGAGCTGTGGGACTGGCAAGGACACAGCCCATGTTGTGTAAATGGGAGTGAGGAGAGAAGTTGTTTGGTGTGTATATATGTGTGTATATATATATAGGCTTGTTGTTTTGGTAGTGACTGTTAGGCAGATTCTTTTTTTTTTTTTTTTTTTTTTTTTTTGTTTTGTTTTGTTTTGTTTTTCTGAGACAGGGTTTCTCTGTGTTGTTCTGCTGTCCTGGAACTCACTCTGTAGACCAGGCTAGCCTCGAACTCAGAAATCCGCCTGCCTCTGCCTCCCAAGTGCTGGGATTACAGGTGTACGCCACCGCGCCCAGCTGAGTTAGGCAGATTCTAAGTTTTCCAAGTGAATTGTTTTGGCTCCATCTCTGTCTCCCTAGGTTTGTCCCCTGAGGTGGCCTTCCCCTTTCTTTGATGCATGCAATGTTATTTTGCAAGAGAATCATGAATCTGGTCTAGTCCACTAATTACAATCTATAAGGAGACTGAGGTCCAAAGGTCATGTGGCTTGCTGAGGCCACATGTCATTTTGTCCCACAGATCGGAAAGCACATCTCCCTGCCTCTGCTGAGACTTCCACTGTACCATGATTAGTTGTTTCTTTAGAACAGAAATTCCTATCGAGTTAATTTCTTCTTGTGCCCGTCAGAGTTTCTGTAAGACATAGATAGAGAGCTGGGAAAGGGCCCATTAGGCAAGTGTTGACAGGAGGTGAGGTTGTACCACCTAAACTTCCAGTTCTTCCTCAGGAAGAGGTCCAAGACACTTGCCAACTTCTAGGTAAGAGGAAGTGGACCTGGGGATATGCGTTAGTCATCTTGATGGGATGCTATTTTGTAAAAGTACATCTATTTATCTATTTTTTTTCCTGAGCATTATTTTGACTGCTTTTTTTTTTTTTTAATGAAAGACAGTATGAATGACTGTGCCAAAGCCCACAGATGACACGAGAAATATTACAATCAATGCACATTTCCAGGAAGGTGACTAAAAACAACACTGGAAACCGTGTACATTTTTGTTCTATGTTTCGCAAAACGTCATCGGAACAGCTAGTGCGAGCGACCACCAGCTGTATGGCTGACAGCAGTGAACTCAGATGGGAGAGCACACCTGTTCACACCTGTTCAGATGAAGACGGAAAGAGTGTGTGCTTCTTTCTTGGGTGGTGTGAAAGAGGATCTTGAACAGTTTTTTTTTTTTTTTCTTCCCCCTTAAGATTCCTAAATCTGAGTGGGAGGTTTTTGTGGATGAGTAATATGACATTTGAGGAAATGGAGTCAGCTTTGTTTGGGCCTTCGCTTGGTCTTCCCACTCTGCAGCTCCGATGTGCTGTTCTCAAATGTGCAGGTTTCATAGATGGGTTGCCCACGGCCATAAGTGATTTGCCATTCCTACTATCAGCCTGGGAAATGGAAACTGTGTGCCCGGTGTCCCCTTTCTATTACCTGAATACAGAGGAAAGAGAAAGCCAATATCCACTGGATTCCCACCAAGCAAGTGACATGAAATAATATGTGTAAAGGGCAGAGAATGACCCTGAAAAGGGTTCTTGTTCCCACTTGACAGATGGAGAAACTAAAGCTTAGAGATATTAAATGAATTGCCCAATCTCCTACGACTAGTAAATGACATCCAGGCGTCTCTGATTTCATAGTCCATATTGTTTCCCGTGCGTCACATTGCCCCACTAGGTACTGGGCAATTATTCTCTTGTGCAATCTTTGGATCTTTGCTCTGATAATGGGCTTAATCATCCCTCTACAACTCATATCGAAATGAGAGAGACATGAGTTTGGCATGGGCACGGGAAAGTCACAGTTGGCAAGACTCTAAAGCCACCTTTATCAGCTCCAGTAGTTCCCTGTCCCTGACAGAGTGGGTTATGAAATAGCAGCGCTCAGGCTAGGTCAGGGCTCTGAGGACCTGGCAGAAGTTAGCGCTCTGGACTAGGAGGATGAGAAACGAGAAGGAATAGAAAATACCCTTACTGATAGACAAAGTGCATGGTTCTGTATCTTGCAGGCTGATGTATGAGTGTGTGTGTGTGTGTGTGTGTGTGTGTGTGTGTGTGTGTGTGTGTGTGTTAGGGTGCCTGCGTGTATTCACATGGGTACAAATTTGCCCCTTCATGTCGAAGTCAGAGCACAGCCTCTTGGTCATTCTTCAGTGACTGTCCATCTTATTTTTATGAGACAGACCTTTCACTGGCTTGGACTTCACCAAGCCGTCTTGTCTTGGCTGGCTATCAAGCCTCAGGGAGCCACCTGTGTCTGCCTCCCCAGCGCTGAGATTACAAGCTTGTGCCATGGTGCCCAGCTTTTCTTTACATAGGTTTTGCAGATGGTACTCAAGAGGTCAGCCAAGCAAGTAGTTTACTCAACCCAATCAGTACAATTCCTCTCCCCTCCCCTCCCCTCCCCTTCCCTTCCCTCCCCTCTCTTCTCCTCCCTCTCCTCCCCCTCTATTCCCCTTCCTCCCCTCCCTCCCCTCCCCTCTCCTTCCCTCCCTCCCCTCCCCTCTCCTCCCCTCCCTCCCCTCCCCTCCCTTCTCCTCTGTCCTCTCCTCCCCTCTCTTCCCTTTTCTTTCCCCTGCTTTTCTACATATCTTTAAAAAGCCTCCATCTGGTAGAGGGCTTAAAGAAAGTTCAGGTTAAAAAAAAACATAGTTTTATAAATGTAGGCAGAGCTGGGTGGTGGTCAGGCACGCACACCTTTAATCCTATCACTTGAGAGGCAGAGGCAGGCACATTTTTGAGTTCGAGGCCAGCCTGGTCTACAGAGTGAGTTCCAAGACAACCAGGGCTACAGAGAGAAACCCTGTCTCGAAAGACACCCCCCCCCCAAAAAAAAAACCCAAAAAATGTAGGCAGAAGAACAAATTATTTTTTCTTCAATATTCAAACTGCTTTTGGAACAAGCAGGATTGTTTGGATACAAACACCACAGAGGTACCATAAACCCAAGCTCTCAGATTCATCTGACAGAGGCGTGTGGGACCCAGAGTGGGCAAAACTGTAAGTAAAAGAGGAAAGTCAAAGCTGTCGCTCTGATGTGACCCTTTCCAGAGATAAATCACCCACCACAGAGAGGGCCAAGTTCACTTAATTCATTATTTATTTTAGTTATTGGAGAAGCTCATTGCTACTTAGCCTCCGGGCATATTTACAAGTGCGATGGGAAAAAGACAGCCCCTGCCGTTACTGTTTACACTCAACAATAGATACTATATAAACAAGACGTAGTCTTTGTACAAAGACACTTGCATCTGGATATGTTTTAAGCAAACAAGAGTAAAACAACATGGTGGTAAAGTCAGTAACTTAGTAAAGCTTTTGTAGCAAATCAAGGTATGAAATACAAATGAAGGAATTGGAAACGTATTTGGTCCACTTTTGATCTTTTTCATGTATTTAAAAAAAAAAGAGAGAGAGAGAGAAATAAATATCCTTTGAAGGACGATCTACTGTAGCAGAGTCAGGGACCACGCACACTAGTGATGCTGTGACTTGCTTGTACTATGAGCCAAGCCCGGGTAGCACTCAATAACACCCCTCACCTTCATGGGCCATCAGCCGTAGAGAGGCAAATTAGAGTGGTGGCATAGCCACAAATCACAGGCTGTTGTTCGAGTCGGCCTGACCCTTAGCATCATTTTATCTGAGTCCTCTTGGATTTAATGTGATTCCCTTCACACCATCCGGTCATCTCTGGACAAATACAGATACTGTTATTGTTATCACCATGATTACTCGGCCTGACCTATGACTGTTCTGCCCTGAAACCATAGGACCTGGCCATGGCTGAAGCATTCATATCCCTCTCAGCACCTTCCTGACATGGCTGGACTAGGGTCGACATTGACAAGAAAAGGAGCACACAGCTCTGTACCTCCGGGTCCAGCTCCTTCCAGTTCTTCGCTATGCATCTTGCCTCTGGTGATACCAACCATTTCCCCTAGGGGCTGGGAGGCTCTTGTGATTCCAGTGGTGGAATGGGGGGGGGGGGGGAAGCCAAGCTCTGAATTAAGATAGGTCAGAGCTGGCGCTCCAGCCCTAACCTTTTTCCTGCTGGATCTGGAGTAGACAGAAAGCCACCTTCACTGACCTTTTATAGAGATTTTCATCGACTGTGAAGAAATGTTATATTAAGGTAGAACATGCACTTTGTCCTCCATGGACTTTGACAGCGTCAGCAGCCTACGTTTCCCTTCTCAATCTAGCCAAAACCCGAGATTGAAATAACAGACAAGGCAGAATCTGTAGCATGGATGCCTTGAACACACATGGCCTTCGTGGACTGGAGAGAGTCATTCTCATAAGCTCATTGGTACCGGCTCCAAGCTTGGCAATAGTGGAAAAGGGAAAGTTGATGATATCAGAAGATACAATTAGGGTAATTCTGGAAATCACCTGGGGCGTCACTGAACGTCTCTGGCTTGGCCTACTTACATGGGAATTAAAAATGGAGAGAGACTTATTTTTATTTATTTTTTTAAGATAGATTTATTTATTTATTTATTTATTTATTTATTACATGTATGTGAGTACATTGTTACTGTCTTCAGACACACCAGAGGAGGGCATCGAATCCCCATTACAGATGGTTGTGAGCCACCCTGTGTGGTTGCTGGAAATTGAACTGAGGAAGAGCAGTCGGTGCTCTTAACTGCTGAGCTATAATTCTCCAATCTTCTAGGGCCCGATAGTTGACCAGTGAAGTGTTTGTGACTCAGAAGTGCTCTGACCGGGTATATTTTCAATGTAGGGTATCATGAGCAGATGAGTGACGTCACCTTCTCTTCCTTCGGGACCCTCCTCCTGCCTTTGCCGATGAGCATGCTCTGTAGAATCCCATCATTTCCTATCGCCAGCATTTTCAACATCCGTTTCTTCCCACTCTCCAAGGGTCTCGTCATAGGTAGGCTGTTTCCTGGGACTGGTAGAACGTGAGTAAAGTACAGTATCATGGCCCCTGAGCACCTCTCCCTAACACGTGCCACACAGCCCAAGGGACAATGGTTCACAGTGCAGAGACTCTGCAGTCTGGCCTGATTTGAACCTCAAGTCTTTCATTCACATGTGGGGTGACTTGGGCATTCTATTGCTTCAGTTTCCTAATCCACCTAGAACAATGTCGGGGTCTTCTGTATAGGCGCCCACCTCATGGTGGGGCACTTCTCACAGCGTCTGGCACTGCCCTTTCCCCTAATACACCCATCAATGTATTGAAACACATGCAAATCAACTAAGATGGTATCTGACCCATCTTCAGCTTCATAATGGATTTGCTTTTATGATTTTTTCCCCCCTTAGCAGTGGCTTGGAGGTGTCTAAAATGCTATGTAACTTAATTTCCCATTTCACTAAGGATGGGACTTCTTGGAACTGTTCTGGGAGGCATTACCTATTTATTCATAGCGGGAGTTTTAAGTGGATGTTTTTCTCTTTTGCTTTTTTTTCTCCCTTGAAAAAAAACGAGTTCCCCATCGTGTGAGCACTCCATTGGTGCCAGATTTGTCTTCTGCAATGTGCACAGAATAAATGCACAGAATAAATCGTTTCTTTTCCCTTTTGGGGGCAGCTCCTGTGCTCCTGTGCTGCTCACCCGGTGTCTCTCCTCTTGGGTTCCTGATCTGGAACTGGCACTTTCTGGGATGAAAGACTCCTTGGGGCTTGGTTCCTCTCCCAGGCTGAGCCTGTGCTCCTGGCTTTCTGCAGACTCCTTCCCAGTCCTTGGTAGTTGAGCTGCCCAAGACAATAGGATGGCTGTAGTAATAAAAATCCACAGGGAAAAGCTATGGAAAGCCAAGTCCACATTTCCATATTTAACCATTTCTCAAGGCTCTATGGTAACGATGCATTCTGATTTCGGTGGATGGGTAGAACTGTCTGGAGCAGCCTTACAGGGCAGTCCTGAAAGTCTGATGCCTCTCTCTGCTCTCCCAGAATTCTGGTCAAGTTCCATTTCCGGAATTGCCCAAATCCATTGACTTAATGTATGCACGGGAGGACCAGAAGCTTCAAAGAGAAGAAATATCAGCTCTCTCGTCTGTATACCAACGCCACCCCATGATGCAAAGTTTTTTGGTTTGTTTGTTTGCTTTGTTGTTTTCTGTTTTGTTTTAGGTGTGTGTGTGTGTGTGTGTGTGTGTGTGTGTAACACGCCTATGGGAGGAGGCTTCTTATCCCCATTCTATCAGGGACATTAAGGAGCAGCCTCTGTGGAGAGAATGATCCTCTCTCATTTATTTCCTAGCCTGTCAGGGCTTGAAGGGACCCAAGCTTGGGGCTAGGGTATGCTGCTGGCCAGATCTCTCGCTAGGTGCCCTGCACAATGAAGCATTGGCTCGGGCTTCCTCATGGATCTGTCTTCGGGCCCCCGCTGCCCACTGGCAGCGCCCTAAGTGACCAGAGGCCTCGCTGTCGGTCTGTAGAGACGGCAGTCATGGGCTGGCGCAAACTCAGGAGCTGTGTCAGGGCCTCTTCTTCCCTTCCCCTTCACTGAGGCAAGAGATGCTGCTCAGAGAAGGGTGAAGTGTGTATGGGGGAAGGGGGGGTGTTATTGTGAAGGTGGGGGTGGGGAGAAACGGAGGAACAACTGTAAAAAATGTTAATTTATTAATCACTGAATATATAGCAGTTCATCTGCAATGCTGTTGCCATGCCAACACCCTGGGAGTTTACTTTCTTAATCCGAGAGAGGAGCTCTCAGTCCCCTGCTCCCCTGCTGTGCCATTTGAATTTGCTGCTGCCACCGTGGTATCTGTTTTAGAAAACGGGGGGTGGGGGGGTAGGGGGGGTGGGAGGGCGGGGGAGGGGGAGGGGGGATTAAGACTCAACCACCAAAGCAGTCAGATGCAAAGCAGCGAGAGGCCTTTCTCAGCGCGACTTAGTAAAAATGACACAAATTAATATACTCTACTTAAACCAGACCAAGATTAATGGTTCTCTTTCAGTGCGGCTTAGCCCAACTGTCACTCGACAGGCGTTTGTCGGACAAAATCAACACTAATCAACATTTATTCGTCTCTTGCCCTTGGGTCTGAGGAGCGCGAGCGGGCTGCGCCTTTCTCCCGCTCGTCTCGCCACGCTTTTCACCCTCCATCCAGCTCCGCCATATATCACCCTTCCTCCGGGTGCCTCTGCTCGTCCGGATCCACAGACTCAGCTATCAGGGTACATTAGCGGCATGATAGATTTTCTGTTTTAATTTACATCTATTATATTACAACATAACAGAATTTTGATTCAGTAGAGACCTGTGTCTCCTATAGCCAGACTCCTTGGGAGGCTTTTTTTTTTTTTTTTTTTTTTTGCATTAACTTATTAAGGCTTGTTATGGTACAGCTTCAAATAGAGAGTCAGTTCCCTCTCTCTCTCTCTCTCTCTCTCTCTCTCTCTCTCTCTCTCTCTCTCTCGCTTAGTAAAGATGTCTTGGTGCACCTTATTCAAAAGACGCAGCTCATTTTCTGTGCACTTGGCTTCCTGTGCCGATCACATGAGGCTGGCTGAGTTTCTCCCTTACTTTCTGATTGGACTTTGATCAGCCAACAATGGCAGCCTCGAGGGAGCTCCCTCCCCCTTCGCTGCCTGGCCTAGGGTAATGGACTCTGCAAACCAGCAGCCACCCCCCCTCCAACCCAACCCGGGCATCAGTTCTGGTTCCCAGTATCTTCTTTTCCTCTTCCTTTTCTCTTTGATCTCAGTTACAGTGAGCTTTTATTTACATTGAAACACAAGTGTGTCCGTGTGTGTGTGTGTGTGTGTGTGTGTGTGTGTGTGTGTGTGTGTGGTGTGTGTGTGTGTGTGTGTGTGTGTGTGGGAGGGGGTGCTGAGAGGAGAGAGAAAGGAAAGTAGCTGGGTCAGCCACAGATGATCCTGTGGAAAGGATGACAGAGGGGTGTGCCTGAACAGGGTTGTGTGCTTTCTCTGTGGCCTCCCTAAAAGAAGCTTCTTCTAGCTTGGAGTAAGGTGTGTGTGTGTGTGTGTGTGTGTGTGTGTGTGTGTACGCGCGCGAGCCCTGTTAGTTCACTAGGTGCTTATTTGTGTGTTTGTGGTCCCCCTGTAGAGTATTTATCTGGCTTACAAAGTTGGATTTTTAAATTAATTTTAAACAAGGCGTATGTTAATTTAAGATCTGTGTAGCAGTGGCTTTGATTTTGACCCTCCCCCTTTCATCCATTTCCCCGGGACTGTAGCTTTGGGCACACATGGTATTTTTTGACATAGTATTCTTTGAAGTAGAATTGCTGGCTTTTGATTGTTAGTAGAGACATGTTACACTTTAGCTCTCTGGTCACCTGGGGCCATTCCACACACCTGTGGAGGCCAAAACCTATCCTATCTGCTCGCACCTTTTAAACATATCCTATTTTCTATGGACCCTGTGGCTTTGTCAGACACTAAGAGTGACCGCACCTTCCTCCGAGTTCTGAATTTCTTCCACTTAGCTGTTGCTTCTAAAGAGCAGTGAGGCTATCTTGTGGCCAAAAGACAGAGAGCCCTGGGGCTGGGTTGGGGGCTGTGTGGTCTGTGCATGTTTGTATGTGGCTGCTGAAGTGGAGGATGTGTTAGGAGGATGGCTTAGGCCTTCCATTTTGGTTTCTTATTACATAGCAATAAAGTAAATGACGCTTAGTATAACTCTGCACTTAGAGAGCTGTAGCTCAATTTAAGAAACAAAACCCCACCACCAGGAGTTGCTTAGTATCTTGAGCTTGGGAAACTGACCTCGTTAATTTTAATGAGGGGAAAAATTCTCCAGCTGGGGCTGAGGAGAAAAACGAAATACCAATGAGGTTATCACTTTGGGTGATCTCACCGAATTCAGCGTGTAATCAGAATGGTGCTTAGAGAAATTTCTAGGGCTTACAAGAAACTGCATGCGCCCTCCCTAGTACTGAAGGCTGCTTTCCCCAGGTGGCAAAGCCAAGCGGTACATTGGTCCTTCCTTATGGAGCTGTTCGAGAAACTAACGTTAACAAGTTGGGTGCAGAGAAAACTGAAATTAAAAAGGCATCATCGGTGTGCTGGTTTTGTGGGTCTGACAGGAAGGTAGTGGGTCTGATAAGCAGCTACAGTCAGTCAGAAGCAAAGGCCTCCGGAGTTCAAGTGCTTGCAGATGCCCTGTGGGGACCCGAGCATCTGGCTCTTTATCACCCAAGACAGAAGGTGAGTTGAGGGAGTCCTGTTAGGCAGTAGGCAGCTATTCAGTCTGAGCAGCAAGTTGATGGCTTTGACCCTGCTCTTAGAGGGACTGACAGATTGTGACCAAGGAGGTTCAAGATGACTAGAGGACAAGTTTTGCCCTCACTTATGAGACGTGTACTAAACTCTAGTGACATTTTGTTGGGGCCAACAGAAAGAAACATCACCCATCAAGGTGTTTGACTGACCCTTTACTTTATCGTCATCTACCAGATGGCGGGTTCTTGGGAGGCCACTGCGTTCACAGGCTTTTCAGGAGGCTGGGGCACGTGGAACAGCTTTTCTATTCTCCAAAGTTTGAGCTTGCTGACGCAGGCACTTTCCACATCTCTCCGGCATGTCCCTGAACTCAGTAGATTTGTGCAATTCTCAGGTACAAGATGTCCACAGGGACACTTTCTGATTAAATGGGAACATCTCACTCTAGGGACTGTCTAAACATCAGTGGATTATTGATGAGGGAGGTGTTTGTCCGTGAATGTGTATATGTTCCCTTGCAATCCAACCCCTTCCTTTGAAAGCTATAAGATAGCAGTTAAGGGCATTTGGCTCTGTGTGCATGGGATGGGAAATCCTGGTTGCCAAGCAGCAGGGAATGGACATAATCACGCTGCCTAGCAACAGCGGCAGCGTGGTCACTTGCACAGACTTCTGTGCCTCTTCCTGTCTGATCTGTAGGAAAATGTAGATGGCTTCTGTGGCTCACTCTCTGCCCTAGCCATAGTGAGGGGCAGGAAAAACGTGGCGGACCGCGAAGGGCAGATACTCAAATGCGCGTTTTCGTGCGATGACTTGCCAGACCCTCTGAGGCTGGGCACTGACATTTGCAGAGCATCCATCCCTTCCTCAGTTTCCCCCTTTAAATTAGTGTGCACTTGAAGATTGACTCCTGAGCCTTCGGATGAATTTTGGAGGCATGCCAGACTCCTGTGGGTGTTCCCTCTGTTGACCCTGGTGGGATTGAAGTCTACAAGTGTGAATGTGAAATGCTTGGAATGGAAGGCCTACGGGAGCTAGATGGCAGTGACTGAGAGGGGCTGAGCATCTCCCCACTACCCGCCCTTTCCTCTCGTCAGGGGTTGGTAACAGCCAAAGTCCAGGCTTGGCCCAGGAAAGGCAGTCTAGCATATGGTTTTCCCCAAGTGCCTTGTTCCACTCGAGCATTAGCACGCTTGACTATGATGGGTGGCAATACCAGCCACACCGAGTGGGTTCAAAGGCAGGAGAGACTGTAAGCGTATTGGTCCACAATTCGTGTAAAGTGACAGTTACTCCCAGTCTGCTTCCTCCAGCGTTAGAGAGCAGGAACTCAGAAGAGAGGTGGGTGCTGCAGCCACCTTCATGTTACACACACGTGTTACAGACGTCACCCTCCTAAGTGCCCTCTCCCATCTCTGACGTGAACTTGGTTCACGGGCTGCCAGGGAGGCACTTGTTTACTTTTAGTTGATTCTTTGGTATGTATCTCTATCCATACGTGTTCATATATGTGTTTCTGTGTACATGGGTGCATGCTGAGTGTAAGTGCCCATATAGGCCAGCAGTGCACTCTCTACCTTAATTGTTTTGAGACCTGGCCACTCACTGAACCTGGTGCTCACCAGGTCAGTCAGTCTGGTTAGCTGGTGACCACCAGGGATCCACCTCTCTCTACCTTCCAAGTGCTGGGATTGCAATGTGTGCCCTGCCAGAACCAGCCTGAGTGCCCAGCTTGCTATACTTACTTGAGTTCAGAGTATCAAGTTCCCAGGCTTATGGGGCAACCTCTTCACTGGCCGAGTTATCTTTCCAGCCCTTCAATGGTTTCTTAGCCTTTATTTATTTTTTTCAGAATCCATTAGACTGGTCATTTCACAGGTGATGGGACAGTTTTATAGAACAGTGATCTTGCTTCAATTCCTACATACTCTTGTTTTTTTTTTTAAGATTGGACCGAAATCCTGTGGTCTGCAGGTAAAGATGAAACCCTTGGTAAAATCGGAAGGGGTTGGGCAGAGAGCCACTGTAGAGTCGAAACTTTTTGGAGCATTGAGATCGGCAGAGAACTCTCTGGATGATTCACACCATGGCTGGGATGGGGCTGCAGGGCTGAAGCACAGCCGTTAAGCCACTTGTGTGCCCGCGCTGTCCTAGTATGAAGAATGACAGATGGGTGCAAAGGGGAACGGCTCTGGCTTCAAACAGTCTCTCCCACTGAAGCCTTGCTATGAGCCCTCACTCTGCGGCTTTCCAAGGGAAGCTTTCCTGACCTATATATCTCCCCGAGTAGAGTTGGTTTACAATTCAGAATTGTCGGAGCTGGAGAGATGGCTCAGCCGTTAAGAGAATTGGTTGCTTTTCCCGAGGATGCAAGTTCAATTTCTAGCACCTTTATGGTGGCTCACAGCTATCCATAATTCCTCCAATGGATCTGATGCTGTTTTCTGGCCTCCTTGGGTACCAGGCACACAGGCAAGTATACAGATATACACTCGGGCAATTATCTATACACATAAAAATTAATCTTATAAATAAACAAACCAACCAACAAACAGACATGGCCCGCCTGCCATGAAAGCTAAGGTCCTCTCACTTGCAGCAGTTCTGTGTGTCTTAAATATAGGTGTGGCGTTCTTTGGGCGAGCAGATGTCAGTAGCTTATTCTCTGTATCAAAGGAAGGGACCTGAACTCTCAAAGCTATCCCCTCTCTGAGATACCTCCCATCCCGAACCACTTCACATTGTCTGTGCAGGGACGGAGTAGTCTTAATGGCTCCTGCCCAGCAGCCATCCTGGGGCTTAGGGCAGAATGTGTTGGAGCGATGTGGTTCTAAGATTCTACACCACCTGCTCCTTCATTCCCGTCCTCCCTTTGAGCTCCACGTTCCAGGGTCGGTCACATGCTACCGTGGACTTGTGATTCTGATACTCAGGAGTAGGAAAGGAGGAAGGGAGGGAGTGAGGGGGAAGAAGAGGAGAAAGGAGGAGGAGAAGGAGAATAAGGAGAAAGAAGAAGAGGAGGAGGGAACAGTAGGAGTAGGAAAAGAGGGTAAGAAAAATGGAGGAGAGGAGACCTAAAGGGTCTGGTCTTCTCTGCACATCCGCTTGTCTTTGAAGAAGTCCACCAGCTCTTGCTGTGGCACCTCAGAAACTACCTTGGTCGGTCCTCCCCTAGACCAGTAGAAGAGTGAAGGTCTGTCTCAGTCTCGCTCCCTCAGTCACTTTACTCCTTAGCAAGGGAGGAGGTGAGGAGGTGACTCCTGGCCCTTGCTCCGCACAGCTCTTCTGTGGCCACTCTGAGCCTTGGTTGTCACCAGGAGTGGTTTATGGTGAGGGCTCAGTTCTGGCTTGACTGGGTGATGGATCTTCAGCTGTCTGCAGGGAGAAAGGAGGACAGCAGACAGGAGGGGTGGGTTTAATGCCCGTGGGCTGACCTGGTTGTTCTTTCCTCCTGTGACGTTGGTTGAAGAATCTCACCTTTTATTTAAAGTCGGAGGAGCTTTTATTGCCTGGCAAATTTCCAACTGTCCAAATGGCAAGAGAGAGCCTTGAGCGTGCTTACAGCATTCCTAAGACAGAATTTCCAAGTGGGGTTTGGTTTCCCATGGTCAGGATGACTTGCTATTCAGGTAACACCCTTCCTTTAAGGAAAACAGAACACCTGATACATTTTTAAACCTTTCATCCTCACAAATATCCCTGGAAAATGGAGGTCCAGTGATGTATGAGCCTTGATTATTATAAAACCTGCTTACTAGTTTGGGTTTATTCTCTCTGTTTCAACAAAAACCATCCGAAGATAGGAAAGCTATCTGGCCTGGGATTCATGAGGCCTTGGTCTCTCGATTCCCAGTATCACATAAATTTTGGTGGTAGAGTCCTAATGTCCTAGCACTCTGGCACAGAAAATCAGAAGAATAAGAAGCTCAAGGCTATCCTTGGCTGCATAGCAGATCAGAGCTAGCTCTGACTACAGGAGACATTGTTTCAACCAACCAACCAACCAACCAACCAACCAACCAACCAACCAACCAACCAAAGAAACAACCATCTCAAACTCCAAATAACTTAAAGTAGAAAATTAACAATTACAAAACCTCATTTGAATATATAAGTTGGTAACAGTCAACCTTCCTATGAAAAGCCCCATTGCTCTATCTGCTCCTGTCCACTGTGCTTGTTTTCAATGGCATTTCCATGTCATAGCCACTACCATCTCCCCAAAAGGGAAAGCCTGAGAAATTGGGCATAGCCACCCTTTAGGACATAGGGAACCCAATACAGGCAAAGTCAGTCTTGAGAGACTCATTACCACGAGGAGAATGTGTCTTGCCAGGAGGCTGTGACTATGAATAAGAAACAACACTAACAGCTGCCCAGGTGTGTGGCCCCTCTGTTTGACGACCCTTCCACCACACTTCTTCTTGTGTGTGCTGGGGGTGGTGGTGAGGTTATCACAGAATAGGATATCCAGGGCATGTTTTCCCTTTTTACCCTCTGAGCAGCATCCAAGTGTTTCTGCGGCTCATTAGGGGATCAGAGCTTTTAAGAATGCTTCCTGAACCTGCCCGAGCTGTTCCTCAGCCTGGGCAGCCTGAGATAAGGCCTGGAGCCTGTCCTAGGCAGTCTTTGGCAGATAACAAGTGTTTGGTCTGCATTTATCGATCTGATCAGGTGTCTGGATCATCAGGACTCTAGGATGGACTTAAGCGAAGACAAACTGTTTACCCCCACAAGTTCCCATATTGAGAGGAAAGGTAAGCAAAGCTACCTGTGCTGTAAAGTGTAAGCTGTCTGCTTACGGGAGACAGGACCCACAAGCCTGCTTGGACTGTCGGTGTTGTGACGATTCCAAGGCGGAAAGCCCACCCCTTGCTCTCTTCCCAGTCTGGTTGTTTCCGATGAGAAGACAGAGGGGCAGACGTCTGCTGTGGTGACGGTGGTGTTTTATTTTAAGATAAAGTATGGAAGGCACTGATTGATGGATTATACACTGGGAGGTCCAGAATAAAGCTTCATTCTGGGGGGCATCGGTATATCTCACGGGGAGCCTCCTGGGTATTAATTTTGCCGTTAATTTTGTTATTAGAGACCTAGCCAAACAAAGGGAGGTGGTGGAGCTAGGGGCTGGTTTAACCTTGATGAAACAGTGATTTCACCGAGGATGATGTTCCCCATCTATCTTCATCCATCAAGGCAATGCTGAAATATGCTAATGAATCCCGAAGATAGGAACACAGAGCAGTGAAATGGGGCGTTGCAGATGCTCCCTGTACCCCCATGGCAGGGGGATACCGCTGACTGTCCAGACTTAGCAGAAGATTGGGAGCCACACGGACGTGCTCTCGTGGAGAAGGAAGGAGGATCAGATGAGTTTTTCTTGCAGACAGGAAGGGCACGCGTCATAGAATGGGTGGCTTTTGGTGAAAGGGCTTGTTTCCTTAATTCTTCAGCTTGCTTCCTAGCCAGCCCGTTGGAGAACCAAGTAGATGGTGGACTGCCCACGGGCAAGCAGTTTTATTTGTCAATTACAACATGTGACCTAACTTAATGCCAAATCAAGTTACCAGTTACCCTGTCAGTTTGCATTTCTGAGTTTGTTTCCAAGGAAAAATTAGCTAATACTAGTTTGTGATTTTTAAGCTACAACCTGTTGGGTACTTACTACATACTGAACAGACTACCAAATTATATATCCCATAAGGAAGTAACATTATAGCATATAATTTATAGATGGGTTTGAGAACTTTTCATATGTGGAGTTGCATAATTGGTAAGGGGCAGGATTCGGGTATAGACCCATGTCCATCAGACCCCTAAGCCCTGACACAGATAGTAGTGGTCCAAGGACTATTACGTAAGGGGTATCCAGAATCCCTCCATGACTGTCAGGATGTCTTTGCCTACTGTATGTCTATTGCTTGGCATTAGTTCAAGTTTAATCCCTGGATTCCTTGTCCATTTACTTTCTAAATACACAGATCTCTGGGGTCAGAACAGGGTCCCCTATAGATTCCCCAAATGATATTCCTCCCATTTATTAGTGCCTTTACTGAGCTGTTTTCTGGTTTTCATACACCAGATGACAGACATTGGGTGTTTTGTTTCTCTAAGTTAATCTTATAGGGATCACAATAAAACGTCTGTCACTTTAAATTTATTGATAGATACACCTGTTTTCCCATGTTCCACTCCATCCTATCTGGCCACTCAGAGACAAAAAGGCAAAGAGTAAATGAAATTTCCTTCTTGATCCGATGGCAGTTCAGACAAGCTGATGCTAGGAGCTGTGTACCCAAGCCTGATAATCCCAGGAGACATGACAATACCTCCACTGGAGCCCAACCTACTTCAAGGGCGGAGACCCTGAAACGTGGGGTGGAATATTAAGAACAATACAGTTTATGCTGCTGTTCAGGCAAACCAGGCAAAGGATCCCCAAATCTAAAAGGTTTGCCATCTGTTTGTTTTGATCTGTTTCTTTTTGGAATAGAGAAGTAGACGCTAAAATGAGAAAACAAAGGCCTAGGTACAAGACACCGAAATGGGTTGCTAAGTCACACAGGCTCCCTGTGATACACTGGGCCACACACAAGTGCCACGTTGGCTTTAGAGCCTGTTGGCCATTTCTAAAGCAGGTAGGCCTGCAGTTGGCTGTTATTAAAGAGTTAATCACTGAAGACCAGGCCTGTGGAGGTTGTTGTACTGGTCATTGCATCTTGCCCAAAGGTAGCATTAGCCAATGAGTTCAGCCTTGGCCTTCTGTATGGTAAGTCTGTCTCTCAGCTGCACCTTTCTGGGCTTTTTAGAGTTGGAGTTTATACGCAGTAAATCTTTCTCTTAATAAAGCCGTTTTTCAAATCTGACTTTGGACTGGGGACTGCTTTTTCTCCGAATGCAACAGCTGTTAAACATGGCGCCTTGGGCACGGTGTAGATCTCTTTGTTTAGTTTTGGGTTTTCAATATGAGCAGAGACATGAAGGAGCAAGAGGACTCAATTGATTTTTTTTTTTTTTTTTTTTACTCCTACCTATGAGGCAGCCAGTGGGTTTGGAAACCAGGCTTCCAGCCCCACCAGCCTTCTGGGCCCTCTTAAGGATGAAGCCTATTGTCCCTTAATAACCAGAGCAGGGTGCCCCTCGTTCTGGTGAGACAGAATGGTGGAGCCTGAGGTGCCAGCCAGCAGAGGTCCAGGCCTAACCTTTGGCCCTGGTCTGTCCTGGCCAAATGGGGAAGGTATTTCTATACCCTTGCTCTTTTGGCCTTCTGTCAATAGCTCTGTTCCCAATGCATGGGGTGCATGCTCCCTGCAGGGAAAAAAGTTCACAAAGGAAATGAATTATGCATATGGATTTCATTTCCTTGATGAATAGGGAATCTGAAGGCTTGGGGAAGAAGGGGGGTTAGGGATAGGGGAGTTGAGGCAGGGAATCAAAAAAGACTTTGGTGCAGAGGAGGATTGGAGGGAAGAGATGACAGAAAGACTTGGGGTGGGATATTAAGGAGCAAACCAGTGGCCCTTTAACATAGTTGATGGCCCATTATTCCTACTTACATATAGGAATCCATATTCCTCTCCTGATTAACATGCAGATTTTCCCCTTGAGAGATCTTGAGTGGTGCTGTAGTGATCTGACCCTCCTGTGTTTTGGGGTAATCTCTGCTTTTCCTTGAAGTGGGAAGAATCTTGCATTTGGCTGTAGAAGGCCTGCCTCTTGGCTCCCTGATACACTGGCTGCCAGACCTTGGGCAAACTGTTTCACCTTTCTTGGCCTCGATGATCTCATCTGTAAATGGGGACTATGACAGCTGCCCTGTAGGAATGTCACAGGGACCAAATAAAAATGTTTCAATAAATAACTCAAAATGTGCATCTGAAGGTGTTTTAGCTATTTTTCTTATTTGAACTTTGTTTTTTCAATAGCCCCCTTCCCCCCCATGTTTTACTTATTCATTATCTGTAAAGGAAATTTACTTTTTACTCACTTTAAAAGATCGTTTTCATGTGTATGAGTGTTTAGCCTATGTGTATGTATGTGTACCGCCCACATGCCTGGTACCCACAAAGACTATAAGAACACATTGGCTCTCCTAGAGCTGGACTCACAGTGGGTAAAAGCACTGGCTGCTCTTCCAGAGGACCCGACTTCAGTTCCTAGACCCCACATTGTGTGGCTGGCACAGAGAAACCTGTGACTCCAGCTCCAAGACTGATCAGAAACCGTTGGCTTCAGTGGGCACTTAAATCATTTATATACTACGCACACACCCATACAGTTCATTTAAAAAAGTGGAGGGGGGGGGCGGAGGTCTTTTGGCAAATTTAACTACTTGGTCAGTGGTTTTACATAGCTGGTTTGATTAGCAGTAGGAAAAGCCTGACATTGTCAATCACCTAAAGAGTTGACTGGAAAGATTTCCTGTGTAGGCTCACTCCTGTTACCTCCGGTTGTTGAGAGCATATGATTGGACATGTAGCCAAAATGGCTTCTGGCTCCCAGGTGTTCTCCATAAATCCTTGCTTCTAGGTGGGAGGGGTTAAACACGCAAATGTTCTCAGCACGGTGTTTTCGCTTCTGGAGGACTGCCCTCCCTCCACAGAGCTCCACACCACCAACTAACTATTCTGTGGAACCATTTTCTATTTTTGAATCTGTCTCCCACCGGGCCCTGGGACAGGTGTGGAGGTCCTCAGTCTTCCCCTTCCTGTCACTGAGATGGCTCTACCCCAATTGGAGGCTCTGGGCCTCCGCCACCCTGACTTCAATCTTTATACAGCTGTTTCATGGATTTTATTTGTTTGGCTTTATGGGTAAGAGTCTGCTTTTAAGAAATGTTTGAAACCCAGTGGTGCAGAGAACAGACCGATGCCTACTATGAATTGGGAGTCACGCCCTGTTTGCTAAGATGTCTGTTTTGGCACAAGGCTTTACTCTGCAGCCCAAGCTGACCTAGAACTCACAGGGATGCTCCCATCTTAGCCTCTGGAGTACTGAGTTGTAGTGGGTATCAGTCCTATGCCCAACTCAGCTTGAGAGAGAAGTTGTCGTTGGTTTGTTTTTGGTTTTTGGTTTTTGTTAAGATTTATTCATTTATTTTATGTGAGTACACTGTTGCTCTCTTCGGACACACCAGAAGGGGGCATCAGATCTCATTAGAGATGGTTGTGAGCCACCATGTGGTTGCTGGGAATTGAACTCATGACCTCTGGAAGAGCAGTCAGTGCTCTTAACTGCGAAGCCATCTCTCTAGCCCAAGAGGTAAGTTTTGATCATTTGAGGAGGCCTAAGTCTTACCTGAGGATTGAGTTGCTTGAGCAGGGCCAGCTGTTGCCTTGTTTCTTATTTTTCTCAGCAGCTGATTTCGCAACCTGCTCTTTTCTCTAGAGGAGTCTGTCTTCTTTCCTACCTCACCCTTGTGGAAGTGAATGTTCTCAGCACGGTGTTTTCGCTTCTGGAGGACTGCCCTCCCTCCACAGAGCTCCACACCACCAACTAACTATTCTGTGGAACCATTTTCTATTTTTGAATCTGTCTCCCACCGGGCCCTGGGACAGGTGTGGAGGTGCTCAGTCTTCCCCTTCCTGTCACTGAGATGGCTCTACCCCAATCGGAGGCTCTGGGCCTCCACCACCCTGACTTCAATCTTTATACAGCTGTTTCATGGATTTTATTTGTTTGGCTTTATGGATAAGAGTCTGCTTTTAAGAGATGTTTGAAACCCAGTGGTGCAGAGAACAGACCGATGCCTACTATGAATTATTTATTTGTTTATTAAGATTTTTCCACGGTACCTTTTCTCTCAAAGCTCTCAGCACTATATAGAAAATTTTGGATAGCCTTGAGTACCAGAGGAGAGAAGGGGAATGAGGGAATCCTGGGAGGGTAAGAAGAGAGGGAAGAGGGACGGGGGAGCCCTGAGGTCACAGAGCTGACACTGTATCCCAAGGAGGCAGGCTGTGAAGACCTCAGGCCTGGCTCTGGACTGTGCTGGGTTTCTTTCTGAGCCTCCTAGGTGCTATGGAGGTGACCTGCTGACCTAGAAAGCTCCCCCTCCCCTCAGGTATGATCTTCTAGGGATGCCAGGGGGATCGTTTCTTTGTAGGTGAGTCGGCCTAACCCTCCCATCAAGTTGTTGAGGCAGTAAAAATGGCAATAAAGACTTTTTTCTTTAAAAAAAAAATGTTATACATAAACCTTTCAATAACAAGTATATTTGGTATAGAGTGCTTTTCAACCCCGGCTGCACATTAAAATCACCTGGGGAACTTTTACAAAATACCACCAACGCTTGGGTTTTACCTCGGAACAATGAAATCAGTGCCTCTAGGGGCTGGCACTGAAGGTAAGTATTTTCTCAGAGCAGGCCGGCTTATTGTGTTATGCACCAGAGTGGGTGAAATACTGCTCAGGGGACATGGGGAGGGTGCTGAGGGGAGGCAAGGCTGAGAATGTCTGAAGAAAGAGGTTCCGACTGGGGCTGGGATAAAGAGTAGGAGAAGGATCTGTACCGTGCCTCGTGGTCACCAAGCCATGGGTTGTTTGTGCGGTGCGAGGAGTCCATTTGGCCCGCGTTGATTTTCACGGACTGCAAGGCTGGGGGGACCGAAGAAAGACTCGTCGCAGTGTTCTTTGACTGCCTCCTCCCTACCTGGCTTTCATTCCAGCAGAGCTTTTCAACCTGTGGGTCATGCGCCCCCCCCCCCCCCCAGGAGTCACACATCAGATATCTGGTATATCAGATATTTACGTTACGATTCATAGCAGCAGCAAAGTTATATTTATGAAGTAGCAGTGCAAACGATTTTATGGTTGTGGGGGGTCACCACATCACAGAGGAACTGTATGTAGTATAGGGTCGCCGTGTTAGTAAGGTTGAGAACCACTTCCCTCGGGTGTTGACATCAGGCCAGGCATGTTCTAGGGAGGGCACGCTTAGGCTGGTTTCATGAAGCAGAGGTCTGAGTTTCTCCTCCCTTTAAGGAGGGGGAAACCGAGGCCTAGAGGGACAGGGATGGAGTAGTTGGAGAAGCCTGCAAGCTTATCAATAGCAGACGGCCTGGAGACACTAATCTCCCTTGAGATCTCCTTTTCTTGGCCCCAGGTGCTTCTCAGAAAAGCAAGGGGCTTGTTAGTCCACACCCTCTCTGATGGGAAAGGCTTTGGCTTTTTTTTTTTTTTTTTTTTCAAATGTCCCAGAAAAGATGAGAAAGAAAAGCTAGTTCTGTAGTGGTTACCACAGAGAGGGAGAGAGCCTCGGGGCAAGCTTGTAATTAGACCCCGGCCAAAAGAAATAAAATCCTGTGAAGAGCCTGGGAAACGTGGTTTTCGAAACGTGGTTTTCGAAACGTGGTTTTCGTGACAATGACTGCTATGCCTTTGGAGTCATTGATATGCTTCTCTCCTTTCTGTGTCAGGCGTAAGTAGAGTCATCTTTGTGTTCCTCGTGGTCTCAACTCATCTTCAGGTGATACTAGAATGTTCTAGAATGTACTAGAATGTGGTATCTATAGTCAGCCTTCAGGTCTTACCCAGCCCTGTCATATAGCTGCATTCTGTAATCAATTTACCTTTGTCTTCTTGAATAAATGATCTCTCTCTCTGTCTCTGTCTTTCTCTCTGTCTCTCTGTCTCTCTGTCTCTCTCTGTGTGTGTGTGTGTGTGTGTGTGTGTGTGTGTCTCGCACGCTCGCGTGCACACATGTTTCCCTTAACAAAGTGTAATGTGATCACATTTTCAATTAGTCTTTTAAATGTAGAATTCCTTTATAAATGGACGGTTTTCCTTCTGGGATCATAGTGCTTAGGATGGGATATCAATTTATTTGTGTATACACTGTCTAGAAAAAGAAGTGGACACGGGGCAAAACTACGCCTTAAACTTAGGACTTACCTGACTAAGTCGACAGGCCCCTGGGTTGATGGCGACTGTCTCCCAGTCTGTCACGTCTCTCTAATGTGTGAAACAAGTGGGCAGCTTTCTTGTCTGCGCTGTTTCTGTCTGTGGCTTGGAGGTGTTGTGCTTGGCTATTTCTTGGATCCAGGGTGAAATGTTCTCATTCTGCTTCTGTCTTCTCCCCCAGCCGAACCAACACCCCTGTAGCAGACGCTGTATCCAGCTTTCAATTTGGTCTCCTTTGCCCCTACAACAGAGCAGACTTAGCCATCTGCAGCTCAGATTGGCCACACTACGTCTATTCTGTGTTTGCGTTGTGACCTCTATCTAGACTACACATTTCTTTCCCCTTATGAACTCTCTGCCAGTCAGATTCGTTCAAAAATTAGGAGGGCGTCCTTTCTCTTCCTGATGGTCACCTTGCTAGCTTTGCTGGAGAAGTCAGTGGGCGAAGAAAACTCTGATATTTGGCTTTTAAATTCAGATCTGGGTTTGCCCGACAAGGTCCTTCCTAGAAGAAGGATCGAAAGAATTGCAAGATTCTGAGCCGGGCAGTGGTGGCGCACACCTGTAATCCCAGCACTCTGGGAGGCAGAGGCAGGCGGATTTCTGAGTTGGAGGCCAGCCTGGTCTACAGAGTGAGTTCCAGGACAGCCAGGGCTATACAAGAGAAACCCTGTCTCGGAAAACAACAACAACAACAACAACCCCCCCCCCCCCAAAAAAAAAAAAACAAAAAACAAAAAACAAATCCAAAGATTCTGGGTAAGGGCCTAGAAGGCCTAGTCTCGAGTGTGGATCTGCACACCAAATGTGAGGAGATGGGTGTGGCTTTATGGATCCCAGGACGGCTTTCACGCAGATGCCAGTGCATGCTCGGGGCATGGAGATGCGTGGGAGCAGTCAGACCTTAGGTGAGTAGAAGAAAGGGCAGCTTTCTCTTGGCTCCTAGGGAGAGACTATTTCTATTGGAAGGGAAGGTAGCCATGATTTAGGTGACAGATAGCCAGTTTATTCCCTCCGCGTTACATGGGGCAGAGGCTGTCGCAATCACCACGACCTTGACCACCTACACACTGAGGGCCTTGCTCAGCATGGATGTCACTTCTGCTGCCCTTTCTATTACATGTCTACCACATGGCTACAACATGTCTACTGCATGCATGGTGCTTCCCTTTCTACAACATGTCGACTACTAATGGTTCTTGAATTTTCTTCCCAAGCCTTCTCTCCTGTTGCTATGTCCAACACACCACACCACACACACACACAAACACACACACACACACACACACACACACACACACACACAGAGAGAGAGAGAGAGAGAGAGAGAGAAAGAGAGAGAGAGAATGTGTTCCTCTCCATTGCCCATTTGTTGTTGCGGTTTTTTTTCCCCTTTCTGTGTTCCCTGCCTCTGCCCTTTCTCCCTTCTTCTCCTCCATCCAGGATTCCCTCTAGTAACAAATCCAGGAGCAATGGAGTTATAGTGGTTGAATGAAGGTGAGGGAAATGCTGCTCAGGAAAAAAAAAATCAGTCAAAAGAGCATCTGGGGTGGGAGGGAGGAAAGTCGTCGCCTGAAAGCTTCACCAGGCCCTGGCACGTCAGCCCCCAGAGCGCCGCCCTGTACCTAGCCATGGTGGAGGAGGGTGATGAATTTGGTTTCCGCCAACATTCAGCTGATAAATGAAATTTGTATGTTAAAACAATGATAATTTAATTGTGTTTTCTTTTCTTCTTTCCCATCCACACTTCTGTCTCTCTACTCTACTTCAAACCCCCCCTCCCCCACCCCCACCCCGCCCCACATCTCAGCTTTAGGGGAAGGAGGGGGTGAAGGCTGTGGGGAGGGGAGGCTTTGCAAGCTGTCGGTTTGCATTGTGCGGACGGGAAAGGTCTCTACCTGGCTCATTTTGTCCCCTTTGCTTAGGCTGTCACCGCTGACAGTCCTCATGTTTATTTCATCTCGCGTGGTGGCTGTCTCGTTTCCCTACCCTCCGATGTCATTAACGCACAGAGAGCGGGGCCCTGCAGTGTTGAGCCTAATGAATTCCGCTGTGGCTGCTCCGCTCCCCACCTTGTTACCAAAGCTCAAGGTGTCAAATTAAACCAGCCCGGAGAGAAAGAGAAAGTGCAGGAGAGAACTGAGCCGGGGCAGAAGAGGGAGGTGCTGAGAACACAAAAACAACCTTCCCAGCCGTGGACTGTAGGGAGAGAGGAGTCGGGGTAGACAGCGACTCTGGGAATGGGTGACTTCCTGCAGCCAAATCCGGTTCAGCACAGCCAGGACTCTCAGCAGGACCTAATGACCTGGTCCTCATGGGTGCGGTGTTTGGCCTTGGCTGGGTCTGGTTGCTGGGTTTCTTCTTGCGAGGTTGATTTATTCTCATGGCTTATGCAGATTGTGTGCCTTGCAAAGCTGAATGAGGAACTGAAGCACCAGAGAGCAGCCATTACTTATGGGGGTGGCGGGGAGGGGGGGTGCCTGTGGCACATGCACATGCCCGTGAGGGAAAGTGGAGTCCACTCATATGAGCTCCCGTGTTCACTGCGTCCGATCAGCTCCATGAGGGCAGTCATGACAGGCGGCGGACCTGCCCTAGTGCTGTTATTCCGCAAAAGGTCTGGCTCCGTGAGGCTCCTTGATCTGGGATACCACTTTTATGCAGAGCCTTATGCCACGGCCAGAAGAACCTCTGTGCATATCTAGGTTAGTGATTGAATGAAGCGTTTTACTTGAGATGCCCATTAGTAGAGTTTTTCCATTTTACAGATGGGGAAAAAGGGAGGGGTAGGAGGAGGAGGAAGAAGAAGAGGAGGAGGGGGAAGAAGTGAAGGAGGAGGAAGAGGAGGAGGAGGGGGACAGAAGTAGAAGGTAGAGAATAGGGCTGCATCAGGTCTTTTGTTTCCATAATTTGATGACTTTTACTCGTACTGCTGAACTTTAGAGTTTAAGAAGAAGTGGGATTTTAAGATGATGATGATGATGATGATGATGATGATGATGATGATAATGATGAAGATGATGAAGAACAAGCTATGGGTTTAAACAAATGCAAGTGATATATGCACAACTGGATTTTTTTTTCAAATGATACACCCGTATAACCCCAACTTTAGTTAATATCCAGAGCTCTTCTACCGTCCCACAATGAAGTTCTCCTTTGGCCTTTCCTATTTCTGTTGACAGCCATTTCCCCATATGTACACAAAGCCATCACTACAGTTTATAATTGCATTAATTGTGTCTGTTTAAGCATTCTGTGAATGGAATGGGATCGCATAGGTATTAATCCCTTCTTTTGTCTCTGTAACCAAATGCTTGGAAAGAAGCAACTTAAAGATATCCCCGTCCCCAGTCAGTAACCCACTTCCTCCAGCTAGGGCCATTTCCCAAAGGTTCATTTTATAAAGTCCCAAACATTGCCACCAGCTGAGGACATTTTATTTACATTCAGAACATATTGTGAAGTGTATAATCTCTGGTTTCTAGATTTTTTTTTTTTTTGATTTGGTTTTTTCGAGACAGGGTTTCTCTGTATAGCCCTGGCTGTCCCGGAACTCACTCTGTAGACCAGGCTGGCCTCGAACTCAGAAATACGCTTACCTCTGCCTCCCAGAGTGCTGGGATGTGCCACCACTGCCCGGCGGTTTCTAGATTTCTTGAGAACTATCCATATTATTGTGTCAGTAACTTTTTTTTTTTTTAATTTTCAAGTACATATTTTGTTGTGTCAATATAATATGTGTATCTAGATATTTGTCATATTTTTCAGAAAAAAAACTTTTAAATGCTACTTAGATATTTAAGATACAAAGGTTCAAGCTGGGCGGTGGTGGCACACGCCTTTAATCCCAGCACTTGGGAGGCAGAGGCAAGCGGATCTCTGAGTTCAAGGCCAGCCTGGTCTACAGAGTGAGTTCCAGGACAGCCAGGGCTACACAGAGAAACCCTGTCTCGAAAAACAAAACAAAACAAAACAAAACAAAACAAACAAAAAAGATACAAAGGCTCAAACATGCTCTGAAGCACTGATGTGTGATGTGAACTTAGCTGGGCTCCTGTGGGTTCAGTGGCACCAGGACTCTGCCAGGCACCAGGGAATGGCTAGGTCAGAGGCAGGGTAAACAAGGCTTTCTGGTTACACTGTGTAAACCTCAGTCCACAAATTGGTACTCGCAGTGGTTGGGGATTTATGTTCTCTCTGCTTCGAGCACATTCCCCAGTCCTCTGCCCTTCGCTGCCTGTGATAACGGAACAGCAGTTCCCTCTCTCTTTTGAGAATATTTGTTAATTATTTTGATTGCTAAAAAAATTTCTCCTTGGTCTTCTCAGGATTCAAGTAGAACTTACTTTTGAGAGATCTACTTCATTTCCTTTTCAAGTAGTAGAGTCAATTCGAGGAAGTAGAAAGTTCTGACAAGGTTGCTATACACCCATTGACGTGGGAGAAGGTGTCCAGCATGAGATCCTCCTTTGCAGATAGGAATAACCTGGAGGACTGTCACGACACTTAGACTTTCTGACATTTAGGAAGGCAGAGAAAAAAAAATCCAGTTTCCCTGACTTACAACCCTGTATAGTAACCTGAAAGAAGAGGGTGAATTAAGTGTGTGTGTGTGTGTGTGTGTGTGTGTGTGTGTGGTCACTTGTGATGACAGAGCAGACCTAGTCTTTGATATTCTGATGCGGCTTGACATCATAACACAACATCCGTCCTCCATCTTTGTTGATTTCGGACATTCTGTGTCTTGTGCTTGTTTCCGTCCCATTGCCCTCCCTCCCGATTCAGGTCACTGACCATCCCTGTCTAGTCAGAACGGGATCAAGTGGAGTTGGAAAGATAGACCCAAGAGAAATAGTGGGATGTAACGTCTGCCTTTAGACCTTGGGGGTGGGGTCGGGGGGCATTTATGTTTCCTCAGGAGTCAAAAGGGGAAGAAGGCCAGGAGATTTGGAGTCAGCACCCACAGCTCCGTCTACTTCTTCACTCCACATGCTTGAAGGCTACCTGAAGAGAATCTCAGTCACGTAGGATTTGGGGGCCCCCTTGTGCAGCAATGATTCATTTATAGTATATCAGTGGAAGAATGAAAACAGTTAACCAAATCTTCTCTTTGCGACACCACTGGATTGGATATAAGAAAGAAATAGAGCAGCCCCTGTTCTCAGTGCTCAGGTAGGGACAGGATGTGTTAGAGGAAGTACCACTGAAGGCACTGCGGGATGATGGGGAATGTAGTCCTTAGCATGGTCTGCATGGGTTATAAATGGTACCCTTTATCCAAAGGTATCATGTGCTAGTTCAAAGTGTCTTCTGTGCCAATCCAATCTGTGGCTTTTTGTTTGTCTGTTTATTTCTTACCTGTCTGTTTTGGGGTATGCGCTTTAAGAGACTATTCTGTTTAAGTCGGGGAGAAGAGAAGTCCTGTGTTGAATGAGGAGACATTGCTGAGGCGATGTGGCTGCTGTCTACCCTTAGTCACCCACCCATGAGCTTCTTTGGTGTCCGTAGGATTAATCAAGAAAATATGGCCTGGCAGTGGTGGCGCACGCCTTTAATCCTAGCATTTGAGAGGCAGAGGCAGGGGGATTTCTGAGTTCGAGGCCAGCCTGGTCTGCAGAGTGAGTTCCAGGACAGCCAGGGCTACAGAGAAATCCCGTCTTGAAAAACAAACAAACAAACAAAAAAGAACATTTCTGATAATGATCAGTAGGTTCTTCTGGATAGTGACCAAGTGTCTGTGTTTGCTGCCTTAGTGCTCTAGTGAACTGTCTTGATGGTGGTCATCTGTTTCTGTTTTGCTTGTTTGCCCTGGGCCTTAGGTTTATAAATCTATACACAGTATGCCATGTAACTGCCTGCTCTGTTAATGCACATGATTTTATATAACATGGATATATTGGTTTTATAATAAAAGGACACGATTATTATAACAAAATCTAAGGGCTTGTTGATGTAGGTATTTATATTTACCAATTTACCTATTTATTGATTCATTTATTTACTAACCTATTTATGATAAACAAGTCCATCCATGGTTGTCTTAGGAGTCAGCTGATACTTTAGAACAAGAAGCAATATAGTTATTTACCATAATACTTTCAGTATCGAGGATCAGACCCACTGATAATTAGCCACCAACTGCAGGTAGAAAAGGAAAATACTCTAGCTTATCAAAAGATATCTTTTAAGAGAATCAAAACAGGACATATTTATCTGATTAACTGGCCAGAAATGGGTCTGTTTATTGCATTATTCTTGGGGTCTGTTAGCAGAGCAACTCAGTGCTAAGACAGACCCCTAAAATACTGGTCTCATACCTATGTAACTGGCCAAATAGCTGAGGCTAACACAGAGACTGCAGGATGACCCAGGGAAGCACCGAGCCCGGATGAAATCTCCAATTTCAGTAGGTACTGGAGTCAAGGATCTTTTTAAGGTACGCATAATTCAGAAGGGAAATGCTTAGTACAGCTGTGAGGGAATTTTGTCCTCACCGTAGCTGCCGGTTTAGAACTGGCTTCTACTGGCGCATTTAACTAGTGATTTACTGAGTCAGAATGTTGAAGTTGTGGCAATAGAATTCATTTCACTTGAGGTAGCCTCCTCGTTCAGTCTCCTGCTAATCATGGGCATGCTCCTTTCTCTTCCCCTCATTGAAACTACACAGTAAAAGTGCTCCTTCGTAGATATTCAAAAGTAAGTAGGAGGGAGCTGGATTGATGGTCAGAGGGCAAGAGCACTTGATGCAGGTGTGTGAGCTTCTAAGTTTGGATTTCATAACCCAAGTAAAAGCCAGTGTGGCCGTGCAGGCACCTACAACCCCAGCGCCAAGCAAGGCAGAAAAAAAGGGAATTGCTAGGGATAACCGGCTTCTAGCACAGCTCGAGGCTCAGGAGAGACCCATCTCAAGGGAATAAGGTGGGGAGTGACAGAGGGTGACAGTCCATGTGAGAAGGTGCGTAGAGGTACTCCTTGTGCATAAGCACAGGCAAACACATATATGCGTGTGCATATACGACACACATACAATCTACACACCGCATTCCCAGACAGAAGGATAGATAGACTCCCAAGGCTGCCAAATGATGAAGAGAGAGAATTTGGCTGAAGAATTTGACTTGCCCTTGGATGTGACTGGAAGATTTGCTGTGTCAATTTAAGATTGAGAAATGAGCACAGAGGAGATGATGAGGGCTAGGGAAAGAACCCCGGAAGTGACGTAAAAAGTAAGAAACAATGATAATGCGCCGCACGTTCTTATAAAAGGACTCACTGTATGAGACTAGTAGTGTTCAGTTCTGTTGCTGATCCTAGATCTTATTATGTCCATGATTTTGTTATCATTATTATTCTCATTGCATCATGTAACATATGTGCTCTTGTGGTATACGGAGCACAGACAGTAGAGTTTTTCCGCCAGCTAGTAATCAGAGTGTGAGTTTGTGAATGGGTCAACTTTGGATTATAGGGTTCATGGTGGCAAGCTTTCATTAAAAGAAAATAAAATGAGCTGGGCAGTGGTGGCACATGCCTTTAACCCCAGCACTTGGGAGGCAGAGGCAGGCAGACTTCTGAGTTTGAGGCCAGCCTGGTCTACAGAGTGATTTCCAGGACAGCCAGGACTATACAGCTACACAGAGAAACCCTGTCTTGAACAACCAAAACAAAAAACAAAAACAAAAACAAAAAACAAAAACAAAAACAAAAAACAAAAAAAAAAAAAAGAAAGAAACTATTTGGTGAACGAGATAAAATTAAGACAACATGCTGGACATGGTGGCGCATGCCTGTAATCCCAGCACTTGGGAGGCAGAGGCAGGCAGATTTCTGGGTTTGAGGCCAGCCTGGTCTACAGAGTGAGTTCCAGGACAGCCAAGGCTATACAGAAAAACCCTGTCTTGAAAAACAAAAAAAAAAAAAAAAAAAATTGAGACAACGTATTCCAATCTTCTCTTGGATAAGACAAGTGAGTGTATTGGCAGCGTTTTCTTGGAGTCGAGAAAATCATAGGCATGCAAATATAAAAGCCTGCAAAGCCAGTGGCTCTGAAAGCCATGTCACGTCTGTAGGACATCATAGTAGAGTCCCTGTTTCCATTACTAAGATACATCCACCTGCTGCAGTTAATCATCTCAGGACCGAGGAGATGTGTGACACACTGGTATCTGTTCAGAAGGTGGGGACATCTGCTGTCTGTCATGTAATTGGGAGATGTTTTTCTCAACAGTAGGCAATAATAATATAGTAAGCCAAACCTCATATTATCATGATGCATTAAAACTAGATTAATGAAAGCTATAAAATCAAAGAAACAGCGAATGCTTATGCAACGCATTAAGTAATATTTACTCCAATATTGGAATGAAGCAATTATTTCACAATTAGAGCGTATTTCATGATACCTGTTCCAAGAAGGAAGGGACAAGATTCAAAATTGGTGCAAGACACCAGTAACAAGTGAGCCGGGGCCGAGATGAGTGCGTCGGCAGTGGAGCACACACCACACCGTTTCTTCTTGTGTGGCTTGCTTGAGCTAAGTGGTCCCCTTGTTTCTTTTTGCCACCCCAACTTTTACACTGATAGGATCGTCGGTGGAAGAAATATTCCTTCCTACGGTGCTAGAAGTCGCTGTCTTGTGCTCATTCCCTCTTCTGATACAGTGGCTTCCACCAGGAGGGCATAAAGCCACTGTATCCCACATGCTGTGTGGCGAGGAAGGGTGATGGACAGATCATCCCAGACTGAAGCAACCTCCTGGTGTCCCTGCCACTGCATGGCTGGCCATCCTGTCATCCTGGTAGCTTTTAGGATGGCCTCCTGCTACGATACCTCTGGATAGGCGCACCCCAGCAGCTTGGATGTTACAGGGGGCATTTGTATCCCACAGTTAGGTGGATTCTGGGATAGGCGAAGAGCGGGCGGGCGGGTGGCGTGAGGAAACATGAAATTCAAAGGATGGATGCTTTCTGAACTTGGACTATATAAAACTCAAGTTATCCTTGTGTCATAGCTAGCAAACAAAAAAGAGGGGGCACACAGCTCCCAGGTAAACATCTGGGGTACATGCTGAAATCCTAGCATTAGGGAACCTGAGACTTGAAGACCCTGGCCTAGTTGAGGTTCAATAAGAAACCAACTCCCACCCCCCCACCCCGTCCCCCACAAATAAGTCTAGAAGTGATAGAAGAAAACAGCAGACACCAACCTCTGGTCACACACACACACACACACACACACACACACACACCAGTGGGCAAATGGTAGCTGGGATTCCTGTGATGAGCAGAGCAGTCTGGAAAAGGGCATCCTCCTGTTTCAGCATTGGGGGGACACTGGCCAACAGCAGAGCCAGGGTCCTTGCGCCTCACTTCTCTGCCAGCTTGGATGAGTCCTCAGCGTCTGGTCACTTGGGGGTCTGCCCAGCCTTGACACTTGGAGGAGATAAACAGAGCAGCTGGCTCCAGATGCTTTTGGAGGTGGCCTCAGAGGTGGCATCTCCAAGGCTTGCGGGGTGGCCGACGCCTGCTGACAGACAGGCTCCGTGTAGCAGCGCCTTGGCTGTATGTATCCTTCTGGCCTGTGCTTATTTTCCTGAGTTTGACTCTCAGGCCTTCCTGTTGACTCTGAGGCTCTGCCTATCTGTCCGGTAAATTCCTTTCCTGGGTTGGTGAGCCAGAGTCCATCCAGGTTGTTTGCAACCCCCAAACCCCTTGACTGATGGAAAAAGTGAGGTCAGAACAAAGGCGCTCCCAGAAACTGCTGCCCAGGGGGAAAAACAAAGAAGGGAATTTTCTTTGGGATAATAAGGTTTTGGGGGGGTCAGGCTTTTCCCGTGAACTAGATATTTCTGTTAGAAAATCAGTTTGGGGCAAACCGGAGAGGGATTGCACTTGGCTTTGAAATGGAGGAGAATGTTGTCTAAACCTGAAATACTGGTTTTTGGCTTTGACTGGGGCCTAGCAGGGGATCTGGCCTACCTGGGACATGCTGGGGCCTGGAGCTTTGAGGAACTAGCATCTGCAGGCTAAGCAGTTGCCAGGAGTCCAGGAGCCTGGTTCAGCCCCGACTCAAAACACTCCTGTGGGGAGAAGCACCAAGAAGACCTTAAGGACCATCCTGGGACAAAACCTGCAGGATCTCTGCCGGTTCCCTATTCTTACATTTCCTCTGTGTCGGCCCTGCTGTTCTCCACTGCTGTTTGCCAGATTAAAAATGGAGTCAGTTGTAGCAACCTCAGCAGAGGAAGAAGGACGTGGTCCCGTCTTCCTTGTCAACATCCACGCTCCGCTGTTGCTTCACCTTTGTTGGTTTATTGATTTTTATTATTTTCATCTTTTTAGATTTCTTTATTTATACCTTTATGTGTAGAAACTGCTTTGCCTGCATTTGTGTCTGTGTATCATATATGTGCCTGGTGACCTTGGAGACCAGAAGAGGGTCAATCCCCTGGAGTTGTGGATGCTTGTGAGCAGCCGTGTGGGTGCTGGGAACGAAAGCAGGGTCCGAGTGCTCCCTTCTTCTTCCTCTTCTTCCTCTTCCTCTTCTTCCTCTTCCTCTTCCTCTTCCTCTTCCTCTTCCTCTTCTTCTTCTTCTTCTTCTTCTTCTTCTTCTTCTTCTTCTTCTTCCTCTTCTTCCTCATTTTCCTCTTCCTCCTTTTCTTTCCTTCCTTCCTTTCTTCCTTCCTTCCTCTCCTTCCTTCCTTCCTTCCTTCCTTCCTTCCTTCCTTCCTACTTTTTTCTTTCTTTCTTTTTTTGGTCTTTTGAGACAGGGTTTCTCTGTGTAGCCCTGGCTGTCCTGAAACTCAGTCTGTACATCAGGCTGGCTTCGAACTTGGAAATCCCCCTGCCTCTGCCTCCCAAGTGCTGGGATTAAGGGTGTGCGCCACCACTGCCCGGCTGCTCTTAACTTCTGAGCCGTCTCTCCAGCCTACTTTACTAGGTAAAGTAGGCTAAGGGGGGCTGCCTTTATGCACTTTTATACAGGTTCTCTAGTACCTGTTCAGCTCATTCAGCTTGGAAATCCAACAAACACAGGTTGATAGGGTAAGGGTACAAATGGGAAATGAACATGTGTGTAGTGCGCACACATGTGGAGGCCGGAGGTCACTGACACGCTCTCTCCTGTCTCTCTCTGCACTCTCTTGTGGGACCTCCCAGATTTGTCCGGGCTGGCCCCCCAGCATGCTCAAGCTCCTGCCTTGTGTGGTTCCTCCCGCCTTTCCCCACCTCTCCCCACCTCCATCCCCAGTACTTGGATTACAAGACCTTGCCGCAGTGCCTGGCCTCTATGTGAATGAATGCCAGAGACCCAAACTCAAGCTTCCACAACTGTCAGTTTATGGACCAAGCCACCCCCAGCCCTTGATGATTAGATTTGTTTGTTTGTTTTGATGTGTTTTTTTTTTTTTCCATATGTGTTTAATCTGAGTTCTACCTGTAATGCAGTCTGTGGTCTGCACCGGCAACTATAAACACAGAACTATTGATTTTCCTAATTCTCTTTCTAGACAACGCGTAATCCTCCCCACAAAAATCGTTTCAGAATCTGCTTCCCCCGTAGACACTACACACCTCAATGGCTATCTCCTCCATTCTCAGGCAGGGGAAGCAACGACTGTCTCCCTCAGACACGCAGGCGCCGTGCTATTCCCTTGACCAGATGCTTCATGGTCTTATTGTAGTTAAGCAATTTTAGTTTATTATATATGGACGTGCCGTGGTGCAAATGTAGAGTCCGGAGTGCGTGCCAACTTTGTGGGATCAGTTCTCTCCGCCAAGCTTTACATGGGTTTCGGAGATAACACTCAGGTTGTCAATCTTATGTGGTAAGTGTCTTCACCTGCGAAGCCACCTCGGTGGCCTCCGGGAGCCTTAAGTTAACATCGCCTGTGAGCTACCAGGAAGAGAAAAAATATCTGGCTTTCATGTTTCTACCAACTCTTCCACACTGGATAGTGTTTCTCCTTTGCTTCTTTAGCATCCATAAGGATGGAGCGGGAACAGGAAGCCAGGGTGCCAAACATCCATCTTTGTCTGAATTCCTCTGGTCTGAAGGAGGCCCTGTCTGATGTTACAGGTAGTTTCTGTCATCCTTGGGGACAGAGCTCTGACACTCTTCAGTCTGGTCTAGAGAGGTTCCTAGAAATTTCACCCTAAGCTGATCTTGGCTAATACTGGGCATTGTAATTTGGGTTCTAGTTGTTATAAACATAGATGTTCCCACTTCATCAATGCCAGCCCCTTTGTTAGTCCTTATTGCCAGGCAGGGATGGCTAGGTTGCTTGCAGAGTTGAAAGGGGCTGTGACCACAGCTAACTCTCCCGAAAACCTGAGAGTGGGGTACACAGAGAGAACATCAGTTGTCTGAAGGGTTTCCTCCTGAGCGCTCTCCGAATCCTAGGAAATCCCAGAGTTCCCAGAATTGAAGAAAGAATCTTTCATGAAAAGCTTCCTTTAGCCTGCTTTTGTAAATTTTGCCCTGACCAGACTTCAGGACTTGTGGGAGACAGAGGGACAGAGGTTAGGAACTGTGCGTTTCCTGGTTCTTCACAGGCTTATCATTTTGTTACTGCAGGCTGTAGGTATGCATGTGTATTTTTGCCGTGTGTGTGTGTGTGTGTGTGTGTGTGTGTGTGTATGGGGGGTGGAGCTCATGTGCAGATGTTTAATCAGAAATAGTTTTTCTTCCTCTTAGTCTGGAAATACTTCCCTCACGTCTTTGTACTGTCGTGAGCGTCTCTACAAAGCTCTCCATCTCTGGAACACAAATGTTTGAAAGTTCACTGCGGTGTGGTAGCCATGCACGGGCACCCGAGTAAGCACAGCTTGGGAAAATGAGTCCTGCCCAGCTTTGCAGCTTTCCTGTGCTTTCCTAAATCCCACAGCAGTAGACCTGTGCCAGTCCAAGGAATGCAGAGGCAAAATCAGATTTCCATCCCTTCCTCCTTCCCTCCCCTCCTGTCATCCCTCTTCTCCGCTTCCTTTCCCTGGTAGGTGCTTCATTTTAAGATTTAGTTAGAAAAGACACTATATCCTTGTGAACACTTCTCCCTAAGGTTGCAACATGACCTGGGGTCATGCTGGTTCAACATTAACGTGCTTTGGGCTCTGGCCTGTAAGCCGGCCTGTTCCAGATCTCGAATGTAAGATACTTATCACCGACATGCTGTGTGTTCTTTAACAGTAAAGCTATATCAAAGATACTTACGTTTAATGAGATGATTGCACCTGTCTGTCATTGCAATTAAAACATTTATGAGCTCCTCAAACACCTTCCCAGTGCTCCTGGATGTATTGCTCTTGGTATGAAATCCTATTCATCACAGCGCTCTACAAATAATTGTATTAGCAGAGCATGGTGAAGTTATGTCGGCCCCTCAAGTAAAATATCAATTGCCAGGTAAGTTTGGGGTGAGCCCTAGGCCACCTGTCATAGTACGGCTATGACTAATCGGGTGGTTTATGTTAATTACTCTTCCCAGAAGTGGAATCCTGAGGAGGCGAGGGATGGTGGTCCTTGGGGTGGGAACTCACACACCTGCTGAGCACGAGCAGTACCAGCGTGGTGTGCTGGGAGGTTTCAGCAGGCTTCCCATGTGTGACAGGCAGAGTCAAAGGCGTGTTTTGTTACCAGAGCCTGCGGAACCACTTGCTTGTGTGTGTTAGGTAGCCAATGGGCGTGGCTATGTGACAAAGAAATAGATGTGGACAACATCTCACCTGGACTAGATCAGTGGAAGCCAGGTGACCCCCCCTCCCCGCATGGTGAAGTCTCTCTTTCCCACTGTCATCTGACATGAAACAAGACATATCTGGTCTTCTGAGGTTGTTTGTAAGATGAAGAGGTTTGTCAGTTGGTGGCTGCCCTTCTATTCAGATGTCCGCACTGGGTCTGGCATCAAGCGGTGGCAGTGCGAAGGGCAGCTATACTGTGAACAAGGCTGTGGGCATCCGTTGAGTCTCCCTCTCAAGACATAGGTCTGGACACTTTCTGATTGTTCTGCAAGTTCCTGGCAGCCTTGGGAATCTATGTAGTAGAATCTTTAAAAAGAGACTGGTGGTGTTTGAAGATTTAGAGTGAATTTGTGGTAAAGCTTCATCCTAGGAGTTTTTGTCTGTGCAGAAAGAAATCGATTTCTTGGACAATGGACATTTGTCGCCTAGACATATTAACTCAGACATTTTAGTTCACCCAAAATAACCCATGCTGGCTAGTTGAAGCAGAATAAAAAGTTTTATTAAAAGACAGATTGTGTAAAATGCTTTCAAAGGTAAAATATGTGGGCCACTGATGGTCCTGTAGACTGTTAGGAGGCCCTGATGGTATGTGTCTATAATAATGAGTTTTACCATGGTGGCTTCTTTACCGCCTGCCTCTGCTCATACAACCCAGATGCTCAGGACCTGGTGTTCTGTGTCAGTGCTTAGGCTATGTCCCCCCTCCCCCCACCTCCCCACCTATAGTGTCTGGCTAGATAGACATTTAAGTCCAAGAACCCAAATTTAATCACCAGAACTCATGTCAAAAAAGAACCAAGCCTGGTGGTGCATGCATGCATATAAAGTCATCCCTAAGAGGCAGGGACAGGAAGAGCCCCCAGGGGCTGTGGCCACCCTTGAAGCTCAGTCTACTTAGCTAAAAAAATCAAAAGTAGATGGTGTCTGAGGTTGGCTTCTATTTTCCACACACATATTCACATATGTGTATGTGTACAAAAACATACATGTGCACTTGCACACACATGAGCTCGTACATGTGAGAACAGACACAAGGACTGTGCGTCTGCTCATCGTGGCTATCTGAAGGCGTCTCCACCATTTGACCGCTGCTCTTTGAGAAGCCACGTCTTGTGGGGCCTCGCCAGATTGGTGAGATCCATCTTCTCTGGCTGTGCGTAGTTGCAAGAGTGTCTTTGGTTTTACAGTTCGTAGCTGGGGATGCAGGAGATTACTAAATGTGTAATGTCTTAAAGGCATGGGGCGGTTATAAACTGTAAGGTACAGCATGGGCTTCTCAGTTAGTTAGGGTAACTGCAATAGTGGTGTGCAAAGACAGGCAGAGTTAAGGAGCCATGGGTGCAGGACTCCTGGGCATAGTTACGATTCCTGGGAATCCACACCTCCCAGAGGGTGTCCGCATTTGGCATACTCTTGGGGTGTATGTCTCACGTTGTCGTCGTGGTCTCTCCTGGGGCTTTATCAGCTGTCACGCGGCATCTCAGCTCTCCTTCCCCGAAGCTTGCTCAAGCTGGGTGAGACTGCCCATCTCCACTTTCAGTGGCCACACCATGAATGCGGGGGTGGGGGGGCTGGGGGGGCCGAAGCACAATATCATCGTGATTCTTATTTGATGCTTTTGCATAGAAATATGCCTAAGGTTGCTAAGACTCGGTGATGTATTTAGCTAATGATTCTGTTGTTATAATGTACTAGTGTGTACGTTTCTCGGATTAGTCTGAGAAAGAAAAATGAAGTAATGATAGCTCCTTCAAAGAAGCCCGATAACAGATACTGGCTGATAGAGGTGATACTCTGTAGCTTGATAAACTCAGAGAACCGTGGGGCTTTTGTTACTGCCATCTGAGAAGTGGGGATAGCCACAGCCAGTAAATAATGCATGGGAGTCTAGGAGAGGAGCTGCTCCGACCACAGAAGAGGGGGCGTGAACCGCCTCAGAGCCGGTGAGCTTCGAATCTGAGAAAGACTTCAGAGGCTAAGGCCCTAGCACTTCTCAAAAGAGGCAAAACACAGTGATAGCAATGAATCATCACGTAATACTTGGATACTTGCCTCTGTGTGTGTGTGTGTGTGTGTGTGTGTGTGTGTGTGTGTGTGTGTGTGTAAATGTCAGGTGTCCGCTTCAATCTCTCTCCCGCTCAGTCTTTCTATCTTGCTTGCTTTCTTGCTTTTGTTTTGCTTCTCCAAACAGGGTCTCTCCGTATAGCCCTGCTGGCCTGGATTTGTAGATCAGGTTGACCTTGAATTCGCAGAGATCCATCTGCCTCTGCCTTCCAAGTGCACATGAGCTAGGTAGAAAGCAGAGTAGTTATTTTAGTTAAGGTCTGCGTCTCACAGAAGTTTAAATATTGGAGGCGCAGATCTACCAAGTACAGAGAGAAGCAGAGGACATTTGGTTTGAGACCAAGAGCGCCTTGGATTATGGGTACTGGGTTGTGCTTCAGCCCCAGGGTATTGTGTGCATGAGGCCCCTGTCGTGATTTGATAAGTAGCTTCCAGAGATCACAACAGGCCATTGGTATTCAAGGATATAATATTCTTCCTTTCATGTATTAAAAAATGGCCACAGATGACTGTAGTACTCATTCAGCTGTGATTTTGCTAAGGCACCAATGGGAAATACTTGTACCAGTGTAAGTCACTCAACTAGCAAGGGAGCCTAACTAGCTGCCAGCAGCCCAGGTCACTGAGTAGGATTCTAAGAGGTATGGAGTACAAATGATTTAGACAATGCAGTTTATACTTTTTTTAAAAAAATTATTTATTTAATGTGAGTACACTGTTGCTGTATTCAGATACACCAGAAGAGGGCATCTGATCCCATTAGAGATGGTTGTGAGCTACCATATGGTTGCTGGGAATTGAACTCAGGACCTCTGGAAGAACAGTCAGTGCTCTTAACCACTGAGCTACCTCTCCAGCCCCAGTTTACAGGTCTTTTCTCTTTGTTCTCTACCCTGTCCTAGCCTTAGGCTGTCTAAGCCTGTAGGCCCTCTTTCTGTTCCCAAAGGGCTGCCCGTTCCTCTCATCACCAGAGTGGGCGGAGCTTATTCGCAGGCTTCTTCCTGACTGGTGGGACTTGTCTGTGGATAGAGTGATTGATGCCCACTCCTAAGTGCACTTCCTAGGTGAGCTCCACCTTATCTGTTAGTTAAGAACTACAACGTGATCATCCTTCTATTACCTATTCCCAGCAGTCAACCCGTTGCTCCCTGGTCCCAAGCCTGTCTTTGCCAGACTCGGCAGAAAATCAACCAGAGAGCCTCACCCAGGAGATTTCATGCTTCCTGGGAAGTCTTTTGTTGTTCACCTATGCAACTGGTAAGGAGATTGGTGGGCCGTGTCCAGTGCTTCTCACCAAAGCTAATTATATCTTGATTTGGGGAGATGACTTTGCTGCTGCTCAGAAAATCTTCCCTTCTAAGGCAGATCCCAGACAAGTGTACACAAATCCCCTCTCCTCTCCCAGGCAGGCATCCTCCTCCACCAAGCCTACCTCCACCATGACTCACTCTCCAGTGTGAACAACTCAAGGGCCTCAGAGGCAGGACTCAGCTGGGCTGGGCCCCCGAGAGATCTTCAGATAGGTGTCAATAGCAGGGGGCCCCCAAGCCCTGCCAAAACCACTTGGCTACAGCCCCAAGATAATATTTGAAGCCCCCCTCGTGTTTGGAAAGTGTCAAAGTATTAGGTACTCTTCCTTCCCTCCCCCAGCTACCTTCCCTAGGCACAGCCAACGCTTGACATCTTTTTATCGGATGAGCTTGGCACCGCCAGGAAGGGCTCCTCGCGCCAATGTGGCAGCAGCCACAGCCCCTCAGCTTGTTAGACTGAAAGAATGTGCCGTTTTAATTAATGATATGTAAATATCCTTGAATGGGCCGCATTTGCATATTAAGAGAGATTTGCGGAATCTGCGGAGTAATATATTTTAATTAAGGATTAATTAAAAATAATGGGAATTTCATTTCGCCTGGCAGAATCCGTTTAGATTTTAGCACACGTCTGCTTGGGAGTCTGGTAGGAAGGCCCTGCGTTACGATTCCTGCAGATGAGAGAGGCGCTCCTGTGTTTATCATCCTGGAGCCCCCGCTCTGGGGAGCAAGGGGAATGTAAAGGGGTAACATTCTCCTCTCGCCTCCCCATCACCCACCCCTCATCTTCCCTCCTCTTTGTGATTTTAGGGCTGTTTTGGTATTCTTTATGGTGAAGTAAGTAAATGGCTCTGAGACACGGAACACTAGTTGTGTTGGCAATTATGTTAATGGGATGCTATTAGGCTATGATTCTATATGAGCAATTGGGGAGAAGAAATGCCTTACTGAGAGAGACTGATACAACAGACGTCTGTCTTATTGATATAGCTCCAGTGGTGCTTTCTGCATAATTACACTCGGCCACTTTCTTTAGGTGGGGGGAGAGGCCGCTGCCTTCAGAGTTAGGCGGGAGAGATTGGGGGTAAGGGGTCCCTCCCTAATAAATACCGGGGGTGGGGCAGGCTTTCCCAACAGACCTGGGTATTGCAGGTGAGCAGATTTTATTCCTCAGAAAGACTAGTCCCTTCCTTTTCCTCCGTCTGCTTCCTGGGAGTCGTCTCAAAGTTCCGGCACCAACAGCTCTGTCCAGAAGTTAAATGTTCTGGAAGATGTGCACTCAATCTGCTCTTCTGTCCTCTAGCTCTACTTCCTTTCTTGGGTTTATGCACCAAACCCACATACATGTTCTTAGGAAGTTCACTGCCTTGTACATTGTCCCAAACACATGTTCAAGCCTCCTAGGAGCTCCAGTTTTTCCACTTGGTTGGCGTGTGTGCCCACTGGGGGGTTGTTCGGGCAATTCACCATCTCCTACCCATACTGCACCGCTGGCTGCTATCCCCTTCAGGTATACTGCTATTTGTTTTATGTATCAAGTAAGAGGATATCTATCTCTATATCTGTCTGCCTGTCTGTCTGTCTCTCTATCCTTCCATCCATCCCCCTCTATCTATCTATCTATCTATCTATCTATCTATCTATCTATCTATCGAGTATATATGCTTCCAGCTCTTAACTCCCTCTGGATTTTCACAGATGCCCACGATCTGAGCTGCTTCTCCCTTCCAAATTCTAAAGGTGCTAGCCCCATGGAGATGTGGTGATCCTTGCACTATTTTGACTGCTATGGGGTGAAGAGTCCCCCATGGAAGGCAGACTCTGCCCTCAAGTGACCAAATGCTTCCACAAATTGTAAAGACAGATTTGGTTTTCTTCCCTCTGGGCACTTACTGTCTGAGGGGCACGCAGGAAAATAGCCATTGTTCTTGTTTTGAGGGTATGGCCTGCGGAGGCTTGCATCTTTAAAGCAAGTTTCCCCATTGTTTGATAACTGCTGAGGAGGAGAGAGAGGCTGGGGGCCAGTATTTAACAATTATACTTACACACACACACACACACACACACACAGCCCCTCTCCAGTAGAATCCATCCCCTGCTGTAAAATTTCAGCACTTGCACTGGAAATCCTAACTTGGTTTTCTGTCCTCTCATTAAGAAATATGGATGTCAGCTACCCGCTTCTCCTCCCTACCCCTTACGACTGCTGAAGCACACACAATTCAGACCTCCAGGCTCTGCTAGGTGTCCTTTCCCGTGGACATTCTGACCTCTCCCTAGCCGGCTCTCTGCTGGGGCTGGGTTCGCGCATGGGGAGGGATGTGAGTAGGTTAGGCTTGATAAAAGGTAGGGGGTAGAAAGGAGGGCCTTTGTAGACATGTTCTGAGACTGCTGGGAGCAAGGGAAGAAAGGGGAACTTTTGAGGCTTTTATAACCACAGAGCAGCTCTGAGCTAACCCGGTGGGGAGGGAAGGGGGAGGGAAGGAGAGGAGGGAGGGGAGTTATGGAGTGCTGAAGTAGCCCAGGAGAGAAGGAAAGAGGTAGGAAGAACTGTCATCATGTAAGCCAGTCCCCAAGATTAAGGGGACAGTGGAGAGAGCGCGGGGCGGGGGTGGGGGGGAAGGATCTGAGGCCTGTCCCCTCCTGCATGTGTCTCTGCCTGTGTGCACTTTGCAAAGGCAGCCTTGCCTTATCCAATGCAAATGGAGAAAATGCAGTTTCTGGTAAGTGTTCCCTAATAAATAACATCATTCCCTATCAGCCGGTGACATCCCGCATTCCTCTTGCCCATGCACCAGCCCAAGACATTTAATGATGTGGCGCTCCTTCTGGGATGTGAGGTCCATGCTAATGTGTCTCAGCACTCACAAAATGGTGGGGACAGATTCCAGCTCGGCTCAGTTATTTTACACTGACAGAAACCGCAAGGTAACACAGACGTGTAAATGCATGTATGCCAAATATGAAGGTAGTCCTCCTTTTTTTTTTTTTTTTTTTTGGTTAGAGAAGTCACTCATTTCCCCTCCTTTCATTATGTAGAAATTTGTTCAGGGTTAGTTTTTGGTCGCTGGAGGATTTCATTAACGAAATGAAGTAAAAATAATCAATTTCAGATGTTCCCAGTGTTTGTGGTAATGGTTTCTCTAACAATTCTGATTAGCTGTGTGAGATGGAATTTTTCTTCCAAATTACTGCATGTTGACATTAAATATTGGCCAACTTTGTGTGTGTCCGTGCCTGAGTGTATGTTTGCGTGTGTGTGTGTGTGTGTGTGTGTGTGTGTGTGTGTAGGTGTGTGTGTATATCTGAGTGTGTGTGTTTGAATGTGTGTGCCTCTGTGTGTGTGTGTATGTGTCTGAATGTGTGTGTGTGCAGGTGTGTGTGTATATTTGAGTGTGTGTGTTTGAATGTGTGTGCCTGTGTGCCTGCGTGTGTGTGTGTGTGTGTGTGTGTGTGTGTGTGTGTGTGTGTAGGTGTGTGTGTAGGTGTGTGTGTATATCTGAGTGTGTGTGTTTGAATGTGTGTGCCTCTGTGTGTGTGTGTATGTGTCTGAATGTGTGTGTGTGCAGGTGTGTGTGTATATTTGAGTGTGTGTGTTTGAATGTGTGTGCCTGTGTGCCTGCGTGTGTGTGTGTGTGTGTGTGTGTGTGTGTGTATGCATGCAGGTGTGTGTGTGTATATCTGAGTGTGTGTGTTTGAATGTGTGTGTGTATGCAGGTGTGTGTGTATATCTGAGTGTGTGTGTGTGTGTCTGTTTGAATGTGTGCGTGTGTGTGTGTGTGTGTGTGTGTGTGTGTGTTTGAATGTGTGTGTGTATGCAGGTGTGTGTGTATATCTGAGTGTGTGTGTGTGTGTGTGTGTGTGTGTGTGCCCATATGTGTCTGAACTTCTCTGCATGTATCTGAGCCTGCCTGGAGCAGGAGCAGGAGGCAGGCATTTGCCCGCATATTTCTCACCCTGCTTCTCTTCAGTTTCCCCCGTGGTAACCCCTTCTCTCCACGAACACAGTTCTGAGTGGCTGTTGGCTGTGCTTTGCTCTGTCTCTAAGTCTAGACCATTTCTGGGAACATGCGTAGAAGACTGATTTTTTTTTTAATTGGTGGGGGAGGGAAGGCAAAGCTGGCAGACTACCTTCAGATCAATAGGAAGCTGCTTCACTTGAAGCCAGGTCTTGTGACAGTGGCGTGGCTTGCTTATTGGTGTCTGTTACCCTGACTTCTCTGCCAGCCCATGGGAAAGTGCCTGCCTGCCTGTGTACCCCAGTCTCTGCTCAGTCTCCCTGGTCTCCCCTTGGGCTTTAAAAGAAGAAATAAATTAAATTGAAAAGTTCGTAGTGGGTTTGCCATCATTAACTTGTGTCTTTTGACTTATTTTTCCATGCAGTTTTGGTTCCCCCCACTCTCCTCCACTCCCATCCCCTGCCCTCCCCTCACTGCCCCCCTTTTTCTCCTGGGACTATTCTCAGTCCCACTGTCCATCTGCAAGCACAGCCACGGCCATTGATTTCCTGCAGCGTGAATGTGACTCTACACAGACACCCATGGATGTAAACACACCAGAGAGGGTCGCTGTGTGTATTTTATTTGTACAGGTTCCCTTTGATAAACTGTCATCTACAGGCACTGCTCTGGGATTTGATCCCAGTAATCTCCCGACCCTTTGGAAGACATTAAACAGCCTCCCAGACCCTTTGCTCTGCCTCTGTCTCTGAACCTTTCACTCTCCTTTAATGAGAATTTCTCCTAATTATTTCAGTGGCTGCAGCACAGGGACTGCAGTGTACTTAGATCTCTATGCCGGGACGTGACTGTTATGCTGATAGAGGCAAGAGATCAATAATTTAGGTCCCGCTTTTAATGGCGGAGCTGAGAGTTTTAGTGTCTGCATTCAGGTTGAGTCTTCGTTCTAAGGTATTAATGATTTCCGTCGGATTTTCTCTCCTTTCTTCTTGAGCCGGGGTCGTTCTCCACGCTTTTCTTGTTCGAATGTGTTTATGAAAAGGTCTTTGCCTCCTTTGCCTCAGACAGATCTGACGCACTCTGACCGTGCAGGGCTGTGTCTGTGCGTCTCCCATGTATGTGTGGTCACCCGCATGTGCACACGCATGTCAGTGCTTGGAGATTTCTGTAGTCACTCTTTACCAGGAACGTCCTTAGTCACATCGTCTTCGGCCTTGGGACTGCCCTTATTTCTTCCTTTCAGAATTCATCTGGCAAATCTGCAGCCACTTCAGAGGCAAGGCTAAGCCGTCATCCCTTTCTTCCTGTCCTTGATCATCTTCTCCTCTTTTTTTTTCTCTTCATTCTTTTCTCCTTCTCTTTGTCACAATGCAACCATTGTGTCAGTCCCCCAAAGTCACACAGGAGTGATCTGTGTGGCCTCACTCAGGGGTGGGTGGGTGGGCACACACACACTTGGCTTACATGGAGCCCTTGCTGTAAACCCCGTGAGCTCCAGCATTGCGTGAGACCTACTCAGAAAGCGCGAGGTCTATGATATGTTTCAGATTAAGCTTAAAAAGAAAAAAAAAAAACAACAACAACAGCAACAACAACAACAACAACAACAACAAAAACCAAAGAAACACTGCCCAATGACTGAGTGTCCTCTGAGAGTTAGCCTTGGAACGTTTCAACAGTGTAGGGCTGCAGGGAATAATCATGACTCTCCTTCAGAGGTTAGGGGTGAAACTGAGAGCACCCAGGCTCCCCAGTCTAGGGCCGCCATTTCTCCCCATTTTTCTCAGATCAACCTCTGCCTCCCCCCCCCGCCCCTTTTGAGTGTTATTGATATTATAAAGTTCCTGTATAGATGAAACTCCTATGAGTCTGCTTGTATTTTGATATCATAAAAATCAGTAAAGAAAACTTTGTATTTCCCTGTGTAAATCTCCAAACTGGGAGGAACTTGCACGGTGATTCATCCCTTACAGAGAGCAGCAAGTGCCACACTGAGCCACTAGGGGGCAGAGCGGCAGGATTATGATTTGCATGGACCAGTGGGGAGACCTGTGGACACCCAAAAGCCAGTATTACTTGTTTCTCTTTGTTGGGGAGCACAGAGGGTCACTGGGAATAGCTTCCAGTGTTTCACGTGGCGTGGAAGAGAAATGGAGTGTGCTGGACGCAAGACACCAGTTTGTGTAGATCCGAATATGACTCCATTTCCCCATCCAGTTGACTTTGTCTCGTGGGTAAGGGTTTGTTTGCCCCCGTACTCAGCAGTCGTTTTCATGACTCAGCCTCAGATGTTCATTCTAACTTCATAAGAGATGGTGTTGCTTGTGTTCTGAGGAAAACGATTCCTGTACCTGCATTTCCTGGGACTACGTCTGGCTACATCAGAGGCATGGTTTACGGGAACAAGGAGGAAGGAGGTTAATTACCACCAGGCTAAAGAGCTGTGGAATCTTTGTGTCTGTCCTGTAGCTGTACTTGGTAGTTTAGGGGTTCCTGTCATTTTCTTTTGTCCTCGACTCCAAGGTCACCATTCCATTGCTAGTTTGGAAAGTCAAACCCAGTTGTTGGTAATTTTTCCCAAAGCCCATTTTCCAGTAAAGGACAGCCTAGGTATTCATGTCGAAAGCTAAGAGGCATGGAAGCCTTGGGAAAGCTGAATGGCAGAGAAATCAATTCCAGACCACTAAGTACCATGAAGAACTTGCTGCCAATTAATAAACAGGCAGCCATTTTTATAGATCCCACCACAGCTGGCCAACCATGCATTTTGCCATATTGTCTTCAGAAGGGGGGAAAAAACCACAGCTAATGAGAGGAAAATGGAGAAAGACTTCCCAATCTCGATCTGCTTGGTCCTGGAAGTGAAGGGGCCTGGCCTGATGGAGACAGAGATATAATAGATTGGCAATTGTTTAGGATAGGAACCATGGTCCCTCCCTCCTCCACAAGAAAGGATCCTTAACTTGATAGAATGATGCTGTGATATCATGGTACCAATGTAAACAGCCCTTCCTTTAGTGTAGGGATTCATAGTTTACCAAACGCTTCCATGTGAATACATACACAACTAGGCGACCCTCAAAACAACCCTGTGGGATTAGCAAGAGAAATGTATTTCATCTCCCTGAAGGTAGGGAAACTGAGGCTTGGAGTCTAATGTAATATCATTACATCAACCTAATTTACCTTCATTACATTAATCTAATCAACTAACCTTGTAACCTAATGTCAAATAGCTGGTGTGACAAAGACTTTACATCTTCATCCTTGAATGACAAATGGCATCGTCAGACCTATGCCCTAGGAATTTCGTTTAACAGAGTATAAACCCACTTAACCTGCAGACATGGAACAGGATAAAGCCTTCTGGCCTAAGGTACCAACTCTTCAAATGGAATACATTGATGTTTTTAAGAAGAAGGTTTCAGGAGTGGGATAGTCTGGTCCAAAAGCCTGCATCCAAACTTGCTAGCGATGCTGGGGTTACTGTTGCTGTTGGCTTTGTTGCCTTATTCTTTGGAGAATCCAACTTTTTCACTCCCCCACTCTCAAGAATTCCTTTCCTTAAAGTGTACACCCTGATTCTCAGCACAGGGCTGGGAGGCTGTCTATAAATGGTCAGGCTGTTCACCATGGCTCTTTCAACCCAGAAGCACATAAAATCTGGATGTTTTTATTTTTATTTTTTTGCATCGTACAACTGGGGACAGGCACCTTCACGGGTGCCTCTGATCGCTCCCGTCCACTTTGATGCTTCAGTTAAGATTCTTGCCCTAGTTTCCATTTCTATCCCAACTGGGAGTAACACTAAGGTCTCAGCATGACTTACAGCCCCATCCTCCTGGTTCTGACAGGTCAGGATATCTTCCATGCATAAATTGCTTTAGAATTTACAGAGCGCTTTTATCTATACTACCAGATGATGTGTTGAAGGTGCCGACTACTAGAGAGAGAGAGAGAGAGAGAGAGAGAGAGGAGAGAGAGAGAGAGAGAGACTGGTTTCTGCCTTCCACAAGGTTCTGATTTTTTATTCTCTCTCTCTCTCTCTCTCTCTCCTCTCCTGTGTGTGTGTGTGTGTGTGTGTGTGTGTGTGTGTGTCTGCGCACGCGCGCACATGAGGTTAAAGGTATCCGTTGTCTTCTGTCATTCTCTGAGAGTGTCTTCTACTGAACCAGAGGCTTGTGGGTTTGGCAAGGTTGGCTAGCCAAGGAGCTCTTAAGCGATGTTTATCTCTACTTTTTAATGTCAGGGTTGGCCTTGTCTGGCTTTTATGTAGGTGCTAGATGTTGGAACCCAGGTTCCTACAAGTGCATAGCAAGTACTCTTACCTACAGAGCTAACTCCCCAGACCCGAGTTCCCAGTTTTGAGATACTAAAATCCATAAACCACAGATAATGTTCAGTGAAGTTGCTAATGGCGTGGCATGCCTTAAAAGGGCAGTGATGCCTCAGAAACTGAAGCAGAGCCTTCGGAAGCAGGAACCTGAGGGTAGCTTCCTAGGGAGGTGGCTGATGAAGGATAGGGGTGAGCAGGGTCAGATACACCATGGTAACAGAAAGGAGAGGTGGGAATCAGCATACAGAAGACAACGACTTAGAACTTATGGGGCCAAGAAAAGGAATGGCCACAAGGAGACAGACCTGCCAACTATGTTGGGTTTGGTTTGAATAGTGATAGAGTAGGACAGTGTAAGGTAGGTTCACGTTATGGAGAGGGGACCATAAAGTGAGTCATTTATTCATTCTCTGAAAACCCTAGGCATTCAGTATTGCTGGCCCCGTGCCTCAGAAAATATGTCCGATGGCGAACACACCCATGCTTGTTTAAAGCAGAACTTCTTGAATGCCAGGTGGGATTCTAAGGTTGAGGATGGAGAGCCTTAGCAGGCTTGAGAAAGACAAAATATAAGTGAAAGGCGGGAGCCAATACAGTTGTTCGCCTCATGCAAAATCATCAGTTTATCGAGGACAAGGGGGATCGATCCTTGCTTGGTGCTTGTAAAATTAACCAACAAGGCACGGTGGCGCATCCCCAGCAGGAGCCATCTCCCGAGATCTGCATTCTTCCTGTAGACGCCCAGCGGTGGGCCCCTCTGTCCAGCTGCCCAGAGTTCTCTGTTGTTGCAGCCAGCGTCAGAGACATTGTCCTTGTCTCTAGACTTTATGACATCTTCAGATTACTAAGCACAATTCATTTGCCAGAGAAAAGAAATAGTTTTGTGTGGTTTCCATTGGGGGGAACTGCATTCCTGAGGAGCAACGGGATTGGCTTTCTTCATGTGACCACTTGGGAGCTTGAACTGGTAGCTAGGTCCTCCAGTAACACATTTTTGGAACTGTTCACTCCATTGCCATGAAGTTTATATACACACACATATATATACATATATATGTATATTATTATATTGTATATATAAATATACTGTATATTGTATATACATATATTGTATGTATATATATTATATGTATATACATATGTATGTGTATATGTATATGTTTATGTATATGTATATGTTTATGTATATGTATATGTATACATGTATATATATATATATATATATATATATATATTTGCTTTTTTGATGGCCAATTTGTACGCTAATAATTATCTGAGCCAAGTATGTTTGACAGATTTTTTTTCTGTGTAAGATTATGCTTTCTGGAAAGCAGCTAATACCAACACAGTGTTGACGGACAATAAGCATCCCCTCTCCACAAGCTGTGACCCAGGTCTGCAGGGTCATTTTTATGGACTTCTTTTTTCTTCTGAGGGAATGACAGGCTTTGCAAATTTCAGAGGAAACCTGTCTGGAAGTGTCGGAAGAAGAGCTATATTTTCCTTCTAGTCTTCCTGAGATTACAAAGAGGACGGTGTGAGGAAAATGTCTTTATGTAGTCAGGGTAGGGAGAGACGAAATTCGAATTCTGCACGGATCTTCTTATATCAAAGCCAATGTTTTGAGAAATGGCTTGCCAATAGGTGCAGAAACCACGCGTAGCTCTCTCCCCCCCACACACACACTCACCATTCACCCTCCTCCTGAAGTTTACACAGGTCTTCACACTCTTAATTAACCACATCAAATAATTTGTTTCCTAGGCTGGGCTAGCAGGGCGATGTCTTTTTATTTGGGTGATGAATGATGAACGGTGATTCAGCAGGCGATGATTCCAGCGAGGAGACGGAGGGCTGCAAAGCCCTTGCCAAACACTGCGCTTTCTGTTTGTCTGCACTTTGGAAGGACTGAGGTAGTTAATGAGACTGTTAATGAGACAGTCTGCTGCTCTGGACACCGAAAGAAGATGTCTACAACAGGGGTTGGGGACCTGGGAAGACTTCGGAGATGGCTATAGGGTACAAAGGCTCCTTGCAAAACAGGTCATGGGACACAGAGTGTACATAGAGTCTTCTGGATGCTCACTGCAGGGGGACAACTCCCTTTGGTCTTTTTCTTTATAAAGACCCAACCAGAGTTGAGCAGATTATCAAGAAAGCGTGATGGTGCACGCCTTTAATCCCAGAAGTTGGGAGGCAGAGGCAGGCGGATTTCTGAGTTCAAGGCCAGCCTGGTCTACAGAGTGAGTTCCAGGACAGCCAGGACTACACAGAGAAACCCTGTCTCGAAAAAATAAATAAATAAATAAAAGAAATAATAAAATAAAATAAAATAAAATAAAATAAAATAAAATAAAATAAAATAAAATAAAATAAAATAAAAAGAAAAGGCCAAATGGAAAGCCCTTGCACCTGACACACATTGTTCTTTTAAGGAAAAGTAAGAATGGTTGTGTGCATTAAGACAGATTGATAAGACCTTGTGTTTTACAGTTATTTTCTAAAGTTACCTGGAGTAGATCTTCTGTCCTCTGAGTGGCCCTGGAGGCTTGTGTATGTTCTTATTGATTTTCACCCCAGAAATAGTCTCTTAGGGAAGTGTTGATCTCCCCTCATTTTAAAGATGGCCCTGTTGAGGCTTGGAGCAGGTGATACCTGATTCTACAAATTCTTGTCTTTGGTTCCCTGCTCTTGTGGATGCTGGTGCTTTTAACCCACTGGTCTGATCTGTGGTCTGACATGTTAGAAATAACAGTGGCTGTGTGATATCAATTAATGGTTCTTCTTTCTGAACGTGAGACCCTATAGTATAAGGAGGGTTTATTAATCCTCCCCTGGTGAAAGTCTGGTCTCTGCCAGATGGGGCTGGTTGAGTTGACCTGGATGCAGGATAAACAGATCAAACTGACATTTTGCCAAAATCTAGGACTCCTTTGCTTTAAAAAAAAAAGTATATTAATTTTTGAAATTGAAGATCATAGGGCAAATAGTTGTAACATTTGTATTCATATTTTTACAAAATTATTTTTATTTTGTGTGTATAATATGTATGCGTGTACACACACTTTTGCTATGGGGCCTGTGAGGACACGAGGTGACAACTTTGGGTTTCCTTTCATGTTTACATGGACTTCAGAAATCGAATGCAGATCTTAGGCTTACTCAGTAAAAATGTGATCTGCTGACCTATTTCTCTGGTCACTCATATTCATTTTTTCTTAAAGACACATCCACACTTAGGGATTTGGGGGATATCTGAAAGGACTCATTTACAAATTTAGGATTACAGGTTCTTTTTGCTGTTTTTGAAATTCCCTTTTCATTTATTTTTATCTCTGTACGTGTGTGTATTTGCTTGTCCATATGTGCACCGTATGCCTGCAGAGCCTGAGGAGACCAGATCCCCTGGAGCTAGAGTGGTTATGAGCTGCTCATTTTGGATGTTTGGAAGTAGACCTGAGTTATCTGGAAGAGCTGCAAGTGCTGTTAAGCACTGAGCCATCTCTCCTGCCCCCAATTTATAGCTGCTGCTTCCTCTTCCTCTTCCTCTTCCTCTTCCTCTTCCTCTTCCTCTTCTTCCTCACCCTCCTCTTTCTTCTCCTCCCCAAGACAGGGTTTCTTTGTAGCCCTGACTTCTCTCCTGGAACTTACTCTGTTGACCAGGCTGGCCTCGAACTCATAGAGGTTTGTCTGCCTCTGCCTCTCAAGTGCTGGGATTAAAGGCATGTGCCACTGCTACCTGGCAGATTATAGGTTCTTAAGGGATCTGGTTCTAAGCCAGCCTTGGTGGTCCTACCACTGTCTGGGGCACACTGGCTGGTGCTCTTTGCATAGGGTCAAACAATAGACCCCATCCAAGTGTGGGTGATGTAGCTCAGTAACAGTGTCCACCTAATGAGCTTGAGGCCCTGGGTTTGATGTCTAGCACCACCTTAAAGCATTCACTCACATACTCTTACATACACACACACACACACACACACACACACACACACAGAGAGAGAGAGAGAGAGAGAGAGAGAGAGAGAGAGAGAGAGAGAATACTTTTTCTATCTCTAAAGAAGTCTTCATGATTATTAATTAACAGAAACAACCACTGGTATTATATACACCAGACAAGCTGTTCTAGTCATGATCAATTGCGTCTCTGCCGGAGGCTTTCCCATCAGTCTGAGGTCTCCCTTTGGACCCAGCAGAGAACAGGTCCATTGCTTTTCTGCAAAAGCCACTCAAGAATTTGTAGACCATTATTTTTTAGCATTTCTTCTTTTCCTTAGGCTGAACACTCCATATTCCTCGTGTTTCTCTGTGCTGTTCATGCTTCATTCTCGATTTGCAATTCTGCAGACATTAATAGAGTGCCTACTGTGTGTGAGCTTGGCATTCTAAATCTATGCCTTTTCCTTGCAATATGAATCACAACCCAAGGAGAAGGCAGTGGGAAGTTGAGAGCATTGTGTTTCTTTTTGTTCCCATAATAGAACATGAATATATGTGTGCACGTGAGCGCACATATATACCACATATATACCACATATGTGATATAAGCAGATGTGTTCATTTTTAATCATGAAATGAACACTAGGAAGTGAAACCAGTGAGGACAGTATTGCTAAAGTAATTAATTAAGAACAATTCAGGCCTATTTATTTTATTTGTGTTTTGCCTGCACTCATGTATGTGCGCCATGTGCCCACAAAGGTGAGAGGAGGATGTTGGATCCCCTGGAACCAGAGGTACAAGAAGTTGTGAGATCCCTGGGGGTTGTTGGGAGTGGAACCTGAGTCCTCTGCAGGAAAATTGCTCTTAGGAGTCTTCTCCTCAGCCCCAGTGAGGCACTTTACATAAGCCCTTTGACTTTGGGTGATTTAAGGCTGTAATTCTAAGGGGAAGGATAGTTGCATCCTGAGTCAGGGTTGTCTGAGACACAGTGCAGCACATCCCCAGGCCTAGATGCTTGTGAGCAGGGAAACTCAGCACTCAGCAGCTGAAACAAGGAGCGTAAATGAAACCCAAGGCAAAAACAAAACAATGCTGGGCGCGGGTGCTTTTGATCTCAGCACTCAGGAGGCAGAAGCAGGCAGATCAAGATCCTTCAAGGCCCGTCTGGTTGACATAGTAAGTGCCTGCCTGGGCTACCTAGAGGGACTCTGCCTCCCAAAAGCCAAAACCCAACCCCACCTAACCCAAACCACATCAAATCAAACCAAAAGAAACAACAGTGAGAAACCCATGGAAATGAAAGAAAAAAAAATAAAAAAATAAAAAAGAGGAAAACAAGCCCCCCCCAAAAAAACAAAGCCACGAGGGGGACACAAACTCTGCTGTTCATACACCTTTCGCTGAGGAACTCAAATCTACCTTTCCATTCACTGGTGAAAGTCTTTACCGAGAAGGGAAGAGACCACTTAAATAAATGGGCAGTGTGGAGACGGCATCAGAACTGTGGATCCCGAAATTTAAGCATACAAACAGCATTCTAAGAATTTTCATAGCACATGCTTTTATTACTTAAAAACTGTATTTCTGGTTAACACAAAATTTACCGGTAATGAAAATATCACATGACTTTTATAACTTTTCTACCCGTTTTAAAATATGATATACCATATATACTGTACAGCTGGTCTGAAGAATTAAAGTGATACGATGCTAGCTTTCCTTTAATGTACTTTACAATCATCACTAATTTTGAAAGACCCTCTTATTTACTCTGAGGTAGAAAGACGGGAGTAGATTTGGGAATCTTCCTCTTTCCTTGGCAGCATTTTAAAATTACTATAGGTTTTTGTCTTGATTTTTTGGAAGTTTGTTTATTTATTTGGGGGATGAGGTCTGTCTGTGATGCTCAATTGGTCTTGAATTCATGAGATCTACTGATTGTCCTGCTTCTGCCTTTCCAGAATAAGGGTTGCTTTTGTTCATTCATCCATCTACCCATTCATCCATACATCCATCCATCCATCCATCCACCCACTCACCCATCCATCCACCATCCACTCTCTACATTCACATTTCTTGTGTATATATGCCTATTAAGTATATACTACTAGATGCCAGCACTATTCTTCATTCTTAGGATACATATATAAACAGCAAAAACAAAAAAAAAAACCAAAAAAAAAAAACACAACAAAAAAAACCTTCAGTTTAAGGAACTTTTACTTCAGGAATGCTGACTTCAGCCATTTAATTGTTCAATTTCTCAACTATTAACTTTACCCACGAGCCAGATATTTTGTTAACTTAAATCTGTTAAGCAAACATATGTCCCAGGGATAGTGTTAGGTCTTCCCACCAATCTTTTTCTCCGAGTATTCATTTGTTACATCTTTGTTTGAGCTCCAGCTGGGGTCAGGATGAGTGAGGTGAAGCGGTATGATCCAGGATATCCATGCTTAAGCTGCCTCTACTGACCGGTCTGTCCTGGGTCAGAAACAGTCACCGGGAACAAATGGATCAAAGGCAGGCATTCCCATGTTGCCTGCCTCACATCCTCCTTCCATCATTGCTAGGGCAGAGCGGTTCTAGATGTCAGCTCCTATCTTTCATTGTACTTGCTTTCCCATAGGCCTGTGCTGCTCAGAACCCAGGCTCTCAGTTTTATCATATGGTGAGCTATTCCCTAAAGATGTTGGAAAGACGATGGATGGAACAGAAGCCTCCAGAACCGTGACGATTCTGGGGTCATCATAAAGTTTGTTGTTGTGTGTCAGCAAATCCATTTGCTTGATCCTGAGTCAGTAGCATTAGCACCGGGGTAGTGGCTGTACAGCTTTGCATGTGCCATAGTGAGAGTGGTGTTGCGTGCTTAGCTATGGAGCCCTGCCACAGAAGAGGTAATACCACGCAGAGAAGAGGAAACCAGAATTTCAAGAAGCCTGCCCAAAGTCAAGTGTGTGAGCTATCAGGAATGGTGGCAGGCTAGGACTCAAACCCAGGTCGTCCGAACTGCATCCACCTCTTTCTGCTGCTCTGTTGCCGAGTTAGGAGCCACCACTCTCCTGCCCATGTCCATATGTCCACTAATGTTTACTATGTGAGGACTTGGGGACCTGGTGCAAGACACACTGCGATGTGTCTGCCGTTGCTTGGGTTGTCGCCTTTACCTCTTCCTTGGGGAATCACTTTTGAAAAAAGACTTATTGCAGGGCATGGTGATGCATGCCTTTAGTCCCAGTGCTTGGGAGGCAGAGGCCAGTCTGCTCTACATAGCTAGTTCTAGAACAGCAAAGGCTATACTGGGAAACCCTGTCTCAAATTTATCTGTTTGCTTGTTTGTTTAATGTGTATGTGCATTTGCCTATGTGGGCTTATTACATGCAGCACATACAAGCAGGAGCTCTGTGAAGGCCAGAAGAGGGAGTGTGACTCAAAGTTATAGGTAGTTATGAGTCACCACATGGTGCTAGGAAGCAGACTTTGGGTCCGGCGTGAGAGAGGCAAGTCCTCTTAACTGTCGAGCCATCTCTCAGCAGTTAAGATGTATGGTTGATCTCCAGGTTCTTTGCTGTTGTTGTCGTCATCGTTTTGTATAGAATAGCTCACAGCTCGACTTACCTTTAACACCACTTTAAAAATCCACTTGAAAATATGTGTTTGTGTGAGACATCACACTCAGGCATGCTCTGCCCATGTATCTGTAGGTAGAGCTTACCTATCTCTGGCAAATTATGTTTTCCTTGTTTCTTAATACATTGCAAAAGCGTTGCTTCATTCTTTTAATTTTTTTTAATGTTCTGTGAATTCTGAAACTTTAAGGAAGAGAAAAAGAAAGCCACGTTTTACTATTTTTTTTTACTATGTTTTGAAAAACAATCTCAAAATGACTGTAAAAATTTAAAGTCCTTATAGGTGAAGATTGAAAATAAGGATCCTGTTACTGCAGACCTGGGTCTTGCTCTGACCCCAACCCCTTGATTGACAAGGTGTGTTTAGACACTTCTCCAAGTGTCTTCAACTTACAGGCTAGAGCAATCTGACTTTCTCTAGACATCAACCTATATGTGGATGTAGAACTGAGGATAATAAATGTGAGAAGAGAATCATCACCCTTCCAGAAACCACTTAAGAGTGGGAAGGATGCTTTCCCAGTGAGCATCCCTGCACTGGCCTAAAGGAGTCTGAGCATGACAATGACACTTCTTACTCCCCTACATATATGTATTTACGGAATATACCCCTCTTGTCTGCCCGTGTATGAGAAGCACTAGACTTTGCATAGTGGTTTCAGTTGGGAAGCTGTCTTAGTGTTAGACTTGCATCGTTATCACAATGTTAGGGACTGTGTCTCAATGACTGAAACAGTTACCGGTTGGGAAGCAGTATGTCCCAGAAAGGGTCATGCCATCCTCAAAGCATGACTTTTGATTGTATTAAGCGTACTTCTCCCACGAGCCAGCCACATACTTCTTTAGCCCACAAAATGGAGGCTTCTCCTGGTGTTGCGGATGGGAGGGGCTTATCACATCTTATCTTCCAGGGATGGAAGGAATGCAGGGTCAGCTTCCTCTGGAAAACACCTAATGTGGGCGTAGCCTCTTATCTGGAGTCCCACACTCCACCCTCTGTTTCTTTCTACCTCTCAGAGGAGGAGCCCAGAGATGATAGGATGAGCTTTTCCGTTTTGCCTCAAAAAAGGAAAGGGATTCTGGGAACAAGAGGGGAATTAATATTCATCAAAAGTGACAACAGCAAAACTTCCTCAATGACCAGAGTTCTGTTCTAGGAAGATAGTGACACTTGCATTTCTCAGATGAGGAGGACACTGAGGCCTGAGCAATGTTTCCAGTAACTCAGGGAGAGTCAAATCGTGGCCAGAAGCAATGAATGGTGTGATTCAGAGGCCACGTGCATTCACTCTGCATTCATCCTACATTGTATTAGGTATGGACCGTTTCTTGCTCCAAGGAGATACAAACACAGGAAATCTCAGTCCTTGGACCAAGGAAAACATTGGGTACCCATTGTCTGTGGTGAACACTACCAAGTACTGTACCCCAACAGAAGCTGGCCATTTCCTCAGATCTGAATTCAACTCTTGCCTCAGACATCGACTACTCATAGCTTCAGTATCATTACTCTTTTTAATACTCCAGTTATTCACCTATGAAGGATGAGATCAGAGAATTTGTAAGCGCCACCAAACTTCTGTGCTGTTCAGTGCTATTCACTGTTCCTAGTTTAGCCCTCACTTAGTGTTCTTGCTTTAGGTAGGTGTGTTAGTTAGCTCACCTGCAATCTGTATGTGTGTGCTCTTTCAACGTTAAAGCCTTTTACATTGTGAATGAACTGTTTGCTAATTTCCCGGTGTCTTGGTCCATTTTCTGTTGCTTTACTGGAATACTAGAGACAGTGTAATTTCTACGTGAAAGAGGTATATTGACTCTTGGTTCTGGGTAAGGCCAAGGTGGAGCAGGTGACAGCTTTCATGTTGCGTTATAACATGCTGGCACCTGACAAGGCAAGCAGGTGCATGTAGATGAGAGGGCATGCATGCAAGAGAAAGGGGGTCTAATGTATTCAAACCAACACTTTCTAGAGCCAGGCAGGAAGCCATTCATTCAGGCATCTCCCCATGGCCCAGGCTCCACCCCTTAGCCAGGCACTGGCCCAAGCCTCCTAAATGGTTGGAACTGAGATTCCAAGACATAAACATTTGACAGGTTTACCCCGCCACAAGGTCTGTTTTTCCCACTCCATCAGAGATCTCGACTGCACCAGCCTTCCCTGTGATTGCCATACCTGTCTTTGTATCTGCTGTGGACTTTGGGATATTCCTCGACTCCAGACGGAATCAGGCATTCTGGGGACGGATGCAGGAGACTAACAGCTGGGCTACCAGACTTTCTTTGGCTGACTGGAATGATCAGGACAAAACCAATAAAACCGAACTCCACAGTAAGATATAATATCAGGTGGTAGAAGGAATGGCCAGTGAAGGGTGGGACTGGGGAGCGGGGGAGCTAAGCACTGTGACCTGCAGGCGTATTGGGGTCATTCCTCCTGGCATTCACTGTTTGATTTCTCTGGTCTCTAGTCATAGGTAAGGTAGATAGATCCTTGGGCTTGGGTATGATTGCTCCACAGCTGGATGCAGCAGTGGTAGTCGAACTGTTTAAGCAGAATGAGAACCAGGCAGCTAGGGTGGACACTACCATCAAGATGACTCTGCACACACAGTATTAACACTTCACCTGCTGGGTGTATGTGAAGTGTGGAGGAGAGGCAAAACGGGCTTGTCCACAGGGGTGATGATACAGAATGATCGTGGAACTTGAGTATGGCTGCCAGGGTTCTCACTGCGACTTTAAATGCATCCAAGAACACATGCAAGGTCTAAGTTATTTTATACTTTACAATGGCAATGTGAGACAGGGCGTCCAGATAGTAACCCTAGCCAGAATTGGCTCCTGGTCCTTAGCTCTGAGTTTATTTTGAGAAACTTATAGAAATTACAGACTTGTCGCTCTGTCTTAGTCAGGGCTTCTATTCCTGCACAAAGCATCATGACTAAGAAGCAAGCTGGGGAGGAAAGGGTTTATTCAGCTTTCACCAAAGGAAGTCAGGACAGGAATTCACACAGGGCAGGAACTTGCAGGCAGGAGCTGATGCAGAGGCCATGGAGGGATGTTTCTTACTGGCTTGCTTCCCCTGGCTTACTCAGCTTGCTTTCTTATAGAACTCAAGACTACCAGCCCAGGGCTGGCACCACCCACAACGGGCCCTCCCACCCTTGATCACCAATTGAGAAAATGCCTTACAGCTGGATCTCATGGAGGCATTTCCTCAAGGGAGGTTCCTTTCTCTGTGATAACTCCAGCTTGTGTCAAGTTGACGTACAAAACCAGCCAGTACACACTTGATTCAAATAAGTCATTTTGATAAGAACTAATCAGGGCTTACTTTTTATTCTTGTAACCTTTTTTAGATCTTACTAATTGTATACTGCTTTGGGGACCTGCTTGCTAGAATATTCCTGAGTTACTGCCTGGGCCCTGTGGCTCTCCTCTTTTGGACCCCCCCCCCCCATGATTCTTTATAGGAACAAATCTTTGGCTGCAGACACCTGCCTCTCAGGTCCTTAGCCCCATAGTCCAAGGCCAGAGCATCTCAGGTCATTTTTGCATTATTGTTTTCTCAACCAAAGTCAGGGCTGCATCGGCTTTTTGTTGGTTTGTTTTTAAGATCTCTCAAAACAGCTCTCACTGTTCTGGAACTCACTATGGGGACCAGACGAGCCTCAAATTCCCAGAGATCTGCCTGCTTCTGCCCTGCTGAGTACTGGGATTAAGTCCTGGGCCCCCCACACCAGGTTAGGGTTTCATTACTTATAGAGAGTTTGTCATTCATTAGAAATTACTGTTCACATAATTATTCATATCCTCAAAAAGGGTGTTTTCTAGCTGCTCCTGTTAAGTGTGGGGACTCTTTGTTGTCAGGTATGGACATCAATAATGGCTTCATAGTCCAACATTGAACATCACTTCAAACTTTTCGCTAGCAGTATAAGTACCATCACAAAAGTGCAGTACAAATGAACACTGATTACCAAAATTCACATCCTTCTCCAGATCCGCAGATCTCATCCTGCATGTGGGAACTCCACAGGAAGTGTCTCTGTGTCCAAAGAGTGATGGGTACCTGCATGACACTTTCGTGACCTTGCAGCTCTGTTAGGGCCAAGTTCCGTTATTTATCTCTTTAAAACATATTCATCAAAAGACGTGGTGCATTCCTATGGTCCCAGTACTGACGAGGCTGAGTCTCGAGGATCATGTGTGAAGTCCAGCCTGGGCTACACAGTGAGACAGACAACGATAGACAATGTATCTGTGGCAAATGTTCCTAAAGACACATAGTCATTCCTCACCATCCCTCCCTACTTCCAAGGTGTGCTTGATCTTCCTTCCACTTTAATTAATGACTGGAATCCTCATATGTCTTTAAGAAAATCTATCAAATTTAGTTTCCCAAACTCTTGTTTGTACACAGCTCTTCATAGGGATGTCTGTAAGGCAAAGTTGGGGACCTTCCGTGTCTCATATTCATCTGACCGAGGAACAGAAAAGACAGTCCTATCATGCAGCCCAGCAGAGGTGTACTGGCTGGGGGATAGGGGGTGGCATCCAGTCTCCCCCCAGCCTGGCTTGGTGGGCAGCCTGGAGAACCAGCGACCTTCCTCTGGGGCTCCAGATATTGAGCTGGAGAATGAGTAATTGGGACTCGCCAAAGTGTTTAAACACCAGAATTGAAATTAATGTCCCCTCATTGCTGGGTACGCTGACAATACATTACAGCAAACACCTTCCCAAAGTGAAATGAATGTTTGTTTATCCTCATGAAATATACATCAAAACATGTTGGTAGAAGAAGGTGCTAATGAGGGAAGTGGCCAAGTTTCCTGCTAATTCCAGGCAAAGTTAACTGAGACAGAGGTTTGCTAAGGATTGCTCTATGCGCCTGTTCTATGCTCTCGTTCTGCTTTATTTATCCTTCTTCTTTTTCTTTTTTCTTTTCTTTCTTTTTTTTTCCTTTTGAGTGTAACCTGTCCACAGCTGTGTAAGTAGGACATTAATATGGGTTTAATGAAAACTCCAGTTGATCTGTCCAAAGATATTGATGAGCAGGGCCCAGCCTTATTAATCATCTCCTTGAGGGAGGAAATGAAGGGAATGGGTGAGCAGGTTTCTGTCAGATGCCAATCCTGACCAAAGAGATGTAGGGGGAAGGGGGGGATGTTTTCTAACCTTCCATAGCTATATCCATTTCCTGTGCCAAGGGCTGGGCCAAGTGGGAGTGGGAAGGACATGGGACAGCACAGGAAATTCTGGGACACACTTAACGTGAGGTCATTAAGTGTCTGCCAATAAATCCATTACTGTTAATTATATTGAGATGGCCAACGATCCGCTGACAATATTCCATCATTGATTTGCATTCGCGAGGGATCGATGTGTTGGCTGGAAAGTCTTTGGCATTTTCAAATTTTTTTCCTTTCTTCTCTCTCTTCCTCCTTCTCTCTCCCCATGGCTGCTCCCCTCCCCTCCAGTGCTGCAGTAATGCAGCTCTCCTCTCTGGAGATACAGTTCTCTCCCTAAGTGCCAAATGTTTCTTGATAGGAACAGGCTACATTTCTTTATGGCTTATGGCAAACTGCCTTGATTACTTCTACTGCCGTACCCATTATGTGAATTAAATATGTATTCAGTTGCATGCTGCTTGCGATGTTATTGCAGGGTGACATATGGTACCGACTCAATTAGAATGAAGCAGCATTAGATAACCCTGTGATTACATGCCTCCTGACCGGCTCCTCCTCGGCCTCCGCTCTGTGTGCCGGTTCCTGGTGTCTGTGGGGCCGCAGGCTCTCATCATGGGCCATCATCTCTGCTACCTCACATGTGGGCTGGTGCCCGGGAGGTGGGGGAGGGGCCTGTGGGCCTGTGGAGAAAAAAAACTAGGCACATTTGGTAGACAGATCCTATGAAAGTTGTGGGGAAGGGAGCTAAAAAGAATCCTTTAAATACTTCTCTCTCTCTCTCTCTCTCTCTCTCTCTCTCTCTCTCTGGCTGTCTGTCCTCTATCCTGCTATGAAACAAGCCCCAAGGCCTTTCTACAGTTGTGGAGTGATCTTGATAAGTGTCTTCCTTATCTTGAAGATGCTTTTTTTTTTTTTCCCTTGCATGTTGATACCGTTGTCCCACTTTATAGATAAAGCTGTGAATACTGCACTAGGTCACACACAGTTCAAGGTCACAAAGTCACTTAGCGTCTAAATGAGAAAGAATGACCTGGGGGCAGATTGAGCATGTGTTGTGGAGTGACTGAAAATACGCAGATCTTAAAGAAAGGGGCTTCCCGATGGGCTCCAGATATCCAGAGAGGCACGGAATACTGGAAAATGAAGGCATGCTCTCTCTCTCTCTGTAGTCTCTCTCTGTTAGCTTTCACTGTCTTAAGTTGTTCTAACCTTCTTTCCTTGGCCCTTTACCTCCGCTTAAACTAAAAGAGCCTAGAGACTCATTCTCCTTGATCCTACCTTAGCCACACTCTGGGGCTGACACAGCCGGAAATGGCAGGGACTCCTTTAGACCTGGATAGACAGAGTCTTCAGGGGGGCCCAGTGTTCTCCAGGGCTATGGAGAGCCAGCTGAGGATGAGCTAAGATGACATCAGCCACCATCCATGGGGCTCCTTGCACAGGGCCAACTCAGGTCGTCAGGCACGAGCCTCTGCAGTATATATATTTGTGTGCACAGACATTCTGCTTGGGAAATGTTGACATTGGTGCAGCCACCGACAGACCCACAGGCAGCTCGAGCTCAGACGTGGCTAAAGGCGAATGCCATCAAGCTTGGGCTTCGTGTGCCTGAGGACAGTGTGAACCCCGGAGAGCCACCGGTGGATTTCAGTGTGCCTCCAGGTTGCCACTCAGGCTGTCTTTTGAGGCCAGCCACACTTAGCAAATACAGATACAATAGATGAATAAGGGACTGAAGGAAAGAGCAGCGTGAGGCGCTGTGATAATGAGGCAGGTTCGCTCTGAGGAAGTGGGGCCCCGTGCAGATAACAGCCCCCTCCACCCCGACCCCCTTCCTCCGACTTTCCCATTACAATAACGATAACGCACTTTATATTTAAAGCCACCCTTTCAAGAACCACTGAAAAGATAAACAAGGAATGAACAAAAGTGCTTATCTGTAGAGGCCAGGTGCAAAGAGTGGGAGCGGGGTATATGGGGACAGGGGTGGCAACAGGACTTGACGGCCAGTGGGAACCACAATGGATTTATTATAAACATATCTTCTATCGGAAATGTATTACCTGCTTGAAAGTAATATTCAAATGAAAAAGACTTCAGGAGCACTAAGCTCGCCTAATTCTCACAGCTATGCGAAGGGGGACATTTTATTAGATTCTAGTTTTACAGAAGGAAGCAAAGGCACAGAGTTCTAAGACCTCGCTTAAGGCAATGAAATCAGTGAACTAGTGTCAAGACAAAATTTAGGTTGGGGGCCTTCTCCTTACAGCATACAATTTCTGTGAACACAGCCCAAAGGTGTTTATCCTGCCTGATTTCTGCTCTGACTTGGGACTTTAAATGGGGTGTGTGTGTGTGTGTGTGTGTGTGTGTGTGTGTGTGTTGTGATGTCTGGACCCTCCTGACCCCCTTTGCACCGGTCCTAGTAAGGTCAAGCCTGAAGATGTCAGCTCCGGGCCTGCAGATCCTGCTGGCTGTTTCTGAAAGGAGGAAGCTAAAACAGATGGCCTATACCTGGTCCTGACTGTGGGCCTGAGCTACCTTGGGGACTTGCTGGGCAGCGGGGTGCTATTACCATTATTGTCGTGCCACTGAGGGCCCGAGGAGAAATCTGGCATTGAAAAGATGCCAAAAATTGTTGGCCTCGTAAATGCAGGATGACACGGGCGGCATACATATGTCCTTGAGGGCAAAGAGTGACATTTTAATGAGCTGCTTTGGGTGACTGTCTCCCTTGACTTTGTAGGCACTTCCTCCCGAAGTTGCAGCTAAGTTCTCTTCTTGTCTCCCCTCCCCCCCTGCTCGCACCTCCCCTATTTCTCTTTGACCCCACAGGGCAGAGCAGGACAGGGCCCTGTGTGGTTGGCGATTCTGAAGGATTATTTGTCATTTGGCACACCTGTTTCTCTAGCTACTCCAGTGTTCTCCCTTGGCACACCTGTTTCCCTGGCCTCAGTTTCCATGAACTCCTGTTCTCCAAGCCCAGCTAGTTTATTGCAAGGGCCTTGTTGGGGAGTCACCCAGCCAATGGGGATCGACCCCCAGAAGGTGACCTGCTTCTTCAGTCACGATGAGCTCTGCTCATCAGCCAGTGGGACAGTCACGGGTGTTCTCGTGGTCATGTTGGTTCCTGGGAAGAACGCGAGTCTCCCAGTCCAAGCTCCATGGGCCATGTCCTGACCCGATTTCGTACATTGCCCTACCCGGCATCTTCTGTCTTTCTCTTCCAGGCCCCCGTCTCCACAGAGCCTTGGGGATCCATTCAGGCTTCCCCATCCCTTCCCCTGTGAATTCTAAGAATTCCAGTGCTCTAGAAAGCTTTGTTTTACTGAGTTCAGAGTTCCGTTTTTTTTGTTTGTTTGTTTGTTTTTGTTTTTTTTCTGATGATGAAGTTGACCATTTAGCCCTCACTCTATAGTCTTGCCGCTTGCGATGCTGAAGATCTTGTATTTCCTGTCTTTTTATTTCCAGCTTTCCCTTGTCTGCTTCCCAAAGATCCCTGGATGGGTCTTCCCAGTTGACGTCAGGGCCATTATTCCCTTAACCCATCACTAGATCATCATCCAGCATCCACACGCCTTCACTTCTCATCTCTACTCCCAGTGCTTTAAATATACCCTGGTGTCATCTCAACCAAGCTCAAGGGCCTTTTCTTCCCTGGCAGCTTCTCTAAGCCAAGCAAATGGCACATCGTTTGGAGTAGGGTAGCCAATACTTTACTTACTGAACACATGGCAAATTAAAACTTGTGTTTTTATCCTCGATAGACTTTTGAAAATTTCTGATTTGTACTATAACCAACGGGCATCTCTCTCTGTAGGTTCAACTAGCTTCAAACTCAGCATACCCCAGGACCCTCCTTATCAGACCTGCTTCCTATAGATGGCTCTCTCCCCTGTGTTCTCACCTTATGTCTTATTCCTCATGTGGATGTGTCATGTTTGTACCAGATTTAACTTTTCCACGCGTCCCCCTCCTCTACCATCAATAATTAACCAATTTGTATCGATTCAACCAGCAAGCATTTATTGAATGCTTCATGCCTGGCTGTGTCCCAAGTAAGAGATCAGAAAGGTAAACAAAGGTAAACATACTCTGCTTCTCATCCCGCCCTCCCTCCATCTGCCCCGCTCCCAGGTCAGGCTCTCACTGTCTCTCACCCAGACAGCTCTGTTGACCTCTTCACTGGGATACCTGCCCTTGATGCCTTTTAATAGCTCATCTCCCCCGAAGCCCGTCAAGATATTCAAACCATGCAAAACCCACATGACTTTAACCCTGACGCGGAATTCATGGCCTGCAATCTCACTGCCCAACTGTGACTCACGAACGGGCATGTCACCATCAGTTAGTTATGCAGTATCTCACGAGTAATTTTGATACTCATATTAGTCCAAAGCCTGAGTTATTTAAAATCTTAAGCTAATTCTAATAATTGCCACAGACTGTCGCCTTCATTCACTTGAATTGCCACGGCGTTTCCTGAGTAGAGTTTGCATTCAGCTGGGTAGGGGGCTGTGAAAGTTCTGTGGGGATTCTTCTAGGGTGTGTCTCGAGTCTGGCCATCATCATGACATGTGTCTACACAATGGATGGATGCGGGTGGGATGCTGAGGTCTAAGTTCTTCAGCATAACCTATGCTAACTTTGTCGTCTAGCTCTTGATGACCTATTTCCCTGCATTCTCTTCTCACCTTTTATACACTCCAGACAGAGTTACCTGCAGTACCTTAATCACACTACATTTTTTTTTTAAAGTTGCTTTTGGAGATTGTCTGTTCTTCAGTAATTCCCATACCTAGTATCCCCATAGAAAATCACTACTAGTCTGGTTGATCTACCTCAGCATCCTGCCCAAATCACAGCTATTTATCTGTTCCTGTCCCTTAGTGTCTCTTTGTCTTATCTATCCCTTCATTTTAATGTATGCTACATGGCAATTTTTTTCGTCTGTTTATTTTTCCATTCTTGAGTTGAGTGCATTCTGGGGTTAACAGCTTTGCAGTATCTTATACATTTCTAGGACAGGTTCAGACACATGACAGGTCCCTTGTAATCTTGTCTGCTGAGCCCAACAGTCTTCAGAGGCAAGCACATCAGTGCCATGTAAAATGCTTGGCCTGAGGATGAGCCTGTCAGGAAGATCCTAGAGTCAGGTCTGGTGCCTCCACGCTGGCGTTGTGGCCTTTGATGTGTTACGAAAACCACAGACACACTTTGGGTGTTTTGTTTTGTTTTGTTTTGTTTTAGGATAAATTACACACTGAAATCACATTTAAGGACTTTTGGTCTGGCAAAAATAATATATATATATATAGAATGTACTAGATGGGAGACTTAATTGAAAATGGAAATTTCATCTTGGAAAGAAAAGGACATTAAGTCCCAACGGAAGAAGATAGTTTTGGGAATGGAAATACATCAGACTGTTTTGAGATTAGTTATCAGTTAAAAAAAACCAAAACTCTTTTGTTACATTTATTATTGCCATCTTCTTTTTGATGCATGATTTAAGCACAGTGCATACATGAAGATCAGAGGGTGGCTTATACGAGTTAGCTCTCTCCATCACATGGGTCAAGGGACTTGAATTCTGATCATGAGGCTTGGCGGCCCATGCATGTCTTTACCCACTGAGCTGCCTTGCCAGCCCTAAGAAAGTTCTCTTAAAGATGAACAGAGAGCCTGGTGACATCTACGTTTAGACATGATCTGGGGGAAATTTTGAATGGGGGGGATGCTTAGAGTACTTAATACATTTACTAATTCAGATTCCATAAAAGAGGGAGGTGACTTCAGCGGAATGGCAGCATCAGTCCTCAGATGGTGGAGGATGTGGTCAAGACGCCTGCCGCCCTGTGTGCAGCCTTGAACTGGACTCCGAGGAGAGGTCCAGCTCTCTGTGTGTTGAAGCTTGTAGGTTCTCTTACCTGGTTACTGGGAGGATGCGTTGGTATCAATAGGAAATGAGGCTTGAGCGGTTTTGTTCATTTCAGAATGTGGGAGATAAGTGGATCTTTTGATACTCTCTAGATGCCTCTTTACTTATTTCATTTTTTTTAACTTTTATTTCTAATGTTCCCAAGGGGGGAACCCAGGGCCTCATGCCTCCCTCTGAGCAGCCTCCAACTCTAAGGGTTGATTTCCTCATTGGCCTTGCCTCTCTGACCACCATCAGATGTTATCTCTGGTGACTTTTGTCTCCAGGAATCAGGTTGTGTTTTGAAGCAGTTCCGAGGTTTCCAGGCTGTTCCTAGGCTCTCACTCACTCATTCAAGGACCTTTCTTTTGGGAAGAGGCCAGAGCAGAGTGCACTGAGTAGTGGTGACTGGAATATAAGGACAGGGGAAAGCTTTATATTTTGGGTCCTTCGCCTGATTGCCAGGTTACCTAGTTTTTCTAATGTCTGCTCTTTTAATGGCGTGGAGACTATATCACCTACTTTCTGTGGTTCAGGGATAGGCTATGACAACAACCCTGAATGCTAATTCAGGGTTTACGTTCTAGGCCTTGGAATTTCTTGTTCCCCGAGAAACCTGGGAACTTTGTTCTACTATTTTCCCCATTACATTAGCCAGCATCTTAATGGGAATGTCTGCATACTGGACAGTAGATAGACTGAATAGGAGTTAGGAGTTAGAGCTCGGAGCCTGGTTTGAATGGCCACATATATTGAGCTTTTAATGTCATTGCAAAAACATGGCAGTGTCCCAGATCTCCCCGTCCTTAGGCAAGCTGCACTCAGCCACTTCCTCAGATTAGTCGTATCTCCTACTCTGTCCCTCTAACAAAACACCTCATCCTTTTTTGTTTTTCCAACTGTGCATGGGCGTGTGCATTTGCTTGTGTGTGTGTGCATTTGCTTGTGTGTGTTTATGACGTGGCACTTCTGTGGCGGTCAAATGACAGCTTTCAGGAGTCAGTTTGCTCCCTCTCCCACATGGGGCCTGGGACTCTAACTCAGGCCATCAGCTTTGCAGTTTGTGTATTCACTGGCACGACTGTCCCACAGACTCATTTCGGTGGTGGGTTTTTTGTTTTTTGTTTTTTGTTTTGACCTTTGGTTAACCCCCTTAATTTCAGTCATGAATTCATGCCGTCTTCTCTCTTCAGTAATTACAAACTTCTGAGGACATGAACACATGCCCAGCCACATAGTTTCCCTCTGATGCTTTTCTTACACATAGGAGTCCTGAATGTCCGTTTCAAGGAAAGAAATATGAAGCACTCATTCCTACCCAGGGGACACCTTTAGCCACTTGATGCTCTAAGGTCACCTTTGCCTTCTGTCACCAGACTAGAAAAATGAAGGTGTCAAGGAGAACTATTGGCAGTGGTTATGAAACAGGATCATTTGAAGTCATTAAGTATTGTCACTTAGCCTAGTTGTGGTCTTTAAAATCCACCCCCCCTCTCCAAAAGTCATAGAAATAAAAATGATCCTTGATTCAGTAGGTTAGATGGTTTGTGACATTTGGAAGTGAACCAGACCAGAAAGGAAGTGTTGGAAGCTAGTTGATTTTGCCACCTAAGTATTATAGACTTGCTATGTCCCATTATCTCTTAGAGGTCTATTGTGTCTGCACTTATATAGGAAGTTAGAGTATTATGGTCAAATTTTGTAGTAACCGGCTTGAGTCTGCAGGAGTCTTCCTTCCTGCAGGATGGGAGAAACTCAACTGTGTCAGGGAATCGCTTGTGGTCCCTAGTATTCTCTTTGCTCCAGAAGAAAAGGAAATGGAAAAAGACCAAAACAAAGCCAAAAATCAAACACAAAACTTTGGCCTCTAGTTAGCAGTGGCAGGTGGGAGCAAGACATCCCCAGTTGAGCTTCAGAGGAATCTTTTAACTCTAGAGTAATGGTCCTGTTGGCAAATGTGATAATACACCGGATATTTCTTATTTACCGAAGCATGTTTTGCACATAGGATCTCCCAGTGTTCTCAAAGAAGCATCGTGGTGAGCTGACAGAAGGAGTTACTGATGTCTGTTTGGCACTGGCGGACGAGAGCCTGTATCTTTCCGTCCTTTCTGCCCCTTGCCCTCTGTTTGTTTCTCTACAGTTATGTCTTGCCATTCAGAAGCAGGTGTTGACAGGATTGCCATGTCTGAAGCAGCTGAGCACGGGGCAGCCACACAGTGAAGGCCCAGGCTTTTAACCCTGGGCTACTAACTCATCGGAGTATCAGAAGCAAACTCTGTAGATCTTCATTTTAGGTTTGTTTCTACCGTGTAGATGTCTTATTTTCCAGAGTATGCCCACGCTAACCACTAATATTCTCTGAATTCTTACTGGCCAGAGATAGCATCCTAAACTTTTGACACATGCCAAATGGCCAAGGCTCTACTCTGTTCTCCCCAGGGAAGATAAGAGCAGCACAGAGTGTTCCAAAACAGGGACCCGGGAAAGTGAATCATCAGGTTTGGCTTCTGTGTGTCAGAACTGAGAGAAACTTAGGAACCCAGCAAAATTAGGAAAAGGAAAATTTCCAAAGTCTGGCAGACCAGGTGAGGATAGACTAGGCACATTTCCAGTATGCTCCAGAGTGGGAACTGACATTCATTCTGGTGAGTGATTCCAGCTATGGAAAAGAAGCCAAATATCTAGGACTCTCTCTCTCTCTCCTCTCTCTCTCTCTCTCTCTCTCTCTCTCTCTCTCTCTCTCTCTCTCTCTCTCTCTCTCTCCTCTCTAGGTATTCTTAAAAGAAGATAGATAGAAACAAGACACATTTTAAAAAGATAGCCATCCAGCCTGGTGGAAATAGAACTCGTTTTGACAAAGCCCCAGGAACAGGAAACAAATCTTCCAGAATGTTTTATTTTCCAGTAGTGAAGATTGTCTTACTTTCTGGACCGGCTTCTGGGTTCCAGGGGGTTGCTTCCTTACTGCCTTCCCCCAGAACAAAGGTGGTGGTAGACCGAGGACCGAGGACTGCCTCCAGCTCCTCCTCGGACCTCAGCTCTAGAAAGCACCACAGTCACTAGAGTCCCTCCTCTCTAGGTAAGCAGGCTGCTGCTTGCCTGCTCTGCCCTGTGCCGCTTTGCACCCCTGGTGCAGGTAGATTGAGAGCTGTGTAGTAAATATCAGCCTTTTGAAAGGCTGGGGCAGGGGCGGGGGTGGAGGGGGGGCAGCCACAGGCCGAGAGCGGAGAGGGGAAATCACTCCTTTGTCAGAATGGGAAATAAATGTCCGGATGGACTCTTCAGTCCTCTTAAGCATCTATGGTATGAGAAGGGAAATTTCTCCTTTGCTCTCACTGTTCCGCATTCCTTCTCTCTCTCTCTCTCTCTCTCTCTCTCTCTCTCTCTCTCTCTCTCTCTCTGGCCCAGCAGGACGGGAGCTGTGATGCTGTCGTAGCTGGCGTTGATGTTATTTATTTTCCTCAGTTGCTGCTCTGGAAGCCTGGAGTTGACAGAGCGGTTTTGTAGAATAGAAACATTATAGACTGTTACTGTCAGAGTGTTAAATGTGATGGATAGAGAAATAGAGGCGAAGGAGGGGACTTAATACTGAGAGCCAGGGTGCTCATGGGAAAATAAACCATCCGCATATAAGAAATGAATGAGGTAATGTGGCGGGAGGTAATGGCCTTTCGCAACACGCCAGAACAGAGATGCTTATTACAGGGTGTGCTTAACCCCTGACATGCTGATTTCCCTTTGTGGGTTCCGGGGCATTTTGCTGGGTCCCTCTGTGGCAACATGCATGGGGGCTTTCCTTCAGGCAGGGAAGCTGCGTGCTCCGAGGAGTCGAGACAAACGTGTTCTTAATAATGCTGCATTAGCAGCCCGTATATCAGAGAGCTTGGCAGCTCTTGAGGGGGCCTCGCATCCCTGTGGCAGTGTGAGAGAGAGAGTGTTGCCAGCATGGCTGGCTTAGGAAGAAGCGGGGTGGGCATGTCAGGGGAGCTCCACCCTCTGTTAAATTCTCTGTTGCAGACTTGAGACGAGGCGAGCGCGCTGGTTACTCGGGAGCGTCGCCAGGGTCCCTGGTGATTCACTTAATACAGCAAAGGTCTAGTGGATGGGAGTGATGAGATGGTTTTACTGGTGAGCTGGGGCATAGGAGCCCCTGAGGTCTTCTTTCCCCTTCCTGGTTTGCCTGCAGTGCCGGTGTCATAGGTGACCATGTTGGGGAGACCTGTAGCCAATGGGATGATGCAGGGTCTCAGAGAGCCCCGGCGACATGAATGGAGCATGTCAGAAGGCTGTCAACACGGCAGCAGTGTTCATTCTGCCTGGCTGTGAACTTCTTCATCAATGACACGAATGTAAAAGTACTCGATAAAATTACTAGCAAGGGTAAACATATTGGTCAAAATGGGGCAAACCTTTTTTTTTTTTTTAGAATGCAGAATGTTATTATTTGTGTGTGTTACCCCAGAAACAAGGCTTTCTAGCCTACAGTTTTCCCTGCTTTCGTCCAAAGACAGTTCTCTGATGGCAAAGGTGTCCATAGCAGAGCACGCTGGGCTGTATTCTCTCCACTTAGGAGGTGAGGTGTGGAAATCCCCATTAGTACCTCGCCTCTAGCCTAGCCTAGGTTACGTACAGCAAGTTGCATTCTGGGTCATGCCAGGCGACAGGGTGACATGCGATGTCTAAACTACAGCAGCTACAATAAATGAATGATTAAAAACTAAACTCCTCAGTTTTGCCCTGCTGTATGTAACATCTAGGTCCACATTGTTCCATATTTGAGTGCTCAAGGGATTTTTAAAGAATATAATCTTTTATTAATTTTTTCAAAATTTCATGAGATGTATTTTGACTATATTCATGCCTCCCAGATCCTTCCTAGACTTCCCTATCTACTTCTAACTTCCTGTTCTTACTATTTATATTTAAAGGATGTGTGTTTTATGTTTATGAGAGTTTCCCATGCATGGATATTTGTATAACACATGTGTGCCTGGTGTCTGTGGAATCAGAATAGAGCATCAGATTCCTTGGAGCTGAAGCCATAGATGATTTTGAACTGCCATATGGATGTGGGGGTGATTCCCAGTCTTCTACAAAAACAGGAAGTGCTCTTAACCACTGAGTCCCACCCAGTGATCTTTCCAGTTCTATTTATCCTATTTAATAACTTATTGAGTCTAGTTTGAGTGGCCCGTATACTCATAAGTGTGGGGTTGTTCACTGGAACCTGATAGATCTACCAGGGGCCTCACCCTTTAAATAAACTGACACTTCTTCTCCCAGAAGCCACCAATTGCCAGTGGTTCCTCAATTTTGGGTAGAGCAATATAGGAACCTCTCATTCTTCAGGATAGAATGTTTACTAGTTTGATCTTTTGTTGATAGGCAGCAGTAGTTGCTGGACGTTCATGAGTACAGCAGTCTGGTTATGTCCAGAAGACACAGTTTCCCCCCTGGGCCTGTCTACTTGCCTGGCTCTTACACTCTGCAGTGAATTCCTGAGTATCTCAAACCAAGTGATATTGATGTCTTATTTGTAGCTGACATTTATTCTGTGCACTTTGATCAGTCCTGAGTTTCTACATGAGCTACTGTCTCTCTCTCTCTCTCTCACACACACACACATACACACACACACACACACACACACAGAAAAAATTCTCTGATAAGGACTGAGAGCCCCACTTGTTTATAAGCATAGGGACACACATTCAGAAGATTGTCTGATACTGTGTTCATTTAATGAAGTCTTAATAGGTTGGCCCCTGGGACTTGCGAGCTCCCGAGCATGAGCTCTTGGTTAGATCTGTAGTTGTGGGCATGTGTTTCCTCTTGTGGAGTGGGCCTTAAAACCAGTGAGAAAGGGATTGGTTACTGCCACGCCTGTGCCACTGTTGCATCCGTCAGCCTATCTTTCTGCAAATGTTTGTTGATAACTTGAAAGTAGGTATATGTTCAATGGGTCCCTGATATCCCACTGCTTTCTGCCATCATCAGCCACGATGCTTCTTTCTGGCTTTCCTCATGAAATCTTTAGGTCTAGTCAAGAATCTATTCAATGGGAGGCAAACAGTTAGACAAAGTGCATGGAACAGACAGAGAGAAAAGCTAAAGCGTACGATCAGGGAGCCTTAGATTTCCAATTGCAGCTGGAATGTAAGGCCCATTAAGTTTGACCTGGGTGTTTGCGTGGCTCTTCTGTTTTGAGGGCTGTGAAGAGAGCTGAAGGAAGCAAGGTATGCACTCCCACCGTAACATTATTGATTGGTTGGTTGATTGATTGATTGATTGATTGATTGTTGGGCTTATCTGGAAAAAGGCAGTGTGTTTTTGTGACCCCGAACCTGCATGGAGAGGGAACACTTAAGAGGATGGTGTCCCAAGCTCGCATGCATAAATCTGAATCTCAAGCTGAAGGATGAATGTGTCTACTCCATTACACTTGGCACCAGCTGATTCTGTGCAGTTGCTCTGCTCATAGACACCTTTGACATGTGGCCTTCATTCCATGTGTGTGGAGTTGTATTTGAGTGTTTGTATGCACATGGATATATATATGTGTGTGTGTGTGTGTGTGTGTGTGTGTGTGTGTGTGTGTGTGTGTGCATGTGCATATGAATATATAGTCATATGACTAATCGTGATCTCAAAGAGAGTTGTCTATTTGTTGCATGGAAATAATGATTGCGACATTTGTATTGATATCTAACCATATATTTGTCTTCTGATTTTATGAATCCTGATGTTTGCAAATACTCATTCTTAGTCTTTTCTGAAGAATCCCCACCCCCACCCCAGTCTTTTGGCCGAAATCAAATACAAAGGGAAGAAAACAGAAAGCATCAGACCAGTGGCATGGATGCATGAGATGAGGGTGGATGTATTTAGCACAGGTGGTTCAGGGAAATGGGTTCCTGAGACCAGGTCTATGTATCTGCTGTTGAGCTGTTGTATGGAAGGACTACAGAGTAAGGTCCATGCCTCCCCACCCCCCAGCCCCCAAACATACACATACAGTGCCGTTATTTATTAACATGAACCTAAATTTCTTTCAGCCATAATGACTGGTTAGCCAAGAGTCCAAGTGTACCAATGACAACTTTATTACTTTTCATACTGATTGCACCCTGCCCCCTCCCACTGGTTATTAATCTGAGCCCAGGAACGTACCCATTTAGTTCTATGTAGTAGCAATGCTCTTAGATCTGGGTGAGGTCTTGAGGAGGGGGATGATCCCTCCCTCCTCCCACCTTCCCTCACTCCTCCACACAGATCCAATGGCACCCGAGAGGACTGGAGCACCGTGTTCCACTGGCTCTGCCATTCAGAGCAACTTTCCTACAAATCTCTTTTTATTGGCATTTCCTCCAATTTAACCAGCCCTGAATTGCATTTGAATCAGTTGAGAGAAAAAGGGTGGGGGGAGAGAAAGGAGGAGTCCTGCCCCCCCCTCCTGGAAAAGCAGTCACAACCAGCTTTATTTGGTAAAATGCTGCAATAGATGCTTGTCAGAAATAATTTATTCCTGTTAGCTGTAATCTGAAGGAAAACAGATACAAGTCCTATAGTTTAAAAAAAAAAAAAACACAGGCAAGTAGACTTGCTTTCGCTGACAGTACAAAGGTGTCATATACAAGAAGGATTGACACAGACCAAGGGGTCTTGTGGGAAATATGATAATAACTATAAAGAAGACAGATTATTCCCCAGTTGCCAACATTCAAACCTTTTTACAGTCAGTTCAAACATATAAAACTTTATTGCTGTAGCAGAAAGGGGAACAATTTCTGGTCGCACAGCTTTCCCAGGGCTGGGTTTATACTGTCTGTGTTATTGCTCTATAGTGGCATTTTAAAGTTTATTGAACAAGACTTTTACAATTGAAGGAAGTATATAAAACTGTAAATTTATTAGATTTTTCAGGATAAGTGCCCTTTCTAGTTGTGCTCAAGAATTCGGAGCTACGAGGAACTGCTAGTTACAAAACTTATTAATATTAAAGACAGAGCACGCACGATTTAGACCTTAACTGATCTCAGAAATAATATTATTGGGTTACCGAGTGCCAGAGATCTAGTGCTATAGGATTGGATAGGTGTACACATATGGGACTGGGCAAGCCAGAAGTGCTTATTTGTCATTAGCTACAAAGTTAATGTTTGAGTATCCTAACTTTATTTGATTTTAATGCAATTGGTCAGGATGACCCTCTTTTCAGCCAGGGATGCCTCCAGGTAAATATTTCCTCCTCACGCTCCTGCCGACTGGCCAGCATTTTTGAATGTGTGGTACAAAACTAGTCCAAGTGGAAGGCTTTACAGGCACATTCGATGCTGTAGTAGTGTAATTGTAGCATGTACAAATAGCAACTATACCTTTTGTTTTAGATTTTTATTTATTTATTTTTATGTGTATTAGTGTTTGCCTGTATGTACATCTGTGTACCGTGTATGTGCAGTGCACACTGTGGCCAGAAGAGGATGTGAGATCCTCTGGGACTTGAGTCACGGGTACTTATGAGTTCCAATGTGGGTGCTGGGAATTGAACCCTGGTCCTCTGGAAGATCAGTCAGTACTTATAACTGCTATAAGCCATTCCTCCAGTCCTTTAACTATACTTTGGATAAGTAAAATGATATTAAAAGAGTTCTTTGATTCTGTTTCTTAACCCCCTTTCTTTTTTCCTTCCTTCCTTCCTTCCTTCCTTCCTTCCTTCCTTCCTTCCTTCCTTCTTTCTTTCTTTCTTTTCTTTCTCTCTCTCTCTCTTTCCTCCTCCTCCTCCTCCTCCTCCTCCTCCTCCTCCTTCTTCTTCTTCTCTCTCTCTCTCTCTCTCTCTCTCTCTCTCTCTCTCTCTCTCTCTCTCTCTCTCTCTCTTGTCATCCTTCCCCTTCTCCATTTCTTAAAAGTTTGATGGGGAACATGACTTGAGATATCTTATAATGCTGATGATAATCTATATAAATATTTTGTAATCTCAGTGGGATTAATGTTTGAGGTCACCCAGTTTCTTGAGGTTCTGTATACTATATGTTGTTCAGCTGCATTCCCAGGTGCTATCTACAGATGGCAGCAGCATCCCGGTACCCCCAGATACTGCCAGCTGTCCCCTAGGAGACACAATCACCCCAGTCCCAGTTGAGAACCACTCACCTATATAATACTAATTGGCTCTGGAAAAAAATAACCTCTTGTAAATAAGTAATATGGACTGTGTTTAATAATAATAAAAAAATAATCAACACTCCAAAACGAGAGTTACCATACATTAGATGAGTATTTACTTCCAGAAATATCTGACCATACTTTTCTTTTTATGACTGTTTCCTAGAGAATGCAGTATACCTGTCTCCAAATGTCTGTATGTTAAAATATACGAAGAAATGAAATGTCCTGTTGACCTGCTTCAGTCTGCAGACATATCTCCTTTTGAAGGCACAGTTTATATTATCTGATGACTAAGTAGTGATATGCTTTCCTTTCTGCTTTTCATATGTCTATGCAGAGCTGCGTGTGTATATCATGTGACTAAACACAGTCAAAGACTTGAGAAGCACAGAGATGATTTTGATTATAATTTTCTTATGTGACAAGTTTAATTTTGAGATACCATCTACTTGTCTTTAATTTTCAATTTGTATTCTAGGATTTTTTTTTTCCAAACCTCTTCAGAAGGTTTTAGAAGCAGATAGATTAGATTTAAAACACCCAAATACATTGGTGACAGTGCCCGGTCACCCTCTTGTCACCTGACTTGCAGGCACCTTGTGTGTGAGAGGGACCTGGATCTGGAATTCAGTGCTAATGGGTCTAATGGCCACAGGTAGCATCTTCTAAGATAATTGGCTAATATGTTGTCAGAAGAGCTTAAGTTCTAATAGGCCTTTGGCTTTTGAGTGCCTGGGTTTTGGAAATTTTGTTTTTGTGTTTGGAAAATAAAAGACCCTCATGGGTTTATTGAAGGCCATGTCTGAAATATTTTTTGGAGTCCCCATGTTTGTTTTTTTGTTTGTTTGTTTGTTTTGTTTTGTTTTTTTTAATTCTATCCCTCTGTCTCCGATTGCTTGTGTAGCTAGCCATGAGACCGTGAGTCCGTTTTCTTCTCACCATCCATGTAGGTCACTGAACTCTTAACTTGTAGATGTAGCCCAAGTTTCCTTCTGTGCACTCCGCAATGAGGGCCTCCCTTTAGAAGTACGATATAATCCCTTTACTTCCTGTCTTTTCTGATAAGACAGGCATGTGTTAGATGATTGAAAAGCAAACCTTTACAGCCTGCTGCTGCCCATGGTGAGCCCCACAGTGGGTCAGAACGTGTGCTCACGGTGGTCCCTTCAAGTATTTTTGCTTTTCCTTCATTACAATACACCTTGCATGAACTGAGCTACTGTATTTGTGGTTACCCTGGTGCCCATCCACGTATGGCAGTGTGGCTTCTCAGGGGTGCACTTTGTGAATACACTCATTTTTGAACCCAGGTCATTGGAGAGTGTCCTTAGATTCCATTTGGAAAGCCGCCATCCTTATAGATTATGGCCTCCAAACTTTATAAGGTTAAATAAGGCACTCTCAGATTTAAGTAATAACAAGAGGTAGGAAGATTTGAGCACACAGAGTTGAGGTCAGACTAGTCAGCCTGTCATAGCATTTTAGACAAGGAGAATCTTCATTAAAACTGTTTAAACTCCCTCATCCATAAGTCCCATGTAGTATGTAGCATGTAGTATGTAATATTACCATGTAGTATGTAACAGGAATGGAATCTATAAAATCACTCAAGAAAAAGAAAGACTCTGCTTTACAAAATAAGGACCCTAACCCTAGACTCGTATTCAAGGAGTGAGCTGAGTCCTGTTCTTCCTTGTCCCAAGTTCTCCTTTCTACTGTTTGCTGCCTGCAGTCTGCAGAGGTGAGGTGTGAGAGACTTCAGGGTCTTTGGAGGCTGAAAGGAAAAGCGCTTGGGCAGCATGAAGCAGCAAAATGTCAGGGAAGTCAGTAAGCACCGGATTTTTTTTTTTTTTTTTTTATGCGACCTTGGGTATTCTGCTCACAGCTCTGCCAGGGCCGAGATTGGAATACAGATTACAGAAGGGAGCGTCTGTGACACGAGGCAGAGGTTTAAATCTTCCCAAGGTTTTAAACTTGCCTTCCCAAAAAGAGTATTTTGTTATTTTATTTGGCAATATTCCCACAGGAGGCCAGGAAAGATAACATCCGCTAAGCCTGGGTTGGGCACACCTACAGAAGGAACGGGGATCTCAGAGTAGTAGTGTACTGATGAGACTAATGCCTGTGAGTGTGCACAGGTGTGTGTGTTTGTGCGTGTGTGTGTGTGTGTGTGTGTGTGTGTCTGTGTGTGTCTGTGTGTGTCTGTGTGTGCGCGAGTGCATATGTGTGATGGGGGAAGGCTCTATCTCCTGTAATCCTGTCTCATGTAAGATCCCAGTTCTGAAAACACTAGAGCTACTTATGAATTCACCCCAGCCTCTTGGCTAGAGGAAAGAGAGAGAATAGAGAACCCCCGCGCGCTGAAATGAATTTATGCCTAAGAGCTTGTCTTGGGAATGCAAATGGGTTCAAGAATCTCTCTCTCTCCAGGAAAGGGATAGCTAAGCAGACCTGGAGACTACAAGGACACTAAGAGGAAGAGTTAAGTTCAGCAGTTCCCAGAGAGAGGAACTGTGTGACCCGCTAAGACACTGCCACAGGCCAAACAAAGTTTCTGGGCGTCCGTCATCAGCGGAAGCTGAGGAGACAATGAACCAAACCAATGCTTTGGATGGTGTTTAGAGCGGGGACGCGGAGTGGTCACAGACAAGGAGGTCCACGCAGTGTTAGCCCAAGCTACAGCGGCTCTCCTGGCACGTCTAGATTTTGCTTTGCCACATCTGATAGTTCACGTGGCTCGTAGCCAGGTGAAGCAGCGTGCCCTCAGCCCGATGCAGGCCACGGACTCAAGCGACAACAGCAGCCGTCGCAAAGCAGCAATCCGAACCAGAGGCTTCCAGGGCTGCCAAGGCTTCCTCGCGCAGGGCGGCTGGGGTGGTTATGGCGGTGTAGGAGAAGATGAACACGAGCCCCATGTTCATAAACTACTATTTATTAGGTGACTGTCATGTGTCAGGAGCCAGGCGGAGTAATTTGAGCATGTATGATCGGCACAGCAAATCTCTGGCTAAGGCAGATCTAGAGAGTTGTCTGGGGCTGCGTTTTAAATGTGGACTTCCTCCAAGGCTTTCTTGGCCTTGGTCATCGATCCGGGCAGATTTGGGTTAAATTTGTTCTTTGGCTTCATCCAGTGTCTGCTGTGTCTAAGTACCTCTCCGGGTGTTGGGAATAGATACAGCCTGGAGGAAATTAGCCCTTCAGGTGCTTATGTTTATGGGAATACCCAAGAGAATCAGGGCAGCTCGGTGGCGTAGATGTTCTGACAAGGCCGGACCCAGCCCTCACGGCACCTGTCAACCCATAGGATCAGCCACACGACAGAAGCATGGTGGCAGCAGGCCAGCAGATAGTCACTCTCACTCTTGCTACCATCGTCTACTTTGAAAAGCTCCACCAGCCCCTACTCTGTGGTCCTGAGTAAGCCAGTCCAGGTTCTAAGAAAGCAGAGACCAGTCAGCCCAAATGGGTTGTGGATGATGAAATCGGGAAGCCAGCCCCAGAGAAGCAGGCCTAGCTGCCTGCTTTGAAAACAAAAACAAAAACAAAAACAAAACAGAAACCTTCTCATGAGCCCTCAACAGTGAAGTAGCAAATCTGGGTTCCCTGAAACAGAAAGTAGAGTAGAAAAAGGAAGGCCGAGACACTGTAGGGTGAGTCAGCTGCTGCTGAGCCCCGCTCCTGCTTTCTGACAAGGGCTCACATGTTCCTCAGATATTTTCAGAGGCCGGTGACAATTTAGGAAAGACCTTTCATAACCTTGAAGGGCTGCCAGGGCACTGACCACCGAGATGATGATGTGTGTGGACCACCCACTGCCTCAGCTTGCATGGTCCACTGGCCGGCCCCATAGCGAGTTTGCAAAGCCATCCGAGCTAGATTTTGTCAGGAAAGTGATAGCACAAACGCAGGTGTTGAACAGCCATGGGAAAAATAAAAAAGAATTGAAACAAAAAAACGGGCCTGGGGCTCACTTCAACCGTCCCCAGTCTGCCTGCTTTCCCTTTTGAATTTGATGTTATGGCAAGAACACGATCAGTGACTCCACTTTCCTTTGACACTGAAATGCCAGTAGTGTCTTAGGGCCAAAGTACAACATGTGTCCCTGAGGGACGGCATGGATGTGGAGTGGGTTGGTCACACATCTCTAGAAGCAGGGCATAAGGCTGTCTCCTGGACGTGGGACGTAGGGGAACCTTAAGACCCTGGCATTACAGGGATTCAGCAGCCATCAGGCTGTCTCCAAATGAGTCCCCAAATTATTTTGAGGATCACACAGGTACCTTTACATCCGCGGTGAAACCAACATGGCGCATGCGTTCAGTGCTCAGAGCCTGCCGGGTCTTGCTAATATTTCTTCCAGGGCAAAGTAATATCATCCTATCTCAGCAGATTGGGAAACTGAAGCCCAGATAAGAGCCAGGAAGCCCGTGCTAGCTTTTGGGAATTCTTCGAGAACCACGGTTTTATCTTTGTGGCCTCTGTGATTCTTATCTGCTTATCCTTGTTAGGAAGTCCCCAGGAGCTGAGTTTTCATCAGGGAGTGGGGAGTTGGGGGGAGGCAGAACTTCTCCAGTCTACTGAATGCACCGGGTCTGTGATCTGTTAGCGAGAGGCGCTGCTTTGCTTTTTAGGGTAAGATGGGGAGGTAGAGAGGGAACCGGAAAAGGATACCATCAAGGAAAAGCAACTGGAAGATGTGTAGTTCCTTGAGGCTTGGATGCAGGAAAAAAAAGAACAAACGTTGCCAGCTGGTGCAAGGTAGGGTGCTCATCCGCCTCAGAGTGCCACCTGCTCCCAGTGACCCCCATCTGGCCAGCCAGGTGTGAGATGTAGCACAGAACCGTGAGGCCCTGAAGGGAGCCTACTGGCGAGCAGAGGTGCACCTGCTCTCTGGACCCTTTAGCCACGGAGTCTCCCTTCCTTGTGCTTCAGCCCCTTGCCCACTGCTTTGCTTCAGACGTCACTCAAGGGGGAGTAAAAAAAAAAATGCATCACTCCAGGGAAGAGCACGGTGGCTACCGGCTTCGTGCAAGAGCAGGGCCTCAGGGCCGAGGTCTCTGCCATCAAGAATTCTGTGCTGGCCTAGAGACAGACGCTGAGCCCTTTGACCCCAGCTTTCCAGACACAACACTTCCCACCTCTCTGCGCCGCCTTATTTCCCTCCCATTCAGCCTTGGCTGATAAATGCCTGCATGGGGAAGGCAGAGGGAAGGTTGTGAATTCTTCACAAACATTCTGGTTTAGCACATGAAGGACCTGGTATTTCAAAACAGGGAGTTGGGAGTGGGCTGAGCAGAGAGGGTGGTCTTCTGGACACCTGGTGGGGGACAGGGCAGTGGTGAGCCAGGTCCCCCACCTGTGCCACCGAATGGGAGGCTGAGGAACAGAGAGCTGTGTGGGTTCCCTTGTGAGGATTTTTTTTTTTCTCCCTTTATAGAGTAGAATCAGAAAAGCCCCATCTGCCTTTTAGGGAAAGGTCATTCTTGGTGACTGGTAACATCTGGGGTAGGGGACAGTTCATTGTGCCACCCCGAATATCAGTAGCTTGGGCGTTGGGAACTAGGGAAAGAGGGAGGGATTAAAAAAGAGAGAGAGAGAAAGAGAAGAGGAGAACCCTGCTGCCAATCGGGCAGCTCTGCCTGTGTACAGGCTGCTGCGACCCACTCGTTACAATTAAAATGAAGTGTCCGTCAGCGGCTATCTTCTCTGTGTGGTCCATATGTTTCTGAGCTGATACTGTCCGGATTATTCTGTTCGGGAAAACGATAACGGCTGTTTATAACCTTGGCAAAGACTAAGGCCTAATCAGGCTAGAGCACATTTTCACCGACTGGCTGATAACAGGCTGTTAGCGGCCTTATCGCTGGGGAGAGATAGGCCAAAATAAGCAGATCTGCGAACACGGGAGTCCAATCGAGTGGTACACACTCTGGCCCTGGCTTTATTTTTAGATTCCCTTTTCCCGGGTTGATGATAGCAGAAGGCCCAGGGGAAGGAGGTGGGGTGGGTGGTAATGTGTGCCCTGATGGGGGTCGGTGTGAGGTGGAGGGGATATTAATCAACTCAGGGAGGCAGGGGGTCAGCCTGGCTCCTGGTGCTCTGGGCTCTCCTCAAATGAGGCAAAAGGCAAGCAGGTCTTTGGAGACAAAGGAAGGGGAGCCGTCATGTTTCCTGGCCTGGTGTGTGGGCTCTTTGCCTGTACAGCTCAGCGGCTTCTGCTGTGGTTGGAGTTCCCCATCCAGGCAGACAAACCTAGGTGCCCAGGTTCTGTGAATCTATTCTTCCAGACTCTCCGCAGCAGCAGGATCTGATTTTGCTTTCCTGTCTCAATCCACGCTGCCTGGAGATCTTCACGGCATCTCTCTAGAGGGACTTTTCCTTGAAAGTCACACACATCCCCACTCATGCCAAGACCAGACACGGAATTAGAATTAAGAAGAAGGGACACAGACAGACCGGTCTGTGAGCACAGTTGTTCTCAGCTCATTCTGATACCCAGTGCAGCCCAAGGCATCCAGCTCACCCCATATTCATAACCCCAGGGAGGGGTTGTAAGTTCTCTGAGAGGAGCCAATTTCTGATTCTGAGTAAAGCTTTCATGGAAAAACCCCATTGAACTTGCCTCTACAGAGAAGCCACGCCTGTAGCTACCTTTTCCTTCCAGATTAAAGAGAGGATACGGTTTGGTGAGCTATATATATAAAGCAGGAATCCTTGAAGGCGCTATATATGTTCAACCGTCCAGTCTTTTGAAAGAACCATTAACGTTAATACTACCATTGCTGTTATTGTAATTACAATAGCAGGGCTGAGACTCAAAGCCAGCCCCTCATGTAAGTTAGGCCAATACTACTACTAAGCTCTATTCCCAGCTCCAAACAGTGAGGTCTGGCATTTTCTTTGTCCATAACTTCTGTACAAATGCCCTCATCTTTAAATACAACAGCTATTTAAGTATCCTCTGTTCTCCATTGTGTCTGTCTGATTTCTTCCGTCTTTGTCCTCTCCCTTTCTCCTAGTGTCTCTCTGTCTCTGTCGCTGTCTCTCTGTCTCTGTGTGTCAGACTTCTGTGTGTCAACTTCTTCAGAAGTTAGTGCTAACACTGATATAGTGATGTTTATTAGCCATTTAGCGTCACCAGTTACCTCAGTAGAGGGAACTTAGGTTCTCAGAAAATTCATAGTAACAGAAAGCAAAGCTGGGAGAGGATTTGTGTCTGTGTGTCTGTCTGCCTCTGTCTCTGTCTCTGTCTCTCTCTGCAGCTGCCTGTTTTGGGAGTCACTTTGCCTTTCTAGCATTCAAATAGGAGAACTGGGTGGTGGGAAAGATGGGAAAGGGGTCCTGAGCTTGGGGGGAGGGGAGGCACTTTCAGGGCACACAGACCGAAGTAGGCACAGAAGGCAGCAGAGAGTGTTATGACCATTATCATGCTAATCTATTTACAAGGCACTCTTTATCCACTAATCCTTGAATAGCAGAATCTCTCCTACAGCTTGAAATAAGAACCACCTGTGCCTCTTGGACCCAAAAATAAAAGCAGAGAGGACAAATGACAGGATGGAAGCAGGAAGGGGGGAAAAATTAAATAAATAAAAAAGGATCCAGTCCTGGGCCTTCTGTCAGATCTTTGCGTGGATAATCTTGCAGCTCACAGGTTTCAAAATGACCCGATCACTTTGGCAATTTAGGGGCCAGCATGCGTCACTATCCAAGTTCGGATACTATGACTAGGGAGGGAGACAATGGGATGAAGTTATTAAATGGTCTGGTTTTAAAGGTCTACACTCATTTTGTTTCATGTATTACTCTGTATTGTTCTCTTTGGCAGTTAGTGCTAACACTGATATAAGTGATTTTTATTAGCAATTAGCTCAATACAAGGAACATAGGTTCTCCGAAAATTCATAGTAACAGAAGGCTAAGCTGGGAGAGGATTTGCATGCTGTCTGTGGAGAGCCTGTTGTTGAATACAACTGTAATGAAGAGGTCTTCACACTTGGGCTACAGCCCTGTCTATTGCATCAGGCATAGATGGGTTACCTACCTATGTAAGCCTTGGCAGGTCCTTAGTCCCCTGTGTTATGGTGTTGACTGGAAGATGCAGGACCTGGAGAGAGGACACCAACTTTCCTTGTCATTATTTCTAAGGTGGCAGAAATGGCAGTTATATGTGCAGAGGAGGGCATACTCATGTTGGACCTGAGTATCATACATGAAGAAAGACCCCAGGACTATCAGGATGAAACAGCTTTCTTATTGCTCTACAAGGACTCCAAATAAGAATTCTAATTCAATCCTAGGATCTGAAGACTTAGGTCTTCAGTTCTCGTTACTCCTCACCAAGAGGTGGAGATGGAAGGATAAAGTCCAGCCTCCTGACAGGGGCCTGGACTGGCATGCCCAGCGACTCTGAACCCAAACTAAGACATTTTGCTTTCTAGTTCTGTGCTTTTTTTCATCTTTTTGATGATTGTATATTATTATTTCATAATAGAATGAAGCCTGTAAAATGAATCCCTTGGCTGGCCATGGCCCTTTTTGTTCATCTGTAAAGTAAGCACTGTAATTTCCCCATTGATTTTTTTTTTCTCTTTTTTCAGTTTCTCCATTGGAGTCCTTGTAGAGCACTTCAGTAGAAACAGGAGAAAAGATGGTGTTTGGGGTAGTGGCAGTGGAAGGAGACCATCCCAGGCTGTGGAGGGCTGGTTCCGAGCATCAGATTGTGTCATTTGTTGTTGTTGGAGTATCTTGATCGTGATAACTTGGGAGAGTCTGGTGGCCTTAAGAAGTCTGCAAACCTTGAGTTTGAATATATATATGCCTTGCAGGAGTCAAGGCTTTTTTAGCTGCCCCAAGAATCTGTTCTGTGTATTGGAATTGCATTATCTATCTGGAACAGGAAGTAACCTCTCTAGGGCCATGGGGGGGGGTGCTATTTGATAAATATTTGTCAAATGATGAATGTGTAACTGTAGCCTATATGCAACTGGTCCATGCTTTCAAAGTACAGTAGTGGACTGGCCAAACTTCTAGTTTCCCTTTCAAAATATGTAATTCTTTGAATTGCTTGAAACATATTTTGACTCAAAAATGTTAGCCAGGATACCTCTCTGCCACTCCGTGCCTGCGTTCTGCCTTGAGGACACTGGGCCTGTAGGTTTACAGCTCAGACTGCCGTTTGTATCCGGATTCCAAGCCTCTTCTCATCTCTACAGCACGACATGAGTCTCCACGAAGGCCTGTGCTGACTCCAGTCTCTCAAAGCAGCCATTCAGAGAGGTCAGAGGCCACAGCACAGATTATTTTGGTGGGCGGAGGAGAAAGGTTAAGGAAATTGCTGTTTTGTTAAATCCAACTTGTTTCACAGAGGCACGTGCGCGGCATATTTGGGTCATTAAATACAAAGACAGTCTGCTTCAGAATTATGCCAGCAAGACGTTTGCAGATCATACCTAAATGGGGGTGTGTAGCGACTGCCAAGTAGTGTTTTTAATGTGTGTGTCTTTGTGCTCGCCACCCACTGCTCTGTGTTAGGCCGAGGTGCTCGGCGGTAAATGCAACATCGTTCATTCTGGGATCGCAGACCCTTTCATAAACACTCAGTCACTTAAGACTCTTGTGAGTTAAATAAATAATAAGCTCCTTACCCTTTGAACGGAACATGAAGCCTAAATATTGAAAAATTAGGCAATTTAGCCCAAGGCAGAATGTGCAGAGAAAGCATGACCTGGTGAGCTAGACCTAAGTGCCAGCAGCACGGATTTTGATCTGTAAACATTTCACTAATGGCAGATTGCGGAAGACTTGAAAGGGGTCTTTCAGCCAGTCTGTTAGCTTTAACTCAGCACCTGGTGCGTGCCCAGTGCGAAGTTAGGAACCAGTGAATGGGTCCAAAAGGGCTAATAGATGCCCCGTTCCTTCCTTACAAGACCCACAAAGCATTCTTTCAATTTGCTGAGCACACTCTGGGTACCAGACGGATCAATGTGAGCTATATATAAAATATTAAATACCGGCATGCAGACAGCATGCGATCCTGGAGGCCCGAGAAGAGCTGCTTTGGGGTTGTGATGGCAGAAACTGATAGTAAGGGACAAGGATTGAGGCTAGACGAGTGGGAAAGTGATCAGAAGTGTAGTCAGCAGAAGGTCACGGACGGTCACATCTGAGGAGAGTCGAGATGCAGACAGAAGGTGCCATTTCTGTACACTCCCCCGTGTGTGTGTGTGTGTGTGTGTGTGTGTGTGTGAGAGAGAGAGAGAGAGAGAGAGAGAGAGAGAGAGAGAGAGAGAGAGAGCGAGCTTTTATACTGGCAGCAATAAAGGAAGCCATATTGGGTGTTAATATGCCACCACCGGAAATATAGCAGAGGGTGACTAATGTGTCAGTATTCTTCAATCTGAGGTGTTTGTTGGTCACGTGCTATGGCAGGGCAGTTCTCAGTCTCTCTCTCTCTCTCTCTCTCTCTCTCTCTCTCTCTCTCTCTCTCTGTATCTCCCTCCCTCCCTCTCTCTTTCCTTAAAAACTTTCTTTTCCTTTTTTTCTCAGTAATTTCACTTTTTATTGACTTTACATCCAGACCACAGCCCTTCCTCCTCTCCTCCCAGCCCTGCCCTTACAAAGCCCCTCCCCTCTTTTATTTGTTTTGAGATTATAATATAATTTCATCATTTCCCTTTCTCCTCCCTCCAGGCCCGGATGTTTCTTGTGAGCTTTCTGTGTGAGACAAATCTTTCAGCGCCTTCACTTGGAGGCATCTATCTACAGTTCAGGGCCGGTCTTTGGGAAGAGGGAGGCCCTTCTATGCCATGGCTTAGATAGAGACTAGCAAAGTTTAGGTGCCCCTCTACCCCGCCTCTCTCAGACTGAGCCCTGTCTAGAATTTTCAGGCAGGTGTTCCCATAAATAATGTAGCTAAAAATACTTCAAGCAGCAGCTGGGGCCGTCTTAGCGCTGGGATGGTGGGACTCCAGCATCCCGACTCCTTGGACAGGTGTGTGCCATCCCTAGAAAGTCGGAACTAACGTGCTCCAGTTGTATCCTTATGTAGATTGAGATCTCCTTCCTGCTGGAGGAAAGAAACAAAACATTTATTTCATCTAGCATTGCCTAGAAACAGGTGTTCTTGGCTTGAAGGCATAAGAGTTTAGACAGGTGAAGTACGAGGCCTCCGCCCGGCAGGATTGTGGCTTCAGAGTTCATATTGTTGCCATTCTGTCCAGGTTTTGTCCATCATAGACCAGAAGCCCAGCAGAACCTCAAAGAAATTAATTTGTATTGGTAATCATCTTGACAACTCTTAGCACACTAGCAATCTTTTATTAAGCAACTACTGTGTGTCAGATACCAGAAATGTCTGTTGTTTCATGTGGCCCTTAAAAGAGTATTGATATAGAGAATAGACATTCAACAGAGAATAGACATTCAATTTGATTGGATTCAGAAACCAACACTTGAAGGAACATACATTGCCTGAGTACATACATGCTTATTGGAGCTAGAGATATGGATACTCTATTATTATTATAAATGATATTTGTGTTCCCACTAGAATTTACATGTAGTATGTCATGCCTTACTTTTATCTCCCTGGCTCTAAACTTGTCATACACATCAATATATGATATAAAATAATTAATCTGTGTTATTGGCATCATAGTACATCCAAGGTGTAATTTGAAGAAACTTACTTTTTTTTTTTTTAAAAAGCAAGAAAACATGTCATCTCAACACATATAAAGTCATCCCAGGGCGAATGTCTTCAGCTTTCCACACATGCACATTTAGAAACACTGAGGATGTAATTCTGAGGTGAGGTGCTGAGGGTAACATTCTTATTGGACATTCTTATAGTCTTAGCTCTGGTCCATATAAGTAAAAGAATATTAGACAACCAGGAACATTTTAGGACGTGGGTGATAAATAGTTTTCAATGCAAATCTGTGTTCCTTGTATCCGTCTTTGCCACATGATGAGGCTCTGAACGACATTGACCTCAGAAATTGAGCAGCCAAATTCTGAGTTTCCTAGGCTTTGAGGGTGAGCCCAGTCTACCCCTTTGGCTTTGTGAAATCAAATCCAATACCAGAATCTATAGGAAATTGAAGCCAATTTAGGTTTGTTGACCCTCAAGACTTCGTATCAATGTGGTAGAGGTGGAGGTGTTGTATCAGGATCTAGTTTAGAAAGTAAGAGTCAGTTCCCTAATTTCCGGTTATAAAATGTGAATCTATAGTGCTTTGCAGGGGAGGCAGAGTTTGGGTCTTTTGAACATGCGATTGTAGCCCAATTTTCCCAGTCTTCATAGTCAATTACCCTCCCCCAAGATGATCCGCACTTGGACTTACTGAAAGAGGAGGAGCTTGCCCTAAGGATTCAGCCATGTGACAATGTTTGGTTCACAACAAAAGTGTTTCAGAATTCAGACTCTCTTGCCCATGGGCAATGATCCCATCAGATCTGATAAACAGAACAAGGTGGGGGGAGGGGGCTGGGGGGTAGCAAGAGCTATGAAGACCTGCCCCTGCATGCTGGGCTGTGGGAGTCAACAAATAGGCTGGTGTCCCAGGAGCCAGCACTGCCTGATGAGCTGTTTCCCTATGCACGCTCATTGCTGTTGGAATCCGAGGGAGGAAGGAGAGCGATTCTGCTGTCTGCTCTTCATTCTTCTGCCGTGAAGGTTAGGAAACTCCATTTTGGTGTGAGGAGTCAAATGTAGAATCTAAGGTACAATTTCGAAAATGTCACAGTTCCAGGACGGTTAGAGGACATGAAAGTAGTCATCCAAAAGAGGTTGCCATTTTCACTTGGCTTGAATATATGAGAACTTTAAGCTTTAATCCTAAGTTGAAAACACTGTATTTGCAAATCAGGGAGTCAGTTTGTGGCATATTGGAATCACTTGGGGGACATTTTTAAATTTTGTTCATGCTTTGGGCCAGCATTTCAGGATGCAGAGAAACCTCTGCGCATGCTTCATTTGCTCCTCTGAGCAATACTATGCTATCTCCTACTAAACTGCAATCCCCTGCTGTACATAGAATTATTATTTTTGTTTCCATCCAGAGCACATCCCAGCAAAGTATACCATTCTTGTCACCAGAACTGCAGGCGTCTGAGCTTCAGGCCGTTCCCATGGTCTGTGAGCCTCTGAGGAGCGTGGATGTTCCCGCCTATGCACACATCTGTCTGCTTTTCTGTGTTCATGGTAGGCTCTTCTGCTGCTGGCCCAGTGGCATGTGGTCAGAGGAGAGTGTCCAGGGCAAGCCTGGGCAAACTGACTTTCCCGTGTCACCCTGTCTGCAAACAGAGTTAATGTCCTCGAGGTATGGCTCTGAGTCCCCACGCTGACCTTTTCGTGAAACATTATAATCAAGTTGAACATTTCCAGTTTTACCACAAATGTTTGCCCCGTGGGAAAATACTTCCCTACATTTTTTTGACAATTGATTCTGAGTTTAAGGAACTAATTTGTATTGAATGCAGAATGTCCAGCTTCACATGGAAACTGGAAAGTCCCCAAGTCCAGACTAGTCCAACATTGAGTGTAATAAACAATAAGTAAAGACAAAAGAAACAATGAAAGCTTATAGTTTTGCTTTTGTTCTTTTTTTTTTTTTTTCTCAGCAGTCTGGTGATTTTAATGACCACAGGCTATTATGCAGATATCTGGACTCATAGGAAATGCCACCCTGTCTGAATTCTAAACTCCTTGATGGCTGGAAAAGCCTGCTGATCTTGTACTGGATGTGTGCTTGCACACATCTCCCCCATTCTTAAGGGAATACACTGCCCTCTTACAGGAACACTTGGAATCATGATAGACACCCAACTCTATGAAATCAATGTCAGCATTATTCCATCCCCTAGAGTTCATCCCACAAAGGAAGAGATGCTTCAGAGACTCTTTGGTGTGCCTAAGAGCCCTGGACTTCTAACTTCATTCCGGAAGAATTCACCTACACAAAAACCAATGCTTCTCAGCCCCTCAGGGATGATATCTTCTGCTAGTGCCCCAGTAGAGGGCTTACTTTGATATATACTGTCACTAATCAACGAATTCTGCCTATATGAGTAAGCTAATGTCCTCCAGTAAGTTAAATGGTCTGTGAGCAAGGGGGTGGTGAGATGCCTATTGAGGTAGTAGAGAACGCCCAGTGAATTCCTGGTGATGCTTTGACCTCTCATTCCTGGGAGGTTGTTCTGTTGTCTTGAACGTAGGTTGGCACCAACTTTATGTTCTTGCCCTGCTGAGGTGTATTCTTAGGAGCTGCCCTGTGATTGCAACAAAGGACAAATTGTGGGTGACCTCTGGCATACAGACGGTGCTGACAGTGTCCACCATCTGCAAAGGATCATCAGGGTGGACATCTTTGGTAGCTTCATGTCCTCTTTACCTAAGTGAGTAAGAAAGGTGGTTGGACAGGCAAGGGCAAGGTCAGATGTATGTAAAGCATCTTCTAGTCCCAAGGATCTGGATCTGGATGGATTCAGATGCTCCTGGTGACTTTCTTCTTCCATGTCTGCAAGTGGCCTGTCAGTATTTTCGGGCATGGTGGTTTTCCCGTTCTACCATATGTGAAAAGATCAGCCAAGCACAGAGGAACACCTGGTTCACTACTCTTCTCCCTCTTCAGCCCTTGAGCAGGAATCTGACTGTTGGCTGTGAACTTGGGAGCGAGAGGACCTTAAGTCTTTATACTTGATTCTCAGTGTGGTTAGAATCTGGTGAGGACACTCTTGCTAAGACTCCGTGCCTGCAAACATGGGTGGCAGAGTGTTTTCCCCATGGTGCAGGGCCGGGATGAATGGGGGAGGAAGAAAGCTATGGACTTAAAAGCAAAGCCAGTTGAATTCTTGAGGCTACAGTACATGGTTCTGGAAATGCAGTTATTCTAGCCTGTTAATAATGCCTTCTATAACATCTGATGTGGGGCCCCTCACTTCTTCATTTGCTGGCATTGTTACTTTAAAAAAAAAAAAAAACTATTTGCCAAAGGATCACCCACGTTCCACGGGTGTGAATAATGATGTTTTTATTTAGTGTCTCATGAAGAGCCAGTCAAGGCTCCTTCTTTCTCTCCCTGGATTTGGCTTCCCTAGACCCACCCAGTAACTGGTAAATGGGTGCATATCATCTTTTTTTTTTTATAAAGAATTATTTATCTTATGTATACTGTAGCTGATTACTGTAGCTGTCTTCAGGCACACTAGAAGAAGGCATCAGATCGCATTACAGATGGTTGTGAGCCACCATGTGGTTGCTCGGAATTGAACTCAGGACCTCTGGAGGAGTAGTCAGTGCTCCTAACCATATGACTGAGCCATCTCTCCAGCCCACTGGGTACATATGTTTAGATGCAGCAGACAGGTCTCACCACTTTCCTATTCCCTGCATGCAAGTTTACTCATCCACTCTTCATGATGCCAGGCTGTACTCCAGGAACCAAAGATGTATCAGTAAAGAAACTAGGCAGGAGCCCTGCCTCCTGGTGCTTCCATTTTAGTGGAGGGAATAGATAATAACTATGATGCAGCACAATATAAAATGATAAACTGCCTACTAAGGTACTTACATATATTTTTAATTTTTATTTTTCATCTCAGTTTTTTTTTTTTTAATCTTTTTTTTTTCTGGACTTCGGCTCTTCAGCTTCCGGCTTCCTGGCCTGTGGCTCCCTGTCTGGCTATGCCTTCCTGTCACCGATTATAGATGTGTGCAGGGCTTAGGCTCCTGCGCTGTAGCCATTCCTGTTACAGAATCTTCTGGCTGCTCACCCAAGCCTTCATCTCTTATGCCTCAATCAATGGGTTGTGTGCTTTCCCCATTTGGATGCTCATTTTTTAATTCCCGCTGCCTCCCTCAATGTCATCCCATCCCATTTTTCCTTATAGACATTTGGGTCTACTGTACCTGCTGATTACTTAGTGGAGAGCACTGGACATCTCCCTTAATTAATTCCATCGATCTGAAATCCCACAAGGTTCAAGGTCCTTAGATTTCTGCAGTAGCTAAATGGAATGTCTAAATTCCAGCCCTTTCCTTCTACAAATTGTTTTGCCACAAGTAACTGGGAGGAAGTGCTGTGGTTCTATTTGTTGGGAGAAGTATATTATAGAGATTCTGCATTGTGTTTGTGTACGTGTGTACACATGTGTGTGTGTCTCTCTGTGTGTGTGTGTGTGTGTGTCTGTCTGTCTGTCTCTCTCTCTCTCTCTCTCTCTCTCTCTCTCTCTGTGTGTGTGTGTGTGTGTGTGTGTGTGTGTGTGTGTGTGTGTGTAAAAGGGAGAAGAATGTCCCAGGCATCCTGCTTTTCAACTAGCCTGACGCAGAAACCTATGTGCCTCCCTGTCCCCACCCTTAGCTCTAGGGACACAGGTATGCATGACCACATCCAGCTTTTACGTGTGTGCTAGGGATCCAATTTTAAGTCTTTCTTCAGGTGTCTTACCTACCAAATCATCTCTCTAATCTAGATGGTGCCCTAGACGGCAGGGTCAGGCCTTTGTACACAAGATGAACAAAGAAGAAAATACGTTCGAATCTTTCTTCTCTTATCCTCCTTCCTCGGCCCCATCAGGAATCTACTCACAGTTCTCTTCTTTTGGTCATCTTACTGCTTTGTTCTTCATTTGCATGTGACTGGTTCTACTGGTTGTGTATCTCAGGAACCGGTGACTCCTTTCTTTGAAGAGGAGTGTGGCCATCACAAAGGGTGTCCAGCCTCTGCCCAGGTTTTCTTTCCTTGAACCAGTGGTCCATAGTCTATACCTAAAGGCTATGGCCAAACACAATGGCAGGGACCTTGAAGAGTTGTATATAGATAGTTTTTAGTGACCCAGTAAGTAGTGAGCAGAGAATTTCTAGGGGGAAAAAAGTCATCAAATCTGTCTGGAGGGCCTGTGATACACAGGAATAGTGAGCGTTCCTTGAAGAGCCTCATAAATCTGTGCTGGAAATAACTTAAGATATTATGAGCTCACTTGTTTCGTTTTTTGTAAGTGTGAAGGTGGAATTTGTGAACTGGTACCAGTGAACTCCGGCGTTGTACAAGATCAGAAACCAGACATAATACTTGTATGTTCTCGGAATGGGGGCGTGCTTATGCTAACCATGGTAAAAGCTGGTACTAAACCCCAGCCTTACCCCAAACCCTCCCCTGCCCTCTCTTAACCTTCCTTAACAGAGGGAAGAGCAAGTGACTTGTTCCCAATGGCTCTTGGGCTCACTCTTTCCAGACCTAAGATCCACTCTGCTGCTGTAGACCCTTGCCAGAAGATGCTTCTCTGGAAAATGGCTGGAATGGCTGGTCTGGTTGTGACTGGTACATTGGCAGCCATCAGAGAGTTAACGCTGAGTGATATGGATGTAGGTGGAGGGAAGGAGGTCAGAGAGAGAGAGAGAGAGAGAGAGAGAGAGAGACAGACAGACAGACAGACAGACAGACAGATAAATATTCTTCTTTTGCACAAGACATTACATTTGACCACCTGAAGTTGTGTACACGGGAGAAGGCCAAGAATCACGTTCTGAGAAAGGAATGGGTGTCTCTAACAGGACTTTTATCTTTCTGCCTGGCCCAGCCCAGCTGCAGAGCGTCATGCAGCCTGCGGCTGAGGAAGACTCTGTTGCTATGCGCCGGAAGCTTAATTTTATTATTGCTCTCCCCTATTTAATGTCTGTCTCTCAGGCAGCTGGTGATGTTTTAATGAACCTGGAATTGTATAGTCTGTAGCACTGGATAATCATAAGCTGCCGAGTCAGAATCAAATTAATAATTCATGAAATTAAAGTGTATAATTAATTTGAACCGTGCAGATGAGAAGAAGGGCCAGAGCCCAGAACCTGCAAGGAGCTGAAGTGTGAGGCGTGTTTATTTACTGAACTCAGCTTCTAGTCTCAAGCAGTAGAAATCTGCACGCGGGTCAGATGGAGCATTCTGTGGGTCTCCTGGACTCGTGCTTGCCTGAAACAAGGTGCTTTCACATAAAGCTTGAGAGGATTTTCTTAGATGCTTGGCAGCATTTTAATTGGTTTTGGGTTACACTGTGCAAAGTCTCCCCCCTCCCAAAAAAAAATCATGTTGCTAGGAGGAATAAGATGGCCAAGGTTTTACAGGTTTATGTAAAATCTCACCCCTGCGAAGCCTACAGAAGGCTCCTTTAAGAACTCCAGATTTTTGCATGTCTGAGGGACATAAATGGAAATTTAAAACCTGGTTCTGTTAATAGACTCAATAATTCCCCACTACCACTACCACTGCCACACATACATGTCGAGGATTGAGAAAGGTGGGCCAGACAAATAAATGCCAATACCTTCCTTCCTCTGGACAGAGTAGTGGTATGTTTTATACCCAATATCTTTGTGTGTGTGGTATATAGCTTGCCCATGTGAATACAGATCTGTGTTGAGACCAAAGGGCTACTTCATGCAACACACACACACACACACACACACACACACACACACACGCCACACACACATTTTAGAGTTATTATAAATGCATCAGAGTGAAAGAGAAGCAAGGTGCCCCTGGACTAGAAATGCACACCGCTGAAGTACTTTATCTTTCTTACATTAATCCACTGGGCCACCATGCAGTGTTTGTCTGTTGTATCTCTTGATGTAAGATGAGGGGCTTTTCCTTAGTCATGGGGTTTGTAAAAACTTGCTGGGGACTCTGGGTCTTGAGGGATGCCTATGGTAGGAGGGTCCACTTTGGCTTTTTTGAATGAGGAGTTTGGCGGTGCCAAACTCAGGATCCTTGGGTTCAGCTATGTATTTGAAAAGCCATTCCAGAGTTTAAGCCTCCTAACGAAGTCAGCTTCTCCTCCCAGAAGAGAACTACAGACAGAGAGAGCAGCAAGATCGGGGTCTGTGGTTGTCCCGTTCTCCTTGTCAGGCCTTTGAGAGTTCCTGTTCTAAAGGGACAAATGACAGGAAGCTGTGATACAGACTAATGATGTATAAGCGCCGTCCCCCCACCCCCAGCCCCAAAGGTTTGGGCAGAATGGAGGCTCGGTTGGCTTCACACTCTTAGGTCTTTGGAACATTTATGTCAGAATGTTATTTGTCCCCCATGTAGGGGCCTTTGCTTTCTGCCTTTCTGTTGACATGTTTAATCAGGAACACAGCCTCACTTCCAGCAGTGCGTAGCAGGCAACTTCAATTCTTTATCTTTATGGTTTTCCTACCTTTGTTTGGGCTGACCTTGACCACCTTGACCTCCAAGGTCACATTCAGACCTTGGTGCCTTGCCAGATAGCCTGGTGACCCGGGAAGGCATCCCCAGCATCTCTCTCATAGTGCTACTCCTTCTTGCCTGTCTGGCATTCTCAGGCCAGTGCACAAAGCAAAAAGCCCCCCTCCCCTTGTATAACCAAATGCTTTCCAGGGCCTAAATAATGGTCCTCTAACGTGTTTTATCTTCAAACCACTTTGCTCATAGGATCAAATTCTCATTGGGAAGTCGCTACTCATCATTGGGGCAAGAAAGTCCAGGCACAGAAAAACAAAACAAAGAAACAAGAAAGTCAAGGCACAGAAAAACAAAACAAAGAAACAAACGATAGTTTGCCTTAGGCAGCGAGGTGTTTGACATGATAGTGACGGTAATGTTTGTTGACCTAGTTTCTACTGGGTAGACAGAGTCCTTGGTGACCCCAAGATCTAGAAATAAAATGCTGCTACCTCGAAGCTTCTGGAATCTATTTCTCTCGTCTGTAGCTCTTCTTAATGGGAAGTTGCTTATTGTCTTGAGTGAATTTGATACAGCCTTCGTGAGAAAGAGCTATGTTACATGGTTGTTTTATTTGGCAAGTTTAGCTTTTAAAGTTTAATCTGCTTTGGATGAAATTAAAAGGTTGTTGAGATTATTCTAATCATGATTAGAATTCTGTGGGATGTTAACCTGTGAGTTTTCTCTTTCTACATAAAGGCAGGCCAACTCTTAGTTGCCTAACCTCAGGAAATAGTATATTTGTTATTCAGATGCGTTGATTAAATGTTAAGGCACTGTTTTTTCTCCTGCTATGGGGATTCCAGAATAAAGATAAGAGGTAAGGCAGAACAGTGATTAGCTCTGATTGGCATGTGATCAATGTCCTTACCCATTTGCCATTTAGCCCTAAATATGGTTAGAACCAATGGGCTAACTAATAAATAAGCAAACAAACAAAATCTCCAAGCCTGGTCAAGTCAGGATGGATGAATAAAGCCAAAGAATTGTATGACATTATTAGAATGGCCTCTTAGATCATTCCCAAGTCAGCACCATGTGGGACATTATTATGCATGAAATAGAAGATATTGGATATAGAATGCTCTTTAGAATGTTTTGTGTGGAGAGAAATACCTACTATAATCTGTAATGACCAGATAAAATAGCGTTGATAGAAACAGCCCCCACAACTTACAGTCATGAAGCAGGTCTACAGGTTGTCAGACGGGAACCGGGTGGGTAGGTAGGCAGAGAGGCTCTTCTGAGGCTCTGGCCTTCTCAAAGTTCTCTGTACTAGAAGGAAAGTAGGTGTCCTATTCCAGGAACCATGATTTATGCTTCTGCAACAATGAGTTACGCTACACTCCAGTCTGTGGGCCTTGTCACCTCTCTGCTTTGGGTCAATCCTTTTGATCACAGGCTCACGCACTTACTTTCTCACTCCAGAAGTGCAAAGCGCTATGCTTGCTTTCTAAGAACTCAACATCAAGGTTAGGCTTAAGTAAGTCCCAGACCCCAGGGAGCAGGACAGGACCCATAAGCAGCTCCTGAATGAGTTACAACACTCAACCTCTGGGTATGCACATAAGGAGCATATAATAAAATCTAGTAATTAACATCCTTAATTTATGTATTTGTTTAATGTGTACCCTTAATGTTTATCTTATATTGTCAAGAAAAATCTGTACAGTCCATCACATTTTTGTCTTTAAAACTTTTAAACTGTATTTATTTATTTCTTCATTGTATTGTGTACACACAGATGTATGCCAGTGTGAATGCTATTATGTGCATGTGGAAGTTCAGAGGACAAGTTATGCAAGTAGATTCTCTGTTTCCATTATGTGGGTCTTAGGGAATCCAATTGGTAGATTCCCAATTGGTGAGAATGAGCTTGGTGGCCTGAGCTATCTTGAAAGCCTAGTATTCTGCCTATATAGTTTTATTTACTATTCATTGTGTTCTAGTAATAAAGTGATGTCTGATTAACATTCAGAAATATACAGTTCTTATATTGGGCATTTAAATAAGGTAGTTTTTACAGTCAGTCATGTACTTTAGGAAGTAAAAAGGGAGATAACCTTTATTGACTGGTCTGCGTCTTAAGGCGTATACTTGTACAGTTGCAATTACTTTCTGTTTTTAAGTTTTAGAGATCATTTAGAGTGTTAAACTTACACACACATGTATGTGCATGCATATACACGTACACTTAGTAGTAAGGGAGCTTGGGTCTAGTGGAACAAAGACTTCTCATGCACTGGAGAATGATGCATGGCCTCTTTGGAATCTGAAGTGGTGGCTTCTGCCCTTGTCTTTGTCAGCTACTATAATTGGGATATGGTTCATAGCAGGTAGGCTCTTTGAATGCCAAGGTCTTCATGCCAACATCCATACTAGCAATGGTTACTGGCTTCTCCCAACCTTTATCGAGTACTTGTGAAGAGGGTCTGTTTCTGATCTGACTCAGAGGCCCACTCCTTCCCAATATTTCCAGTGTGACTCATCTACATTTGATTCTTTCTTGTGTTCTTCTAAGGATAGGAGGAGAGGGACAGATGTACAATAGCAATAACAAAAATGGAGGATACTCCTTCCTGTTCATCCTGGTGGGAACTGGGATGGCTGTGGTCAAAACTGGCAAACTTGCTTCTTGGAAACACAAACCAGAAACCCACAGGCCTGAAGAGGTTTTGTTTCAAATGCACTTTCTCTTCCTTACAAATCATTAATTTGCGTGTTTTCCAAAAGGCTGGAATGAATTCCTAACTTTCAGAAATTACTTATTATCATTATAACCATTTCACCACAGGCAGCAGATAACACATTATTCAGAATTATAACACATTTTGATTTAGACAAGGACAGAATAATGAAATTGAAAGAAGTGCAGCAAATCTTGAGTATTAGTGCTAACCAAACATATTTCATTCAACACACGGGGGAGGGGAGCATTCTCAAACAAGAATTGTTCATTTCCCTCAAAGGGGACTTTTTGTTTCTGCTATTGGTTTGCCTTGGCTTCCATGGTCTCACATTACCATGCTGGTCAAGACCATGGAGTAATTTTTAACTGTAGGTCTTGTCTCTGTCTCCGATAGGCCTCCCCACCTACCACAGCATAGCCTTGTCTACACAAGGGTGAGAACTGCAAAACCAGGCAGAGGAATTGGATAAGCCAAGTCAGTCAGCTCGTCAAAACTTCTAGGAAACCACAAGATAATTGTAGGGTTGCTGCTGGTAGGCGCCGGGGCCCTGTGTGAGCCAGTGGTGCTCTTCAGTGCTCAGCTTACAGTGGCTACTTCTCCTTTTGGTTCATTTTATAAGAAAACCGTGTAACAGTGACTGGCATGCATTTTCCAGTTGAATTTTCAGGTAACGTCCAGGAACACATGGGAACCAATCTTAGAGAGTATGTAGCCGAATTCTCGAAATGATCGGGAAATAAATCTTAAATAATCTGCGTCAAGTCACTGGAATGCAGCTATTGATTAAAAAGTGAATCTTCCCTAAATGATATTGTATTGATGGATTCACGCACATCGAAACTCTCGGTTTTGACCTACTGAGTCATCTTTTGTCATTTGTCTGTGTGGTTTTATTTATGCCTTCATCTCCTCTTCCTTTTTTTTCCCCCTCATCCTTATCATTGAAAGTATTTATTAAGAACTCACCTGTGAGGGGAGCAACAGGCTGGACCTGCTCTCTAGGGACACACCAGTTATTACACATACTGTTAATGTGCTCATGAACACATCAGCATTGTGTGAAATGCTCAGGTTTTCTATACGGGTGTGCATATAGCTTGATAATAAAGGAAAACACTTATTCAACATTTCCTGTGTCTGGGTCTGTTTCAGCACTTTCAAGCAACTCATTTAACCTGTTAAAAGAAATAGATGAGCCAGGTACAATTATTACCCTTCTTTTACAGTTAAGGAACCCCAGGTTCTAGAGAGGTTAACTAACTTGCCCAAGGTCACACAGCTTGTAAATGGTATAGTTAGTCAACTTACCCAGGCATTCTGGCTCATGAGTCTGTGCCTGACATCAATACTCTGTGTTACCTTCCCAATGTAAGTGTAATAACCAACTGGCAGATAAAAGAACCAATGCTAATAATTGTAATAAGTAATTACATTGTAATTGTAATTGTAATAAGTAATTATTACCAAGGGTTTCCTCTGCATGAGACCTTGAAGCAAGCTTCCAACATCCACTGTCTCGTCTAATACTCATGATAATCCAAAGATGCAAATGCCAACCTTATCATACATCAAATGTTTAAAAGTTGTCCTAGTTTTCAAAACCTGCCTGTGCTACACAATTAGTTAAAGGGGTAAATCCTGGAAAACTTTAGGACATCCTCCAAAGACCACCACAAATCAGTATGAGGACAGCAGGAGGCAGAACTGTGAGGGGGCACATAGGAGACTGGGCTTAGCAGCAAATGTAGTGGATGATGAGAACAGGGAGCCCGAGAATCCACTTCCTGACATCCCTAGATGCATGGCATTATGGGAAAGAGGAAGCAATGGGCAGGCTAACTCAGTGACTCAAAGTTCATGTTGCACTGAGACTTGCAGTGCCTGTGGTTGCCAGGACTGTCCTGACCTGCTCAGTACAACAGCTTAGAGATAAGGAGTAGGTCTAGGGACTGTGCTATGTCTGATGAAGATGGCATAGTTAAAGGTCTTTTTCTTGGGCTCGGTCTATGACAGCTAGGTGAAAGGTCTTGAAGAGATGGAAGTTTTTTGCTCTCACCTATCTTCAGGGCCTCTCCCATCCCTCTGATACCATTATCCACAATAAAAGGCTTTTCTGGGGCAAAGCACCCTATAGCTCTGTGAACTCAATCTTTAGTTATCGAAACCAAGTAGAAATCAGGTTATCCAGGCGGGTGGGGCTCCAAGATGCATAACCCTAGGAGAGGACTGCTTTCTGTCAGGTGGACCAAGGCCGAGATGGAACAAACAGAGTGACGTGGACTTAGCTGCCTTCAGCCCCTCAGTGCTAAAGAAGCAACTCAACAGGCCCCAGGTGGCCACATGAAGCCATCATTCCTCTCCTCTGAGGATCAGCCAACACCTGTGTTGGCTAGTGGACTCTGGGAGACCTTCATGTTTATCCCCACACTTCACTGCATGTTTGAAGTTTCCTTTAATTTCCATATATTTCTTGCATAGTTGTAAGAGGCCTTTGTCTATCCAAGTGAGATCAGAGAAACAAAGAGGTCTGGATTTATTTAATTTTTGCGAGTGCATGTTGTGTTTGTTGTTCATGTGTGTGTTTGCGTGTTGGCGTATGATATGAACAACGGGTGTTCTGGTGCCTGGGCTCCTTTCGCAGTGGTCCAGGACTCCTCTACAAGAAGGCCCGTGTGACCTATTTTCGCAAGCTCTCTGCCTCTCACCTGCCCTGTGCTTCCCTGCCTCATCAGACATGATGTTCGCTCATAGAGTCTTCTCTTTTCATCAACCAAAAAAAAAAAAAAAGCCTCTCTTGGCTTCTTTGATTTCAGCCTGTCACTTGATGAGGTCCCTGCTATTTATATTTTTGTTTGTCGGGAGAGAGGGGGGAAGCAGATAAACAAAGCCCGGGCGAACCAGCAGCTCTGCTGGATATAAGGGACTCCCTCACCCCCGTGGCAGCAGGACTGCCTAACTGGTATTTAAGAGAGGACCAAGAGGTCCACACTGTGAATGCCAATGAAAGGGTTACTGGGAAATGCAAACAAAAACAACATGCAAATGAGGCTGCCAGCAACAGGTAGACTTAATCAGATGCTGTCAGATGAATTCAGCATCTCCCCGATTGTCGCCTCTCTTTGCCTCCCATTCGGAAGCCCTCATCTGCTCCAGATGTGGTTTAATTTACTGCGACTTGGCTAATTACTGTAATTAAGGATTAATTACTGTTAATTACTTTCACATAAACTCAACGCCAGTCAAAGAGCGGAGCCTTATGAAGTCTGCCACCGAAGTGAGCTCGGTTCCAGGGCCTGTGTGAGCTCTGCAGGTCTCCATGTGTTGCCCGAACCCCCACTGCCTTGACGCCGTTTGCCCCTCCTATATCACTAGTGGGATTGGAGGCCAAAGGTACACACGGGGTCAGTGCTCAGGCTCTCACGGTGTGCCAGGGAGCAGGCACTTACGTGCCCAGTGGGCAACCTGGAGGATAGGGGCCATGTTGGGGAGAAGGCCTGGCTGATCTGCATAGACACGGGCCTTCCCCAGCAAGCCTGAGAGCCAGCCTTGTGTTCTCTTCCTATGATGACACTACAGGCCCTGTGAGCTGGTGAGATGCCAGAAGGCCATGCAGGTGCTGAGGCACAGGAGACGTCCACCAACAGGCAGTTGGAACAAAGATAAGGAAAGTGCCCCTCGTCTATCCATCCCTGACTGCCGACTTCCTTTCTTCAAGAATGCTCTTAGGTTTGAAGTTAGAAACAGGTTTTTGTTTTTGTTGTTGTTGTTGTTGTTGCTGCTGCTGCTGCTGCTGCTGTTGTTTTGTTTTAAAGGCCTTGCCTGCCACATATCCCTAAACATACAAACAAATGGTCCAAGAACACTTGCGCCCCAACGCCAGGGCACACCAGCTCTGCTCGCACTTGTCCATGTGTCTGCGAGTCCTCCACTGTCAAATTCTGAATCCCACCTCCTCCCAGCAGAAGACGTTGTGCAGGAGTTCTCAGAAGAGATGGAATCTTCTATGTCAAACTCCCTCCCTCCCCACGCCCCACACTTTATTGGCATTCTCTCTTCCTCTCGCTGAGAGAGACTTTTCGAGACTCCTCCACCTGGGCCCCACACTAGTTTCTTCTGTCTCCTTGTCCTTTGCCTTCTCTGTCATTCCACCCTGGAGACCCATGGGCTTCCTCTTCTAGCCACAGAACCTGTGGAAACCTTCCAGAGATGTCCTCCTCCTCGGCTGCATACAATCTTAACCTTCCTCCGATGATTCAAATTCTCAAAGGCAAACTTTCCCTGCTCTGTCCACTGACATGTTCCTTGGACACCCTGGATGTGTTTCTGTCTCGTGCTCCACTGGCCTCACAATAGCTTAATACAGTGTGCTTTCTTTCTGGCCTCATCCTATTGGACCACTTTCTTAACTGGTTTCCACAGTTCTGCAATTAACTTTTCCCACGTTTTGCCTTCTTAGCCTCTGCAACTCTCCGTACTTTTGCTCCCTGAACAGGCAGGCACCTGCACCCTGAGGTTCTGAGATATTAGTGTATATGCACAGTTCCCGTCTTAGGTCAGCTATGCCTGGATATTTCCTTCATTTCCTCTTTCACTCTCATTTAACCCTAGACTGAGGACTTCTTGAGGTGAGACCTCAGGCCTCATTCTTTGTTGCATCTGATAGGGACCAAAAACTACCCACAGTAGAATGGATGTCTTCTGGACACAGGGCCGTAGCACCAGGCTTTTGTGTGCCTTCGGCTGGCTATCCATCAAGGGAAGTGTAAGTGACCATGCATGCTTTGTGTACTGCTTTTGTCCTTACTCAGGGCATTGGTTTGTTGGGGTAAAGCAGGTCTTTGTCATTTAAGGATATCCCAGTATTTAGACTGTTTCAAAAAAAAAAAAAAAGTCCAAGAAAGATGCTTTTTTTGACAGTAACCCCAAACACTGTGGATACAGAGAAGGAGCAGTAGGAACAGTGTGCATTATGTTCTTGCATAATATGGTACTGCCCATTTACCAAAAGAACCATTTACACATCAGGGACCTTCTCTTTCACATTGACTGGATAAAACTACTCAAGTAGAAAGTGAACCTTAATTTAGGTCTAAAGGAACACCACAATATCTCATTTAATATAATTGGCGAGTCCACAGAATTAACCTTTAATAAATGTTGTTTTAGCAAAGAAACTTTTATTAAATCTCTCTCTTTTTTTTTTTTTTTTTTTTTTTTTTTTGGTTTTTTGAGACAGGGTTTCTCTGTGTAGCCCTGGCTGTCCTGGAACTCACTCTTGTAGACCAGGCTGGCCTCGAACTCAGAAATCCACCTGCCTCTGCCTCCCAAGTGCTGGGATTAAAGGCATGCGCCACCACTGCCCAGCTTATTAAATTTTGATACTAACTTTACTGAACTAAAGCAAAGTGTCTTTTGTAGAGCTGTTTTGTGCATAGTTCCTTCCTGTGTTTCTTTCTGGCTGAGTCCACAAATACCTTATTTGGAATGAATATCAGCAGCTCACTGAACAAGCATTTACTGAATGCCTGTTGTATACCACACATTAAAAGACCAGAGCAAACAGAATGATAATATCAATAAAGCACCATCTCCATGAATAACAAATACAGTTATTAGACATTTACCTTCCTTTTGGGTCATATTTTTTTATGTTCTTTAACAACCTGTAAAAGGAAAGAACTGAAAGACAGATTTTTATAAGATACTCTCCTTTGAACAATAAAGTCAACTCTAATAGGCTTGTCTCTGAAGGAAAGAGATGTGGAATGGAGAAATAATATCATGCTAATTTTTTGACAAGTTAGATAACAGGAGCAGCTGTGAATCAAAACATGGAACAGAGGACATTTTATGTCTTTTTGTAATTCATTACCCAAATACATATCTCCGCTAAGTGTTACTAGAAATGCTTGTTTGATGTATTCACATTATATATTGTATAAGCTATACATATGTATAGACACATACACACATATGTATACACACAAACCCCCTAGTTCAGCTCACCTATATTTCAATTATGATACAAATGTATTCCATAGTCCATTGCCACAATTATTGGAAAAAAAATATCGTATTTAGACATAGTTTTACTTTCAACTTTTGGTGGCATTCAAATGTATTGACCCCTTAAAGAGCCTGAGAACAAATATGGATAGATCAGCATAGCCCGTATATGCAATCATAGACATGTAATCCATCTACCGACTATACATTTCTGAAGTTCGCATCTACATGGATGTGCTCTTGTGCTTGCTTCTGTCTTTATGGAATTATGCACAGAGTGGTTCGTGCCTCAGGCATCATTGGTGTGAGTGGGAACCCGGCTGAGGTGGGGGGAGAGAGAGAGAGAGAGAGAGAGAGAGAGAGAGAGAGAGAACGCAAAGGGGAGGGGAAGGCAGTGGCGGTGATTAAGCCGGGATTGTTCAGTACTGATCACCGGCTGCCAGCGATTGTTTTTCGGCATTTGAAGATGAAACATATTCATTTAGCTTTCAGAAAGAATGGCTTTAATAAGGGCCGAGCGGAGAGGTGGGGTAGCACTGATGACTAGAGAGGCCCATCAAGGCTCCCCCTAAGGCCATTCCTTCAGTGCGGAGGACCACATGACCATTAGCTCCCGCAATCAGGACAAGTTTTCAACATTCCTGGGTATCCTTCAATGGCAGAAAGAGTCATTTGGAGTCAAGGGAAGATGTATATCAGCAGTAATTGGATTCTGGCCAAGGCTTTTAGGACAGTATTATCTATGGTGAGGGAATAGGGAGGGGCTGGACAGAGCCAAAGGGAATGCCTTTCAGGCCTCAGTCAGGAGAGCAGCAGCCACTACAAGCCACAGGCCGGATGAGGCTCTGGCTGGAGTCAGCCAGTCAGCCTTGCCTGTCTCTGGCTGGAAGAGATCTGTCCACCTCCCCGTCTCCAGCGGAAGTAGGTCTTTGAATCTCTTGCAAGGACCAAACTTTGGAGTCCGAGCTGAAGCTGCCTCAGCTGTACTAGACTCAACAAAGCTAGTTAAGGCCTTTAAGAGCTCCAGCCAGCCTCTTCCCACCACGGCTCCTAGCCTCTCCTTGGTCCCGAATACTTCATTACAGTCTGCCTCCAGGCCGGAACTGCCCTGCATAAGCCTCAAATCATTATAATTACCATTATTAGAAATAGCTGCGGGGGAGGCGCTGGGACACCAAGAGAAAATAGATGAGTGTGCCCACTGTCCCTAGAATTACTCCTTTGGAGCTCAGGGAGACACAAGGCATGAGGGGGTCTACCAAAGCCAGTGAATGCGACGGCTGTCAAGTCCGCTCACCCCACCTGTCAAGAGGGGGATGCAGTGGGGTTCATTTTTTTAATTGACACCTTCCCCTCTCATTCCACGCTCTCCCATCTCAACCTAATTCTTCCTTTCATCTTTCTTTTATTTTTTTTTTTCTCTGAGGGGGGAACAAAAATTAAAACCTAACCCTCTGCTACTTGAATACAGCAAAGGGAAAAAGCCACACGGGGTACCATGATATATACATGATCCTCCAGAAAGTACACAGATTGGAACAAAGACGCCCATCAGCAAACTCACCAAAAGTCAGAAAAATAATTGTCAGCCAAGTACACGGCAGATAACATGGACGGGCGGAGGAGCCGCTCTATGGTAAGAGGGCAGCAACGCAGGATGCTAAGAGAGGTGGGGAGAGAGAAAGACTTGTCTAAAAGTCAGCCGGAGAATGAGGCAGTTAAGGAATGGTAAGGATCTCGCCATCTCTGAGCTTTGTTTAAATGCCTAAGCGAAGCCTAGAGTCCTGGTCGCTTGAAAGAGAAACCTGGAGCGGGGAAGAGCCAGAGTGTAGATGACAGAGGGCGTGAATGTCTTCGGCTTTCGACCACTGAGAAGCATTTTCTGCAGGTGTTCTCGGAGGGAGCTTCCGGGTTAATGGGAGGTGTACCTGCGTTGTGCTGTCATTGACAGAGATCCTAGGAGACAGGGAAAAGAAGCCCGTGTCTAAGTAGATGTACCCACTAGGTGCCTGGGCACTCCCACCTTGACTTGAGCAGTCTTGAGAGACCTGCCCATGCTGCTCAGAGCCCGTGAGGCCCAGGCGGAAAGCTGCTTCCCTGAGGATGGTTTGGTCACTTCCCAGTGGTCATTCATTGAGTGAGATTGACCGGAATCACATAGCACCTTTGAATAATTTTATAATGAGTTGGATCAGTTTCTGAATCGGGGAGCTGGAGAGGTGTCTCTGCAGTGAAGAGCACACTTTCTTGAAGACGTCCCAGGTTTAGTTCCCAGCACCCACGTGGGTGGCTCACAACCATCCATAACTTCAGATCCAGGGTATCCAATGCCTTCTCCTGATCTCCTTGGGTATCAAGCCCGTACGTGATACACAGACACACATGCAGGCAAAACATTCATATACATAAAATAAATCTAGACTTTTTTTTAAAAAAAAAAATAGTAAATCAGGATGAACCAGTGAAAGTTTATCAGTTTTTGGTATTGATGCTCATCTCTTAAAAACTTTCCATTTCTTGATCAGCTTAAGGTGTGATTTGCTTAGGTAATCGTCCCAAAGCACACGATTTGATGAGACTTAACAAGTATTTATTTATTTTCCTCTTCTCTACCACCATCCTAGTCTTCTTAGATCTCAAATGTCCCTCAAACTCTTTGTCCTTAGCTCCTGTTTTTGGAGATGACGAGGAGGATTCTGTGGGAGGCTGGTCTTGGGTTCTTTTTATCTTCCTGACTGCTACACGGTGAGGGGCTCTGCATACAGACAATACCTATCACAGTATGCTGTCTCTCTCTCAGCCAGCAGATCTTGGCCTGGACCAGCCAGTGCCACCTGAGCCCAAGCGGTCCGTTATAGTAATGCAAAGCTGACTAAAGCAGAAAAATCGATGTTTAACATTGGATGAGTTTTAACATTGTTTACATATGTCTCCCCATCCTTAAAACCGGCCACACTGATCAAAACGAGGCATTTCCTTGAACACCACAATGCTCTCTCCTGACTTCACTCAATTAGCACCAACCTCTTCTCTCCTGTGCCCATTGGTTGCTGAGTAAAATCTTGGAAAAGCTAAGCCTCTTTTGTTGATATAGAGGAGCCTTCCTAGCATTTTGTTCTGTAATGAAATTATGCAGCATGTAGATTTCCTGTCCTGAGTGCTCTGATGTGTCTTATTTGTGTATATCTTACTTACCATCAAAATCGTATTTTGAGATGTTTTTTCCCTGTCGTCTGGCTTAGCAATGTGTTGCCTTTTCTTGGTGAGTGTTATTTTATTGTCGTGGTATTTCAGAACTTATTTATCTGCTCATCTGTTAATAGACATTTGGATCTCTGTGGCTTAAGGTTCGTTCACGCACACCTGTATAGAAGTGGACAAGATGGCTTGCTTTCACTCCTCTTAGATTAATACCCGGGTTTTATGGTTGCTATTTATTTAATTGCATATGAACCTGCTGTACTATTTTCCAAAATGTCTTATGTTTGTTGCTATTATTCTTTCAGTTTTCTCCGTGTATACAGCGGACTTCAGTCACTTTCCCCTCTGATTCTCCTCCCCCACTCCTCACTCTCACTGAAACCCTTCTTCCCAGCATGACCCCATCCTAGTTTCCTGTCTTCTTTATGGGTATGGCCCACTGAGCTCCCTTACAGTGGTCTACAGGAAGTGGCCTAAAGTGGGACCTGAACTCAGCTTCTCTGTATGACCCGTGCCTGCTTTTAACCACTGAGCTGTCTCTCCTGCACCAGGTAAAATGCCTTAAATGTCACAGCGTCCCGTGCAGGCTGGTTCTGCATATAATTACACACAGGCAGGCTACATATCCACTGTGAAGAACCTCTCACCTGTCTGCTCCTGTGGCCTGAGTGAGCTCCACATTCAGCTGTCTGCCTCTGAGTAAAAGCACCTTTTACTCAGAGAGAAGCGTTTGGGTATGGGTTTTGTTTGTTTGTTTTGTTTTGTTTTGTTTTTTTTTGTTTTTTTTATTGGATATATTCTATATTTACATTTCATTTCCCTTTTGCTGGTTCCCCGCCCCCCTAAGGTTCCACATGCCCTTTTCCCTCCCCCTGTTCCCCCATCCACCCCTTCCCACTTCCCTGTTCTGGTATTCCCCTACACTGATCCTTTGAGCCTTTCCAGAACCAGGGTCCACTCCTTCCTTCTTGTTGGACATCATTTGGTATGTGGATTGTGTCTTTGGTGTCCCAAGATTCTAGGCTAATATCCACTTATCAGTGAGTGCATACCATGGGTATTCTTTTGAGACTGGGTTACCTCACCTAGTATGATGTTCTCCAGCTCCATCCATTTCTCTAAGAATTTCATGAATTCATTGTTTCTAATGTCTGAATAGTACTCCATTGTGTATATATACCACATTTTTTTGTATCCATTCCTCCGTTGAGGGACATCTGGGTTCTTTCCAGCTTCTGGCTACTATAAATAAGTCTGTATTTAATGTCGGCTGCTGACTTGTTTCTGAGCAGGCTACATTCCATGATGCTCTGTTCCTTCTAGTCGCTTATTCTGAAATCCAGAGGACACCTGCCGATGAGTGGTTTCCCTAACCACTAAAGCAGTCTGTTGGTAGTGGTTATTGAGAGCATTGAGCCAGGAATTGACTTATTCCGTTCTGCTTCAAAACACACGAGCATTTTCCTACCTTCTCATTTCTAAAAGCAGATATAGTGGTTTGCTTAAATTTACTGTCTTTATAAGTTCTGATAGTTCCCCCACTCCCTGATCTCCCCATTTTTTTGTTGTTTGTTTTTGTTTTTCTTCTCATGAAAGCAGCCAGTTCAGTGGGTTTCCTCTTATTGGGATTGGGCAGAGTCCTCCTGGATATAGTGTTTGTGCAATGACTGTGCTATGTGTGTATTTACATATTAGCAAGGACCTGAGAGATAAAATATAATACGTTAAGCTCTTACCATCTTATATTTTAACTCAAGTGTCCATTTACTCTCTAGGTCCAAGTAACAGCTATTCATGCTAAATAAATATATAAATAATAAAATTCAAATGATCTAAATATAAAGTATCTGTTTTTATGAACGAGGACATTCATAATGGTAGCTAGCCTTGCAGACTTAGGAAGAGGTGAAACAGGTTACAGTTAGAGAAAGAATGGAATTTGATATAAATGTGTGGAGAGGAAATAAAAAGTAATGTCAGAGGAGAAGAGGCTGGAGTTTAGGAGCCAGCAAGACAATGAACAAAGCCTGTGGCCAGGCGGACTAGAACTTTAGAGCTTACTGCTCACGGATCCATCACAGCAAGTCCAGTGCCCCTGCACCACAGTTATTTTTATTCTGATCCGTGACTATGGCAACAGAACATGCTAAGCCATCCCTTGATGCCACGTGCTTCGTATATGATGACTATACAATGAAACAAAATCATTTTAAATTAAAACGTACCTGTAAAAATTATCAAAAACTCAGTTGTTGTTCTTTTCAGGCTGCTGCAATTTAATTAATGAAGGCTTCATTTCTTTTTCTCTCTTCCATATCCCTTCTTCCTTTATTTTACAGAGTAGCCTACACTGGCCAATGAGCCTTAGGGATCCACATGTCTCTGCCTCCCAAGCCCTGGGATTGCAAGCACATGCCACCACTCCCGGCTTTTTGTTAATACTGGAGGGGGTTCTAGAGATCAGACCCCCAGCCCCAATGCTTGCACGGCCAACCCCTTGACTGACTAAGCCGTCTCTCCAGCCCGAGTTGCGTTTCCTAAGACAGAGATGTTGGTCCAGTTTTCCCGCATCCTTCTCTGAGGCCGAGGGGTTGGTGACAGCATCCATGGGGTGTGAAAAAGATATCTGAGCTCTGTTGGCCAGGGCAACTTTTTGGGTAAAATTCTTTTGAGTGACTCAGAACTCATATGATTTAGATGTATTATTCAGTATTCTTTATTACTCAAAACAGGCTGGGACAGATTTTTCAAGGTTATAAATTACAGCTTCTATTACGAAGCTGCCATCTCTGAGCAGGCATAAAGAGGTGTGTGCATGAGATGCCCTCTAGCTCCGACAGTGCTAGAACACTGGTGTACTGGAGCACGTGGCCCCCTCGACCCTATCATTTCCATACAAGGAACTGTACATAAGGAATTGCAGAAAGACCTGTGGTCCCCGCTGGTTGTGCTGGTAGGATAGAAGTCAGTCTTTTGTTTCTTTTCATTTTGACAATGCCACTCTAATAAATGGTGAGAGTATTTTAATAAGTCCCCGGGCCTCCATTGTAGTTACAGAGTCTAGATGAAGACAAGTATGTACGTGTGCTGTCCTAGGAGGCGTGTGTGTGTGTGTGTGTGTGTGTGTGTGTGTGTGTGTGTGTGTGTGTGTGTGTGTGATTTATGGACTGCTGAACCTACAATGGAGTGGCGTGATTGAAAACCACCTATATTAACAGAAAAAAAGAAAAGAAAAAAAGTCACCATCAATTCCAATAGGAACTGTAAACGTAAAGCTAACAGCCTATGGCTTAATTCTTTTACTCTAGAAATTTCTTTAACCTTTTTAGGTGAAATTGTATCCCATCTGGAGATGCACAGATTTATAGTCAAGAGGAAAAGCTGAGAGTTATAGTTTTCATCTAAGTGTCAAATTAAAAAAAAAAGTCTGTCTTCAAAAGGCTGTCTGCCTATGGTTCCTGAAGAGACCGGTTCCTTTGGTCTGTGTGCTGCAGAGAGAGTTCTGGAGAAACCAAAGCAAGGAGACCCAGAGATACTCTGTTCTCAGGTTAAGAACGGGACTTCAAGGCCTTCAACCTTAGGTTATCTGCATTACTTATAGATCGGAGGACTTCTGCATCAGAGGTCAGAGGCACACAGCCAGACTGACAATACCATAGCAGACCCATTCTGCATCTGTGATACAGATAGATAGATAACAGACCCACAGACAACAGGATGAACACATTGAGTACTTACGTTAGAATTTGTGTATCTATCTAAGGGAACGGCTAGATAATAGTCTCTTTTTAACCAACTTTGCCCTAAGCTCTGACTTAAAAAAAAAGAAAGGGGGAAAAATCAGGTAGTTACAACTTCATCCCAAAAGGACCCCATGGAGATCAATTTAACTGAAGTTGAGCTTTTGTTTAGCTATCTACAGAACAGCAGTTAATGGTTCCAGGCCAGTGTGCTGCTTGAAAAGACCAGAGGCATGGCTTCTGAAAGTGACTTGGAGCGAATGACAGTGACGAATGTGCAATGGTAATGAGTGACTTTATAATGGAGCCGAGACGGCTTGGCTTGCAGACTAGTCAGTGAGCTAAGGGCTGGCACAAAGCTTTGACTCCCATAGGGTCCCTGGCAAGCAGCAATGGAAGGCAGTGAGGAAACTCCCTACTCCAGGGCATCGCTGCTAGCTCAAAGTTGGTGCCAGGTCAGGGATCAGGGGGTGGAGGGAGTCCACTTGCTGTCACAGGCCTTCTACACAGACAGCCATCAAGGGCAGCATGCTTGGGTGGCTATGGTAACGGTGTTATTTATTGTCCTGTTCACCTGTTCAGTTCACCTGCTTCTTTGCATCAAATTCTTAGAGTTGGTTGATTCTGACACATGGAGTTTCTTCCCCCCTTCCACAATCCCCCTTTAAGGAAGCCTTGGGATTCCAGAAGCCAACTCTCCTAGCTATCTATTCTTTTGATATTTTTCATCCAATCCTACTTGCCTCTGCTACTGTTGGAGGCGATGTATGTCCAGCCTGTGCTTATGCGTAGACCTATGTGCTCTATCCCTTACAATTTATGAGGTACTGGCTAAGAGATTGCATGTCATCTTTCATTTATCTGTCATGTATGTTTCCAGAATTGATTCCAAGGAAATCTAGGACTTTTGTCAGACCGTGGGTTAGGACTTAACTGAAGCTTAGGTCCGTCTGCTAATACTATAAAATGTTTGAAAAGGTGAATTAAGCCATGCCTTGTGGGATGGAATTAAATGAACCATCAGCAAAACTGGGGCCTTACTAAGGCATGAGGATGTATTTAAGGTTCATCCGGATCCCCACCCCCTAGTTAGCATTAGTCTTCAATACACAGACTTTATATCCATGTTCTAGTCAAGCAGGAGGATGGAGCTGAAGAGCATACTTCTGTGAACTGCCCGCTTTAAAAGAATTTTCTTAAAACTCCTATACAACAAATCTATTTGTGTATAATTATACACTACATAGGCTCTTGGCCACTCCTTGCTACAGTGGGGACTGTGAAATGTCACCACACATTTGACATATTCTTTGAGCAAATTGGATTCCTGTTGCTAGGAGGGAAAGGCGGAATGGCTATTGGGTAAGAAACTGGAAGTCCGATGGGATCTTACGGCTGCATTTACTTCGTCTTAATTACTTCACTTCTTTATTTGCCCCACCCCAAAGAAAACACCAGAAAATGAAGACAGACTTCAGGAATGCCAGGGGACACAAACCAACCATGGCCATGTCCCATGTGCTGGGTGCTAGGAAGGGATGGTAGAAACTAAAGAGCCTGTGTCTGGCTCAGCAGCAGATGGTTCCTGGGCATATTTCTAGCATAATATGACACCTTCGCAAGCATTTCTTTTTCTTCCCATAGTTCCTTACTGTGTCATGTTCTGATTAAGATATTGAAAATTCTCCATAATTATTAAAGTATGAACAAATTTCCAACTATGATACCTTGCATATGTCTATTAAGCAAGTACCTCACCAACAGATTTTCTCTTACATGAAGCATCACTACACAGGGTAACGCTGGCAGTTCACAGAGCCTCTGCTGGGTACCCAATATCCTCAGGCCCATTGCCTTGTTAGAGCTGAAAAAACTTCTATAAGCAGGCAGTGGACTCCAATGGAGACTTTGCACTCTGCTGCAACCTATATCTAACCCTCTATGGACAGATGGTACCTGGCTTATAATTGTTACCCTATGACCTTGGGTGCTTAGAGAATTGTGAGTTATCTATACTAAATGTCATAGCCATGGTCTCTGTTCTCAGGGAACATGATCAGAAGGTCAGAGACAGGTAGCTAATCTGAGCGCATTTTATTGGACACAGGCCCAAAATATTAGCTGAGCTATGTCTCTTCATATCTTACTCAACAACACAAGGGGAACTGGGACCGGGACAAGAAGAAGATTGTGTTTTGACTGAGTACCTATCTATCAGCTGACACACTGTCCCATGGGACATAGCAACTGTACAAAGTGGTATTTTTATTTCTGGCACCAAACTTGCAAGGCAGTATTTCTATTCTCACTTAGAAAATGGGGGAAACTGAGTCGAGGAGATGCAGGACCCAGTTGTAAAGCTGTTAATAAAATTCATATTTTTCCATGGTACCACTTTGCCTCTCCAAGAGAGAGAGAGGGAAAAAAAAAAAGCAAAGCAGGAAATTTGAACTCTATAGTGAAAAATAGAAGGAACCCGTGGGCCACAGATTGAGCAATGGGCTGGAAATTAGAATTACCGAATTCCATCTCTTTCTGACGCGGCCTCGCATCTTTGCTTTATCATTGCAGGCAGGGTGTTCACCGTGCTGCATAAAGGACGGTGCTCAATAGAAATGACATTTCATCTTCACAGTGAGAGCCCCATCCCACTGCTGCCCGTAGAACATCGGGCTGATCGTATTGTTTCTTCACCAAAGTGCTGTGATAATTGCTAGGTTGGAAAGGGCCGAGAGAACCACCGAGAAGGTGCCTTTTAAGCAGCACGGCTTGTCCACACAGTCACTTGGAGAAGTGGTTTTTGTATCTTCTGATTGAGCAGCAGCAGCGAGATGCCCAGAGAAGGCAGTGGTAATGGCAACAATAGAAGTTCAACAGTAGTTAGTAATAAACGTGTCCAGGCAGGGAAAACGGAGGTCAAAGCTTATAATCATTTTCTACCAAAGAGAATTTACTCCCACTATGAAGGGGACATTAACAGAGTGGGAGCCCATACGCAGGAGGACAGACCTCTCCAGGGGCCATCAGAGAAATCATGAATTCCTTCCCTTGTTTTATTTAATTTTTTTTATGCATGTGACTGAGAATAAGCAATGTCTAGGCTACGCCAAGTGTATTGACTTCCCAAGGTAGGTAGCACATCCATGAGTCATGCGCTTACAAGGGTCCTCTAATGACCTCCCTCATGCATTGATTTAAAGAAAAAAATCAAAATGAGCCAGTCACCTGTCTGTGATTTGCACTGAATTACCAGGAAACACTTGATTATTTTGTAATAAAAAAAGCAATATAACACAGGTGTTTTTAAGCAGTCACTCTAAGTACCTTGAAATTAAATGTTAATTTTTCTGTTTTTTTAAAAAAAACTCAACTTATATGCATGCATATGTATGTGTGCATGTATGAATTATGTACACATGCATGAAGCTAAGTAAGTATGTATGTATGTATGTATTTATGTTTGTATGTCCATATAGCAGAGGTAGATGTCATAGGACCATGCACAGGAGTTTGCTCTTTCTTTCAGTGTGGATTCTGGGAATTGAATTCAGCTCATCACCCTTAGAATAATCACCTGTTACCACTGGGCCCCCACCAAGACCCTCTTTCCTGTTTCTTGTTAGCTAAAGGAAAGCAAAGTCAGCTTGTTGGTATCAAAATTATGCAGAACTCTTTTTCCTGTTTGGTACTTAGATACAGGAGAGACTCTGAGCAGAAGTGCAGTGCTAGGCCAGCTCGCCTCCACGTCTTTGCCGTGGCGTACGGTATCTGGAGGTGAAACTGATGCCAGAGGAAGCGATGTGAGAATGTAATGGCACAGTCGTGTCTTTCTAAGCCACTCTTTCCTAGAACTTTACCAGCCTCCTCTGCCAGCAGGAGCTTTATGGTGTACACCTGTGAATCACTGCAGGTGTGTTTTCAAAAGCTCTATGGGACTGGGTGGGATGGGGAATTGGCCGTGGCCAGCTATGATCCCAGTTTTCTCCCAGAGTAGTGTCATTTCCTTGAATTCCAGCTATTGACCTTTGCAGTCATCTTCAAAGATTTCTGTTTTTAAAAATAGTCTCTTAAAAGTCCCACTGGGTTCCTCCTCTCTCTTTCTCTCTCTCTCCCCCTCTCTCTGCCTCCATCCCTTCCTATTCCCTCTCTTTCTTTGCTCAAGTACTTGACGGGAGTACTCAAGCTCCAGATACTCAGGTGATATGTACTGCCTGGTTTTGTGTGTCAACTTGACACAAGCTGGAGTTATCACGGAGAAAGGAGCCTCCCTTGAGGAAATGCCTCCGTGAGATCCAGATGCAAGGCATTTTCTTAATTAGTGATCAAGCAGGGAAGGCCCATCGTGAGTGGTGCCATCCCTGGGCTGGTAGACTATAAGAGAGCAAGCTGAGCAAGCCAGGGGGAAGCAAGCCAGTAAGCAGCATTCCTCCATGGCTTCTGTATCCACTCCTGCCTCCAAGTTCCTGCCCTGTGTGAATTCCTGTCCTGACTTCCTTTGGTGATGAACAGCAATGTGGAAGTGTAAGCTGAATAAACCCTTTCCTCCCCAACTTGCTTCTTGGTCATGTTGTTTTGTGCAGGAATAGAAGCCCTGACTAAGACAAATGGGAAAACTGAAACAAATGGAGGGCATTCCTAGAGAAAAAAAAAAAAAAAAAAAAAAAAAAAAAAAGAAAAAAAAAAAAAACTCCAAGGTACCAAGTACCGAGTACTGGTTCTAACTCTGATTTGAAATTTTCTTCCCATTCCATCCACCAACTACTGCAGACACCTTATTCCAGATATAAAGGGTCTAGGCTCCCTTCCTTTTCTGTACCTCTTCTCCTGAGATATGTTCGGCATTGATACATGTATGAGCTGTATAGGTTTGTATGTGATTCCTATTTCAAAGCGCAGGCAAGAGGGACTATTGGCTACAGATAAGTTTGCTTTTTTATATTCTTGGTCTGCTGCAGAGTAATATGGCATAGCATTATTTGTCTGTTTTTTGGTCTCCTAGTTACACCCCAGCATAGAGCAGCCATGACTTAGTGTGACTTTAAAGTTTGTGCCTGCCATGTCATGTGTGGCCCTCTTTATGCTGGTAGCGAAGGCATTTGCCAATTGCCATCTGAATAATAGACAAAGTAGCAATTTGTTTATGACATTTTTTTGGATCTATGATGAAAGCAACTTTAAGGTAATTAATTAAGCTTTTGGACAGGAACATTCGCTAGGGCTGCTGATGCTCAAAGCCTTAGATTTGACTGGAGGTGCAATGACATGACTGTTACTATGCCTACTGTGTGTTTGCTATGCCCCAGAGTAGATAGCCTTAGAATTCTTTTTTCCCCTCTTATATTAGAGAGTGAGATCTTAGAGATATGACTTTTTCAAATCAGAATAGCAATATTTCTTCTTCCATCCCCTGATAAAGACATGGGTATGTGGTATTAAAATATTTCTTCTTCCATCTCCTGATAAAAGACATGGGTATGTGGTATTAAAATGATATACATCAAGCTGCCTATAAAGCATCAGCTAACTCCAAAATGAAGACATTTAGCCACTGTGATCAATAGCACAGGCACAATTTACTCTCTTTTTAAAACTTTTTGTCAAGCAAAATATAATAAAGATAATCTGCTAATTGTACACACTGAGTAGTTTTCAGTTTGTATGTTTTCAGTTTCAGGTATATGTTAAAAATTCAGAACATTAAATCCTCTATTAAAAATACAAAATATAGACAGATCATATTACTTCATAAAAATTAATTTAGAATGCAAAGAGATTTGTGTGTGCACGCATGCGCATGTGCATGTATGTGTGGGCGCCTGCCTGCATGCCCTGTTTCTACGTGTCTCCAAGGTGAGCCAGCTTCTCGACGTTTCTGCAGCTTCCCTTTTTCTGCTGGCTACTAAACGTGATGATGTGGATCAGAGAGCAGGTCAAGAGATAATTAAGTAGAAATAAGAACTCGATATCTAGCCTATTTGGAAAGAGGGAGCGAATCCTCCTAATCATTTCTGATTCTGCTGGCTTTGTTGCCTAAGGTCAGCTTCAGTCATTAAAAGAGGTTGCCCCAAGCTCCAGGATCTCTATCAGCTGAAGTTAAATAATAAGCTGTTGAAAAGATCAGAGAAAGGCAGACTCCCCACAGAAGCCTCTTGCTTCTTAGAATTCCAGTCACAAATTTTGACTCCCATGATGGAAAGATTTGGTAGGTTGGCTACATTCTGAGGGTATTTTCCTTGTTCCCTGGTAAGAAGAGATCTATCATGTGGAACAAATACCCATGGCATGATTCTCTCCCTCCTTATAAGATGCAAAGGACTAACATACTGCATTGGATTGTCTATCATCTGCCCAGCCAACCATTCAGGGACATCAATAGGATGGTGTAAGGTTTGGGCCATGGTGGACCAAAGGCAAGACTGGAAGAAACCTTACTTTGTACTTTGTTTCAAGAAGTGATCAGCTGGTGAATCTTCTGGGTATATGCCCAGGAATGGTATGGCTGGGTCCTCCGGAAGTATAATGTCCAGTTTTCTGAGGAACTGCCAGACTGATTTCCAGAGTGGTTGCACCAGCTTGCAGTCCCACCAGCAGTGGAGGAGTGTTCCTCTTTCTCCACATCCTTGCCAACACCTGCTGTTTCCTGAGTTTTTAATCTTAACCATTCTGACTGGTGTGAGGTGGAATCTCAGGGTTGTTTTGATTTGCATTTCTCTAATGACTAATGATGTTAAACATTTTTTAAGGTGTTTCTCAGCCATCTGAATTTCTTCAGGTAAAAAGTCTTTGTTTAGCTCTGTACCCCATTTTTTGATAGGGTTATTTGGTTTTCTGAGGTCTAACTTCTTGAGTTCTTTGTATACATTGGATATTAGTCCTCTGTCAGATGTAGGGTTGGTGAAGATCTTTTCCCAATTTGTTGGTTGCCAATTTGTCCCTTTGACAGTGTCTTTTGCCTTACAGAAACTTTGTAATTTTATGAGGTCCCATTTGTCTATTCTTGATCTTAGAGCATAGGCTATCGGTGTGATCAGTCAAGTGAGGAAGAACCCATAAACAAATGCTCTCAAACAAAACACCTTCCCAGTCCTGCATGAGGTTTGTCATTAGCGCCCCCTTTGTCCTACAGTACTGAATAAGTTTTCCACTCAGTGGAATACTTCACAAATTCCCCCAAAGTAGGAAAATGAAAGTCCATCCAAAGCCCTTTAAGACACCACGTTAGTTACTATCCCATCACTAAGATAGAATACCTCGTGGAAACATGCTGCAGGGAGAGAGATCCATCTTGGCTCCCAGTTTCAGAGGAACAGTCAGTCTTGGCGCAGGTGTGGCTGAGCATCTTGGCAGGAGCGTGAGGAGGCAGCTCATGTGTTTTGGTGGATCAGGAAGCAGAGAAAGGATGCGAGTTCGAGGGCTATCTTCATCAAGGCCCTCCTACGGTGTGTGGTCTGCCAGCTAGACTGTCTCAGAGGTTCAACAACCTCCTTAGACAATGCCCTACTCAAACCATACTGATGTGCTCGCATCTCATTTGTATCCCCGCAGTGCTAAAAATATTACAAAAAAGCATGCCACACACGAGAAAAGTAGTGTTAATGCTGCCCTCCCATGAAACTTTTAAATATCCCCTTTTGTTTTATCCCTTTGCACATACTAAGATAGTTTGATAATAGATAGTTATTAGATATTACATAGTTTTAATGGAAATGGACACAGCAAACTCATGGAGGCAGGATAAGAATTTTGTATGTTGCTGTTACTTTCAATAATTATTTTTACCAACCACTCAACATCCCTCGGTTATAAGTGCCGTTACCCTACCCTAGGCACGTGTTGATGAGTAGCATTTATTCCTATAGCCAGAAGACACAGGGAGGAAATGATGCATTTTTTTACTTTTTCGCCCTTTTCCTTCAAACCCTTGTTAACAGAACAACAGTTGACTAACATGTTCAAGTATTAGGTTTTTAATTGCTGGAGGTTTTGAGCAGATTTGAGTAACTTCTTGTTTTTAGCCAAGTTCTTCCATACTGGGACTTTACAGAAGGACTGTAGCTGGGGACAGCCAAGGAGGTGCGTGTGGGGAAGAAAAAGAGGAAGCCTTTGATTGATCAAAGCCAAGGTATTGATAATACATTGATAAAGGAGAAGGCCAAACTGGCCAGTGTATGTGGCCAGCTGTGTCGTGATGAGCCCCATCATTTGATGGATAAAGGGTCAGTATGTGGGAAAGACCTTGAGTGAATAGATACAAACCATCTTCCTTTAAATACAATGTTAGAATTTAAACAAGATTGAATAAAGAAAATGTATATTATGTTTCATGGTGTTTCACCCCTTACTTAAAAAACATACTTCAAATGTAATAAACATTTATGATAGAACCAGTGGTTGTGCTCCTAAATTTCCTTTAAGGAGAGTTTTCATTAGGGGCCAGGAGTGGTGGAAGTGTGTGAGTCTCAGTGTGTGTGTGTGTGTGTGTGTGTGTGTGCATTCTTATCTGTGTGTTGGTGTATATGTGTACATGGTGTGTGTGTGTGTGTGTGTGTGTGTGTGTGTGATTTCTTGAATACTTACACCTAACCTATGTGGTGACCTTTCTTACTAAAAATGCATGTGTATGTGTCTTTGTATATGTATGAAATATCGCAGAATGCAGTATTTAGACCACATTAGCGAGGCTTAAAAATCTACAGATAAACTATATCATTTATGGTTATGATATGGCTACTGTCAAAATAACATGCTATTTTGACAGTTGCTTTATCTTTGCTCTCACTGAGTCTACAATAAGAAACTAGTTTCTTAGCAACTAAAATATAGTCTCAAACAGAAGCATTTAAAAAAAAACCCATAAAAGAGAGAGAGAGAGAAAAACAATCTCCATAGCTGGTGCCTGGGCAAGCTTTTCCTGTTGTGTGGGAATGAGATGAAATTGATCTGAAGCAGTAGGGTATCCCCCTGCTGATCCGAGGATGCCCTTGGATAGCATCCCCAGTGGAGGCAGCTGCTCCTCAGAGGGCCTGGACCCTAAAACAAGATGGAGCTTGCAGAAGAGTTAGGGAAAGACTATCATTATCTTTCTTTTTCTTTCCTTCTTTTAAATATCCTTTGATTAAGTAATTGTTTCTTGTTTTTCAGACTAGAAAGTTACTAATATATAAGGGATGGAAAGCCTGCGTTCACATCGATGTCCACTATGTCTGCTAGCTAGTGTCTTGTAGAGCCCCTATTTCTTAAAGTGGTAGGGACAAAGCCCAAGGAAGCAGGGGATTGTGGGGGAGGGGGACTTACCCGTGTCTTGCCTATTGTGTTGTGTTTTTATTTAAAGCTCTAATAAAACAGTCCTCAAAATATAGTCTCAGGATCTCCTGACCCTTCCCGTGAAGACCACAAGGTCATCACTGTATTGATAATAATGTTGATAAGAGTATTGACTTTTCTCCTGTGTGTGTGTCGGGGGTGGGGGGGGGAGGCAGAGTGGCAGAGACAAAGAGGGAGAGACAGAGAAAGAGAGAGTAAAGAGAGAGACAGATGAGAAGATGAGACAGACAGAGAGACAAAGACAGATAACAGACAGAGACTTTTCCAGAAACCAGGGATTGGCTTAAGAGACAAAAATGAGAACCCAAGCTGTCTTCTATTAAGTCTGACAGCAGAGACTTGCAAAACTGTAAAACAGTTCCACTAAATAATTCCACTATTACTGCTGGGCTTTCTCCCCTGCGCCCCCCCTCCCCCCAAAAAAAACCACATTTTTATAAAAATGTATTATGTATGTTAAGATGTTATTTTATTTTGGATGAATTAATAAATATTCAAAATTTCTTACTCTCCAATTTTTAACAAAGCAAGTATTAATAGGCCTAGCCTATTTAAACATTCTCTCAATATTGAAGTCTCATCTTCTTAATATTTAAGTATCAATTTTTTAATTCTTTGCTTTTTTTTTTTATGCTTACAAGTGTTCTGCCTACGCATATATATGTGTACCACGTGAATCCCTGGCGCCTGATGAGGTCAGAAGTAAATGTTGGATCCCCAGAACTTGGAGTAACAAATGGTTGTGAGCCACCATAAGGGACTGACCTTAAGTCTTCCACAAAAGCCACAAGCGCTCTTACGTGCGGAGGCAAACCTCTAGCCCCTAAGTGTTGATTTTTAATACTGTAAATATCCTCAGGCCAAAACATTAGGAACACTGTCTAAAGACCAAGTGCCCATACCTGTGTGTGATTCGGGGCTGTTTTATGCCTTTCAGATCTGTGGGAACTTTCAAAGTGACTCTCCAAAGTCAGGAGTTCTAGGAGCCCGCAGGGAGTTTGTCTGGAGGGTCTTCCAGAATTTTCTGTGCTGTCCACACTAGATTATTCTAAGAGACTTTAGCCCCCACCCCTAAATGTGACCCATCTCTCCGCATGATTCTCACAGTGTCCCTGAGAGCAGCGAGTGAGTGGCCTCTACCTCCTAGTGCCCCTTTCTCTGTAAAGTCTACGATTGAGACTGCCATTCCAGAGCAAGATGGGAGAAATAAGACATTAGGGGAGAATGCAGAATGTGGGTGGAGGAGAGGGGGAATTGCTAATTAAGCTCTATTAAATATTAATTGAAATATAAATTCAAAACCTCACCAATTCATGACAGTTATACAATCTAATTAAGTGCTAGGGCCTGTTGCCCCACAGTGTCACTCTGCGCATTAGGGAACGCAGTGATTTTCTGCTCATAAGCACCATGAGGACTTTATTAATCCAAGGTATCTGCTAGTAAAGCGGATGGCGGAAGTTGGCAATAATCAAGGTTTTACGGAACATCCGAGAACCTGAGTGTCATGGTTGACAAAGTGGAGATTTGGTAAATGGCCGTGATCGGATGATGAGTGGTGTTTGCCATGCTGTGGGGTTGAAGAGATGAGCTCCTTCCCCACTATTTTCTGCTAAGAGAACATATGGGCCTGGGAGAAATGGCTCACTGGGGTAAGGTTCTATATGTACAGGCACGAGGACCAAAGAGCAAGTCCCAGCAAACATGGTTATATCTGCATGTATAACCTCAGTGCTCTGAGGAGGCAGAGAGCTCAGGGTTTGCAGCCTGGTTGCTGGTTTAGTGAGAGACCCTATCACAAGGGAATAAAGCAGAGACTGATAGACCCTGTTCTCTGGCCCACTACAGATATACACAGGGCTGCATGTGTGCACATGCCGATATACATGCATAACACACACACACACACACACACACACACACACACACACATTCGTGGGGTGGCGGGGGTGAGAGGGAGGTAGAAAATGTGTATTCCATCCCCAAGAAGCACTTCTATAAATTGGAATATAAATTTCAATTTTACAATTTCAAGAGGGGAGGGGAAGACTTGTCCACTTGTCCATATGTATATTTTGCCCTGAAATCCTCAAAGTAACCTTGTTTAAAATGGACTAGGAAGGCGAGCGTGGGGGCATTGCCAACATGGCTAAGTTTGTGTTTAGAAATGTGTTGCTGATGCACACGATGAAAGAACAGCCCAGATGACCCCAACTCTTCAGGGAACGCGACCATCTATATCAGCTTTATCTCTGCTCTCAAAATGTTCTTCTCAGAAAATAAAACCAAAAAATGGCCCTCACTATACTGTCTCTATTTCATTGTTTTAAAGATTGTCTAGAAATTTTTTAAAAAGTACAAAAAGGTGTCTCTGAGATTTCTTTTTCAATTCTGAGTGTGTGCGTGCATGCGTGTGTGCATGCGTGCGCATGCCTATCTGTGTACAGGTGAACCAGAAGACATTGAGTGTCCTTTTTCTGTCTCTTTCCACCTTGGTTTATGAGACAGCATCTCTCGGTGCATGTGGTGTTCGCTGATTGACTGAACTGGCTGGCCAATGAACATGGAAGAGCCACGCATCTCCCCGCCCCACCTCCTTAACCCCACCTTCAGAACGAGGATTGTGGGAGCATACTGTCACATCAGCAATATATATGTGGGTGCTGGGGATCCAGATTTCTGATTTTTGTTTCAGGTCGCGCAAATCAATTTAACACGTCCAGTGTAATGCCTCATCAGAATAGATTCGCCTGGTTCTGCTTATTCCATTTAACACATCCAGTACAACCCAGTTTAACACATCTAGTATAATGCTTCATAAGAATGGGTCCTCCTGGGGTCTGCTTAGTCTATTTGTTGTTGCGGTTGCTTTTAGAGGGACTGTGTCAGTGAATGGCGTCTTCTTTCTCGAGACCTCCTTTCTCATTGTTTCTAGTGCATTATTTCCCAAGTTCAAGAGATGCCATCTCAGTAAAATGCATTTTTGTGGAAGCACCTTGGTTCCTTGACATGCAGCCAGACCCATTGCTAAGCGCCAACTGCCCCTGCCAGGTTGGTGTTGACCTCTGTGAATGTTGGAAATGATCACAGATCCTTGTCCACAGGCCTCAGTGGCTATCCAGCTGTCCTCGAAAGGAAAGGAAAACATGCAAAACAATTGTGTCACAGATCACTCCGTTACTCCGTATGTTAGCAATTTGATTGTGGTCTCTTTTATTTCCTTTTCGATTTCAGCCCGGGCAGTTTTCTGAAGGAATGTGAATAGGGGCTCAGGGTCAGGAGCTGCCAGGAATGTACTGAGAGCAGTTTCCTGGCTCTTGAAGGTAGCCCCCAAGCAGCCTGTAAGAGCCCAGGACAGGAGGGATTGCCATGAACACTCTGGGGACCAGGTCGTTGCTCTTTGTCTTCTTTGGTGTGCAAATGGGAAAAGGAAGTCCCTTGGTTACTGGGTGGCCAGGCCTCTGGACACATTGAGCTCTGCCAGAGAAGACTGCCCAAGTGCTGGGGCTGGGGGACACCGGGGTGTCTGTGGCTGTCAGTCCTGCTGCCCTGCTGGCCTGTGGACAGGAACATGGGTCCTAGCAAACAGGCAGAGAAGGCACCTTTCGGGAACTTGGCAAAGGCCTCCCTGTTCACTTTGGAGTGTTTCTTTCCTTGAAGCCAGTGCCGGATCTTGGGTCTGTGCTGCTGACGTTTAGAACATGAGAAAGAGCCGCGGCAGGAGCCAAGTATCTGCCAGACTGTGTCGGGAGAGCCTTTATCATTTCTGTCAGATACATCACAACTCGCTTGTCTTACCATACATCTTCCTAAATGTGACAGAATATTCAGCTGTTATTAATTGAATACTCTCTAATTTAACTGCTTAGCGGGAGAAAGAGTGACTGGTTTGTTTCAACACGTAAAACTGGCATCAACCTGTATGTGGCTTTCGGTTCAGTTGCATTGCAGGGACTGGGAGAGTTATTATTGTCTATTCACATGGCATGGCTACCCACTTTTTGCTAGAGAGGCTAAAATTCAGTTTATTGTTCTAAAATAAATAGAGGGCACTGTGGGAAAGAAGGAGGGAAAGAAGTAGAGATTACAGATGAGCATGCGAGTTTATGGGCTCTTGTTATTGTCGTCGTCGTCGTCATCGTCATCATCATCATCATCATCATCATCATCATCATCATCATTTCAGCCTGTTCTAGCTCATATGTCACAACCTTAGCTCAACACACCTGGATGATGGCATCCTAGGGAGTGCCCGTGTTCTCTCTCTCTCTCTCTCTCTCTCTCTCTCTCTCTCTCTCTCTCTCTCTCTCCCCAATTGAAAGCTTAAACGACTGAACTTGGATATTCCGCCTTTGCCTTTCTAACAAATAAAACCCGCAGCACCTTACATTACATCACTGTCCCACGAATGTGATGCTCAAATGTCAAAGCCATCTCTATGAGGCTAAGAATTTTAGAGATCAGAATTCAAGAGGCTAAGGGTGGATTTGGGAACAGAGAATACAACTTGCCTCTCTGCGGATCTTTAGTGAGAGAACAAGACGCTTGTCCACCTGCCCTTCTTCTCTCCGCCGCCTTAAGAAGCAACTGGCTGAAGATCCCTTCTCATCCATGTAGAGAGAACCCAATGTCTGTGCACCAGAGAGTCCACTCTACTCGGATGAATTTAAATTATACATTGACGGATACCCAGTTCTATTCCTTTAATGATAAAAGTTGTACTCCGCTTCAAAATACATTGACATTTATTATTTTCCTTCCTCTGCAAAATGGATTCGAAGCATGGCAATACATCGAAGCCGGCCTGGGCTTGGATAGAACACAGTAAATGCAACAAAACAAAGGGCGGTGTCCCTAACTCTGCCGCAGAGGTCGCAGGGCGAGCTTCAGCACTCTGCAGAGATGGATGAGAAGTCTTAAGGCCAAGGACAGGAAAGAGCATACCTACAGTCCTTTCAATCGCCCATCATGGGACTATTAGCTTGAGCGTTCTGGAAAATATTATTACCCCCAGGGCGCCATGTAACTCCCCGGCTCCTGACAAGCTGCCAACATGGCTTTCTCCGGGCTGCAAAGTTGGAGCTCCTCTGGCAGGCTGCCAGGGTTTTAAGAAGGCTCTGGGGGCCCAAGGTAGCCTCCCGGTGCCAGTCAGCATTCATTGAAAAACCCCAATTCAGAGGGGAAAAGTCTCCCTTGCTTCATGCGCTGCACAGAGCTAGCTGGCATCCAGGGATCGCGTATGCTGGCACACTGCCCCCGGTTCCAGGCGCTGGCTTTCGCTGTGGATGGCATGGAGAAGGGGATTATTTGCACTGCGGCGTTTGATGTAAGCCATCATTGTCACATTGTATGAATGGCAGTGCCCAGGGACGGCCAAGCATAAAGCTTGGTCCACTGTCCTCCTCGCATTGTCCTACGGAACTCCAAAGTCTTTCCTACAAAAGGCTTTTCTCGATTTCCCCCCACCCTTTGTAATCTTATGGAAAAGAGTGGCCTAAGATAGAAGCTTAACTCTTCTGTTAAGGAAATCCTCATTTTCATTTGAGCACCGCAAAACATGTGAAAAACTGTAAGGTTTTTTTTTTTTTTCCCTGAGAGATAATTTACAGGTTTGTGCCTCGAGATGCTGCGCACATATGCTCACAATCTTACTTGCAGTTTCTTGCCCTCTGCTGTGATTTTCAAAAAATGCACTTGGCTGCAAGATCTTAGGACACCCTAATGACACCTGCCGGGTTATGGGGGTGGCAGTGATGGTGCATGACATAAATCGTATAATTCAAGATAGAAGCTTATGTAGTGGGGAAAATCACCACTGTAGGTTGGACTCACGAGAAGGAAACGGATTGGATAATTCCTGGTGTATTTCTTGGCTCACTAAGTTCAGGGCTTAAGGGGAAATGGAGGAAGGAAATGTGGGTAACATACAGTCTAGTTCTGTGTACAAAGATACATGTCTGCACTTAGACTTTTGATACGTAAACAAAAAGGATGCAGGTTGGACTTGAGAGAGTTCCCAATACAATCAACATCATCGTGAAAATCCTAAGATCCAAGTGTCATCATTTCAATCCGGGTAAAGAGCATCTAGGTGAGAATTAAGATGTGATATTATGTGCCAGAACTTATTGATGAGATTGATGAACTTTTCTTAGCCTCTGCTACACAATTCGAGGTGCAGGTGGCTTAGAGTTCAGGATGTAGAGGATTACTTAGCAGTCAAGGCGAACAATTCTTTCTAGGTTCCTTTCTGAGATGGTAGATTCCACTGTCCCCCAGAACTAAGATTTTTGTAGAGGAACAGATGTAAAATGTATTGGTTCAGGAACACGGAGCACGGTAGAGTGTGTGTACCGTGGTAGATATTGTTGATTGGATGGCCAAGACTTTGAAAAGTCAAGTTCACAAAGGATAAATAAGAAAAGTAGGTAATTTTCATACAGCTCTCACAACGGGAAGATTATGAAGTAAAAAGCCTTCGTAAGATAATGTTTGAGCCCAACACTGAGGTCTGAACTTAGTCAGTTGAAGATTCTTATTTTTAATTACTGACTGAAGTTTGACCAAATAAGGAACACTCAAGGGCTGATTAAAAGAACATAAATGGCAACTAGCCACCCCAAAGTCACCTTTGAACTTTGAAAACCCGCTGTTATCTTACCGGCCCTTTTAATCATAGAAATTATATTCCCATTTAACATGTTTGGCCAATGAAGTCAGCACGTCACACCTGTTGTCGATTTAAGTATTGAGGAGGAGTGAAAGGTTTCTGAGAGGCATTTGCCAAGCTCATCGAGGCCTGTTTTTTTAACCTCTAAATCATGCTGTTACTATTTTGTAGCCCAGCGTGTTTCTATTAGGGCAACCACACTAGGTTGCGTTGACCCAGGAAGACTTGCTGGGCTTTGTCAAGCACCGGGCTGATTCAGGCTGCAGCCCAAGGCCATGGTTAGCTTCTTTGGTGGGCTGCTCGTAGTAAACCTTTGGATCTGATGAGACCCAGTAAATATTCCTGAGCTGTTTTAGCGTTTCTCACTAAAACTTTTTTTTTTTTTTACTGTTGTGATTTAAAGCTCTATGCATGCAATAGCTTTGGAGATGATTAGACTTCGGGGGAGGCTTAACAATGGACAGGATCTGAATTTTCACTTAGAGACGAGGGTTCTCAGAACCTTATAGTGGTCCGTGAGCATCCTTGACCATCTCCTCCAGCTCATCTTCCCACGGCACTGTACGTCTTACAACAGTTTCTCTTGGGTCCTCTGATTTTACCCTCTCAAGCCTTCATCATTTTCTTTCCTCACAGAGTCTCTGATCCGTGAGTGGAGCGTTGCTCTCACAAAACGCTGTTGGTTATTTTTACCACTTCAGTGGCTGCTTCAGACAACCACCGTTTTCTTGTTCATTATTGCTTAAATATATCAATGCACGGTGTCACCGCTCGTGGCTAATAAAACTCCCACTCTGAGTGACTGCGGCGCGGCTTCGTGGGAACTGACATCCCGAGCTGCGGGCAGGCTTTCTCAAGAGGCGGATTTCGGATGTGACCTGATGCCAGGGATTGATCCTGGCTCCAAAGACAGGAGGCCATAGGAGAGATGACGCAAGGGTCCCTGCCTAATTGTCCCTGCCAGAGGCTGGGAGGAAGGTGATTTCTGGTGCTAGTGGTGCATGGAAGCCTGCCTGGTCATACTGCCTGCCTTTTTTCTCTATAGATAAACCACAGCTTTGCTTGGACTTCTATGCATGGCTAGAGGCATTACGGGCAAGGGAATGCTAATATAGAATTAGACAATGCCTTCCAACGCGTGGTAGTAGGTTATGTCCCCATCCCCTAATACCAGTAACCAAGAAGCTTGAGAAGAAAATCTTTTTTTCAGGCAGTCAATCCTATAGGAATATATTAAGTACCTATTGTGTTCTCTGGGCATTGTACCTAGCACACAGTAGGTGCTCAGCGAGGGCCAGACCTAATACAAGCGAAGAGAAAATACAGTTTTAAAGCGGGACAGCTAGAACCTCTGCTCGACAGCAGAGAGGATAAGGGACACTGGGTGTGAAAGCGACGGCAGCCCCAGTCTCTCTGTTCTAAGCCATTTACTGTATGTATTAAAAAAAGAAGAAGAAAAGCCATGCGGTTTATAGGCTTTTGTTTAATGGTTTTCATACCACAATACATTAGTTTTCATAGAGAGCTTCAGTTCGGTGTAACTTCACAGGAGAGAGGACGGTGCCAACAGAAACCGTCACGCGGGCCGCCAGGGATACCAAACACCAGAACCATCCAGCAAAAACCATCTAGCTAAGAGGGTCCATGCCAAGCCTTGATATGGGGCATTGAGACAGGATTTGTTTGTTTATTTTGCTTTGTTTCTTAAGGTGGAGGGAAGGGAGCCACGTTCTCAACTTGATGTCACCACGTCTAATGCGCAAGAAACTCAACACCAGGTGCCTTGCTGGATACTGTAGAGTCCTGGGTGGCTGGTTCAGGAGCTTTGTCTGCTGCCTCCCATTTAGGATCTTTTTTTTTTTCCCCTTTCTCCTTTTTTTAAAAGAAAGAAACATAAGGAAAACATTTGCTTTGACATTGAATCCTCCCCCACAAGTCACAGTAATTGCAGGGCCCAGAGGAGGGGGAAAAAAAAACCTATCGTTCCAATTTGGGGCCAAGCAGCCTTGACAACATTGGATGAGGGGAAGCCAGGCTGCAGCAGGACGGCCCTGGATCAGGTGGACCGGGAGAGGGCAGGGAGCATGCAGCCATGAGGGAGGACTTCTCTAGTCAGGAGATGGGGGTAATAAGCTGCCTTTCCTGGGGCTATCTGGGAAGACAACACCCAGGCTTGACTCCATGTAGCCCCGGATGCCTTAGGGCATTTTAGCCAAAAAAAATAAAAATAAAAATTAAGTGTCTCCTGCCCAGTTTTCATAGTAGATAGGACCTCTCTGCCTCCTCTTGGGCCTGACCAGATCCCGCTTCTAAGCAACAACCTGAGAATCTTTGCAGAAGCCGAGCTGCTCCTGGGAGAGGCCCGCCACACAGGCTTCCTCCTTAGGCTCCGTGCATGTGTCTGTGAAAGTTCAAATACTGAGTCAAGTTTATTGTTTCTATCTCGTTTATTTTAAGTATAGTTTTACACTTTATTATGTGCGGTGACATCTTAAATGGAGCCTGTCACTCCATCTTGACTGCTGCTAGGGGCTAGAGCCACTTACCGTGTCACCATTTCAGCAGCCCTGATTAACGGTATCAGAGCGAGCAGCTCCAACCTCGCCCTCCCCAAAAAAATAGCACCCCCTTATTTACATGACACAAAACACCATGCAACAACAGCATCCCAGATCCGAAGTTGGAGGGCTTCCAAATAAGTGAAGTTTGGGGTGACATCATCTTCGCTCTTTCTTCTTGCCTCTCTAACCTTCTCCCTCCCTCTTCCTCCGCTTTCTTCCCTCCCTCATTTCTTGTCTCCTTTCATCCACCCTTCTGCCCTCCCCCCTCTCCTTGTGCTCTTCAGATGTGAACTATGTTCCATGATCTTTTCTCTCTAGCACGTCTTAATGCGTTCTCTGGGTTCTCGGCAGCACCAATTGGTTTTTTTTTTTTTTTTTTTTTTTTTCCCCAGTATTTTTTTTTTTTTTTTTTTTTTAACGAAGCAAACCCAACTCAAAGAACTTTCTTTTCTTGCTCTCTCCTCGCTGGCTGCAAGTCAGTGTTTGAGCCCTGTCACCATGTGAGGTAGCCTAGAGTAATTTGAATATTTCATTCTCCCGGCTGCTAATGCAGCCTGTGTTGCAGATGGCACGGGCTTCATCCTTCTGGACCTGGTTCAATTATAAATGAAAGTAGGGAGCTGCGACTTGTGTTTTTGTCCCTGCGTACTTGGAATGATGCAGTAAAGCTTGCTGGGTAGGAATGTCTCAGATTACTATGGATGCTCCCCGGTTAACTGTCCCTCTTCTCAGGTCCTGAGGGCAGCTGCCTGCAGCCAGCACTCCTCCTTCCATATTCCTTCCCCTCTCCTTTGAACTAAGACAGTATCCCTAAAATAAAAGCCGAGCTTCCCATCCTAACCACTCACTCTTTTCTTCCGCCACTCGCCTTCTGTTTTCTTTCTCAGAGCTAGTCAGGATGACTACATGACTTCTTTAGTAAAGGTTTCTGAAGTAAAACCTTCAGAGCCCCGAGCACCTCACTTAGGGACACACTGGTGGCCAGAGGAAAAGTATCTCTCCGCAGTGTAGAATGTACACCCGGCCTGCCACAAAAGGCGATTAAAAAAATAGAACACACGTATATGGCAAATTATACAAACTTGTGAATTTAATTTTGTAGTAACTCATTAGAAACTCATGGTATTTCAAGTGTGTGTATGTGTGTGTGTGTGTGTGTGTGTGTGTGTGTGTGTGTGTGTGGTGGGTGAATACAGGCACAAAAGGCCTGGGAGTTTGATGTATTAAAGGAATATTCTAAACACACCCAATCTGTATTCTTATACTGGGACATTATTTTATGGGCATTTTAGTGACCACTAAGACATGGTGCTTATCTGAGGCTTTATTTTGTGGAATTCAAGGTGAGAGTCATTTTTTTTTCCTTCTCTAAACCTCCAAGTCATAACCATAGGGTGTTAAGATGTTCTCAAATGAGAAGTTGGTTCTCACATCTGCCAGTTACTTCAAAGAATTCAACATCTCTGGCTATGCTTCTCTTAGATGGCCAACTGGCAGGGCAGTAGGCTATATAGATAACCCATGACAAGTATTCAATTTATTTAGCTTTTTTCTCTAAGTTGATTTGCAACACCCCACTTCTGGGTTTTGTTTTGTTTCTGTGTCTGCTAAAATCTTCATAAAGTTAAACAGGGCAGGAGACATTTTTAATGTCTCCTAGCCACCCGCCTTTTATGTGGGTGATTTTAAGTTTATGTGATCAAAGTGAAGGATCATGGGACCTGTAGAGCAATGGCGGATGTAACAGAAAGTTAAGAGCTAGGTGTGAACTGAGGGGTGGGGCACTTGACTAGTATGTATGAGACCCTGACTTCAACCGCAGAACCAATAGAAGATTGCGTAGGGATAGGGAGGAGGCTCAGTGGATAAGGTTGTTGTTTATCTGTGCTCGAGGACCCAGGATCCCCATCACATACATAGAACCTGGATACTGTGACTTCCATCCATAACCCCAGCCCTGGAAGCCAGTTTGGTGAGAGAGAAGAATCTTTGGGGATTACTGGCCAGCCAGTGTAGAGAATCAGTGAATTTCAGTTTAGTGAGTGACGTCTCAAAACACAAGGTGGAGAATGATGGATGAGGACACCCAGTGCCAACCTTTGAGCTCTGCATGCACGCGCACACACATTTGGGTGAGCTGATACATGCGTACACGGGGAGGGATGGGGGAGAGGAGGAGGAAGGGGGAGGGAAGGAGGGAGGGAGGGAAGGAGAGAGAGACAGAGACAGAGAGATATGCTCTTTTCAACAGTGGTTTGTGATAACCCACCTCTTCAAGGTTCCCTGGTTGTTGGGGATTTGTTTCTGCCATATGCTATGTCATTCAATCCCTCCTGTCCTCCAATGCACAGAGACACTCGGCTTATCCTCCCTTATTCAAGAGATGGTACCAAAATGGTGGGTAAACATTTGGAACCGGAGGAGAATTAAAAGCATCTCCGCACAAACCTCTCGGATAGCGAAACTTACATCTCCGTAGCAGATATTTCTGGGAGCACAACAATGGGAAATGGTTAATAACCCTGGTCACCTTCTCCCAACTAATTACCTTGGATTCATTTTCTGCTGATATAAAATCCTGCCAGAGTAATGAAACTGGAGTTCCTAGGCTCAGCTAGTTTCAATTTGTCAATCACTGACCTACTTTTCTCTGTAAATTGGGAATACAATGAAAAATAATCACAAGAGTATTAATATTGGGGTAATAATTTCCAGCACGTGAAGTGCTTTTGAAAGATTTTTGTCTCAGTTTTGACTTTCACAGTCATTTTGGAGGGGGGAAGAAAGATTTTATTTTCTTCTTAGGATCCACATCAGAAAACAAGCTTGGGGGAGTAAAACAATTGATTACTGAAATCTAGTTTAAATGGGGAAGGATTAGGTTTAATGGTAAGTATAGGCATTGTGTCCACAGCCTTGCAATATGTATAAAACAAGAGACGGGCTTTTCAGAGTGGTGCTACCACTGACCAAAGCAGAGCCCTTCTTCCTCCCTTCCCTCCACCTTCCAGGAAGTGTGCTCCCTTGTGGTCCTCAGAATATAAAGTAGCTCCCAGAGTTCCAGACATCACATGTGCTACCCAGGCACCAGAATAGGTAGGTAGGCTTAAAACCCATTTGCAGAAGGCGTCCCTGTAAACTGGACCACACTGGCTGTCCTGGCGCGCCCACTCTTAGTTCTAAAGGAGCCTGGGGCGTGCTGTTATGTGGAACTGTCTTTTAGAAATGAAGCAAGTTCCTTAAATGAGATTATACATGGTCTTAGCCTTAAACCCGAAGTTTCCCTGACCAGATTAGCCAGGCTAGGTAGTTACTACTGTTGTTGAGATCTGATGTGAATCGGGAGCTGTGATATCACCATGTAGAACCCTGCCACTGGCAAACCGAGATCTTGTCACAATAAATGTGGGTGAAGAGGCCGTGAAGAGACCTGTGTGGCAGGTTACGCCGGCACACAGGAAGCAGGCGTGCTTCCCACAGCACAACAAGCAGGGTCATCCCTGGTGGCCAGTCGTGGAGATGAGCAGATGACCTTCAGGCCCTGCTGTGATGCTTAGATCACCTGACCCAGCATAGCTTGTTCCTTCGTGGCTTGGTACATCCATATTCTTCCTTCCTGTTATTTCCCACTTATGTCAGAGTAGGGTATACAATTTGGAAGACTCTTGGAATCAACTTCTTATTTATTCTATTGCTAGGGGTGGGGTGGGGGGACCCGCACGCCCCCTGTGATCTCAGCAGAGTTCTCTTATTATTCATTCTATTTATGGAGGAAGAAACCTCAAGCTTCTAAGTACTTGGGCATGTATTTATTTATGCACTGTAGCCCAGAGATGACATAAATCTTTGTCAGTGAGCCCTCACTACCCTGTTTACCGCATCATCTGCCCCCATGGCTTAGGGAGACATGGTCCACACACATATCACCCCTCAGGGGTCTTTACGTGTGTGTGTGTGTGTGTGTGTGTGTGTGTGTGTGTGTTTGTGTGTGTGTGTTTTGAATGAAGTGAAGAGTGCTTCTCCGTTCCTGACAGGAAGCAGTTTGTGTGTGTCTGTGTATGGTGCTTCACATTATATATTAGTTTAGCCCGTTAATGTGATTTTCCTAGGTCACAAATCCATACAGAGTGTCTGACAGCATAGTGTGCCCTGACACTTGTGTTGCAGGATGGTGAGGACGACCACATCACTCATAGGTGAGCCGAGCTAGTGTCTCCAGGATGTCAGGAGCAGCTTTATGGCTCTGCCCACGCAGCCACATATTTTACTTAGACCACAGATGTTTGCCCTTATAATTTAGTTATCTTTGTTTGTGACGACATGATTCTTTCTTCCCCTGCTTTCCTCGCCTTTATAGTTTGATTGGAATAGGTCTAAATAGCTATAGTCCTCCTACATGAAAGAGATTCTTAGTTCTAGCAACTCTACTGCCCAAGTCTGTGTATGGTGCTCAGAGGCATAGTGAAAAGTTACTGGGTTGGAAGCCTTCTCCGTATTCACATGAGATACTTAGGTGAGTGGGTTTCTTTATGACCTCTGAAACTCCTGTCCATGTTTATTATAGCAACATTAATGGTGAGATCCAAAGTCGCCGTTCTTCTCATTCAAGGGTTTTCTTTCAATATTTGAAATTGTCGTCACTGTAATTGTCTCCTGGCTTAGTCTTCTTCCTTTGGGGATGGATTTTCTAGTACCAGAGGGCAGGTTCCTGTACAGTTCCAGATTAAAGTCCTCTTTCAGCCCCACAGCCTTACCAGACCAGTGACTTCAAACTTGCATTGCATATATGTGGCCACCAGCCATATAGGAACAGACAACTCTACTCTCAGTGTCAGAGGGATGTTACAGCAGATGATTCCTTTACAAAAGATGGAAACAGTAGAAGGTGGACATATAGTTCCACTATTAATTCTAGCCTGGCAACAAAAAATGTTATATATATATTTTTAATTTGCTCATGTGTGTGTGTGTGTGTGTGTGTGTGTGTGCACGCGCACAGAGGTAAATGTATTGATCACTTAAGCATTAGAGCAAGCATTGCTTGTTCCCTATTAAGAAAAATGAGTATTGCTCCAGTTTGTTTCGGAAGCTTGGACCAGGAAGCAAGGACTCTGCTTCATCGATGCAGCTGATTGGCTCAGCCGCATAGCTCGTCTCTGGTGTCAGATACAAGGGAGGAAACGGCAGGTAGTTGTTCAGCGCGAGTCACCTAGTAGAACAAAGGCAGGCCGTGGGCACTTGGGATGCCCTGTGTGTCCAGATCTCTTCTCGTGACTTGGCACATGTCAGCTCAAGATGGCAATCCTGGAAGACAGATGAGGTGCGCTCACATTTGCAGCCCAGGAAACAGACGGGGCTCCGAAAGGGTGAACCGATTCACCCACAGTCAGGTGGCTGACAGGGCAGAGGCACCGGGATGTAACTCAGGTCTGTCTAATGATAAAACCATCAAGTGTCTCCAGGGTATCATGGGAACTCTCACTCTGTCAAGCTTGGGACATGCTTCTAGAAATGTCACCATGTGATAACAGAGCTGGTGGCTGCCTTCTGTCCTCTTGGATGCGTCTACCTTGTTTGAATAAATCAAAAGGCATTTCTAGGTGTATCTCAATGCCCTTAGCAAAGTTCTGAATGCATTTGGAGGGACAGAAGACAGTAAACTATGGTTCTGGCCTTTGGCTGTGTGACTGTCCACAAGCAGTTAACAAAGCGATGTGTGGGAGAACTGTTGGCCATTGTCGAGTGTCAAGAAAAAGCAGGGACCAGTATGATATCATTCAAACAAGCTATCTAGAAACAGAACGGAGAGGTGAGTCTGTGAGCAGCTGAGGGGAGCCTCCAGGATGGCTCTGCTGGGGCCAAGTAGATGACTGAAAGCGGGAACTCAGAAGGACGGCTGGTCTGAGGCAGCTGGAGAAGTTGAGGCATCCGCCCATATCCCCAAACATCTGTGTCTCCTCACTCCCTCTCTTACCGAGGCGCAGCCATTATCATTGTCCATCCCTTTGCACAGATAAGGAATACCACAATGGCACCCACCCTTCCTGGCGTATACTGTAGCCCATGAGGGGCCCTTGAGAAAATGAGACACTACAGCCAAATGTGAAGGAGCAGACCATCCTCCAAGGTCACACAGCTAGCGAGAAACCCCCGCCTTCCAAGTTCCAAGTTTGGCCAGCAAGAATGTAAGAGTTTTCAGAACTTGGTCTTCCCCATCAGTGTGTTCCTGTTTATAAATAGGTTGGATTCCAGAACATTTCTTTCAATTTCTTTTCTTTACCACCCCCTAACCCCAAACTGTAACCAGTTTTCTGTAAGAGTCCTAAAGCTAGATTCGAAGTCCCAAGCACAGATAGATGCCTATTGTAAAACAGAAATCAGTTTCATTGCGATGTGCTTAAACTGTAGTCACAGAATAGTTCTTAATGGCTGCATATATATCCTGAAGCAGGGCTGCCCAGAGAAGTCACAGGTTCCAGGAAAAAGAGAAAATGGGGACACCTTTGTTCAAAACACACTGGGCCAATGACATGGCTCTGCAAATTAAAAGAAAATACTTGCTGCCAAGTCTGACCAGGGTTTGATACCCAGATTATATGATGGAAGAAATGGACTGACTCCTACAAGTCATCCCCTGACTTTCACACATGGGCTGTGTGATTGATGTGCACACGCATGTGCATGTGCCCACGCACGTAAATGTGCTCCCACGAGTGCACACACATACATACATACAAATATATAAGTACATGCATTTCTTTTTAAATAGCAAGTACTTGTCCAGCATGGTAACGTTAGAGACTTAATGTGGGGTGCACACTGGTTGTGACAGGGCCTTTGAGACACTGCACGGGTCTCACATACACAAAGCCAGCCCTGGCTAGAGGCTTGGGTCCGGAATATAGAGAGTAGCCACATGCTCTCAGGAAGGGTCTGGAAAGGCACAGCATGCCAGCTGGGGTGAGGTTCTTAGCACGTGAGCATCTCTGATGGATGTTCTGGACTGCTCAGAACAGGGAGATTCTCTGTGGCTTACGAAAGTTATCCCTTTATTAGTCATTTCCAGAGAATTCTGATCTGGAGCAAAGGGGAGGATGGAAAGCGGGAGGCAGTGCAGGCAGTAGGAAAGGGAGGGGCCTTCTGAGCTCACCGTGAACCCGGCGCAGCTCTGGTGCAGTCTGTATGTTTCTGACAGTACTTATAGATAAGGCCATCCTCTGGAGAAGCCCCAGCACCTTCTGCTTGTCTTTCTGGTACAGAAAAACAGATGGATAGAAAGTTACATGAAAATCACATCTGCCACTCTGGACAATTAAGCAAAACATGAAATTGCAGCAAAAAACCCACAGGGTATTGAAATAGAACAAGATTTCACACGAAGGAATCCTGCTGTTGAACCAGAATGAGGTTTAACTCCCCGTCTTCTGAAGGGGAGTGCTGGTGTTTGGTATTCCTGTATCAGAGCTCCTGCAAACATACCTCTCAGTAAGTGTGCCTGCCTAGCAAAGTGACTTTCATTCAAGAGGGGGCAATGAAGCTAAGCTGTGATACATTTGAGTGATACTTTCAAGATTGGCCTTGATTATTTTTATATTTACTATATTATCCTTATTTATTTTTGCTTTTAAAGGTGTGTGTGTGTGTGTGTGTGTGTGTGTGTGTGTGAATGAGAATATGTGTGGAAATCACCCTTGGAAGGCAGATAGCATCAGCTATCCTAACTGAAGTCATGGGCAGTTGTGAGCCGCCTCACATGGCTGCTGGAGCCCAACTTGGCGCTCTCTGAGCACCGCACGTGTGTTTAGCACTGAAGCACCCATTTCTAAGCCCTAAAAAGGGAACAAGTGGTAGTATTTTGTTTGTGTCCCTCAGGCACTTTGGGACAAGCAGGGCTCTGTAGTTCTTGGCAGTTTTGGTGTACACTGAAGGGCACTAGCTTTGTAATGTTGTCCGGAACTTCCTGAGCTAAGAGTAGTAGACAAAGAACTTGAAGTCTGAGTTCAAAACCCTGGCTCCCCCTATCCACCAGCCTGACACCCACAGAGAGTCTGTCTCATTTCCAACACCGAGAACAAGGGCATGCATTGCTATGTGGCTTGCAACGTCACCCAGCCCCGCAACCTTGCAAGGACTCTCGGAGGTCCCTGCTATGAACATTGTCTGAAGAGAAGACAGTTCCTGCTTCATGTGTTTGCATTTTCTCTCTTCCATTTCCTGTTCTGCAAAACCCAACAACTACCCGGCAGATGGTCCCATCCCCCTAAGAACCATTGCTGTTGACTGAAAGAACTATAGTGCGAATAGAATAGAAAAGCGGCTTACCACTTTCCCAAAAGGAACAGCTCTCTTGCCTCTCCAAGCCAGCTCGCTCTGTCTCACCTACCCACTAGGGCTAAGAATCCATTCATTGACAAACCCACTCGCATCCGTGGGAGTGGACTTCTTCACCTAGACTTGTACATGTTTGACTTCCTTACCCATTGGATGCTTTACCTAAAGGATTTTAAGGGGATCCTGAAGAACCCCATGGAAGAGATGTAAGGCCTTTGGTTTTGGGTCCCTTTCTGGGTCTCCACACAACTGAGCAGACCTGAGATTTTAGAGGTAACTTCATATTTGACTCTGACCCTGCAGGAAAACGTGTGAGACGGGGAAGAATTAGGAACCAGGGATACTACATACAGGAGAGGAGGAAGAGGCCTTCCACATGCTTGAGAAACCTGGGTGGTACTCCCTTCCCTTTTTCTTCTGTGTTATTAATTTAATGGAGCTGGTAGAGCAAGTTCTTTTGTCATAAGCCCCTGTAAGAGCGGGATGAGGTTATTGCGCGTGCGCCTTGTCACCGGAAGTGACATCACAAGCAGGAAGCTTTGACTGTGAGAACCTAAGGCCTATGTACCAATGGGAACCTTGGATCTGTGACCGTGATTGTGTCACAAAATGCTTAGGAATGACTGGTCTGTGAGTGCAGGAAAAGGTTTTATGGTATTACTACCGGGGAATGGAACTCACTGTCTGCCTCCTTCTACGCGCTCTGTGAAGCAGTCAAGGCCATGCCCAACCCTGCACTTTGTCTCTGCATGCCTGCCCTTCCCTGCTTCCCTGCTGTTTTGACTCTCCTGTCTCAGCGCACAAAGTGGGAGTTGACTCCTTGACACCACCAGGCTGTCCTCCTGGCTCTGAACTGGAGCAGATAAGCCAGGGCAATGCTGAGCGCGTGACTCATGGAGAATTCTTCTTGGAGCGCTCTATCATTTTGAGCTGGTTTCTACTTTTCTGAGTGACTTCCCTAAACTCTGAGAATTGAAGCTTTGCCTCTGTGGCCTGGTGTGGGTGTGGATCGGGATACATACACAGTGTGGATGAGATCGATCAGGTGAGATCTTTTGGTACAAGGGAAAGAAAAAGCATCCCGACTTGCCTTTTCAGAGAATGTTGGTTCTCCAGTTATATGTTGTAATACACGTATAGCAATTGACCCACAAGGCCCTTTTGGGTCCCACCTTTGCTATTTAATGGATATTTTAGAGTGATTTGCCTAGGACCAGGGGTCAAGAGTCTTAGGCTTATCAGAACCATTTGTTATGTGCACACATGACCAGGACCTATGTGGAGTCCCACCACAAGTGGTCCCTTCCTGTGCTCTGTGTGCCTTGGCCTCCGTGCTCCTTACACTCAGACCTCCCAGGGCAAAGCCATTTTCCCTGCCATGTTTCCCTGCTGGGCCGTCCTCAAGAGGGTGTGTCACACTGTACCTGTCTGGGCTACCTAGCTCTCCTGATGGATGCTCTCCCATAGAGTGTGGTTATGCAGTTATCCTGCTTATACCCCACCCCTCTCGGCTGCGACTCCCATTCTAACTGACAGACACAATTGTACGTATCCATCATATACCACATAATGTTTTGATGTAGATGCATTGTCTACTGTCACAATGGAAACTTGTCACCCTCTCTATCTACACTAGCGGTTCAGAGGATTTTTTTTCTGGAACAAGTGTGATTCTGAAGCCGAGACCCAGCTTGTCTGTGGCTTTCCATCCCCTTGCTGTCTTCCGTTAGATACACACAACAGTCAATGTTTCGCTGTCTGTGCTGTGAGCTTGAGAGAGATGGAGAGAAGAAGAGGGCGATGAACTCTGAAGGAGAGCCACAGGCTGGCACATCTGCAGCAGCTGTACCTTCGTTTGTTCTGAGTGCCACTGCTTGGTCTCTTCGGCCAATCCTTGTCGGCAAAGTGATTGAGAAGATTGCCCTCTCCGAGTCTGTTGCTCCAAGAGCCCCCCCTTCCACAGGACGGCCACACTTCATTCCCAGGCCTCCTGGGAGACCTCTTCCTTCCTCTCTCATTTTCCTCCTTCTCCCTGAACACCTTAAGGATTAGAAATACTTCCTGCCCACATTTTCAACCAAGGGGATTGCCAAGGGATTTCAATGTTTATTGCTTTCTTCTCTGGGAAGGGAATCGCTCCAACCAGCTACTATTTGAAAGGCAGACAACAGGATGGTTTTTGCCTATTATCAAACTGAGAGCAGAGTTTGCTTGCGATGGAAGGAGAATTTGAGTCTTTCTGCACTGCTAGGCAGGTTTGTGTGTGTGTGTGTGTGTGTGTGTGTGTGTGTGTCTGTCTGTCTGTCTGTCTGTCTGTCTGTCTGTGTCTGTGTATGTCGTTGAGAGATTCTTCAGCCTCCTATCTCTGAATCTGTTTCCTGGTAGCCAGGCCTGAGGCTCTGAACACAGAAGGGGACAGCCTGCCTTGTTTGTAAATGACCTTTCTTCCATACCTGCCCCTCTCCTCTGGGCTCAAAGATTCCCTTGTTGTCAGTCTGTCTGCTGTCTTGAACACAGAACTCGCTGCATTTGACATTCACTACAGTCTTTCTGGGTTTTCTCTTAAAACAGCTTTCTTAAAGCCCCCAGAGACCCTTTTTAAAAAAAAGGAATGCAAATGGAAATGCTTTGGAAGCTGAAATGAGAGTCATTGGGACTCTTGAGCTCCTGGCCACACTGGGACAAACTATTTTTTATTTTGGGTAATATTTCTTCTTTGGCATTTATTACACCTCTGTTAAACACAGCTCATGTGACACAGAGTTACTCATAGGCAATCAGAGGAAAAGCTGAAAGTTGAGCCATTAGTAGGGCAGGGCAACTTATTGTTAATAGCAGCCATTAAAGCTGAAAGGAAAAATTACCCATCTGCCCCCGCCAGCCCTGTCTGCCTGAGGTGGGGATTGGGCCTCCAGGCCGGAAGGGGGGCTGGGAGACCATGAGGGAAGAAGAATGGAATGCAGAAATCAGAGCTCTTGGTGAGAGAAGATAGAGCTGGATTCCTGTCTGGATCCTATCCCGAGAGTGCGGGGCGCAGGATTGCCTCGCCAGAATTCAAAAGGCCATTTAATGCATTACCAGGCCATCGATCACCTGACCCCTCTCGTCCAAAATTCTGTGAAATCCATTTTATTACCCACAGGTAGGAAACTCAACAGCAACATTCTTTCTCAGCAAGGCTCTCACCACAGTGGATAACTGAAACAGAATTTTCCCTGCCTGGTTCTTTGCCATGGGCCTTGGGGTTAAACAACACATTTCATTTTAGTCTGTATTGAAAACACACTTACACACACACACACACACACACACATGTGCACACACACATACATAGACACACATACACACACATAGACACATGCACACATACATAACAAAGACACACACACACACACACACACACACACACACGGTTTAAAGCCCCTTAGACACCTTAAGTTCTAGTCAAAGAGGTGATGTCTGTTACCTGCTTTAAGTAGCCACTCTGTAAACGTGTTTGTACACAATGTCAGCTAGGAGGATATATTTCAGAGGACTCTGAAATGGTCCTCAACCTTCCCAGTGCTGCAACCCTTTAGTACCTCGTGTGACCCCCAAACCATAAATATATTTTTGTTGCGATCTCATAACTGTAATTTTGCTACTATTCTGAATCATAGTGTAAATATCTGTGGGTTGGTTTTTGTTTGTTTGTTTGGTTGGTTGGTTTTGTTTTTTTTGATGTCTTAGGCTACCGCTATGAAAGTGTCATTTGATACCCCTAAGAGGTCTCCACTCATAGGTTGAGAACTGCTGTTCTAGAGCATGGCTATAAAACCCATTAGATGCCTTGAAGACAAGGACTATGGCCAATTTTACAAAGTTCACTTACTTCATTGCAGAGTGACCCCTGCAGCAGAGATTAGAGATCAATGTGCAAAACTATGACTGGGGCTTGGCACCAAACTCTGAGCACTTGTATCCACTCCCTGGACCACATGTCTGAGGCTTCAGAAGAGATGGCATGGTGGGGGAGTTTTGTAGCCTTGGCCAGATGCTTTTGTGTATACATAATTAACTAAAGCCTGAAACGCAAAGCTCTGTGATGTCTGCTGTGGCTGGCTGGTAGTCTGAGCGAGCACAGACAGACAGACAGACAGACAGACACACACACACACACACACAGAGAGTTAGGGTGATGTTAAGTGGTTAAGCCCATCCCGAGAAGGAGCTGCCTGCTGGCTCAGGACCAGGAAGTGTCTCCCAGGCAGGATCTGATTTCTCAGATGTGATCACATCTAGTTCTGAGCACCAGCCTCAGCCCGCTCTCCATACCAAAGCCATTGCATGGCCAGATTAGTTTAACTTATTATGAAGGCAGTTCTTGGTTGTTCTTGGCTCCTTTTCACATTCTGTGGCTTTTTAAGAGCTGATGTACCCACTGAGCCTGCACTGATGACATAATTTTGATGCTGGAGTGATTGAGTTACAGTTTAAAAGTTTGAGGTTCCTTCTGTACTATGACACTCCCGGAGTAAACTCTTCTTCTTGAATTGAGCAATCTGTGTCACATGCAGTCAACACTGCACAGTGCTTTTTTGATATTATAATTGTTTATTTGTTTGTTTTCTACCCAGAGGTTGCACTCTGATGTGCTGAAAGGGGTCACCAGCTCTAGTCAACTTCCTTCTCATGAATATAACAGACCCAGAATATATCTTCAGCTGTGCCCTCAAGAAGACTAGACTTTACTCAGTTGTTTAAAAATTTAGCTTCGTGTTCCTATCAATTGTTTGGCTATGACAGCTTGAACTTCTCTTTTCCCATTAAAGGCCATGGAGTTAGCAATCACAGTGTGGTACTTCCATGCTGTCTAAGTGTGGAGAGTGGTTTGGGGGAGTTGGAGCTTTGGGGATGAGCTATTGAGAGGTGGCTTGTCACTAGCAGGGCAGGTGGCCATGGCATATTATATCAGAAGGGATGCCTTGGTGGTCATGGCTCTTTTCTTATCATGACCGTCTCTAGTGGCGTGCTACATGCCACTCCATTCACTTGTCCTTCTTTTTTTTTTTTTAAAGATTTATTTATTTATTATATGTAAGTACACTGTAGCTGTCTTCAGACACTCCAGAGAAGGGTATCAGATCTTGTTACGGATGGTTGTGAGCCACCATGTGGTTGCTGGGATTTGAACTCAGGACCTTTGGAAGAGCAGTCGGTGCTCTTAACCGCTGAGCCATCTCTCCAGCCCCCTCACTTGTCCTTCTAAGAGTATGGGAAGGGCCTACGTGTTGGGGACTGGTCTGGAGCTCCTGGTAGAGTATTTACTGAACATGCATGCAGCTCTGGATTCTGTCCTTAGCACCACTAGGCTTGGTAGAACTTACTGCTACTCCAGCATTCAAGGGCAAGCAGGAAGATCAGAAGTTCCTGGTCATATTGGGCTGCAAAGAAAGTTCAAGGCTAGCGTGGTATATTGAAGAGACCCTGTCTGCAGAATAACTAAATGCCAGATGTTGGAAGGTTGTTAAAGAGCAGCTGTTGGGAAAAAAGAAATGGCTAAAGAAAGATTTGACTTAAGATGTGCAGGCATGGTGGGAGCCACATGGGAAAATGAGCACCAAGTTTGCACTCAAAGAGTCACACTTTTAGGGAATGCTGGGAGACCCTCAGTGCCCCATCAGTTTCCTTGGGAGTATTCTGTAATCTTTAAAGAAATATAAATAGGAGAACAGAATAGATGGCAAGAGAGATGTGGAGTGTCAGAAAGAGGAGACCAAGACAAGAGCCTCTTCGCATTAGAGGACGGGCAGTCACCATGAAGACAATGGTTTAAAATTTATAGCCTGGCAGTGGTGGCGCACGCCTTTAATCCCAGCACTTGGGAGACAGAGGCAGGTGGATTTCTGAGTTCGAGGCCAGCCTGGTCTACAGAGTGAGTTCCAGGACAGCCAGAGCTACACAGGGAAACCCTGTCTCTAAAAAAACTATATATTTTCAAGCTTCCGGGGGGCCATTTAGAACCACTTCAGAAATTGTGGTGCATGCTTTCATGGAATTCACTAAGTAAAGAAGCATAGTATGAGATCCCAGAATCTCAAGCGAGATGGGATGCTTCCATCCTGGAGATAGAAAAGGCAAGCACCATGTGTTTTGGTTTGGGGATTGGCATCTTCAAGGTGAAAATGGGATTTACAAATTTTATTTGCTTACCTCGGAACCCTGGTACCCATTCCTTTGTAACTCCTTGTCAGCTGGGCCACACCCGGTCAATCATCATACCGTCGACATCACCGTGGTTGGAGGCCGCGGGTTCCATTCTACAGACCACACTGCAGATGTTTCCATGGTCAAGTGAGGGAGAGTATCTGTCTCCCCTTGCTATGGCTTAGGGGAATATTCTGTTTATAACGGGCAAGAAAAATCTGCTCAAACGCAGTAACTGCAAGACCTTCCGATGTCTGGAAGGAGTCTAGGGAGTGGGCATCCATTGCCACCTCATTTTACTCCCATAATACTCGCTTTTCGACACTTCTCAATTGCTACCTCCCGGCATAATTACCATGGCAAGCATTTCCTGTTCGTCCCCTGTAGGTACACCATGTTGCGCCAACAACTCTCGGCCCAGCAGGAATATACAGTATCCTTTGCCAGTGTCGACCCGGGCTTGATTACACTTCACGGTTGTAATTCAAGCCCACTAATCCTCCTCTGTGGTAGGAAAAGAGGCCTGTTCTATTAGATAAGCTGATTACTGTCTGGTGTGTGCTTCATGCCTAGCAAGAGTTGTTTATATGTAGAATTATTGCTGGTTGGGGTCTGGGCCTCACCAGGCTGAGGAAGCTCACTTTGGGGTCAGGGTGTGTGGCTTCAGCCTGGCTTGGGATGGGTAAGGAATGGAGTATTTGTGGCAGCCACTTTTTTTTTTCCTCAGTCTGTGTGCCAGAAGCTTAAATATTTACTTCCCTATGACTAGAAGGAGCCAGCTATTCAAAGGCTGAGACTTCTACCTCCAGGAGCCCTTTGCAAAAGACCACTGCCCCAGCCTTGGCAACCCGTGATGAGGTTGGCAGTGCACTTTTGAGAGCCGAATTAGCAAGGACTCTGGTGGGTCAAGTTGAGTGTGTGGTGAACTTGCCAGCCACACAGACTCCAGCCAGCCCAACCACAGGGGGGAAAATGTCTGCCTAGACTGAGTGAATGTTTTCTCACTCCCCTGAGGCCTCAGAAGCCTAGAATCTACTTTGCCAGCCCGCACTGGTCTGGTGGGTGGCTTGTGGCCTGTGTGTATGACCTTGCTTGTCCACCAAGGGGAAGTATGTTGGGGGACACCTGCCTGAGAAGCGAGTGTGATCTGATTCCTATCTACTGTACCCAGGATGTTCATCTCTATGTGTGGTACGGCATCCCCAGATGCAGTCCCAGGGTTCTGCTCATTCGTGGCTCTTGACTGTTGAGATGCTAGGCTGAGGGAGGATGAGTGGATGGAGAGTAGTTGCCGGGAATCGCCAGCAGCTGGCCTCTGTCAAGTTCTGCATCACCGTGCGCTGGGTTCTGTTGGCTTCTCTGGGCATGTGGCAGCCTGCTCTGGGGTATGGCATTGTGATGAATGACACCTTTCTTAGCCGTGAGATGATTGGATGAGGCAGCTTCACCCACCGCACTACATTCCATGAGCCGCATTCTGACAGTGATCCGACTGGTCTGCCTTCCCCCCAGTCACCATTTGTCCCTCTCAGGAATAGCTTTCTTTATGTAGTCATTGCATTTGTGGGCCCTCAGTGTCTGTCTAGGACAAAGTACTCACTCAGGGAATGAATGTGTGCATGGGTATGGAGCACACGTGCATGCGGGAGGCCGAAGCACCATCTTGGATGTCACTCCTCAGGAACCCTCCCTCCCTCTACTGTCTTCACCTTTGTTGTTGTTGCTGCTGCTGTTGTTGTTGTTTTTAAGTCAGGGTCTATAACTGTCGGTTAGGTTAGGCTCACCAGCCAAGCCTCTAGGGACTCACCTGTCTCTCCCTACCTTTCCAGGGCTGAGATGACAAGTGTGTCACCATGTCTGACTCTCCCCTCCCCCTCCTAATGTGGATCCTTAAGGATTGAACTAAGGGTCTTCATGGTAATAAGGCAAGCACGTTACCAATTTAGCAACCAACCTACCCCCAAAGGTGATTTTTTTTTTAGTTTAATAGGTAAACAAATTAAGAATATTGCATAAAAGAAGGAGCCCATAAGTGAATTGTTATAAATTGCTAGGCATTGGGCACAGTTCACCCGAGCTGGGTTCCCTCTCATCTTGCAATTCCCAGCTTCCTTTCCGGAAGGCAGAGAGTGCCAGTCCCCAAGAACCCGGCTGTGGCTTGGGTGTAAAGGGCATGGTCACCTCTGCAGAAGCAGGCGCTAAGGCATGATGCAGAGGGGACATGGTGTGATGCTCTGTCCTCAGTACTGGGACATGTGTCCCTGTCATGCTTCTTGATCCAGAAACATTCTGTGAAGTATTTTATCTCCCTCCCCTAAGAAGCCTTTTTTTCCCCTTCTGAGTCCTCTTTACCTCTTTAAAACGCTTCCCTCTCTCTAACTTTGATCTTGGATTTCTAGGGAAATCATAGTTTCTTCCAGATCAGCATATTCTTCAAATGGATGAATTCTAGCCACAGGGATTTCTTCTCCTTGTAAACTTAAATTAATTTGTACTTGGAAGAAAAACCTGAAGGGGAACCACAGTGAATTTTAAGCCATATGGGTGACTATAAAGTTTTGGAACCACCAAAACAAAGCCATAATGGTGACTACAAAGTTTTAAACCCAGTTTGAGCACTGGACAGTCTACAATGTATACGGATCAAGCTTCCCTTCTTTCATTGGGAAGAATTAATGAGTCCATGAGCTCAGCTTATCCATCCTTATGAATGTGAGCTGTAGCTTTGACATCAGGGCTACTGTTTAAGACTTGACAGGGTGACTGTGTTAGATATGTGGTCTTACATTTGTGTGTACTCTGAGTACACTGTGTATATTCGAGGAGTGAAGGAAGGGAAGGAGAGAGGAGAAGGAGGGCTGTAACCTCAGATAGTAGACATCTTTTATTCTCTACATCAATTGAGTATATTCGAGGAGTGAAGGAAGGGAAGGAGAGAGGAGAAGGAGGGCTGTAACCTCAGATAGTAGACATCTTTTATTCTCTACATCAATTGAGAAAATGCTTAACAATCTGAAAAATAACTGGGGGAAACTATTCCTTGACATTTACCTTAGCATCTTTGGGACAGTCCCAGGAATCCCTGTAAGAGTCATGAGATGAACTGCAGGGCCTCATTGCCTGGAGCCAAACTGAGTAGTTAGTCCCAGGACAGCGGCACCTACCTCAGGTTTCTGGAACCTAGAGGCCAGCCAAACACAGGACCACAGGGGTGGCCTGCAGAGAGGGAAGAATTAAAGAAATGTCTGTTTCTTGTTTTCTATGCATCATTGTCTATCTCTGTTTTTTCTTGCATCCCTGTGTCTTAACTCCTGGACAACTCTGCTCTGCCACCTGTCATGGTGATCCCAAGTTTAAAAACAAGAACTTACTATATTCATTTGCCTAAAGTAGACGTCTCTAGGTCTCTGTTTCTTGGGATTCTGGCTGGAACAGGAGGGAAAGTCACTTAACCCTGTGTGAATTCTTAACGAATCTCAAGCTAGCGGGTTGGTTTGTTGTCTAATGTTGCCATGGCTCAGGTGCCCATTTAGAGGTCACTGTCAAAGATGAGGTGGTTCTTAACATTTTAACTTTTCTGTAGGGAGGAATATTTTTTTTCTACGAACATTGTAAGATCTTGACACAATGGCTAGGCCTTTCTTTCCTTAGGTGCCTTTCTCTATACTGTTTCTGAGGACTCGTGGGTCATCTTCTCAGAGAGGTGGTGACAAAGTTCTGGTTTGCAAAGTGGAAAGAGAGCCAGGAACTGGAAAATAACTCGGGGAAACTATTCCTTGACATTTACCTTAGCATCTTTGGGACAGCCCCAGGAATCCCTGTAAGAGTCATGAGATGAACTGCAGGGCCTCATTGCCTGGAGCCAAACTGAGTAGTTAGTCCCAGGACAGCGGCACCTACCTCAGGTTTCTGGAACCATGGGTGATGCTGATCTGAATGGTCACCACCATCCTATTTCAGGAAGGGAAGCATCCAGCTCTCTGTCTCCTGGTATTGAAAGCAAAGGCAAATTCACCTTTCAAAAGAACCGTTGGCCTCGCCATAACTTTTGGGGGATGTGGTGTGCAAAGTATCCTGTGAATTTCCCGCTTCTCTCGGGACAGAAGAGGGGCATGTTTGAAGCTGTGGAAACGTTAGCAGCTTTACTGGTAAGCTTCCTTCACGTTAGGAAGACCAGAAAGAGTTTCTGTAAAAGGCAGCAGAGACACCAAAGCTGACCTCTGCCCTGGGAAACTGCAGGCTGTCCCCACTCCACCTCCTGGCCACCACTGAAGGCAGCTGTGAGACCAGAAGCGGGGAGAAGGAGCCCCAGCTAAAGTTACCTGCAGAGCCAGTTCTGTGTCCTTCCACCATTCCGACTCCTGTGCCTTTCAGTTCCCATATCAGAACAACAGGGCTAGTCTCCCATACCGTCTACAGAGCATTCCAGTACCTGTGCTAAACTTTGACAAGTGGATATGAAAAAAGCTTAATGCCCACACCAACGCCATCAGGGATGCTTCGTTTCTGCCATCGTCCCCGCTCATCATCTATTCTGTCAGTTTGATGTTTCGTGAGATTGCTCCTCCTCCCAAGGTTCTTTCTCTTCCGGTCTCTGCATCTGAGGCGTGGGTCATGTGAGACCTGAGCCTCGGTGAGCTGTCTGCTGTTGTGGTCATCCAGGTCTTCGGAGGAATAGCTCTGTTGGTGAGATTGTGCTGAGCATCTTGATCAAGCGGAGAGAATTCTGTCTTGAGGTGGCTGTGGTGGTGTGCACCTATAATCCCAGGCCTTGCCGAATGGGAGATAGAGGCAGGAGAATTAGGAGTTGACCATCTTCCTCTGCATAGTGAGTTTGATGCCAGCCTGCCTTACATCATCAGAACTTGTCCCAAGACAGAACTTTATTTTAGCTGATCTGGGAAGCTGATTCTAGACATATAAGGGGCATGACCTGTCTGGTCAAGCCCGGTGCTAGCTACATCTCCAAGCCGCAATGTAGAAAAAAAAAGAAGCGAATTTGCCTTCTGAAAGGGCAGTCTGTGTTTTAAACCAGAAAACTCAACCGCCTGCCCAAATTTCCTGGCTGCAATGATGTCTTCTCCCAGTGCTCTCGGGGACTTCCTGCATAGGCGTGGGAGCTTAAGTTCACATTCTCAGTGTTGACATGAAAACTCAGGTGTGACCACACATCCCTGTACCCACAAGGTTGTATAGCTGGCATCAGGGGGACAGCTGTGCCTTGATGGCTGGCAGGCTGTTTCCAGGTTCTTAAATGAATAAGGCAGAGCGATAGAGCCAGTCGTCTGCAATTTCTCCATGCAGGTACACACATGCACATTCTCTACACATATGCGCGCACACACACACACACACACACACACACACACAAACATACACCAATCAAAAAAGTGTGTGTGTGTTTGTGTGAACAGGGACAGCTTGCTAGTGGTTTGGCTCTCCTGAGTCCAGACAGGCTCATAAGGTGCCATCCCTAAGCCAGGCTGGGGTGGGGTCTGATGGAAAAGCTCTTGAACTTTTGAAGCCCCTATTAGATGTTTGGGGAGATGTTGGCTCACTAGGTGAATGAGTAAACAAGACACTTCTTTGGGGAAAATATGGTAGGAACAGAAATAAGTAAGGCCCAGCGTCAGCGAGGTGAATCTTTAAAGGAAAATAAAGCTACTGCCTCTCCCGTCTCTCTGCCAGCCATTGCTGTATTTTTAGCCGGAGCCTCATGATACAAACACACTTTGATGATGATCATGATGCCCACTGTACCTCCCCTCGGGGTGGGTGCTTCCAGTGTGAGTGTGGAGGTCGGGAGCTGTATCTCAGAGGGAAGGAGTGGGTGCTCTGCCCGAGTTTCCGATGTCACATGTGTGCAGAAACAAGCAGAGGCAGCAACGACAGAAAACCCACCTGAAAATCTGAGCCCTAATCACGCCCATCTGCTCCGGCGCGGCTTCCCCTCGCTGCCTGGCAGGAAGTCTGCTGCAGACGCTAAGTAGCACATTATTTTCGATAAGTTGCAATCATTTGCTTGAAATCTACTTCTCCTTTAAAATGTCCCCTGGAAACCAGAATCGGCGTTTTGAGAAGGCATGCCTGTTCAGGAGAGAACATAAATGCCTGCACACGCGTGTTCAGGATAAGTGCCACCCACTTGGCCAGCAGGTGTCCTTGTGTTCATGATTCAGACACTTGGCTGTGTTGGGAGGAGAGGGAGAGGCACCATGGAGGAGAGCCCAGGAAGACGGTGCTACCCCAGCGGGTGGAGTTCCCAGGGAAAGAAAGGTACAGGTTCTGGAATGAGAAAGACGGCGGATGGATAACCTACTGGGACAGAATCGCCACTCTCTCCGAAAGGCAGTAAGCCAGCTTTCTTGGTCTCTGAGATGTTTGTCTCTTTTATGAAGAGACTGAACAAGGGACTGTGACAGGCATGCTTTGCAACCTAGAGCTCCAGTTCCCTAACACCGGGCTCACATCCCACCCACTACCAGGGTTCCTCAGCTTGCTCGTGTGTGTGTGTGTGTGTGTGTGTGTGTGTGTGTGTCTATGATGAGAGTCCAGACAGTCAGCTTTCAGTGCTCCTAGCTGATCTTTGATCCTCAGTGACTTGAAGCTTCGGGAGAATGCTGGAAAGTTCCGAGAAGCAAGAAAAGCCTCCCGTTTGTCTCTGTGCTGCTGTGTTCTGTCTCCCTTGCATGGAGGATGGCATAGCATGGTGACTTGTTAGCACTGAAGGTTGGGGAGCGGGTGGCTTTTGAGATGCGTTAAGGACTGTACCCGCTGTCTCCTTGAGATGACTGTCTTGGCGTGACGGGTGTATGCTGCGTTAGAAAAAAGAAAGTTACTGTATATGTGCACAGACCCAGTGTTCTTAGCTGGGGCAATGTGTGGATGGCATAAAGAATGGTAGCTCCTCCTCCTGTAAGTAGAGCAGCCTGGGACCTCCTCCCTCCCAGCCCTCCGCACCTGCCCCATTCTGCCAGCAGCTTTGGCTACAACCCTTATAGGGTAACATGACGCTGTGTTGGGAAGCGTCAGCTGTATATTTGTAAGTAGATTTCCAGCTCCTGGACTAAAATAATGTTAGAGCGTCCCCTCCATTGCTACACCCTCTCGGTTTGCCTCCAGGTCGGTTGAGTTTAACTTTCCATTGAGCATGGCATGGTCGAGTCGTCATCTTGGAGGGGGTAAGGTACTCTTAGCAGGTTTAAGTGCATAGCCTCCTCTCTCAGCCCCTGCATCCCGGTCAAGGCCAATGACTCTTTTGGACCACTTAGTCCCCTAGCCAGGTAACGTCTGCTTCCCAGGTCCACTCACCAAGATGTTTCGGCTTCTCCGACCTCTGCTCACTGCTCTGGGGGAATCCAGGAGCGGCCTCCTAGTGGCCCAGCCCCTTTCTAGGCACCGCTTGGCTTTTGTGGGAGCTGCCCCTAAATCTGCCTCTTTCTAGTTTCCTGTAACTCTTTAACCAACATGAAATCGCTCTGCTTTTCCAGATTCCTATCCTCTTAACAGTTTGTATCAGCTTGAATTAATTAGGCTGACAAAAGTAAACAAAGCTCTGGAAAATTCCAAAATACGGCTTGAACAAAACATAGCTTTATTATTTTCTTATTCTCCAGAGGTGAGAGCGCCCAAGCTGATCCCCTAAGTCCAAGTGCATCTATGTCTCTTCTATGAAGCCTCCTGGGTGCGACTTTGAGTGCCCAGTCCATCTCATTGTGTAAGGAGACTGCTAGGATGCCATCAAGGAGAAAAGCCTCAAGAAGGGTGTTTTCCCTTTTCAAGAAGTTCCCAGAGAGTCCCACCCCTCCATCCTTTTGCCTCTCATTGGTTGGGGCTGTGTCACGTGGTGTATGAGCTGGGCGGAAAGCTACAAAGTTGCCTTCTTCTTCCGGGCAGCTGTGCACACTGGGGAAAACCCAAGTTGTCAAAGTTGAAACTAGCCGAGCAGGCCTTCCCCTCATCTTTGTGCCAGGCGGATGAGGCCTTACTCTCACCTCTGTGCCATCCTTCTGTCTGGTCCGTTTCAAGGTGGTCTCTTGCTCTGGTCCTATCATCAGTCACGCATCCGCATTTATATTAACGTGGTCGGCATGCACGTTTACAAAGGCTGCTCGCTCTGTTGCCCTCGGTGGGGGTTGACGTGATAATGATTGTCATGGGCCCTAAGAAGTTCTTTCTTTTGCTTTCTACAAGCAAAATGGGCTCTTCGTTTCTCTCCTGCACTTGGGCTTCTGTTCGCTTATTCAGTGACCTCACAGGTCTGATGGAGAGGGAGAGACGGGTGGGAGTCCACAGGCCGAGGGTAGAAGGGACAGAGGCAGCTGGAGCCCAGCACCCGTTTCCAGATCCTGACATCAACCCCTCGTCTGTCTGTCCTTGCCCTCCTCACTTCCTCAGGGCTGTTACCTGCAGAGGTTTGCATTCCCGTCTTGCTGAAAGGGGGTGGGGCCTCCTCCAGCAACGGAAGAAGTACCACAGCATGTGTGCTGTCTTCTGCAACGTAGGCAACTGATAACACAGATTGTATTAGGAGTAGGTTGTCCAAGAAGTTGGCAAATGCTCCGTCAGGGTCTGTGAACCTCTCCAGGTCACCCACTCTATTGTGAAAGAGGCTGGCCTCGGGTTATTCAGTTGGAAAAAAAAAAAAAAAAACTTGGAAAGATTCATTTGAGAACATGATGACTTTTATTTTAAACTTACTTCTGGGCTGGGTTTTAGATAACTTGTAGAGTCCTTGCTTAGCATTCAGGAGGCTCTAGGTACAACCCCTCGTCCCACGAAACAGGCAAGTAATCAACTTAGTGCTGATGACACCGTTAAGAAAGAGAGGAAAATATCCCTGCTACTAGTTAGTTTGTGGGTATGAGCAGGAGAGTTTCGTTGGCTCGGGCAGATATTTGCTGTTCTAAGCTTTGACATCCATAAGGTGAGACCACACATGCCACATGTACAGCAATAGCAGCTGGTTTTGATGTTTTAAATATGGAGTTTCTCCATGCCCTAGCAGAGGAGGGCGGCTATGAGCGCTGAATCGTACCCAAATTTCAAACTGAAGCCTGCTTTCCTAAACCTCGGGATATGAATAGAGTCTTTGCTCTCTTCTAACTAGAATTTATGTATTTTTAATGGAACTCTGAAAGCAACCACTAAAGGAGAGAGACTTCCAGGCTAGCCTGCCTGACATAAGGTGAGGTTACTTCCGAGTTGAATGGTTCCCGAGGGTCTCCCAGCCTTTCAGAGTGGCCAAGGCATCTAGTGTGAGCCCCGGCAGGCTGGGAGGACACATGCTTCCTGGCCCCGGGAGAGTTTAGGTAAAAAGCAGACACACAAAACCTAGGCCTAGTGGGGAGGAGGAGAGAGGTGGCTAGGTACCTGTGGCATCTCCTGCACTCAGGATAGACCAGTCGGCAAGTCTGAAGGCAACAGAGAAACTATCTCAAAAGAAACACTGGTGGATGGCATCCAAGCAACAGTTCCCAAGGTTGTCCTCTCCTCCTCCTCCTCCTCCTCCTCCTCCTCCTCTCCTCCTCCTCCTCCTTACATAAATAAAACACAAGATTTTTAAAGCCATGACCTTACAGTGCTTAGGAGAATGGTAACACAGGAACCTAAGCAACAAGGAGGGAGGAGAAAAAGCAGAGGCTACATTGGAATATATTTCACGCACTGAAGAATGATTGGTTTGTGGGACGTGACATCATCAGGGACCAGGTCGTGTTCAGAAGCACAGGAGTCGTATGTGTATGTATTTGCCAGTGCCCATGTATGTGGGAGCGCTCACTGGCTTATGCTGGTTCTTTCTTTGTTACATATTTGTAATACACAGGAAGCAGACACCAGGCTCTAGGTCTATCATTTCTAGATCTTTAGCAGCACATCAGCCCCTCTGAAAGCTGTGTCTCAGGCAGTGCAGGGGAGCCTCCTTCTTGCTTCGTAGCTGAGGGTGATATTGAACTTCTGATCTCCAAGCCTTCACCTCGGGAGTGATGTAATAACAGGTCTGAGCCTCAAAGGAACCCTCCTTCTACCAAACAGTGGGTTATGCTTGAGTAAATAATAATCATGTGTTGGGCAAGGTGATAATATGTCTTTAATCCCAGCACTTGGGAGGCAGAGGTGAATTCAAGGTCCTCCTGGTCTACATAGTGAGTTCCAGGACAGCCAGGGCTAGGTAGAGGGACTGTGTCTCAGAAAAATAAAAAAATAAAAAATGAAAATCATCATCCTAAATAACAATAATAACCTTATTTTATTCATAATCAGAATGGTAGCAAATTAATATCACTACTTACCTGTTGTGAGGAAACTGAAACTAAGAGGCAAAGTCACACAGTGAGAGTCTGGAACGTGGGTTAGCATAGAGATATCCCCCTTCTATCTCAGTGTACTTTCCTCATGGATCCTTATGCCATGTTATAGAGCCGTGTGAAGAGAAGCCTGAATGTACACTTATATTTTCTTGGCCATTAGAACTTGGTAGTGGGGTTGGAGAACATGTATCATGCCCTAGCAAGAACCAGGCAATGTTCTGGCCACCTTATGAAGACTTTAAAACATTTTCAGCTTAAGGCAAGGAAGCATTAAGAAACCCCTTCTGCTTTCAGCAGTGCCTTGGTGTAGGAGATGCTGTTGTAGAAAGAAGGCTTCCTCTCCGTGGAGTGCACAGTATCCTCCAGCCGCTGGCCCCACGTTTCCCATGCTTCTTATGTATAACTGAGTAGGAAATGGTTTCCCGCATTGTGAGTTCCCATGTGCAGTCCAGGCCTTACACACCCCACCCAGGCCCTCTCCCGTGCCTCGTTCCCTTTCCTCAGATGTCTTCAGAACATGGATCCGAGGGCAGAGGCAGTATGAAGTCATGCCCCAACCCCCAGCTTCTGTAGCTTTCCTTGGGACAAAGGGGTTTTCCTGAGCCGCAATATAAGCTTTAGCTATTAAGATCTGTAAGTCCGTCTCTCAGGCAGCCGGCACCCATCCAGAAATGCAGGCGCCTGCTGCCCAGTGCATCAGCTTCCTCCCTGCCAGCTGGCCTGGGGAGACTCAGTGTGCCAAGCAGGGGACGTGTGAATGGGACCCATGCCCGTACATCCCCTGAGAAGTACAAGTCCTGTGACCAGGAGGGCAGAAAGCTACCCCAAGAGAAAAGATGAGAAAAACTCTGGTATGTCTCTAGAGAAAACCCTTAAACATAAACACTCAAAATAGTAAAACCATCCCAAGAGCACCCTGTATTTTCGTTTTCATCTCCTGCCTTAGAATGTCTCCCCACAGCTCCACAGGCTGTGGCTCTGAGCCCATTGGGAAGAAATGAGTGTGTTTCCCAGTTCCTGGCTAGAGCGCCCTTTGAAAATCAGCGCAGCCATGATACCGTAAGAAACACTCTGTTAATATGCCTGCACCGAAACACTTGAAGATCTTACTATCTCGTTGTTGGAAGCTTACAAGTCCTTTTCTGATATCATATGCTGTTTATGTATACCTGCTTATTAATGAGCCAAGAAAAAAAATATTTGCAAGGATTGAAAGATATCTTATCCTGTCTTCACACCAAATGGTGACACTTTAGGAGACTTTTGACCCAAGCAAAGCCCTGTGTGATTCTAAGGGGACGATACTGAGTATCAGAGTGATTCCCAGATTTACAGATTCTGTGCACTGGAACCCTCTGTAGAAGCCATGCTAGGCCAGCAGCCAGCATGAAGATTCCCGCTTGGTCCTCTAAGGTCTGAGTTCCATCAGTCCTGGGCTCTCTGGAACCTATCCATCAACCGTTGTCTGGCAGCTGTCTGTAATGCTGCATGGTGAAATGGGAGGGGGGAATCAAATGGTTAATCATTTCCATTTACTTGATAGACGACTCTTTAAAATAACTCACCGAGACAGCTTTTCCATCAACAAGGGAAGAGGCTTGAGAATTGGGAGGGAAGAGCATCCATAAGTACCTGAACCCCAAGCTTCAGGCTACTAAGGAATGGAAGATGTGGTTCTCTTACACGGGGTTTAGAAGAATCAGTTCATAGTATAGTCAACTTCCAGCTGGAGAAGTGTCATCAGTTTGCAGACGATTGTGCCTGGAGTAGGGGGTTGGTTTCGTGTGTGTGTGTGTGTGTGTGTGTGTGTGTGTGTGTGTACAAGTCTAAAAGCAGTTGGTGTACTCTCAGGCCTCGGAGGAACCCTTCACAGATCCTGATCCTGTGCTTGGTTGACTCTCCTTCACACGGAGAGCCATTGCCTTAATGTCAGCATAGTAGTATTGCTTGTTTATAGAGTGGTCACATTTGAAAGGCAGATCTGAGTGTTTGGAATAGGTATGGAAAAGATGGGCGAGAAAACACATCCTCTCTGTACAGTTTAGAATGGGGTGGGGGTGGGGGGGGCACATGCCAGGAACTAGCTGGCTGGCCTAGAAGGGTGGCGGGGCACAGATGTCTAAGATGCCCTCCTACTTGGCTGCTGTGCCCAAGGGCTCTGAAAAGACCTGAATAGACGCCTACATAGCACCTCATCTGTGCGACCAGGAGAGCTCACCATGTCACCCCTGGCTTCCAGGAGCTCGCCGTCTTGGTGGCAGGAGCCAGTCTTGTTTTAGCAAAGTTACTTTACCTTTATAATCTGTAAGTGTGCTAGCAGAGCTCGTGCTTTCTATTATCAGGTGATGCAATTCAGTGTGCACAAAGGGTCCCAGGGGACGAACATTTTCAGTTTCTAGACGTACAAGGGCAGATCACGCCTTTCTCCACTGGCTTCAGAGTCCTGTCTGACTTGGGGTTGGCAGCTTGTCTTGGAAAGACAGAACTACAGTCCCGGAGGCTGTAAAATTCAGCTTCTGCCTTGGTGCCTTGAAACCGTGAAGAGGCTTCCTCAAGCCTTCCCTAAGCCTTGTGTCTGGCCAACGATTCTCTTCTCCAACTGTCTCTTTATCCTGCTCAGCCGGGCGAGCTTCAAGTTTCACTCCAGAGCCTGAAACAATACCCTCTGCTAATATGCCCTCCTCCCTGTCTGCCCACGTTTGGTAGCTCAAATCCATGCAGATCCCAGTTCCCCAGCTCCATGAAGATACTGGTGGCTTTGGGACCCGGCTTTAAACAAGTCCTCGGTGGGGAGAGAGTGCCCTCTAGTGGGCACCAGCTGGGAGCGGCCCTGGAGCTGTGTTGCTCAGCCAAGGACAAAACAATCCTTTGCCCAGCCCTCCCACTGGCTCTCTTGAATGTGCCTTTGGATTTGGTTTGTTTTTCTCCTTGTTGGAAGAAAATAAATAAAGATTGAACAGCAGGAGGCCAGCTGTGAGGACTGCTCTAACCTGGCTGTGACAGTCTCCTTATCTCTGGAGTTTTAGCACAGGATTAACCCTAGGGCAAGTGATAGCAGCAATGTGACTTCAGGTGTTTTCTAAAGGCTGTGACAACCTCTGTATAAATCACTTACCTGTCGTGACTGGTCTCTGTCTTGATTGGAATGGGAGGGGGTGATTTGTGGATAGGAAACTTCTTCTTTAAGAATTATTACCTAATGGATAAATATCTTGGCATTATGTACAGCCAGTGGGGGCTGTTAGGACCCTGTATTACCAGCATGCACAGGCATGGGGACCCTTTAAAGCCCAGTTTCAGGGAAAGCTGTTGGGCCGAAGAGGAAAAGGAAGGGAGGGAGGGGGTGCCGGGCACCCATCAGGGAGGCGGGAACCTGATCATATGTGATGGCTGCTGGATTGGGTAACAGCTCGGCTGGTTGAAATTGGATCTTGGAGGACGAGTGTTAACATCTCTGGTGTCCCAGTGAAAGGTTCATTTGAGTCTTGCATGGTGCTGGAGCGATAAAAAGGAGCTTTTAAATACGCATTTTGTCTCCAACTCACCAGAGTACCGACTTCAAGCCATAAAAAGGAAGCGTCACTTTTGTTAGCCGTATCTCTTATTTCTTTAGAGCTGGTGGAATTTTTTTTTTTAACTGACTATTTGAACAGTTTCTAGGTCAGTGAACCCAAATACCTGGGTTTGTTTGTTTGTTTGTTTGTTTTGTTGTTGCCATTTTACTTGTACCTTGAAATCTTGTCCTAGGAAGAAATACAGACCTGCCAGATTCCCTGCCTTCTCCAAACACACACATGCACCCCAAGACCATCAGAACAACCACCTCCTGTGTACTATAGCGCAACAAAGTGTTCCCCCATTAGCATCTGGTTTTTGCACATTGTCTAATGTAGTTTACTTTCATGAGTAGAGTGTAATAGAAATGGTGCAGTGTGGGGAGGAGAGGGGAGTCCTGGGTTTCTTCTTCTTTTTCTTTCTTTTTTTTGCATCTTTTCATTCTCTTATTTTCAAATGTCTGGTAGAACCTTTCTTTACATTTCTATAAAACAATTGTAGTAAGTCTTAGCAAACACAATTTCCTTTGAACAAATATTCATTTTAAAGCATTTCCCGAGTAAAAGTTAAGCACCTTCATTGATGCCCACCCCAGCCTACCTAGGTAAATCTTTCCCCACGCAGGAATCAATGCATCCCAATGGATGGAAACTCGCAGTCTGGGTAGGCAAGGCCTGTTATACAACAGGCCACTATTGTCCTCTGCATTCCCCCATGCAGCACCCGGAGGGAGTTGCCTGCCTTATTGAAAACAGCAAAACTATCAAGGGCAAGCAAGATCTTCATTAGGTGGAGGAGAGTTTATAAGGAGGAGCTTGGTTGTTGAAAAGCACCGAGGCACAGGCATGACTGAAACCCAGAGGGGTAGGAAAACAGAATATTCTCAGGCAATATCAGGCACTAGGGAACCAACAGTAGGAACTGGCCACTTCATGGTCCATGCTCTCGGAGTACCAGTCGGTCTACCTTTCTTCTTCCTCGCAATTGCTTTTGCTAGAGCTGGGAGATTGGGAGGCCATCTTTGGCACCTGCCCTAGTGGAGGAGCGGAGTACCTAACATTGCTTTGGGCAGGCAGAGCCTGGGAGGGCACACGCCGACTGACGGGTAACTTGTTGTCTTTGACCGTGCTGCCATGGATGAGAAAGGATGATGGGTATCTATCATCATGCCTTAGTGACGGGCCACGTGCAAGGGCCATAGGCTGCAGAGTCACCAGGTGACACCTTTGGATGTATTACTGTCTTATTTAGCATCGTGGGAAATTTTTTAATCCCAGGGAGTTTGATTTGGTTTCTTCTGAAGAAAGTATATTGGATCTCTGAGTAAGAAAACTGGATTTAGAGATTGGTACAGTGGGACATATTTGTAATCCTAGCATATAGTAGAGGCTAAGCAGGGGCCTTATGAGCTTGAGATCAGCATGGATATGTATAGTAAGACTTTGTTGAATGAATGAATAAATGAATGAATGAATGAATGAAGATTCAAATATTGTCTCGGATTCAAATATTGTCTTGTTCTCTTTCAACAAAGACTTGGCGGCTGATGACAATACTCGTATTGATTACATTAAGTAATCAATCTGAAACAATGTATTTTTTAGTAGCTCAGAGGTAATTTCTTTTTTAAAAATTGTGAAGGGCTCTTAAATATCTTTTTTGATAAGGTGATTAAAATTCACCAAGCACAGAGACGCACCTGTAAACCCTGCAAGTGATGCCTTCATCCCTACCTACCTTGGATGTGGTGGCAGCTGGACTTTGAGGCCCAACAGGTGGAAGGTTGGAAGCTCAGTGTTCAGAGCCTGGCAGGCAGGGCGTACAGGAAGTAGTGTTTCCATCGAGTCCCTACTTAAGGAGCCTTTGTTGGTGTTAAGTATGTCGGAGGATTTTGTAGATTTGAGTTAAAATGTTCAACATACAGAAGAGCATAGCTCTGTTGTGCATAATCACTCAAAGGGCTGTTTCTATAGAAAGTTTTGAGTATACCAGAATAAGATTTTATTGAAGGGGACCCTCCAAGCTTAACAGTACAGTCATTTCACCTTATAGTTATCCCCACTGTATCAACTCAATTTGTACGTGGAAAAACTCTTGGTGTGAAAGAGAAAAATCTAATGGATACCCAGATGTTATGGGTATCCACATGCGTGTGGATAGCTTTCTTTTCTCGTTGACGCCTCCCCTTCCTTCCTTCTTTCTGTCTTCCTCAAGCAGTTTGATAACCTTTACTACCAACTTTTGACATTCCTCCTGTGTTGGAAGAAAGCCATGCTGTAGTGTTTCTTCCAGACCAGGAACTCGACATTTCTTCAGAATGAAGTAACAAGGATGCTATCTGTTGGGAGCCAGGAGCATGTGGGCACTGCCAGCAGTGATACTGGCATTAACTGAGAGGGTTTGGCCTTAACTCCTCATCCTCTTATGTTGGGCTGATCCCTACCTTCCCCACTACAGCCCCTGGAGTAGGGAAGGCTGCCTAGGAGACAGCTAGCTCTGGTCTGTTCTCTTGGTACCCTAAACAGGTCTTGACTCTCAAAGTTCTTGTCCATCCACTAGGATGTAGATCCCATCTCCTCCATCCTTGTCCTTCCCTCCTCCTCTGTTCTCAGAATTCTCTCCTTTTTTGTTGTTGTTTGTTGTTTGTTTGTTTGTTTTTTCCGATATTGAAAATGTTCTTCTTGTTCTCTTTCAACAAACACTTGGTGGCTGATGACACAACTGGATTTAGTTGAGTGAGTGGTTTGTCTTTATAAGGCACGTTGTATGTAAGAGGTACAGAAGCATCTCTAGTTTAAGCTGGTCTGCATAATCACTTTGTCTCTTTCAGTTCAAGTCACCCCCACCCACAAAGTTGTAGTGCTTCCCTAAAACGTAGCTCCGTTTTGATCTGAAATTTTGTTCTACCAGAACGCAGGGTTTGGTGGATCTAGGAAAACATCTTCTTATATAGACCACACCTTTGCTTTGCACAGAACAGAGAGCTTACCACCCACCATAGACAGAGCCCAGTTTTTAAAAGGGCATCCATCCCTATTCTGGGGTCTATTTGTCTTTGTATTTTTCTAGACTACTCTCTCTTCTTTCAGCTAGTTCAGGGAAAAGCTCACATGATTTAATTCCACGGACTGGATTTACCTTGCTGAAGTTATTTTGGAAATGACAATACATGTTAATTCCATATTACAAAGAAAGTTAACAGAGTAAAAGCCACCAACAGAAATCTAAAGTAAGAAATGAGGAAATGCCTAAAGAAATGCCTTTTTTTGTGGGAAACCTGCACGGCAATTTAAAGATTAAAGTTAAAAAAAAATCACATTCTGTTATAATTAATGTTCATAGTCTAACATTGATTGTCATAAAACACATATAATGAGAATTTTGTTGATTTTGTAGTGTGCAGGTTAGTGGCATTAACTAAATTTCCATGGTTGTGTGACCATTACCATCATCCATCTCTGAAGGAGGTGGGTAGAGACAAGGGCTCAGATGGCCCAGGCTGGCATATTACACACATGTTCATGAGGGAACATACATACACTCACACACATGCACCAACACATGGACACAGTGGATGACCTTGAACTCCTGACCCTCCTAGATTCACTGAGTCCTGAGATTATAGGGTGACCCTCCCCTTACATCTTGCCCAAGAGAAATCCCACACATGACACACTAATTCCCATGCCCCTTCTCCTGGTCCCAACCCCACTGTCGTCCTATTCTGGGGACCTCATATAAGAAGTTTCTTTGCAGCAAAGCAGGTGTCTCCTTTCACATTCCCGTCCTCTCCGTTGGTGGCCTGCCTGTCCTCTGTTCTCCACTTGCCGTGTGGCACTTGATCTGGAAGCTGGCTTGACTGGGGGACACAGTTGGGTTCTTGTATTTTGTGTTTGGTAAGTGATTCTCCTGAGTTGCTCCTGTTAATTCTTTTCCCCCCCATTTTCTTTCTCTGTAGTTTTGAGTATTCGGGGAGCCCAAGAAGAGGAGCCCACAGACCCCCAGCTCATGCGACTGGACAACATGCTGCTAGCAGAAGGGGTGGCGGGGCCTGAGAAGGGCGGAGGCTCTGCGGCGGCAGCGGCGGCGGCGGCAGCTTCTGGGGGTGCAGGTTCAGACAACTCAGTGGAGCATTCCGATTACAGAGCCAAACTCTCACAGATCAGACAAATCTACCACACAGAGCTGGAGAAGTATGAACAGGTAACCACACCCCTATAGACTGGACATCTGGTAGGCATTGGCCAAGGAAGGGTAGAACAAACCACAGCCTCACAGCCTCGAGTGTGTCTTGGTTGGGCTTCTCCCATAGGTCAGGGCTTATCAGTTTAGAGTCCTGAGTTCCTTCGAGACCCTGGGCTCAGCTATTGAAAGCCTAGGCCTTACATGGGGCAAAGTACTAAAAAGCATAACATTGTAAAGGATGACTATAAGAATACGAATGGTCAGTGTAAGCACTATCCTGGGCTGAGAGCTCTAGAACCTTTGTAGAATGTGGAATGCATCTGGGCTCTCCCTAGAACTCACGGACCGTTGTCAGAGTTGCAACCTGATTACTGGGATTGCTGGCTTTCTTCGGCGGCTGCTTCCTGTTTAGTTAAAGAGCATTACTCCTCTGAATGCTCAGAGAATTCCATGGGAAGGGATGCTTGAATCTGACCTTCCCAGGCTGGGAAAGCAGGTGTGATGTGTGCTATCTTTTTATATGTGATATGTGGTATGATATACCACATAGACAGATCTCCACAGAGACAGTAGTCCATCTCAGGAGGTATTCTAGGGCCACACCTTCCTCAAGTCCAGTCCTAGCATTCTTCTGACAATGTCATGAACCTGCTTACTATATCTGAAAGGAGCAGGTATTTGTTGGAAAACTGTAGATTCATGAAGGGCCATAGAAGTCCTTTGGAAAGAATAGGATTGCTTTAAGACACAAAGCAGCGTAAAGAAATGAAGTACCATATGATGACAGAGCTACCCCTGTTGGGGAAAACCCTAACTGTCCCCCACACACGCAGACGTTGGTACCAGTGCCATTTCTCCAGCCATCGTGATCAGCAGTGCTCTATCAGAGTCCTTTAACACCCAGCTGTCCATTTATTTAACCGGCACCGTTGGATTCCATGCTGAACTCAGGTTCTATATGAATGTCTTTTCCTTGAATTAGATTTTCTTTTACTATTTTTTTTTTTTTTTGTGGGCCAGAAAAGAAAAGGGAGGAAAAAAAAAAAAGAAAAGCAGTCTACTTATGACTGCCTAGGTAGCCGGCAAATGTGAATGTAATAGAAAATTTAAATTTTAAAATAGAAATGGGCATTTTAAAATTTAAAGTCGAGAAAGTTTCATGATTGTACTGCTGTCTACCGTTGGGATGGATACATACCCCCAGAATCCACCCTCTTCTGCAGGAGGAAATGCTGTGCACAGTTAAGTTAGGCACAGTGAAACTCAACCATCAGACCAGGTATAGTGGGGGCTGAAGGAAGGGGAAAAAAAGACAGTCAACATGTTAAGAACTGTGAGAACATTGCCCTGTGCGGTTCTTGGAAAAGAACACGTGTTCTTGACACACTCTTGGCTTCTGGAGACTTGTCTCAGGTCCCAGAAGAGTCTGGGTTAAGTTAGCCTGCTTACTAATGGTGCTTTTCCCCATCCAGATAATCCAAACCCAGACTCAGCTCTAACTCAGTGGGGGGCCTTTAGAAGATGCATGCGCAGGCTTTTCTTATATAGATCTCTGGATGGCCTCTTGGTTTATCCCCTTTGCACTACTCCTGCTTCACCTTCTCCAGGAAGCATGGCTTCTTCCAAGCAACCTGCCTAGACCTGACATCTCGGGTAACTCATGCCCATTGAAGCAAAACCTGAGAGAACCTGAGAATCAATGCAGCCTCCTCCAGTCTTGTTAGGCTTGGAGGTGTTGAAAGATGGCTTCATTGTTAGCCTGGGATGTAGATAGCATAGAACTGATTTCTCCATTGAAACTCCCTACTTCCTCTCCTTGTACCATCTCCATGGAAAACTCGGCCGCTCTGGCAGTAGTAGCCCATTTCAGTAACACACTCACTGTTGCAAAACACCTGGGCCAGTGCAGTTGCACTTGATCTCAAGCCATTTTGATGTTTGGATGCCTAGGACTGTTTAAGGCAGATGAGGAAGGTGAGGTGAAAGATGGTAAACACCATGCTGAGGTTGCACACCCAGTAAGGAATAAAGGTTGACATAGACTCCTGTTGTGACCCTTAGGCCAAGCGTTCTTGCTAAAACAAGGCCTGCCTGCATTTAGTAAATATAAGGTGGGGACACTGGTCAATGCTGAATAAGAAGCATGTCCTGTTACCTCTTTGGCTTGGGCTGCTGACATCAAGCTAGTGATAAAAATGTTCTCTCCAGAAATTTCTCATGGATTCCTGCCTATTCTAAATCATAAAGATGTTGGAAGTGAGGAATTTAAGGAAAACCCCAAGAGTACACAGCAGATTATGCAAATGGAGTGGTGGCCAACTTGTCCTGTGTATTTATTAGATTTGGGAAGTAAAGCATCATGTCTCCTTATTTATGTGGACAGTTTTTTGGGGGTAAGAAATGAATTCTGCTTAACACATTCTGGATGCTTAATAATTTATTAAAATTAGTTTGTTAATTATAATAAATAGCAGCTTGCGCAGCCATGGCGCTGTTAACCTTTTAGCTGGTGTGTGTGAGAGATCCATCTTCTTCATCCTTCCGCAACGGTTCCTCACGGGGGCTGTGTTAAAGGTAGGGAACCTCAGTCAAGTGAAATGTCATCCTCCATGTCAGCAGTTGTCACTGTCAGGTCTGCTGCCTTGGTTTCGTTCTCTGTATATTGATAACAGATAACCACCCGATAATTAACTTCTAACTCATCCCTCACCCCAGTCCTCCAAATAGACCCACCTGAACAAGCTACTGTTTTATCCCAAGGTTATTAAATAAAGAAACTTCTCGAAACCCTCATCACTGTTAAATGACATTAATAAAACACTTCTGCAGCAGGCAGTGTTGGTGCCTAAGACAGGGAAGAGCTAACGTACTTGTTCTCTCGTTCCTTTGAAGAGTTCCTCAGCTTTTGTAAACGATGCCCCTGGAGTACTGACTGAGCTAAGTCTCCAGTGCTAACCTGGAGCAGGATAGCCTAGTTCACAGCAAAGGGAGCTCTTGGATTCCACTTAGGTCTGCGAATGAGACTGGTGCCACATTTCAGTCGGAAGGAGTCAGGAGGAAAACGGGTTGACATGTAGAATACTGGCCAGAATCGAGAATCTCGCGAGGTTCCCTAGGTGGGCCTCTCTGTTTGCCGTGTCTCCAGCTACCCCGGGAAGCTTCTTTGTAGAAACTTGAGTTCTTCCTCATAGTTCCCTTAGTTGTCCACAGCGAAGACCATTGGACCTCCGGGAGCCTATTGTGTTTTAACCTCAAATACATAACGTACTGGTACCCTGTGAGCACTTGAGTGAACAGCCCAGCTTCTAACACTGCCATGGTGGGGAGCTGGGGGGTTGCTACAGCCAGTTCAGGTCCTAGAAGAATCCGGATCATTTTGCCCTGTCTGTCTAAGACAGGCTTAGAAATCTTGACCCTTGCGTGTTCTCCCAGCTGCTAAACAGCTGCCTTGCTCCACCTCGGCAGTGGGTCGAAGGACTCCACTGGTTGCAGAGCATAAAAGGCCCCGGAATAAAATGCCCTGACTAAACACCAGATATTGTGAGTATTTTGATTCACTGTAATGGAACACGTTATTATTAGCCAAGCACTGAGGCTTTCCAGCCGAGAGCTGCTAAATTTGACAACCCATCCTAGCCTGCAGCTCCTGCTCCCTGACAGTCCCCTAGAGGTAGGGATGCTGGAGTCCAGTAGATTGCTTTGTTCCCTCAGAAAGATGGCTGTGGGCTTGCTATGAGCTGACTCCTCTACTCCATGTCATGGGGCCTCGGAATCCCTGCTAGCTCACTGCTAGATTTCACGTCCCTGTCTTTTTGATACAGTTCCAGAGCCTTGGTTTGGCTTGGGAATAAAACTGTAACAGACCCATGTCCTTTTAACACTTTTCTGAATGGAGAATGCTATGTAGACCCATCTGAGGCTCTGTCTTCAGCACGTTCCTGCGGAGCAGAAAAGGAGACATTTATTGTCCTATTTATTTGGCCAAGACTGAAATGAAGTCTGCAGATGTTTACTCTTGTTGGGATAGTAGGTGGATTTCTAAGTCACCTCTATATTTGTTTACTTTATTTTATATATAAATGTTTTGCCTGAATGATTCTAAGTATATATACCACATGTGTGCACGGTCCAAGGAGACCAGAAATGTGCATCAGACACCCCCGGAGCGGGAGCTACAGATGGTTGTGATCTGCCACGTGGGTGCTGAGAACAAAGCCCATGTCCTCTGCAAGAAATCTTGCAAGCATTAAATGTAGTTAACTTTTGAGCCATCTCTCCAGGCCCTAAGGTATCTTCTATGTTACGAAGCCGTAACGAAGACATGCATTTGTCGGCCCAAATTAGCATTGCACACATAGTAACTCTACAGATCTCTGCTGTGCCTTGTTAGGTTGCATGTTACCAACCCCAGTTTACAAAGGGAAGAGACCCAGATACATTAAAGAACTTTCCCCAAATGCCACTACTGCCAAAGTCTGCAGGCAGGGACCCAGGTAGTCTGTCCCTCTTCCCACTTTCTAGTCCATACAAGAGATCTTCTTTACATCTAGGTCTCTCTGCATAAGAACATGAGTACCATTTAGTGTGTTAGAGGGTTGAAAAATAATTAAACCTTTCAAATAAATGAAATGTGCCTTTTGGTAATGTGAGAATTCATATCAGTGTTCACAGGAACAGGGTTCAAAGCAGGCTTCCACTGTGGCGTCCAGATGCCAGCCTGTGGGTGCCTCTGCGCATGTTCTTTTGGTCATACAAACTCAAAAGGATTCTTCAATAAATAGTCTGTGATTGTGGGCTCCTGTTATCACTGCTGCATTATTGATGTATATGAAGAGCTTTATGCTATTAAAAAAAACACCAGTGATGCAATATTGTCAATAATAAGCAAGTTTCTGCTCTTTGTATTAAATTTAGAATCCTTTGAGTCCTAAGTTTGAAGTTCTCAAAGCACCATCTTGTTCTTTTCATTACAAATCTAATACAGTTTTATAGCAGCGTTGTGAGTTAATCTGTGAATAGATATTGTATTGAGTGTTCACCTAATGAAATTAGACTACAGATGTTAAGTATTAATAACTGAAAGAGAGGGTAGCAGTTTTCCAAAGAGTAAGTTCAGGCTCTGAATTTCCAGGCCCACAATGATAGGAAGCTTTTGGGTCTCCCTTTAGCCTTTTATGCCTCCTGTATATCTTTGGAAAAACCCCATTTTCCCTTTGGACCATGGTTTTCCCAACTAGAAAAGAAAGAAGTAGAGAAAAGTAGATTTCTACTTTGATTTCCATGCCTGGCTGATAGTATGCTCCTGCAAGGGTGCTCTGTGGACCCTCCAAATCACACTGGGTGCTCTTTGTATAAGACTCATGAGGGTACACCCTCTATGTTATAGGCAAGGCACAAAAGGGCTTCTTTAGATAAAACTCAAAGCCAAGTAATGAGAAATCTCCGGGAAGAGTTACAGAGCTTTTTATTTTTTGATTCCACTTAAACTCTTTTGGCTGTTTATGTATCCCAAAATTGAATATTTGGAAGTCCTATCATATCAGGAATAATGAGAAAGACAGAGAAAGCTCATAATGTGTTTGACCCCAAGTCACTCTGCTCTTAACATAGGGGCAGAAGGCAGGGACGGATGTTAAGTATCTCCCCTTTCAGTGTCATAAAAGCACAAGGAAAAAATGATGTTAAAATGATTCAGAATTTTATTTTCGGTTAAGAAGTTGAAGCCAGTGCCAAGCCATAGAGCTAGAGCCACTGGGGAGAAAAGGGTTTTCTAGACGATCATTTATTCTACCCGTCACATTTGACAAAAGGTCATAAAGCCTTCTAGTTTTCTTCACTAGAAAAGCACCCCGGCCCCATATTGTGGACTCTGTTTGCGGAAGCTAGATATTTCAGTTCACCCTATGTTCACTGTGTTTGCCACTGCAGGCATGCAATGAATTCACCACCCACGTGATGAACCTCCTTCGAGAGCAAAGCCGGACCAGGCCCATCTCTCCGAAGGAGATCGAGCGGATGGTCAGCATCATCCACCGCAAGTTCAGCTCCATCCAGATGCAGCTGAAGCAGAGCACGTGCGAGGCGGTCATGATCCTGCGCTCCCGGTTTCTGGATGCGAGGTGAGTCCTTTGTCAGGTCCTCTAAAGAGATTCCAGCAGAGTCTGTGGGTTGGCTCTCTCCAAAGCTTCAATTCCCTTATGCTGAATGCTGTGCCATACTCATGTTTTTTGTGAAGGTCTAAGGTCCGAGAAAAACAGACTGGGAGACAGGATAGCCCACTGGTTTCATAGAGCGATGGTAGAATACGTGATTGCAGGAGAAAATGTTTATTGTTCCTGCTGTTCCTCAGGGTGAATAGCACAGGTGACAGTGAGAGGCCTAGAAGGTTGATGTTGTTGCTGTTGCTGTTGCTGTTGCTGTTGTTGTTGTTGTTACACAGTACTGTCTTACAGGGACATATCATAACAATGTACTCATTGCCAATATAGTAACACACCATAATGACACTTTCTCCAAGAAGGTTTCTAACTGCATAAAAGCTGGGATCTTTCCCATACAGTAGGGATAGAGTACACCATTAAATTCAAGAACTATTTTATAGTAGATTACCATGCATAAGCCAGATATTTTAGTTCACCCATGTTCGTTACTGTGGGCTGCTTTAGAAGTTCAGAGTCGAGTGTCCCGTGCTTCCCTGAGCATAGAGGATGAAGAAGGTGGCCTGATAGAGGCCTGGTTACTTGGTTTGATGTTTTCTATCCGGCTTCAGTGGTGCTCATGGCCTTACTTATAAATTTAAAATATTTGTTTGACAAAAAAAATAGGTCTAGAGGCTTGGAAAAAAATTTTATTTATGCCCTTAAAAAACAAAACAAAACAAAAATACCACCACCAACAACAAACATGAGAATTTCAAGCAAAAGACTAATAACCCATTCTTAATTCTCTTACTCTGTGGACCAGTGGATGAGAACCTCTGGCTTCTCTTCACCAGCCTCTGAGATAGTACTAAGAAGAGTTTTACCTTTACTCTAGAAGTACATTTTGATAATTGATCTACAAATACATCCCATAGTTTAGGTATGCCTTCTAATCCACAGTCCATCTTGAATTGGTCATTTCTGGTGTCTGCACAACTCTGGAAAATGTTCCCAGCATAAAGCTTTTATTATCAAATGTTAGTCTGTCATGGTCTGTATACCATTTCATGGTGTATATTGTTTTCTTCCTTTTGAGTCAGACTGAAAGATTCACGGCTCTTCCAGGATTGCTTTCCCCTCTGATGTCATGCATTATTCAGCTCTACCGGCCTCTTTCTCTTCGCAGTGGCAGTCTTTAGTGGTCGGTGGACCTGTTTAAAACTCCCCAGCATCTTCTCCCACCTCCCTTTCTTCAGTATGCTTTTGGGTTGCACGAGATACAAAATGAGAATGCCGGACAGCAAGATACACCTGTAGGCCAAAAGAATCCTGTAGTCAAAGGAAGGTTAAAAGGGGGGCAAGACAGAAGGGATGGCTCAGCAATTAAGATCACAAACTATCTTGGCAGAGGACCCGAGATCAGTTCCCAGGAAGAACATAGGATGCAGCTTGCAACTGCCTGGAACTTCAGGGGAACAGAAGCCCTTCCCTACCTCCACTGGTACACAGGCACTGGGGCTATACGTACACACACCCCAAGCATAGACATATAATCAAAAATAAAAATAAAATCTTAAATAAAAGTGAGACAGCGTGCCCATCTGGGTAAAGGGATATAGGCACTGGCAAAATGAGTCCTTCAGCAGGGCTCTGTCTCTCTTGCCCGGTGGACCGCAGCCAGCCTGGTTTCTTTAAGGCAGCCATTCTACACAATGTGAGCGACTGGTGGCTTCTGTCTTGGTCATTCCTCTAGGCTGCAGCTGCCACTGTGCTGTGTGTGTTACTTACATCCCCATGGTAACTCCCTTAATTAAAGATGCTGGGGTTGCTATTTACATTGGCAGATCCTGGATGGGAGAGGGGGGAGGAGTCAGGGATGGGGTGGGGGTGGGGGGGAGACAGAAACAGACAGAGAGATAGTGACAGACAGAGAGAGGAGAGAAGAAAAAAGAAAAGAATTGATGAGTCCAGACTGTCTTTTTGTTGTGGTGATGGTGGTGGTTGTTCGGTTGGTTGGTGGTTTTGGTTGGGTATTTGGTTCTCGAGAGAAATTAGAGAAATGAACAGAAGAGAACCACTGTGTTGATGGGTCTCTCGTAGCGTCAGTCCCACTGCACCTGACTGAAGGTCAGACTCTAAAAAGACATCAGACTAGGTATGCTTTGTTCACATTCATTCCTTCTTCTGGCCTCTGTCTTGGTGATTCCATTTGGTACTAGAAGGGCAGTCACTCTAAGGCAGGCTCTCTTTCCTAGTTGAGCAAGAAACCTTCAAATCGCACCAGGCCCTTGGAAGCAGACAACCACTTGTCATTGGCCATCTCTTTTCTTTGTATGGCTATACTTGCCAGCAAAGCATCAGCCTCGCTCACAAATAGAAGCTTTCCCTAACTTCCTGATTAGTGAACTCACCTCCTACCCGTAACTGGATGAGAGAGCTAGGCCAACCCCCAGGGCGAGAGATATCCTACATTCACCATGGATATTCACACCCCATCCTGTACACCCCCCTTCCTCCCACCCATGAACCATGCATCTGATGGGTAAAGCCTCATCAAAAAAGATTTCATGGAAGACAAACCAAATACAAAGAGGACTTGATTTAGTAATGGGATTAGTCTTTGTGAACTAATAGGTGTGTAGAAGTGACTGTTACACTCCTTAGTGAAGGGAAATGCCTCGTATCAGCTTTCAATTGCTTTGTAGCAGATTACCACAAATTTAGCAGCTTAAGACCATGCAAGTTTATACCCCTGCAGCTCGTCGGGTTCAGTTTGGGGAATAGCTCTCCTGGGTCCTCAGCAACAGCTTCAGCCAAGCTATCCACAGTCTGCCACTACATGTGAACTTCAGGTGCAATCAACCCTCTTGTTCCCAGAGGGACTTAAAGAACTTTGGTTTGTGGAGGCAACCACTCTCTAGAAGCATTTCACAATCAGACTGCTTTCTTTCTTTCTTCCTTCCTTCCTTCCTTCCTTCCTTCCTTCCTTCCTTCCTTCCTTTCTTTCTTTCTTTCTTTCTTTCTTTCTTGTGGCCTGCAAGACAAACTCATCTGATTAAAACTTTAACCTAATCACAAGGTGAGACCCCACTGTGACCGCTATCCCAGTCACTTGAAGGAGAAGGTATCCTATATTCCAGGATCAGGGACTTACGAATCCAGATCCTCACACTTCTAAGCCGAGCTCTTGGCCTGGATTTCTCCAACTCGGGTTTCAACTTTTCTTTGTGCCTCACCCTGATGTAAGGATGCCAACAATGTCAAACTTAAAATTTCATTCATCCTTTTACCATCTCATACTGTGTACTGTCCATCATGGTCAGTTCATTCAGTAGTACAAATTGTGTCCTCTTAAAGAGAAGAAAGGGGAGAAACTCTTAAGCATCTAGTGTTTGTGAAGCAAAAGTTTACAGGATTATAGGAATGCTTCATTGGAGTTTGCAATAGTAATACCGATGCTTAGAGGTGTGCTCTTGGACTGTGCTCTGAATCACCAAAGAACGGGACCAAAGCAAAGGAAAAGAGATCAAGATAGTTCAGGCAGGCTGACTCCATATTCAGAATTATGTATGTATCTAATTAGTCTGGTATTAGCCAAAGGGTGTTGTAGCTACTAGAATAGCAAATATAATATATAAATATGAGCCCTCCCTTCTCATAGCTCATGATCTCCTGGGCACACTCTTATAGATAAGCATAAAACTGCAGGTTATACTTCAGAACATTCGCCTACAAACTTTGTCAAATGGAAAGTGATCCTGGAAGCTGAAGACATCTTATGAGCAATGCAGACCGTCCTCTTTCGACTTTAGCAGCATTACCTACCCGAGCACTTGCTTTGTGTCAGACACCAGATTTTCAAATATGAGTGAGCCATGGGTCCTGCCCATAAAGGAATGTTCTTTTTAGTGGCAGATGTGTGTCAGCTGTGGCAAACACTGTGGTAGAGAAAATGAAGAGATAGAGGAACTTGGGAGCCACCAGGTTAATGAGACCATATATGTTGTTGTTGGACAAAATGGTGTAACAATGTGTATCAGGAGGAGGATGGACCCAGTGGACACCTTCATTGTACTGGGGGAATTTTAAATCCCTACCCTTAGGGAGCAGACCCCTCAGAGAGGTGTTTAGGGAATGGTTGTGAGAAAATAGTACACAAACTCTGGAATGTCGCTGGATTCAAATTCTCACTGAAGTGTCAATGGTCCCTGTGATCAGAGACAAGTGGTTTATCCTCCCAAAGACTCAGTTTTTGAATCTATAAAATGGGGATGGTTCCTTACATGAGAACATATAAGGTAATATGAAAAACAAACATAGCGCTTGACACATAATGCTCATTATATAATCCCAGTATAGTGTTCATAGTAATTTCTAGGCCACCCATTATGATTATTATATTTAACACAGTTAAATATTATTATCCTTAATATATAAATAAATATAACTTATATAACTTTGTAATATATTTTTATAAGCATATAGTATCCATTTTATAGCTTAGCGGTCTGAGAAGCGAGCATGTTGGTTAAGGTTTCTATGGTGATTCTGATGAGGAGGTTTTAAACTGGAAGTGCCTGGAGTGAACCACCGCTGACCTCTCTGTCCCTCAGAGTGGGCCAGCACAGCTAGTGGGGAAAATACTGTCCATACCTAGAGAATATTCACTGGGATCTTTTCTTGTTTGAAGGGAATATGGCTACCTTATGGAAACAATCAGTGGGTTCTGTAGTCATCCTGTGTTTCTGGACTGTTCTAAACTGGGCTCTCTTCCATGATGGTTGCTAGAGCATGGTTTCTGGAAACATCAGTCTAAAGGTGAATGTCTAGCTTATGGCCATGTGATTCTAAATTCAGGTGTGAAGTTAGGATGCTGCTATGCTTTAAGAACTAGTTTGTTAGCTGCACTCGGGCCACATTTCAGCTGCATGGTACCCTCAAGTCACTATGGCTACTGTTGGGTAACACGAACATAGGACGTTCCCTCATCCCCAAAACACTACATGACACCATTGGTCAGCAGTGCTGTGAAACACACTGGCTCATCTAAACCATTCAAAGATGGCAGGGACATCATCGGGAGTGGAACAAAGGGAGAGCTGCGAAACATCAGCCCTGTGGGCGCTTGCTGGGAGGCCGTGGTCCAGTGAGGATAAAGTAAGCAGCAAGCAGAAATCCGAGCTTCTCATGATCATGGCTCTTTGAGAAAAGGGAAAACTAATTCTCCCAAGGACCCAAACCAGACAGGCTTCTGTCTTTAAAATGTCGTAATAATCCACGAACAACCACATTTTCTTACAATCAAAAGCCAAGATCCTGGTGGGGAGAAGTAGCTTGGCAATTAAAAATACTCAGTGCTCTTTCATAGGATTGGGTCCCAGCACCACTTCTAGACTTAGAATTGTCTATAACTGTCTGTAACAGGTCTGACACCTCCTAGCAGTCAGGACATATATGTGGTACACAGACCTATGCACACAGCCTGCCTATACACTACACACACACACACACACACACACACACACACACACACACACCCCACACACACACAGCACAGTGATCACTGCTCTGATTGGCTGGCGATCACAAACATTAACCTACCAGTCAGGAATGCTAAAACAAGGAAGGCAGTTGTCCAGTTGCCTAAGCTCTCAGCCTTACCCTCAGACACAAAAGTTATTTTCACTACATTTCCTGAAGCTCGGAAAAACCCTGATTGTAGGATTTCAGAGACAGATTAAGACAGCTACTAAGCGACGTGATAAGCGAGTCCGTTGGAGTAGATGAGACCACCTAGGGTAGATCACATATCATGGACGCCAAGAGAGCCAGCAACAGCTGTCTGCACCATCCCCACGCCGCCCGCTTGTTCCAGAGAGGTTTCCTTTGAGCTCAATTGGAAGACTCCCAAAACATACTCTGTAATGCTAATTGCAATAATGGGTTGAAGGATTGGGGGTTCTCCCAGGGACAGAAGCATTTCCTGGTCCAGTTCCCCAGAACCCAAACAACTATCTGTAGGAAAACTGGCAAAAGGTTCTTTGAAGGCAAACCCAAAGGGCACATTGACCACTAGGCTATCTTCCTTGAATTTCCATTAGGCAAGGACTTTCTACACAAGCCTCTTTTTTCTCTGGGCTTTTAAATCCAATCTGTCCAATTTCTGATGCTGGATGACCCAGAAACTCAGCATGATTTGGGAGAGTGACTTGGGCTTGCCATAGCCTGGACAGATGTGGTTGATACCTGCGGGCAGATGGTGTTCATCCGGTAAAATCAGGTACTTTATTGTGTTAATTAATGCAAGAGGGACCCTGAAAATACAAAATTAGCTAAATTTCCAGTCTAGCGAGGCCACCGGTGCTTTCTGTTGGCTAAATTTGGAAGTTTCTATCCCGATATAACCAGGGATGTTCTGGAATTCTTTTCCTTGAGGAATAAACCTGGAGAAAAAGGAAGGCAGGTAAATGTGCTATCAGAGGGAATTTAGAAAGGAAGGCTTCACCTACTTCAAGGAGGGAAACCAGGCCTACACAGAGCCCAGAGTCCTCTAAGAGACCTTCCAACCACCCACAGGCCTTAGCAGTGAGGAAGTAATAAAGTAATTCTCACTTGAGGTTTGTTCAATTAGCACTCCGTTTTTTGTTTTTTTTTTTTTTTTTTTTTTTTTTTTTTAAGGCAGAAAAATGCTTTTATGAAGAGAAAAATGGTCTTCTTCCTTTTGGCAAGTTGTGTAGAGGAAGAGCTCTGTGGGCTTTTGTTTTACCACTTAGCAGCTTCTACTGCAACAAACTGCCATTTCTCCCTGTTTGAGGGAGGTCAGGCAGTCAGGGGGTTAATTCCAGTCAGTTTCCTGCCCTCTTGCCCAGATGACTTTTTAAAATGTTGGATGCATTTGCATGGGGGATACAATAGAGAGAAAATGATAACTTAGTTTTAATTCAGGGCTTCCAGAATCTCCGTGTCAATGCCAGGAGGCAGTGTGTATAGAAGCAAGAGGCTGGGTTGGATGCCAGGCAGACCTGAGCCATCTCTATAGCATGGTGCTGTGGAACTGCTTAATGAGTTAGAAGACAGAATTTAATCCTAGAATAGGGCCAGGCTGTGGTAACCGTGGCAGTAGACGTGGTTATGTGATGGCCTACGTCTTAAGCCCAACACTTTGGAGGCAGAGGCAGGTGAATCTTCTCTGAGTTCGAGGCCAGCCTGATCTACAGACTGAGTTCCAGGAAAGCCAAGGTCACACAGAGAAACCCTGTCTTGAAAAACAAAACAAGCCAACAAACAAACAAACAAATGATATATGGATAAGAATAGCTCCACCAGTGTCACAGGTGGAATGAACGACTTGCTCATGCTCACGTAGGAAGGGCCTGGAATGCAACCACTGAGTTTGGCTTTTGTCTGATGCTAAGTGCTCTACTGAGTCCTTCTCGTACATGGTCCTTAAACACTACCTTGGAATCTTTACATTCATTTGAAGAAGCCGATGCTTAGGTGACATCTGGTCACCCAGTTGTTCTCTAGCTGGTCTAGGATTTAAACCCAGGGTGACCTGAATGTACAGATGTATTTGATTCTCTTCTCCACTTCATGCAAACTATAGAACAAATGTGCTTAGAGGTTTGGACATTTAGCCCTTTTGCAAATTTCCTTGAACTCACCCTTTGCTCAAAGATGTTTCTTCTCCCAGACGCCACCCTGCTTTCCGTTTGCCTGGTTTGTGACCTTCTTTCTTATCCCTTTCCCTTTCTTGTTCTGAAGGCGGAAGAGACGGAATTTCAACAAGCAAGCCACAGAAATTCTGAATGAATATTTCTATTCCCATCTCAGCAACCCTTACCCCAGTGAGGAAGCCAAAGAGGAGTTAGCCAAGAAGTGCGGCATCACGGTCTCCCAGGTGAGCAACCCCTTCAAGAGCCAGCTTGTAGCCTTGCCTGGTGGAGCCTCATGGGTGTCTTGGAGGTTTTTCTTGGACCTTCAGGCCTTGAAAGGGGACGGTAAGCTCTTAGTGCTTGTGAGACAGTTTCTGGGTGAGTCAAGAAACCCAACCAAAGGAAGAAAAAAATTAGAATACAGTATTCAAAGAGGGACCGGCTCCCCTGGGATGGTGGTATTGTTACACGGTACCTGTACCTTCCATGCTGTTTCTTCTAATTCCTTAGCATTTTTCTCCCAAACCGGTAACTTTAATAAGAGTTGGTGAATCAGACTACTTGAATGAAAGGGATGTCAATGCTTTCTCTTGGTGTTCTGACTCTACAAGGAATACCTGATTGGGAGAAGGAATTGAGCATGAAACTGTGGTTCCGTTGGAATGGTACTGAGTATCCCTCCCTCCAGCTTGCATTAACTGTGATATGCTGACTTGGAACGATGTGTGATACAACAATTGTACACACACAGAATCTCTTAACATGAGCAGAAGAATAAAAGGAAGCAGTATTGAGCCCTTGCCTTAGAATAGAAAAAAAGTATAAGAAAAATAGAGTACTCCCCTAGATTTGAGAAGTAGACTTCCTTACAGTAGTGACTGTCCTTAGAAACATCCACTTGGGAAAGGCAGCATGCATGTAGGCCTTCAGTGGCTTCTGTGACCCAGCTGAAGGTCTCTTCACTTAAGGAAAGCAGAACCTCAGGTTTCAGACTCAAGTAGTCTGGTGTTTCTCTAGAACTGTAACCATTTTGGTCTAGGTTTAGATTTCTTGTCTATAAAACTGGGAAGAAATGACGCCCCTTGGTCCTGGTGCTGTATCTGAGGAGTGAGTTTAGGGTATGAGGCACACAGATCAGTAGGTTTCCATGGCAGAATCCTCTACTTCTAAGGTAGAGTCAAACTGCTCCATGGACTCAATCCAAAGCTCACAATTCCAGATTTTAAATTTATCTAGAAAGGAGGAAGAACCCTTCTGGAGTCAGTCAAGGTTGTAGCTAATGACATTGGCATTAGCGCTAGCAACCTCTACCTCCTTCATCATGGAAACCAAGTGATGAATACTTTGTTCACCAAAAAGGATTATTTATATGCTATGTCTCCTTTCTCTCTCTTCTTTCTACCACAAGGCCATGCCATCTCCCCCCCCAACACACACACACACACACACACACACACACACACACACCATCACCACCACCACAGTAACAATAACAATGGCTAGGCTAAGCTGCTGCACATTGTAAGGCAAAATCTGCTGAGAAACAGCACGATGCTGTTCATAGACTAATAGGCTGGGGCTTGTTTTTGGTAAGGGTCAATGTGGGATTCTAGAGGAGTCATTCTTACTTTTGGAGAGTGTTTATTATACCATTTGCCAAGCATGGCTGATCGGAAGATACATGTTAAAGCTGTCTAGATTTCTCAAATTTAATGATGTATAATATTTTTCTTAAGTTTCCCTCTGTGGTAGAAGTCCAATAGGTACCCTTTTTACTATCACCTCATGGGAAACATCCAGCCATTCTCTATTTCTTCTTACCACTATTACATTTCCTCTCTTCTCCTGAGCCAGCCCCACTCAGTCTTTTGAAGTCTACTTACTCTCTCTCTGCCCACCCTACAACTGTTTTTTCTTTCCGTAGCTTTCATCAGTCCATGCTTGACCCAGTGGACTTTGGTCACTTTTTTTTTTTTTTTTTTTTTTTTTAGTTACAACTTTTTTTGACATTTGCTAAAAAGCTATTGGTTTCTCGCATGATTCCCCCCCCCACACACACACACAAATCGGTTCATATACCTGAATCCATCTGAAATGCCTTCTAATAACTCTCTTCTCCACGGTCCCCAGAGAGCCCTGCATCCGTATGAGTGCTGCTCAGAGTGTGGTCCTCAGAAAGCGGCAGCAGCAGCATCAGTAATCCCAGCAGCACAGCACCTGTGACCTATGAGAAATATGGACTCTTGAGCCTTATACCAGCCCTGTATCCAAATCTTTGCTAACAGGTCCTGGAATCTGCTTTCACAAGCCATCTGTGAATGCTTAACTCTGAAAGGCACCATTCTACACACTCAGCTACAAATGTAACTCCATTTGAATATCCAGATGGGGCTTTTGTCCCGGAACACTAAACTCATGTATCTTACTTCCCACTGGATTTTGCTGCGGCTCTGCCCATAGGCTCTTGAAACATAACATGTTTGAGATGTAAATCAAACAGTCCCCAGAAAACCTATTATTCTTTCTGTGTTGTCTGACTCATGCTACCTCATCTGTATGCATCCCTGGTGCCCGACACATATTAGGCCTTTAGTCTATGACAGTTGAGTATTAATTAATGTAATGAGGACTCTACGTATTATCTGAGGTAGAGAATACTGCTATGTAGACATTATAGGAAATGCTCTGACCTATCTAACCTCTTCCCAAATCAGGTCTCTCCTCATTTAAACAGGAAATCTTTCCTGCAATCCCGTCTCCACCTACATTTTCCTTTCTTGTTTGTCCACATTGTACAGTTAATAGAAATGGACTTTGCTCATTTCCTTTCTTCCTGGAAAGTTCCCCTAAATCACCTTCATCTTTTCTGTCTTTTTTCCAGTTACTTTAGAAAAACATACCTACCTTTTCCCTCCCTCCCTCCCTCCCTCTTGCACATATAAATCAATAAGCAGTGATAATTATGATTGATTCATATGCACGGTGAAACTTAGATCAAGAGAAATTTGAATTTCAAAGTGCAGTTAGACGTGGCGTCGTCCTGAATTGTACTCACAAGCACACTTCCTCCCCCAGTTTAACTCTGTTTTTCTGCATTTGCAACAAATAAAGCAGTTTATTATTGAATTTTCGTTCTCTCTTGTTTACTAATATTGCACTGGTACAGTTTGATTTTTGGAACAAAGACTTGGCATTTCTGCTATTGTGTCAGCCACATAGGCCTTTGAAGGTTGGCGAGGCCTTTGAAGTTTTAGCTTTGTTGAATGCATTCAAAACTAAGTGTAGGGTTGTTTTGTTGCTTTTTTTTTTAACCTTATATTTTCTTTATCTGCCATTATTGATGAAGGATAAAGTAGGAGTTATAAGTGAGGTGTGTTACATCTATGGTCAATTTGTTCTTCCCTTTGTTTTCATAGCTTGTTGTGTAATTAAATAAAAGCCACAACACTGTAGTCCAGAATCATCTCTAGAACATAGGGTGTTATTAGACATTCCTCCCCAAAGCAAGACTTGTGGGGTGGATGTCACTTATGTCCTGACTCCTTTATGGTAAGAGTCTTTGTATAAATGGAGAAGAAGTGCCTACTGGAGCCAAGACAGCTGCTGTGAGCCACAGGAAGGAAATAAATTGACAAAAGAAAGTAAATTAGGTTTATCGTGTTCATTGGCTTTAACATTTTAGAGCAGGAATTCAAAGTCATAATTAGTTGTATGAGTCAGTTGTTTGGTTTATTTTTCCCATACATAAGATCAAGCTTTGTACAACCTAATCAGTAAATTTATATTGCTAAATTGTACAGCACAGTACAGTTAAGACTCAAAAGTTTATATAGAGGTCATTTAACTTCTAAAATCTTGAATGAATGCATGCATGGAAGCATCCATATGTCGGTATAGATTTATGTGGACATTTTAAAGGTCTGTGCATTTTGATTGCACAGCGTCAGTGTTAGCATTGCTTTAAAAAGAACAAGCATTTCTCCTAATACATTGATTTAAATGTCATAAATTAGGAAATAAGCAAATTTAAAATACTTGTTCTAAATTGAGAGTCCTAGCATTGGTGAGCACGGGGCTATTGTATTCACAGTGGTCCTGTGGAATTTTAGTGAACCCATAGTAGGCAGCTGGTCCTCTTTAAGTTCTTACTTTTGCTTCTTCGAGGGTGAGATCACGGTTTGGCCCCATCTCTCCATCCCTCCATGGACCCTTCTGTTTCTCCACAATGTCTTCTGATGGCTGAAAAGCTAATTCTCTCCTCTTCTCTCCTGCTGCTCTAGGTATCAAACTGGTTTGGAAATAAGCGAATCCGGTACAAGAAGAACATAGGTAAATTTCAAGAGGAAGCCAATATTTATGCTGCCAAAACAGCTGTCACTGCCACCAATGTGTCAGCTCATGGAAGCCAAGCTAACTCGCCATCCACTCCCAACTCAGCGGGTTAGTTTCCTCTTTGTTTTTTTTGGGGGGGGAGGGGGAGTTATTCTCCATTTGTATATTTGTCTTCCCTACTTTGAGACTATTTCAATGCGTATCGGTTTTGGTTCATTGGTTTATACTGCAATTATCATTTGTCGTCAGTGACAATTTGGGTTTTCTTTCTTTACATATCCAAAGGACAGTGTGCTTTTAAGATGGGTCCGTCTGCAAGTTTGCATTGTAATGCATATGTTTAACTTAAAACAGAGGTACAGTTTTTGGATTTAATGAGACCTCTAAAATTTAAAATCACAGATAAAAATTAACATTTAGGCCGTTCCTTTGGGCTTTCATATGATGTCTTCATCCTTGTTTATCATGCTGTCCCCATCGTGTCTGGGTCATGTGCTGGCATGCATCCTGGGCAGGAATATTCTAGCAAAGGTCTCATTGGCAAATTCCAATCTCCAGGGCCATCTATTTCCTAGATGATACTGATTAGAGATATTGTTCTTTATTGTTTTCTTTTATCGGTTTTCCTTATGTAAACTATCAGGAAAAATTCCAAGCTGTTAAGCCAAACCACTCCAATTCTAGTATTCATACTGTAATCTCAGTCATGTGCTCTGGGTCTAAGTTTTATTCTCGTGAACATGCATTGTACAGTAAATTCAGACTTTAAGCTGGCATAGAAGTGCATTTTTAGAAATGCCCTACTCTGTCACTTCTGAACTTCCATAATGCCAATAAAAAAAAATCAGTAATATATGAAGTATAACCTCCATGACTGTATGCTGCAGAAAACATGATGATACTTCTCCGGGAGGGGAGAAAGGGAAAACAAGTGTTTCCTTATTAAATATGTTTAGTATCAGAAGTCATCCTTCTCTATAACAGACAAAACACATTTATTTGGAATGTGGAGTGCCCAAGTCTGATGATACCAATAATATACTAGCAAATCCAAATATATTGACTCATAATGTGGTTGCAGATCTGATTTCTGAGATTTCTATGAGTATATACGGTGACGTCAGCCTCGCAGTCTGGTTATTTACTAAGGGGCTTCTTCCTACCATATGCTGCCTTTGTAACTGGGTACCTGTAGGGCACCACACACTTTTCTTCTATGAGCTTCTCTATGCATTAATTTGTTATCATTGAGGTCTCCTAGTCCCTGGGCTATACTACCATGACCTTCTTTTGTTTAATTAGAATCAGGCATGAGGAGAGCCCTTAGCTTTGTAAACATTGGCATCATAAGGCACTGTTTAATTTGATCCAGTTTTCTGTTTCTCAGCTATTAAGGTCAGGCTGCCCTGAAGAATGCTTTTGAAAGTTCTGTTGGCTCTGTTGTTGTTGTTGTTGTTGTTGTTGTTGGCCACTGTTGGCCATTGTTGCTCTTCCTCATTGTGGTGTGATGGATAAAAGATCCAGGCTAACAGGTCCACAGTTTCCTCCTTCTCCATCTGGTTGATTATTGAAGATTTCAAACCCAGCATCACCAGGTAAACTGCGGTGCTAGGCAGACAGTCTCACTTATCTCTTTGGAAGACGTATAATTCTGTCAATATTAGCAAAAATGCACTCAACAGTCCTGCAGAGGTTATCATAATGCAAAACAGATATCAAAATGACTTTTTTTCCCTGTCCCAGCTATATCTGCATCACAGATGGCTTAGTATGATTTATGACTAGTCCTTAGAAGGGCCCTGTGGGCTCCCTTCATTACTAAATCCATAACTGTTTTTCTTTCCTAAAGCCCTTAAAAAGAGAAAAGTAAGCATTTTAACCCCCATTCTGTGTTTAAGAATTATGTTGGCTCGTGTGGAATGTCAGTCTGATTACAGTTTTCTAAGGAATTTTCTGGTGGCTTAAACTTCATATAACTATTCTGAGCACAGAGTACATTATTATGGAAAACTTGAGCTAAGCCTTCCAGTTGTGCCTAAGTTATTGGAAATAATTTGCAGAGGAACCCTTTGTAAGGTTCCCTTTCTAATAAGGAGAGCAAAGAAAGCACTATTGTAGATGTGCAATTGCATGGAATTTTAACAGATAAATGTCTTAACGGGAAAAGTTACAAATGGGCTTTTCCATATTTTCTTCAGCTTTTAACAGCCTAAATCATGGTGCGAATTTGAGGATAAGTGCTCAAACTTTTACATAGAGTGTTTATTACATTGTGCGCCATCTCTTCAGTAATTTCAAAAGGAGAAATGGTAATGGAAAGAGATTGTAAATAAAAGGTTAATATACGAAAAGGTATTTGGGTAGATTCTGAAGTCCGGGATTCTGACACCCAGGACAGTTTTATAATTCTCAATATGAAAATGGAAATTCTCCCGGGATCTTTGCTTCCTTGACACGCTTATTTCCACTGCAGGAAAGGCAAAGCTGCAAAGAAGCCCTCTTCCCTCCCCTGGCTTTTGTGCAGGGAATAGCACTTGCTTAGCAAACCACGCCTAAGCAGGCCTGTTTGTTCCAGAGACTTTGCCCCTGTTTACAGAGCCCCACTTCATAAACATCACTTAGGACTAGGTGCTAGGGATTTCTAAGTATAGAGAGACTTTCAGCATAATTTATTTTGTTTTCTAGCAGCAGTGGACAAAGCCAATGCAGTAATAAGGAATGATAAAAAGAATGAAGTTGCGGGTGTGGGAAATGAAAGAACTGAATGACAAAATTGTAAAAAAAAAAAAAAAAAAAATGGCTATAACTCACTGGGAGACTGCAAATAGTGAGCTCTCAGTTTCTCATGTTTAAACAAAAAGATTATAGAAACATGAATTGAAGACTCAGAATGAAGTAGACACATGCTTGGAAGCAGGAGTGAAACATGATTAGGTCCACATCTAATAGGATCTGTCTCCCTCGGTACCCCCAGATGACATGGAAGTCTGGCTAAATCAGGCTGGTCACCTCACCCATGGGGAACTTGTTTTTTTTTTTTTTTAATACTAGAAAATTTTTACCAGGTAGCTTCTCATAAAACCTATATATCCAGTAAGAATCTATGAGCTCATAAATTCAAACCGTTTGAGTTTCTTAAAAGAAATACATATACTACCTTTGTTGTGAGTCATTAGTTCTCAACTAGGGGTGAGTATACACCTCAGGAGACATTGAGGAATATCTGGAGATGGTTTCCTTTGTTGTCAGCTTCAGTGGTGTTACTGACATGACTAGAGATGGAGATCCACTTAACCATCCCACCAGGCATAAGATGCTCCCATGCAAAGAATATCCAGCCGAAAGTGTCAATACTGCCAAGACTGGGGGGGGGGTCATACTTTCTGTTTAGATATTATTACATTTTTTAAATAAGTTAATTGGGCTTTATTGCATATTTTGGTCTTGTTTGTTTGTTTGTTTTGTATTGTTTTTCGGGAGTAGTTTAGACTCCTAAAGATCATTTGAAATGAAAAGACTGTCTTCAGGAACTTGCCTTATGAAAATGGATGTTAACACATTTCCAAGTCACAGTATTTACCCAAGCAAATGCATTAGATTCCTGGGTGATCCATGACTTCTTCTCGGTCTAATTGAGCGCAGATGTCACTCCGTACACACCCCAAGTATCTGGGTGGCACTCGCCTTCATTCCTTAGCCAGATTCAGACCCTTTCAACTGCCAAGCACATCTTGAAGTATGCCTCTAGTGACTGCCGATTACTCCGCAGCACCCTGCAGATAAAGTAACTGGGTGGTCTCAGCCAATGGGCTAGTGTGCAGCTGTTCTTTGAGGATTCCACAGCACTTCCAAGAAGGCGCATTCACTTTCTGTCTGGGATGGACAGACTGCTCAGGAGGCTCTCCATTCTTTCCGACCTTCAATGCTGGGCAAAGAACACCCGCCCCCCCCCCACCACACACACACACACACACACACACACACACACACACACACAAACACACCTTGATGCTCATGCAAACGTTATTGTGGCACTAGGAGTACCTGTTCCCTTCCATCCACTCCATCACCGCCTCAAGATTCTCAGCAGACAGTCAGAAAACAAGACATGGCTGCATGGAGACCATGAAACGCTGAAACAGCACAGCCAAGACTGCAAGGGACTATTTCTGCAATTACCGCTCTGATACAAATGCATTTGTACATGAAGTGCATTTGTATGCGCATATTTATCCCTGTGTATATTACACGGCTAGACATATTTACAATTTATCTATGCACATATATATATTTTAAATCATCCATGTCAATTGCAGTGTATATCTTGCAGATGGCACACGCCATGTCTCCATGCTTCTATGGATGCCCTGCTCCTTGGCATCAGGGTAGCCCTTTGGGTATTTCTCCCATGGCACAGTTTGGGTAATGATTACCAATAGTCCCTCAGCCAGGTATACAGTATGTGTGACTAGTACATGGTATCTGAGAATGGGCGAGAAATAAAGTACCTCGGCTTCAGACTCAGCTCTTTGGGGCCGGGGAGCATGGGAAGGCTAATGACATGAATACAGCCATTGTGTAGGTTCTTGGTTCCAATGCGCGCTGAACAAAACGTGGATGTTGCATTGGCTTTATTGTTTAGGCTTAGTATCTGTGACTACAGACGTGATCTGAGGGGGCTACAACTCATATGTCGAAGTCTGGGTTGACTATACAAGCCCAAAAGTGGGAGCCGCAATTCATGTTGCTCCTTCTGTAGTTGGGAGCTGGGACAGTTTCAAAAGTAGAGTACTATAGTAATGGAAGGAGGTTCAGGCCAAAGTCTTCATCCCACTGACTGCGTATAAACTGCACATCATGAGATCTTCTTCCTGTTTTTTGCTAAGAATGAATGTGACTAATTCCTTCCAGATAAATTACATAAAAAATAAAAATACATGCCAGACAAGATGCAGTCCATTAGTAGATATTTCAGTCCCCTTGCAACCCATAAAGATAGCACTTCGTTTGCATGCAAAAGCAGGAGAGAGAAGAGGGCTAGAGGCAGCAGCAGTTTATGTAGTAATATAGTTACAGAGCTTCTTGAATGAGGATGTAAACTCCCCAGAACACGGGAAAATGGAGATAGTTCTTAACTTGGGGTTGTTGCCAAGATTACAAACACCTGGTTCCTCTAAATGGCTCCTGCCATTGACATGTGATGACACAGTAGACAGCTGTATATCAAGTGCCATGGCAAGCTGGAGAATACACTGCCTATTAAGTGGCTGTTCTCTAGAGAAAAAGGAAAGGTCTTCTCCTCTTCCTGGCTGCAGATAGACAGCTCTCTTGTGGAGCTCAGATCCCTTCCTGTCTTGGGAGGAGAGACAGAAAGCATCAGACAGGAGGCATCAGACTCCTGGGTGACTCCCCCCTTGGTGGTGGCTGTCAGAAGAATCTCAGGACAAGAAAGAGCACAGGGTTAGAAGTCACAGAGTGCAACTGACCTGGGTCCCTGAGGTCTCTCCTTTACCAGGCTAACTTCATGTTTTTAACCAAACCTTGCACGCTGAGCTTTCTTTCATATGCGCTGAGCTGCCCGATGATTTCAGAGCTCTAATTAGCTTCATAAACCTGGTATTCAGGGTTCGCCTGGGCTAGGTTCATCCCATGGGAGCCTGTGGATGGATCTAAGGCCAACCAGATGGAATTTCCCATCTCTGGCAGGTGAAAGCCCATGCTAAACTCTCCTTCTGGAGGCCGATTTAAAAAATTCCTAGAAGCATTTCATGCATGCTTGAAAATTTTGGCCCAGTGTTCTGCTTCTTCTTTCTGTGCTCTGGCAACTGGTAGAAAGACTAGACCACGCTCACATAATCCTGCAATCTTTGAGGTTTCCTGGGCTAGTTCCATATAGCAAAGAAGCTTACCTTATTTCTAGAAGTGGAAAGTATCTATACACCCCAGGAGACATTGCTTCTCTGTACTCTCCTGTGTGCTGCCCCCAATGTGCAAGATGGATTCAGCAAAGCATACTTAGAAAAGGTACCCAGATGCTCTATGGTGGTGGCAGAAATATCATTGGCCAACCAATATCGTTGACCATATTCTCCATCCTTTTGGCCTCATGGCCAACCCTAGACTATTAGAGGCGTGAAAGAAAACTCCTAAGTAGACGACACTAGAATACAGCTTCCCCCTTTCAGCTTAAAATCCCCAGCCGAAAGCAGTCTTAATGACAACTTGGAATGAGGGGTCACTTCATGTAACAGCAACAGTGTTCACCCTCTTGCTTGCTCTGTTCTTCATGCTACTAACCAGGCTCTGTGGATGCTGTTTTTGTCTTACATTTGATTGGGGGGGGGTTGCTTTGCATGTCATTCTCCTCTTGGCTGTTGGTTGCGGGGTTGATCCTTTTCCTTTCTGTGATTCAGGTGCCTCACTCTTTCCTTTCCAGGTTCTTCCAGTTCTTTTAACATGTCAAACTCTGGAGATTTGTTCATGAGCGTGCAGTCACTCAATGGGGATTCTTACCAAGGGGCCCAGGTTGGAGCCAACGTGCAATCACAGGTAGGGACCCAGCCAATATGCCACCAGGTGAATTCAGTAGAGTGTAAGAGCCTTCAGTTTTCTCAGCTTCCTGCTCCTGTCTAGACAAAGAGAAGGAAAAAGAAAGGAAGGGAAAGGCAGACAGGCAGTAATCAAACCAAATCAAAATAAAACGAAACAGAACAAAGACAACCGTTGTCATAGGGGATAGTGCCCATGCCTTGGTTCTGGCTTGTCAGTCATACCAGGAAGGTAGGAAAGGAACCACTACAGAGTGAGGGGAAGGAGGCCCGTGAGGCAGGTGGAACTGGCATCTCCGTTATTCATCAAAGGAAAAGGAATTTCAGCCTGTTCTCTCTTCCAAGTCTCCCTCTCATCTGTTGGTTTCCCGTCTTCAGGATTTGCTAACATAAAGAAGTCATCCAGGGTCAGGTGTTAGTAACTCCTGCTTTCATCTTAAGCTTTAAAATTACCAAAGTCAGCTTGACTAAACACATATCCTTAGTCACCCTTGAGGTCAGTGGACTCGAGTTTCTGATGATAAGACCATATATGGAGCCACAAATCAAGTCTTGTGCCAAACCTCCGTGCTTCTTAGTGTAACCATCCACCTTCAAGACAGATACCTCAGGAAGCCATCCTGCTATCTCAGCATGAAGCCTGATCTGAGAGGTTGAAGTCATATGCTCTGGGTCACAGTGACTCGGGAAGATAGCAGCCACATCTACCTATCTGACACATGGAACAGAAAATACTACATGCCTGGAATAGACAGCTGGCTGGTGACTCAGCCGTTGCACAGGAAGCACTGCCTAGAAACAAATTTGAGGTGATATAGGCAGACTTTGGTCATGTGACTAAACAACTTAGCATCATTAAAATTCTGATTTAAAAAAACAAAAACAAAAACAAACAACCTTGACTCAGTTTGCCTGGGATAATCTATAGGGACAAAAGGTTGGGGGAGGAGACGCTTCTGTTCTCTTCCCTCCAGTCCCTGGAGCCCCACAGTCCCCGCCCCCTCCCATAGCACTGTGCAATCTGTCTCCGTCTCCGTTTCAAGTTTCTTTTACTGTTTTTACTGAACTCATAAGGGACAATGGATTTGGCATGGGGGGGGGGTGAGTCCCAGCCTCCTCCCTGAGGACTCTCTCCCAGGAAGAGCATCTTCGAAATGATTGCTGTAGTGTGTGGCATGTCCCATCGGTAGCCTGTAAGAAGATGATGCGCCGCATCCCTTCCTCTCTCTGACTAATTGCCTTTCTGTTGTCGTTCCTCTGTCTAGGTGGATACCCTTCGCCATGTTATCAGCCAGACAGGAGGATACAGTGACGGACTCGCAGCCAGTCAGATGTACAGTCCGCAGGGCATCAGTGTAAGCAAACAAGGCTCCCCCCGACCCCTTTGTTTTTATTCTATCACTGTCAATTATTTCAAAGCCACAGGGCCTAGAATGCCACTTAGTAGGACTTGTCTTGGCTTTACACTCACCTAGTTTCTTGCTTCTTTATCGGTGATGCCATGGGCAGCATCCTCCCCAAGAAAGAACGTAGCGGTTGGGCAGGCTTCGTGCAGGCAGCTGGCGTCTAGGGCTGTCACACATAATCAGTGTTTGCATGGCACCTGCGGCCACACGCGTTCAGCTGAGAGGAGCTGCTAAACAGGTGACACCTAGTACAACAGTGGTAGGAAATGTCACCACAGGCTGGGACCAGGGCACCTGGAGAGGAAAACCAGGGGCCCAAATCCATTGCAACCAGATCTATGGCCACAAGAATAAAACACCCCTTTCCCAATCTGCCAATAGATGATTTTAAAAAATCGACACCAAGGCCTAGTCTGTCGAAGGGACAGGGAGGGGGTGCGGACCGTCTTCCACTTGTTCTTGGGTGCGCTGGCGGCTCCTGACTAGCATGAAAATTCATAGCGACAAGCTATGTCGCACAGAGTGAAATCGATCAGACAGACACAAGGAGAACCAAGTGTAGATTTGGGACAGCAATCCAACTTGATTTCTCAGATCAACCGTCTGCTATCTCAGCGGCGATGACAGCAAGCTGGGACGTGAGGGAAGCCTGGAAAAGGAGGTGGTTCTTTAGTTCAGGGGTGATTTCCAGGCTTTTGGAGGTCACGGGAGACTCCAGTGGGATGACTGGCTTGGAACGGCTGAAGAAAGCCTAGCTTTGGTTGGTTGGTGGAGAGCCGTGCTATTGTTTGTTACCTTTGGTATTGTTACCATAAGTTAGGGAGTGAAAGGAAAGCAATGTAGTCGTGATTTAACAATGTGATCTCAGCCTATTCTAATTGAAGCATAATGTCTGCAAGGATGTGGGAGGTGGCCCCTTCACTCTGCATTGAGTCTTGTCCTACCCAATTACGGCAGATCTGGAAGGAATCAAGAGAAGAACAACTATTTCATCAAATGAAGAATAACTATTTTAAAAGTGGGGAAGGGTAGGACTGATGGCTCCATCAGGAATGTGCCTGCTATATGAGCACGGACATCTAAGATTGTATCCATAGTGCCCATGTAAAAAGTCGTGTGGCCACACATCCGTAAACCCATCACTGGGGAAGCAGAGACAGGGAGGCCCCAAGCACTCTTTAGCCAGTGAGAGAGACTCAGTCTTAAGAAACAGTGAACAGCAATGGGGGAAGGTACCAGACTTCAACTTTTGGCCTCACCACACACATACACTGGTAGCCATACCAACGTGCACATCCCACATACGCACATGCATAAACTAGACACACATAAAGAAGAATTCTTATCCCGTAAAAGAGAAAGAGCAGATGATATGTAACAGTTTTGATGCGGCCCTCCCAGAGAGGGACCAGGAACAGTCCGAATAGGACAGGAGGAGTTCAATAAGTAGAAGCATCTTAGAAATGGATTTCTGGTGCCTTGCTAACACTGAAGGTTTCACATCATTAGAGAGCCTCCTGCATGGCTTGGCTAGTACCTTGGTAAGGACATGGTAAAAGAAAGCCAGTTGCTAGTTAGTAATTTTGGGTGGGTGACATCTATTGCTACTTACAGTTAAGAATTCTTTCTCTCCTATTTTCAGACAGAATCTCGCCTGAGTTCATATCTTAACTACCGTTCTCTCTTTGGGAAGAAAGGCAAGGTCAGCCTGTCTTGTCGAACGCACTTTCAACAGTCATGCCATTTTCCTATTCAGACTGTCCCTGATGAAGCTGCCATCTCTCTCTGTGAGGGCGGCATCAGAGCTGTTACAAATCACCTACTCTTTCTCTTTTACGGGATAAGGATTCTTAGAAAAGTCCAGAGAGGGGATTCTCTCCATATTATGCCTATGATAACAGTCTTCATCGTCGATGTTGTCATTGTATTAGTGTTGGCATGCTGGGCAGCCTGCTTAGGAGAGCACAAGGCTCCCTGTGGCGCATGCATTCTCAAAGAGTCCTAGTGAAGGAGGAAGCTGACTGGTCAGAGAATCAGGTGCACATGCATCTGTGTATGGCTGAGCATTTATGAGCCACTAGACTTTTCCAGAAATGATTTTGTGTGTTAAATCAAAGAGAAGAATATGAAGAATGTATAAGAAGTAGGAACAAAAATACCGATGTATGCAAAAAAAAAACAAAACAAACAAACAAACAAAAAAAACCTGAAGGAAGTGGGTCTGACAGTTTCTTATTTGGCATAATTTTAATCCCCAACTGTAGTCCTGTAGTAAGCAGTGCTTGAAGGGGGTTGGGGGAGACTTCCAGTATTGACCCTTCTGACATCATCTGGTGGGCTGGAAATCATTTCTGAGGCAGCGTAACAAACATGTGCAGGCAATTATGTCTGATTACATAATCTCAGCACCAGAAGAAAAAAAAAAAAGGACTAGAAACACCACTTGAGCCACTCGTGTGCATTAACTTTTGTCCTGTAAATTGTGATAACTTTATTTCTGAGTCTTTAAGATACAGGCTAAGTGCATCAAAGGACAGTGGTGATATGATACCTTGCTTTGGTGTCAGTTTTTAAACGGGCCACCTACAGGAGCCGAAGCGTGTTGTCGCAGGATGTATTTTTAGATGGTGGTATTAGAAGCTAGGGCAGAGACATACACAGAGCAGGCTTCTGACTGCCAAGACAGCGAAAGAGAAAAAGGGAGGAGACACAAGAGGAGGCAGGGACAGGAATGAGAGATCTGAGCCAAAAAGCAAAAATAAACAATCCCTAAACCCAAAGCAGCAGTGGAACTCCAAGCTGGGATCTGGGTAGTGTCTCATTTGATGGAGGACATTTTCTGGGCACTATTCAACTGCTTCCTGGCTGGGTTTCCACAGCACCCATATCTTATCCAGCTGGTGTCTATTTTTAAGTCGTGTAAAGTCTGGACCGCTCGCCTTGAACTGGGCTCAGAGCAATGGGATTATAAAGTTATAGAGGTAAGGTCCTATAACGGTGGTTGGGTAGATGACGGCCTGGCTCAGTAATCTCACGGATGCTTGCGGGGAAGTGAGGAGGCAGGTAGAAAAGTGATAACTGTCCAGTTTGGTCTTTTGTCTCCTCTTCATGAACAGTTTTCACAGTGGGTATTCCCTACTGAGGGTAGGCTAGGGCACTGATCTGATGCAAAGACATGGATTTGAAATGGGCTCAGAGTTATACAGGCCCTCAAGAACCCCTCTTCCTTACCGTGAATGGTAAACTTCACTTCTTTAAATACTTTGTGTTTTCATATGACCACAGACAATTCTTGATATACATAGAGAGATTCTAAGTAGCTCAGGGAGAGCATTCCATTTCTCTGTCAGTCAGACATTCTTGAAGAATGCTTAACTACTAGAGACTTTTTTTCCATCACCCCTGCCACCGTCCTGTCCTGGTTCTGGAAACAGTTCATTAACTAGGGTTCTGCAGCAGATTCCTCCTGGTGCTGCTGTCTTCAGTTCATCTCCTCTCTTGCAAATCCCCCCTGAAGTCTTCCAGCGCCATTCTTTGCTGGGAAATCATTAGCAGTCTTGATTGCCCACCTAAGCAGCCTGAACCCTGAGGCCACATACAGGATTTTCCATATTTGCTGCCCCAACCTACCTGTCCTTAAACTCCGGCTTCCAATTCGTGCAGTCCATTGGCCTTTACTTGGTTACATCTTTCGCCCTCTCCTCCTATGTCTGTGCACCACGGGAGTGTCTGGTGCCCCTGGAGATGATGCCTCTCAGCTGTCTCTCCAACCCACTGCTCTCTGTCATCCACATGGGTGTCCCTTCATTCCTACACCACCTTTGGTAGCCCACGCCTATCCCGATCGTACTGCTCCAAGCACAGTTCCTACTTGGCATCTTTCTTCCTATTAATCCTTTCCTTCACTTTCCTCACACACAAATTTCCCTTATAGCACTTAAATTCAAAAAGCATATTTTTTACCATTGTACCATTCATTTATGTGTGTGTATTATATATATATATATATATATATATATATGATATGTTATATATACCACATATATTATATATGTATAATTTCCTTATTTTGTTTGGTAAAAATGCCAATTAGAAGAAAAGATGCTACTAAATTCAAAACATTCTTAATGGTCATATCTAATGTATCAGCTGTAAGATATTTAGCAATCATGATTATTTTAAGGGCTTCACTTACCCATAAATAGGCTGTCTTCTAAACCCCAAAATGTTCTTAAATATATCCTTTCGGAAGTGACTTTTCTAGGCAAGGTAAAGCAGTGCATGCATAGGAGGGAGATGGGAAAGAGTTAAGATGGAGACGAGCCTGGGCTCCAGAGCAAGACCCTGCTTCAGGAACTAACGGCTCTCTAAACGTTTAGGAGCATACATTGTGTAAGAGAATAAAATCCAAGGATCTTCTCCTCCACTCCACATGCGAGATGTTGTGTGGGATACTGCTGAGCATCTCCTCCGTAGGTCCTGTCAGTTGTAGCCTCAGAGCCCCTTTCTTATTTAGGGACTCTCTGGGAGAGCACCTGTTTTTCGGGTGGCCATGTCTCTAATGATTGGCCATACTCTCCTCATTCACTGTGGAGCTAGAGCCTTACACCCTGATTGGAGGACAGTGGAAGCAACCCAAAAGGACGAAAGTTATCATCTCAGATCACAGCAAACCACCCTGAAAGTCTCTGTAGAATTCTACAGTGTGACATTGCTTTCCTTAGCTCGGGGGTGGGGGTGGGGAGCACCAGATAACTTTCTAGCCTCCCTCCCTCCTTCCCTCCCTCCCTCTCTTCTCCATGCCCCCAGATTTTATCTTGAGTTCAAATGTGCAGGAGGAAGAAGTCTGACTCCAAGAAACCCCTCCCTTTGGAGTTAGAGATTTGTAAAAACAGAACCATTACCCTGTAGGGTGAGATTATTTATTTTAAATTGTTTGGAAATGTGAGTCGAGGGAGGGAATTTGCTGCAGCCAGCCTGGAATGTCAGTCCAGCCTGTAGATTTTTGCTTACTCAAAGGTTTTAGTGAAAGTGTGAGTGTTAGTATCATCTCGGTAGAGGCAGCGTGCCAGTGACATCCAGTCATCAGGGGGAAAACGCATTAATTTTTGGTTTGTGATAATTATAGAAATGGAAAAAATAGAAGAGATGAGGCTTTTATTTTGAAAAATTGTAATGCAGGTAGGGTTTTGATGGGGTTTTCTTTTTTTTCCCCTCATGTTAGGTGGAGAAGGGGGAAAAATGAACATTGCTTAAGTAAATGAATAGAATGTAAATCATTAGGACAGAAATATCCGACCATTTCAGTAAACACGTGAGCTCACAGATGTCACAGGCTTCTCCAGCAGCACTCAGCCACAGGCCACGGGTTTACTTCTCGTAGCTGCTTCTGAGCGACCTATCACTTGTGTGTATTAAGATGGGGGTTGTCATGTAAGAAGTTGTAGGGGAGGAAAATCGTTAAATTCATAAGCAAATTGAATGTTATGAACTCATTTTAGTCATACCAAGCTTAATTCTCTCATGAATTAGATGTGAATGTGACTTTTGAAAGGGTTAAAAATTGTGTCCAGATGTGCTTCCAGTTTGCTGTCTTTGATGGCATTCAAGTCCTGTGACCAGGGGCGAGGGCAGAGCCCCAGGCTGCTGATGTGAAGGGGCTGAGAAAAAATAGAAAGGACCACACATGCGTGGCTAGACTCTGACGAGTTTCCTTCATGACAGAACTCTTTGCCTAGATCAGAAGACCTTTAAAAGTTAATACTGTTTCTACTCCTGCATGAGAGACTTTTAAAAAAAAAAAAGTTTTTTTTTTCAACTCAAAGTTGTTAATGAATTAAAAAAAAATCACAGTGTTTTAATGTTATATTCATCCATCATTTCTCCTGGCTGCCAGTTTAAATGCTCTGGGAGCAAATATGGGCAGATCATTCCCTGACTTGTTCATTCATTTTCATTGGCATGGACACTCGCCCATTCAATAATCGTAAGTGCTTTTTTTTTAATCTTTGGGGCATGCACATATGTCACATATGTCACATATAGGTCAAGTTATAAAAGACCTGGGCCTGGAATAATTCAGGCCTCTGATGATGACGCTAAAGAGAAGACTCTGTGGTTAAGAGTATTGGCAGCTGGTCTGGAGGACCCAGGATTGTTTCGTACAATTATCTGATTCTCCTCCCAGGGAATCTCCTCTTCTGTCCTCTCCAGGCAGCAAGCAAGCACACGGTGCATAAACATACATGGGGGTAAAACACATTTTAAAAAACCAAGAACCAAAAACAAAACAAAACCCTCTGATGCCAATCAACCCAGGAACAACCAATATCTTTGAAAGAGTGTACGGCCCTACCTTCCAGGCATCCATACCTTGGGTTTCAGTGAAACAGCATCTTTTTCTGCATGCTCCTTATCTCGTTGTAGATGCACAGTGAACCTAGTTGTCCTCCAGGCTAGTGATGTTTACCCTCCAAGGGCGCTGCATCCGTATTCTATGTGCATCGGCGTGATATATGTCTCAGTTCTGTCCATGTGACCATGGACGGCTTATTTTCCTTTGAGAGGATTCAGCTTCCCGAACTCCAGAAAGGACAACTGAATGTTATATAAGCCACCACTGCCTCTGCCTCCTCCTCCTCCTCCTCCTCCTCCTCCTCCTCCTCCTCCTCCTCTTCTTCCTCCTCCTTTGGAAAATCCTATACAAAAGTAGAAGTGGGTAAGTGTTTGAAATTTCTGCTTCTCGGGTTATATTTTAGTCTGAGGAGAGATTCTTTTCTAGATCTCTAAATATTAAGTATTTAGAAATCTTCATATCATAATATGCCTCAGTTTTACAGTATGGATAAGCAAATGAAGAAATGATTCATTCAACAAATATTTATTAAGAACCTTTCTAATAGCCCATATCAGTAATAGAAATATTAATAGGACATAGCTCTGGCAATCCATAACATTACCAGAAGCTAAAAGGGGTGGAAATTATCTGCCTTAGTCATCTGGTTCTTGGACAGAGAGCTATACCACCTAATGCAATCAATACAATACATTATCTTAAAGGCATCTTAGAACTAGATGTCAAAGGAGGCATTTATATATGTAGTTCAGCCATCTAAAATATTTGAATTGCTTATAAATATGATTGGCCTTTGCTGTGTATTCTTTTATATTTATTACAAGTGGCTACAGCAATGGGATTTTTGTCTTGGTAAGAATAGTCTATTGTAATCTTGTTTAGTAAGTTAACACATAACTGTGGAGAACTTACTTAGTATGTTACTAGTGTTAAAAACAAAACGGGATTTTAATGTTACCTAATTTCAATTTATTTAAAGCTAGCCACATGTAAGCTGCCATCTTGGGTAGTGAGACCTATGTGCTCTGCCAGGCATTTGACAGATACCCAAAGTCATGCAATAGTGTGAGTGTGACCGTGCTATGAAAGAAGGATAAATACCCTTAAAAAATACAGAAAACAATGCTTTTTGCTGTTCTATGATAAAGAGAACCCTTATTTAAAATTAGCCCTGTATAGGACACTAATACACGTTAGCATAAGAATATGCTTTAAGTGAGGAAATAATAAGGAGGAAGATTTTAAATATAAATATAGAGTTACCTACATTTATTAGAGTCCCACTTACAGTAATTTTCAGCCCCTAATTATAATTTTTCTAGCCTGCCCAGGTCATGTTCATGTGGAACCCTTTGGCTAAGACTCAACCATTCCACGCTTCTACAAAGTGCAGGCTCTATTTCAGTCCCTCTGGTGACCTTTGCAATCCTGTCTCCCAGTCTCTGCCTTGCTGCCCCCTGCCTGCCCTGTCAGTCTGTGCAGAGTGTGCCTGGCACCTCAGCAGTGTCACATGGAGACCAGTGAACAGTGAAGAACTCTGGGCCCCACCCAGACCTATTAAATTGGTGTCTAAGATTTCACTCGATACCCTTGTAACTTCTAAGCTCGTGAGTCAGCTTAAGGACATCGAGTCTTTAAATCCTTCCTAACATTAGGACTTCCCTAAAAGAAGGAATTAATTTTGGTTTCTTTGCAAAATTCTTTCATTTTCCAAGATTTTTCTTTAAGCATTGGCAATATGCCCTCCACAAAAAGGAAGACTTTAATGTGCAAGGGGCTGAAGAGATAGCTCAGTTATCCTTGCAAACATGAGAATCTTGGTTCAATTCCCCAGAACCCATGTAAGAATCCAGCACATTTGTGCACTCCTAGAATCCTGGGGCTGGCAAGGTGAGGTGGGAAACAGACAGGTAGACCCCTGGAAGTGCTCAGGCCAAAAAATCTAGGCTTTGTAGCAAAACCCCAGACTAGTGAGGGACTGACTCTGTCTCCAACAAAGCATGTAAGTGCCCAAGACTCCTGAGGACTGATACCCAAGATTGTCTTGACCTCTACTTGTGTCCCGTGCATGTGCACACAAACCCACACACAGGTGTACTTGCACACATGATTTTGTACAGCGCAACCATTGTGCTCACTGGCTAGATTCTGCCATTTTACCATTCCACGCAGCGATGCAGAAAATAATATGCTTTCCCTTTGGTAAATATTGCTGTTGTGTGTATTGATGACTAAAGTTAGTGTTTACACATACTGCTTTCCCTTCTGAGGCCAAGTTTTCTACAACTTAATGTGCAAATTATGAATGTACATTCTCGGCATTTTGGTGGGTACAGTACACTTGGTTTCTGTGCTATATCTCCATACACCTGCCCTGTCTCATAATTTATAAAGACAAACCAAAGGGCAGGTAGAAGAAGGGCAAAGCCCGTAGGCATGGACTTTTCCTGGCAGTCTAAGGTTCCATTCCTACCCCTTCCCCAGGTGACCTCACCTTCATACTGTCTTGGCGCTAAGGAGTGCTAGGAAAGCCATTTAAAGTCAAGGAAGGTGATTTATTCTATACTTGCCTATGTTTTTTTAATCTGGTATGCTTTCTTTTAAAGGAAATTATAAACCACCCTTTTCATATGAAAAGCTTTTGAAATATGTATAAGCAGAAATGTCAGAGTGACGCCCTCATGTGTAGAATGTTAAAGCTTCCCTTTCTTCTTTTGTCTTTTCCCCTTTTATTTAATTCAGTGTCCCTGAGCTGCAAGTTTACTCTGTCTTCCTTGCCTCCCCAAACTCATACAAAATCTCTCCCCTCATAGTTAAGACTTACATGAGACTTACATCTACCTACTCAAGGAAACAGTCGTGGCCTCTACTGAGCTCCCACTAAAGGGACACTGCCAGGAAAAGATACTCTGACACAGGAAATATTTAGTCCTTCCTTCATCTGCTCAGACATTCTGGAAAGACCTCCCACGGTTTGAAGGCTCTGTGCATCTTCTGGATGAGGAAAAGGACAGCAGACATGCCTCACTACCTCGCTGTGTATTTACAGTTCTAGCACTAAGCTGTGTCTCCACTGATTACGCCAAGAGCACTAGCTCAGAATATTTATTAAAGATCCTACTAGAGTCTGTCAACCGAGGCCAGAATGATTATTTCATCCAAGATCCACTAACATGTCAGTGGCAGAGCCAGGTGTGGACCCAGTAGTCACAGTCCTTAAGCTGCTTTAATGTTGGGAGGTGCCAAGATGCTTGCACTATGCGCATCTGTTCAGTTGCCCTGTGGTGTATAGTTTGGAATGTAAAGGGTGTGGGAAAGGACTCTAAGAACTGAATCCCTCTTCAGTTGGGTATCCTCTGAAGGGTTACATTTTGTCAATTCTGTCATCAAAATTAAAGCTGGGCAATTGTAAGAGCAGTCCTATCCTGCATGTGCCTACCCTTTCCTTGGTTGTGATTTTTTTTTTTTTTTTTATCCAGAGGCTCCATGAAATCCGGAAGTGATAAGAGATCATATACCAAGCATCTCTTACACAGGCTAGGTGGTTCATTGTGACAGAAGGGAAAACTCGTGTCTGGCATATAGAATATTCATATTAGTTAGAAATAGCATTGTGGCTGTTGATAATTTTTCTAATCCGGAGGGCAGTAAAAGGAGGGAAGAAGGGGAGTGGCTTTTGCCTGTGAACATTTTAATAGCTTGTGCATGTTAAATGGTGGTGTTAGGAGCTGGAAGTCCACAGGGAAAAAACTGGAACAGCAGTTACTCGATAGTCATCTCTCGGAGACAAAGGGAACTAAAGCCCTGTCACCTTGGTGGCCCAGGATCTTCATCAAGTTTCCTTCCTCCTTGTGCATTTAACACTTAAAAATCAGTTAGAAAGAGTAAATGCATAGGACTATGACTATGATATCGTTTGAATAAAATTAAGAAAGATAAATAGGGGAAAAGACATGGCAGGAGTTAATAATTTTTAAAGCATGAAACAGTAAGAAACAGAAGTATGAAATAGAAATATACTGTTCACTTGTAAAGTGACAGTGGGACGAAATTGGCAGGAGAGGGATAAAACTGTATTTGGAGTACAGTTGGGTTAAAAACAATTAAGATACACAAGTACGAAAGGGGAACAATGAAAGCAAAGAAGCTAGGCGGGTAGTTAAACAAACACCATCAGCAAGGACACAAAGGTTCAAAACAACAGACCAAGTAGAAATAAAAACAAAGAAATCATATAAAGTCGTAAATTAGAGGACAATTAAAAAAAATAATGATGGAAAATTAATAGGCTAAGTTGACACTTATAATTGTATTAATTGCTACCGCCGACTTGCTTTCTGATTGTGAGGCACTTTATATGCCTTAACTTACTTAATTCACATGTACTTTTAAAATGCCAATACTTAAAAAATTGTAAGCAAAACAGATGTGCATCAGAATAATTCACAAGAGAAGTTGTGAAAGCTCACAAGATGGCCCTGCAGGTGAAAAGTTCCCATTATTGAATATTTTGTGAAATTTTCATGGGTACCTTACACAGGATTCTTTTTCTCTTGCTCTCCTGAAGTGTCTGGGGCTATATATGTTCATTCTCTTACTGGCCTCAGTAAGGTGGTCCTTTCCTAGAAGCAATCCTCCATAGTGAAAACTCCCAATACTACTTAGACCTTGGGGCAGTTGACAAGGTGGGGCTCAGCTTTAGAACTCGGCTCAGGCTCCTCGGATGTTCTCTAAGGCATCCTAAAGTTGGGATGGAGTCCTTTGTTGATCTGCACCTGTCCTCTCTCTGGACAATGGACTTCTGGGGAAAAAAAGATCCTTTTTTTTTTTCATCCAAAACAAAGTACTTCAGCTGAAGCCTGATACTTAGCATTCAAGGAATGCCTCTTTAAAATGAAGCTAGATCAATGATTCTCAACCTATCCTTTAATGCAGCTCCTCATATTGTAATGACCCCAACCATAAAAGTTTTTGTTTCTACTTCATAATTGTAATTTTACTACTGTTATGAATTACAAATATCTGATATGCAGGGTTTCATGATATAGGACCCCCAAGGGGGTTGTAACCCACAGGTTGAGAATCACAGGTTTAGATGAAGTTGCTACCACTGTGGGGTTGTATTGATGTTATTGTAGGGTTGGGTTGGGTTGGGTTGGGTTGGGTTGGGTTGGGTTTGGCTTGCTTTTGGTAGAAGTGGTCACCTGGAATCAGATTGTTGAGACTAGATTTTTTTTTTTCCTGTCTGAAACCTACACAGACATTTATTTGTGTAGTCTAGAATGTTTCCCTACCAGAGCTACCTGAGCAAGACCTTTGACCTTTTCTATTTATTTGAGATTTGTCATCTTTGACCTCTTACTTGTCCCTCTAATTGTATCTCTGCAGGCCACTTCCCTTTCCCCATCTTCCCTATGCAAGAGGTGATATCGCTGCGGTTTTAATTTGATCCAGTACGCATCCCTTCACCCATTTGTTCAGCAGACATACTCCTGTGGTCTCTCACTAATCAGTTTTCATGTTGGGTGGGCATGATGGCAGGAAAGATAAAGAGTCCTGGTGCCTCTTCTCTAAGCAGGCTGCCATTCTGTCTTGGTAGATTTCTGTGTTTGAGGTTAGTTTTCATGGGAAGGGAGAAAACCCAGTCTGAGTTTTCATAGGTTAAGTGTTTGTTTTTTAAAGAACTCAGAAGTGACTTGGTAACATTCTCCTTGGAAGCCAGAACCCCATTCACTCAGCCCTCTTCTGGGTTGGTCACAATCTGTACCAGTTTCTTCTCATCCCCAAGCTTTGAAAGTTGGCCACACACCAGAGATCTACTGGGGGTGTAGATTTTCCTTTATACGCTTTGTTTAAATCTTGAATGTACTTTTTTTTCTTTTTCTTCTTTATTCTTTTCAACTACAAATGAATAGTTAGTACCGAAAATTAGAGAAAACAAAAAATAACCCAGAATAAAATTACCACTTGCTTTCAGCACTTCGTTCTTCCAGCACTTTGTGTGTATGTTTTTATGTGGGTGTACAAGAGTTACCTGTCATTTTGTAGCCTACTTATTTTCCCAAAAATATGTTATGCATACTTTTCCATATTATTAAACATTCTTCTCAAACATAACTTTAAATAGTTGTGTAGGAACATGTTATAGGGCAGGTCCACAATTTTTTAGTATTATTAATGATGCAGCAGTAAACTTCCTGGTATAGAAAATGCAACACATGTTTTCTGTTATTTCCTTGGATAAATTTCTAGAAAAAAAAATGGTGGCATCAAAGGATAGAAACATGTCTAAGGCCTTTGTAATAATGTGTTGTAAACTTGTCTTCTGGAAATTTCTATTATGTTGTAGTTCCTACTAGTAGCTTATAACTAGAATTTCCCCCACACCCTCAACAATATTGCCCAACAGCTTTTCACATTTTGTGAGTGGTTTGATTTAATTTGTATTTTTTTGTATTAGTGGTGAAGTTGGATTGTGTGTGTGTGTGTGTGTGTGTGTGTGTGTGTGAGAGAGAGAGAGAGAGAGAGAGAGAGAGAGAGAGAGAGAGAGAGAGAGAGTTTACTGGCCTCTTATGTGTTCTTGAAATATTCTTTTTTCCCTCACTAATTCAAAGGACTTTCATACTATAAGGATACTAACTTCTAAGCTTAGCTAACACTTCAAAGACAAACTTATGTTTCCAAATGAAAGAGGAGGGTTCAGAATGAGACCCTATGCCTTTTACTATCTCTTTGGGATCTTGAGAGGGAAAAGCTGGGTTGAACACTTGACTCCCAGAAGTCTGGGATAATTTGACATTTTCAATTTGTCTGACCTATATTTAAAAAAAAAAAACTACTTAGTATTGTAAGATGGAACCTAAAAGTTATCCAAAGAACCTAAAGATAGGTTAGGTTAAATATCTTCAAAGATATTTCTTTGAAGATATACCTTATACCTATTTGACTAAGTCAAATAAGTTAAGTCTCTCCTTGCCTAGGTCATAACCCGGTTGGAGAAATAGAAGCTGCATATGTTTAAAGTCCCTTTTTTTATTATGACCTTTGCTAGACTTAGGTCAAGGGAGTTCTCCTTTGAGAGACTTGCTGCTTTTCATATGTCAGTTTCAAGATCAGCCGCCATATGTATTCTTTGACCATCAATAAGCAGCACAGTTTTCTAGACTCGGGAACTCAGACTCTTTGCCTTCTCTTTCCATAGTACAGCTTCTAGAAAGGCCAAGGCAGATTCCTCATCCATCAGGACAGCTGGAAAATTTCCACTGCAAAAATTGCTGTAATTAACTAAAGGGGGGAGGGTGATTTCAGAAGCTCGACCATCTAATGCTTAGATGCGAAACTCAGAATACAAGTATGTACCTGCTAGCATCTATGGACTATCTACTGAGTAAAGCTCCTGAACTTCAAATTGTTGAGTCCATAAATTATTTCAAGCCCTTGCTCTCATTTCAACAGTAAACAGAATTTTCTTGTAACGACAACAACATCAACTGTAAGTGCATTGGGCACAATAGCGCCTAATGTCCCTCCACACTGTCTGCCTGCTTCTTCCCTCTCGGCTTCCCACTATATCCCGCCCCCACCCCTCTGTTAGCTGTAATGACCCTGCAAACACTAAATGGCATTTGAGTGCATTAAGCAGCAGACTCTCCAGTGACATAGCAATTACGGCTCTGAAATAGATTTGGTGCGTCACAGAAGATAAGGGTTTTGAAAGTTTCTGTTGTGATTATAGCCTGTAACTCCCACAAATAATAGGCTTCAAAATAAGAGGCTGCCAGCGAAGCCTTTGTGGCTTTGTCTCAGTGATGGCACGTAAATTGCTATTAATGTCCTAAGTGTACTTGAATATGCCAGTCTTTGGGATGTGGAGTTGGCTCAGTGTCTCTCTTTACGCGGCATGTCATTGTTGGTCTGATAATCTGGGGTAATTGCTGTCTCTTGGATGGTCAGAAAAGTGTAAGAGGTTTAGCTTCCTGCCTGACAGTAAATAGCCTCAAGATTTACAGGGCCAGGGCACATTCACAGACCAGGCTGTGTGTGTTCCCTGCTTAGCCGCCATCGTCACAGCAATGTATACATTATATCTGTGTGTACCCCGAGTAAATGACATATTGGCAGCCAAAGCCAAGCAAAATCAAAGGTTATGAAAATGAAATGAAGAATTCAGTTCAATATGCCCATTGGATCATTTATCCCAAGAGTTTTAAAAAACTATGTTTTGCTTGACTTATCTAGATCTGGCTTTATCAGAAAACATTGTCTTCCATGCTCTACCTACTGTTTTCCATTATAGCCCTGTGTGTCTGTGTGTGTGTGTGTGTGTGTGTGTGTGTGTCTGTGTGTGTGTGTGTGTGTGTGTGTGTGTGTGTGTACAGTCTTATTGTGTCATAAATAATTTCTAAACCCATTTTAATGGCACTCGAACATCAGGAAATGTGGAAAGTGTGTATGCTTTTCGACTACTGTATTGATATGTGTGTGGGGGGGTGGTGGAAGATTCTTTGAATGTCATGAGTAATTTCTGAACCTGTGCCACTTAAACATGAGGAAATATGAGGAAATGAGGAAATATCAAAAGTGTGTATGGGGTTTTATTTGACGTGTGTGTGTGTGTGTGTGTGTGTGTGTGTCTGTCTGTGTGTTTGTGCACCTCTGAGGATAGAGGGTGTTTATTCAGATATAAATAGAATTCTCTTCACTAAGACATCTCAATTTGGCTGAATCAAGCTGAGCTTATTTTTCTTTGCCAGATGATCAGGATAATCTTTGAAAAGTTAAATAAGAGCTAACATTTAAGTTTTAACCTTCTGTTTACTATATAGTTAGACTCAGGACCCCTGTGCAGCTATAGGGCATAGGAACATCTCGTACAATGATTTTGCTTGTATGTTTAATAGGGGTGAGAAAGCAATCCATCCTACACCTAAAACTGTACACTACCTCACAGTCCTCGTGAGCCACAGAATACTACAATTGGCTTCAGCCTGTGTTTACTGTGCCTTATGCAGCAGTATTAATTCCAGGTCTTCATGATCGATGAATATAAGGAAAAAGTCACTAGGGAACACCAAAGCAATCACCCCTGAATGGCCAACATTGTCACCTAGCCCCAGCAACCCTTGTCTGAAGCACTCAGAATATTATCCCATTATAGGGACTAAGTTTGGTCAATTTAGTGTCCTCTCCTGAGGAGTTAGAATGAGTTCCCATTGATTTCTGTGTCAATGCTAATATGTATTTGTTGTCTAGGGTAAACAAATGACCTATCCCACATAGCTTTGCAGCCAGGGCCCCATCTTCCTAGGGTCAGGATACTAGTGAGGCTTTCAAAGCACCAGTTCTTCATTCATTCAGTGCGGGTGCTTTACTGCGGTAGACAAGTTCCTTGCTTTCAAATGACTTCTTCTTTCATTATTTACCCCCTCATTAAGAAGAAATGTCAAAGCAAGCCCTCCATGGACTCTTACGAGTTCAGTGATCAAGTTTTTTGTATCCTTGGCCCTATATAGTCTTTCTAACCCCCGCCCCCTGGCCACCTTTGGAGTTCACGGAGCCTTTGGCTAGAGTTCTCTTTCTGTTTGAAAGCCTCTTTGTTCCACTCTTTTACTTCTCTGTGTTCTGTTCAACTTCAGACTGACTTTCCAGAAGTGTCCATGTCAACCTAGACTCTCTTTGTATAGATAGATATAATATAGATATAGATATAGATATAGATATAGATATAGATATAGATATAGATATAGATATAGATCGGGGTAATATATATATTAGACATTTGTTAATCATCAAACATATATGTATATATTTGTATATATGTGTATATATATGATAATGATTAACAAATCTCTATTTTCCACAAAACTATAAAATCCTTGATACTAGAAACTAGATTTTTTTTCTCCTTCATTTTTATATCTACCACCATATTTCTAGGAAATGTTACAAGATAGAACTAAAAATGAAGTGATTGGAATAGAAAAGAGAAAGTGTTCCCAGGGAGATCTGAAAAGCTAGGCATGGTTCAAGGTCAGAGCAGAAGGTCAGAAGGTCAGTGGGGTCAAACCTAGAGAAATACATGATGGTGTATCTTGAAGAAGCCTACAGGGAGATAGCCCAGGAGACCTGGGCAAGCAACGACAAAAGAAGTTCCCACCGAACTTCTCTTTAGGGTAATAAGACATCTCACTTTGGCTACAGAGGATCTGCTACGGTATTGCAACATCTTAAATTGCCAAGGTCATTATAGCAAGAATATGATTTCCCAGCAATGTTGACTGTACTATCTGGCTTTCTGAAAGACCTGCCCAGCCAGATCAGAGGGCTCCTGAGTTCATGGTAGTGTACCAGTCCTGAGGCATTTCCAGTCTCACCTAGAGCTAGGTAGCAATCAGGGAGGAAGCCTCAGCTGCCAAAAGGGTTGTTTAAACAGGAATCCTAGGGTCAATATTATGAGAAGATCTAGGCAGATGAGTGATTTCAGGGACATATAGGGAAGGTAGCTCTAGGTGAGCTCGGGTTGCGGAGTGAGACTCAATTCTAAGATCAAGTGAGTGTCTAATCTATAAGGAACTGTGGGACACTAAGCAGACCCAAGGCAGCAAGGAAGAGATCTTCTCATCTACAAGGGAGTTTCTGTATAAGGGAGTTTCTGTATAAGGGTTCTCATATGCAAGGTCAGGATAAGGTAGTTAACACAACTGATGCTGAGACGTGTATGTCTGCAAGAAATTCCCCAAAGAGGCCACCTAACTTAGCCAATAAAAATACTACCAGATAACAGCAGTAACAAAACAGGATTTTCTTTTTCAAAAATGTGTATTTGATGTGTATAAGGGCATTCTACGTTAGACATGCCACCTTCATTCTCATATGCTAAGATGGAAACTGGATGGGAGTCTCATCCCTGGAAAGAGAAAAGACAGGGAAGCATGCCCCAGTGGGGGGCCATTAGGGGTTATGTCTACACATTTTAGAGTTTTCAGAATACTCAAAGTGGTAACCTAGAAACTGTCTGGATTCCAGGTAAGAAATGTACCGTCTTCTTGACTCTTTCTGGACACTGTCACTCCTTGAGATGGTATGTGAGGCCCTGTACAATATCCTTCTCAACTGTTCTCCCTGGAAACAAAGTACTATCATGTAAATGTTAATCACAGCAAACTGTGTGGAGTAAGCTGTCTCCCTGGTGGCAGTTTAGTAAGGGAAAGGTTAAAGCCTGTATTTAGAGTTTACCCAGACACTAGACCAACTTCTGCTTGGTATGTTGGATAAATTTTAAATGTACTTCACTCCTTCCATATCCTCAGACTAAACCGTCGAGCTCAGAAACCTGATATTCCTGTGTCTTCCCTCGATGGGGAATGGATGCCATGGAATTCCTCCCCCCCATGTCTAGTTCATGGTCTCTTCAGAATACATCTTCAAATTTTGTGATGTGTCAAACACTGTGGTAGGTTCTTTAGAGTCAGAGACATTCATTGCACAGCCTTGCTCCTGGACTTTGGGTCTGATGAAAGAACACATGCGATGTGGTGATATAGGTGGGGTGACCGGGTGTGTACTGAGCCTTGAGGAGCCTGGTGCGGAAATGGACATCGCCAAGGAACCAAGTTGCAAGGGTACTTAAACTCAGCCTTGCAAAGAGCTTCTGGATCAGTGGATCTCACTGGATGCTTGAGAGCACGGTATTCAAGGAGAAAGAAGCGGAGCTGCTCTGTCTGTTATGGGAATCCCTAAGTAGCCAGAGACAGTTGCAGTAGCAAGTGAGAGTGTTGGCTTGGGAATAAACACAATCAAAGATGCCATAGACTCAATGAGAACAGTGACCCTCATCTTGAAGCCAATGGAAAGTCTCAAAAGGTTTACCCCGGGCAGTGATATGATCAAAATTACATTTTCGAGGGATCCCTTTGGGTCAGCTAGAGATAAGCTTGGAGGAGTGCCAGGCTAAGCCCAGATCTGTTTCCCATTGTAAATTTTCCTGGGAAATTTTAAACTAGAGGATGACCCCTGGGGGACTTTCCAATCACATTTGTACCACATTTTGACATTCCGAAGCCTCTCTTGGTAAGCACTCGGAAGGTTATCATGGGAAAGCACATTAGGAAAACAGTTCTTCTAGCTTGATAGAAAAACAGCAAATGAGGTCATGCCGACAGTGGCACATACCTAGAATACCAACTCTTGAGAACCAGAGTCTGGAGGATCACAATTTCGAAGACAGCCTGGGCTACATAGTGGGACTCTGTCCACATTTGAGAGGAGGAAGAGGGGGAGGAGGAGGATGACAACGACGAAGAAAAAGCAGCAGAAGAGGCAAAGAAGAAAGGAAAGGGGGAACAAGAGAGAATAGGACCGAGGATCTAAGGTGTGGCTTCCATGTGAACTGATGTGTCTGGGATACGGAGGTGTGTGTGTGTGTGTGTGTGTGTGTGTGTGTGTGTGTGGTGTGTTTAACCCACACATGCCCAGAGGAGAAGACAGGATACATCCATGTTCTTTGTTTTGCTTCCTGGTTGACCCACCAGCCTAACTGATTGAGGGCCTGAGGCACGTACACCTCGTCATCCACGCTGAAGGCATCTCTGATAATGGCATCTGGCCCGTATGCAGATCTAGCTCAACTTGGTGCTGACATCAGCCAGTTTGTGGCACCTCAGCGTATTTCTGGGTTGCAAATGAGAGTTTCTTAGTGCCAGGCTCGCTCGGGCTGTCAAATCAGGTGATGAATTCTCTGTATCAACAGTGTGCTGCTAAGGAGAGCGCAGAGGAAGAGCGGGAAGGAAAGGAGATGGGACAGGAACCGCTCACAGCCCACCAGCCTACAGGCCCTGCAAAAGCCAGAAAGAGGCAGCTGCCGGCCCGACTGGCCCCTGTTCTGATTTGAGAAAGTGGCAGAGAAAAAGAGATAGAGGCTCACAGATTTTCCAGCCTGCCATTGCCCCAGGCCTTGTCTGGGAGCTCATTCCTAACCCCCACCCCTAACCCCTGACACCCCCTCTCTCTCTCTGTCTCTCTCTCCAGACAGCCTGGTCAGTTTGGTCTTTAGGTATACTTCCAGCAAAGTCTGTTCTGGAGTGGCCCATAGGATAAAGAGTCATGTTTGTTTTAAGCATTTCTGTCCCCGTCCCCCTAATATTTTTCATTTGTGTTTTAAAGATTTCTATTTCTTTTCCTTACTTTGGGAACCTGATACATTCAGTTCCGATTTTTAGCCTGGTGCCTTTCCCCTCTAAAAGGTTCTAGGTTCAACCTATCCAGTTACCTTTAGCTTCCCCAGGTGAAACTAAAAGCAAGATAGGGTCTTGCTTCTCCACCCTATGCAAATGGCTCTTTTCAGAGGAATGTTTTCAGAAATGAAAAAAAAAAAAAAAAAAAAAAAAGACTTACGTCCTCAAAGGATGGTTCCTGAAGTGAGCACCTTAAAGTGTTGTCCATTATGAAGGACAGAGTGAATCTGACAGGAAAGTCGGGGTGCAGGAAAACAAAAAACAAAAAAACAAAAAAAAGTAGTCTTAGCTTCCGCCTCCCTCCCACAGCTGCTAATGAAAGCATCCTTCCCTCTCACTACGCCCAGATAATAAATACACAAAGGCAGAGCTTTCTGCTTAATATTCACCCGCAGTCGGGGAAGAGGGGAAGAATTGCTCCCGAGGGTTAGCGTGGCAGTAAGCGAGGTCAGCTGTTTCCCAAGATGGTGCGGCCTCGGAAGGTCTCACGCTAAAGCTGGAACGTTACCTCAGGAGCGGCTTGAGTGATTTACAGGACAGACAGTGCAGTTGGGTCCGGTTTGCTTGCAGTTTCTGAGCTAGCCGTTTCCAGCGGCCAGGGCCGAGGCTGTTCCTCCACTGTACAAAACACTGCAGGGAAGGAGGCTCTCCCGGGTCTCTTGGCACCCGTGGAAGTGTCTTATAAAGTGCTTCTCCCTGACCCGGACCTTCTATGCTAATGTTTCCTAAATTTGGGAAGAAGCAGGGGATCCTTGGTATATCCTTGGGTAAGGTGATCAGCTACACAGTTTGATTCAGGGCCCAAGGCTTTCCTGGAAGATGGGGTTGGAGCTAATGTGGAATCTTGCCCCTGGGAGGGTGATTGCCAAATGGAAGGGGTGTGTGTATGTGTGTATACGCATTCTTTGGGCTTCTGGATGGAAGAGGAGGTAGAGGGATTTATTTGGTTTGGTTCCTTATAAAGCTAGAAGGTTTATTGTATCTATTTACAAATTTCATATATTCGCTGGGCAGTGGTGGTGCACGCCTTTAATCCCAGCACTTGGGAGGCAGAGGCAGGTGGATTTCTGAGTTCGAGGCTAGCCTGGTCTACAGAGTGAGTTCCAGGACAGCCAGGACTACACAGAGAAACCCTGTCTTAAAAAACAAAAAACAAACAAAAAAAATTCATATATTCGCTTTCACTGGTCCAATTAGCATATACAAAACGTTCATTTTGATGTTTGATTGAACTAAACTTATCTACCATCTGTGAGTTCCCTGTACCCCTGACATCTTGTACTGGTTTGAGAAAGTCGAATTTTTTTTTTTTTTTTAAGTAGTTAAATTCTAGTTCTTCGATAAATTTCAGTTCAGAGATAACCTGGAGAAGTCTCCTAGGATTTCTGTGCATTGTGGAATGCCAGATCTTCCTGTAAAGACACAGCACGGCTAATGTTCTCTCCTGAACGCTCTGTCGGGGGCCCCACTTATGATTGTTTTGATGGAATTAGAGCATGGTTAAGTGAGATGGTGGGGGTCATCTCAAACTTCCCTGTGCCGTGTGCCATAATAAAGATGCTGGCTTTCCTGGGATCTCCTTCTCTACCTGACTTGTACCAGGTTAGTCTTAAGGTAGCTTTCCCTCCCTAGCACTTTCCTCTATCTTGTGGAGTTATACTGAAATATCTTTTATCACTTTCTCCTAAGATCTCATACTGCTCAGTCAGCGCACACACAAATGCCTGCCTTCTCCCCTCTAGCCCCATGCACACCACAACGTATTTGCCTGTCTGTCTACCTGTCTATCTATCTATCTATCTATCTATCTATCTATCTATCTATCTATCATCTATCAAAATACCAAGGAAACATGCACATATGAAATTACTAAGATAGACAGATATCAAAGTGCTAACAGTAATTATCTCAGAGTAGTAGATTATGGGTGTTGAATACTTTGCTTTTTAAGCTTGTCTATTTTTTTTAAATATTATTGATAAGTTTACCCTTTTATTCCAAGGAAAAAGATGAATACCCATTAAAAGATTTTCTTGTAGAAAAAGCAATAAATATAGTCATTGTGCCTAGCAAGCCTCAAATGACACCAAAATATGTATGCCCTCAGTTGGGCGGAAAAGCAGAAGCACCATCTCCCCATGACAACCTGTGCTAGGAATTTGAATTAATTCTATTTCTGATTTGGATTATGCTGCCGAGTCTTTGCCCCAGAACACTGAAGATCCTCACATTATGGTAGTCTCATTGTGCCTTCACTGCTCTCAATAAAATGTCCTAAATATGTGCAAGTGGAAAAAGTCTTCTAGCAGAGAAAGCAATGGGAAGAACCATCTGATGAATTAGGGGACTGAAGGCCAGAGCTCAGAGCAGTTGTTCATGGACCGGAAGTTGAGGAGGCATGTTCTTCCTGGCACTGCCTGGGTGGCATTTTCCTTCTGAGGGATTTGATAAAACCTACTCTATGCTAATATGACTGGAGGAAACTGTTTTGAATAAAATATGTCTCTGATGGGAAGGCTGAATCATCACTCAGTGGGCCAATGGCAAAGGAAGCCAAGTCAAGGAAAAGGGGGCAGAGAAGGAGCTGGCATCAAAAGTCAGGAGGCCTGTGGTCCATCTTGGCCATGGACCTGGAAGCTTTTCTCTTGGGTCTCATCCACTTTGTGAGTGAGATGTAACCAGGCACCTGTTCACATAGAATGTGCAGGTATTCTCTCTTCTACTTACTATGAATTTTCCAATAGTAGTGTGGTGGTCCCTTATAGGGGTGAATTATAATGAACATATATATAATGAAACCTATACATATATGTGTATATATGTATGTATATATGTGTATATATACATACACATACACACACATATATATATGTATGTGTATGTGTGTATATATATATATATATACATATATATATATATATATATATATATATATAATGTCCAGAATTTTTAAAGAATAAAATGACAGAACAGATGCTAGAAACTGTTTTTTACCAGGGATCCCTAAGACATGGTCTGTTTGACCTTACCATTTCCAGAGTTGAGATAAATTACTTCCAAGAACGCGGTGATTGGGATTGGAGACACATTTCAGTGCAATGACCTCAGCGATCTCAAACATATCAATCATGAATTAACTGTCTTAGAAAAATCACTCCTGAACTCTCTCAGCTCTGGCATGTTTAGTACAAAGACTGTCCACTCCTCAAATGCTTCAGAACAGTCCCTTTGTTTGGGCCCTCCTGCCTGGTACAAATGGCTTCCAGAGGCGCCACCAAGGTCACAGTCTCCCATCTTACTACCACTCTGATGCATCCCGCAGTGGTAGCCATGATGTTTCATTCGAATCCTCTTCTCAAGGCTCACATCACAGTTCATCTTCTCTGCAGTGTATGTCAGTTCCTGATGTGCCAACATGACACAATACTGCCCTCATGGAAACCCTCGCTGTCTATTTTGTTTGCCTTTTTTCAATTGAAAAAAAATTCTACAATATATTCTGATCATGCTTTCCTCTCTCTCAACTCCTCCCAGATCTTCCCCACCTCCCTACCAACAAACAAGAATCTGTCTCTCCACCCCTCACATACACACAAAGAAGCCAAAATACATGCAAAAGACACCTCCCAACAAACAAGAATCTCTTTCCCTCCCTCTCCCTCCCCCTCTCATACACACATATATACATACACACAAGCACACACAGACACACATACATATATACAATTAGAAGCCAAAATACAAGCAAAAGACCACCTCCCGACAAACGAGAATCTTTCTCTCTCTCTCTCTCTCTCTCTCTCTCTCTCTCTCTCTCTCTCTCTCACACACACACACACACACACACACACACACACACACAATTAGAAGCCAAAATACAAGCAAAAGGCCAATATATCAAAAAATATATATAGGTCCAAAGTGTTGGCCATCTACTGCTAAGAATGCTGTCTGCCCTTAAGTGGGTTAATATTCCAGGTGAGCCTCCACTGGAGAAGACTGATTTTTCCTTTGCAAGTAGATACCAATTGCAGATAGTTTCTTTGTTGGGGATGAGGAGCCATGTTCTTCCCCCGCCCCCACCCCCCAGTGCTGGGGGCCTCTCCGGCTTGAACCTGTACAGCCCTGTGGGGACTGCATCGTCTCTGTTCATTCATATTTACATGACTCCTGCTGTTTCTAGAGGACTCTGCAATCTTACAATCTTTCCATCTCGTCTTTTCACATAGGCCTTAAGCGGAGCATTTGATGAAGTCATTCCATTTAGGACTGAGTGTTCCAACATCTCTCACTGTTCAAGTTGTGGCTCTGTAGGATAGTTCCCTTCTTCTGTAAGAAAAAGATTGATGGTGAATGAGCAAGACACTGATCTATGGGTATAGAATGTCAATAGGAGTCATTCCATTGCTTTGTTTCTTTAGCAAAACAATGGTATTTGCTTCTCTCCTAGGCCCATGGCTTATCCAGTCTCAGATTATTGTCCATCCTAACTGTCATGCATGGATCCCATTTCATGGCGTGAGCCTTAAATCTAATCAGAGTGATATGTTACTCTCACACTTGCTCTGCTATTGTACCATCATATCTTGTAGGCAGGTTTTAATGTAGATCTAATGTAGATCACAGGTTTTATAGCTGGATTGATAATTTCCTTTCTCCTCTGGTAACAAGCACAGTACATTCCAGTACTGTGCACATAAGGCAGTGGGGCAAAGCCCCTAGTTAGACACCAGCTCAATTTCTCTGTGTTTGATGAAATATGTAAGGGTTGTCCTTACCTACAGGGCCTTACCATCAGGTTGTGGAGAGCAATCAATATCCTTGGCAACAGCCTGAGAATGTTGGGGGTTTTTATGGGGTCTCTTTGGCCAGTGACCAGTAGATGTAATCCAACCCTGGCACTTGAGGTTGTCCTTGGTGGCATAGATGTCTAGTTGGGGCATTGTCTCCACCATTATTTGATGAGTCCATTTATATTTTTCATATTAAGAACCTTCTTTAGTTTCAGGTTTCCATATCGTCCCTCAAATGGCCCTTACTGTTAGTTGTCCCTTCCCATAGCTCCTCCCTTGCCCCTCTCTTCCATCCCTCTCCCATTTAGTTCTCCCTCTCCAGTCCTCCCTCTTCTCTCGTCATAACAATATATTCTGCTAAGTACATTAGTTACTTATTTTCCAACAAGACACAGTATTGCCCTCATGGAAGCTCTGGCCTTCTTTAACAACAGGCTCAAAAGTTGATCAGGATTCATGGTCTTGTCTTAGCCCCTTCCTTGAATACATCAACCATATTCACTCATTAGTATGTACCAATGAGATTCTAGACCCTGGCATAGAACAGGACCTGGTATCCCATAAATACTCAAAACATACAGTGCTAGATTGAACTTCAGAAAACAATTAAGCCAGTCGTCTTCTTCTTCCCAGGAGAAATCAAAGCCAGCCACATTTAAGTACTTTGCCCATATTAATGGCTAACTTGTTGCCAGGATTAAAACCAAAATAAGTTTCTCATGTCTCTGACTAGAAGGCAGCTATCACTTCAGAGATGGCTGGGACTGAATTGCAGAATCTTGGAGAAATACAAACACTTCACATAAGTGGGAGGTATTAGCATTGGACCCAAAGGCTCACTGGGAGGATGAACTCATCTGAGTGTTGTGGGGGGGAAATATTATCATCTACAACTCTATGAGCCCATTTTATGGGTGTCCCCATGTGCCAGGTGCCAGTCCCATCCACAAGTTGCATCGTTGTCATTGTCTGCTCAAAAAGGCCACCTGATCACAGAGGACTGACTTCTCTCCCTTTTTCCCTTCTAGGCTAATGGAGGTTGGCAGGATGCTACTACCCCTTCATCAGTGACCTCCCCTACAGAAGGCCCTGGCAGTGTTCACTCTGATACCTCCAACTGATCTCCCAGCAATCGCATCCCGGCTGACCCTGTGCCGCAGTTGGGGCAGGGGCAGGAGGGAGGGTTTCTCTCCCAACGCTGAAGCGGTCAGACTGGAGGTCGAAGCAATCAGCAAACACAATAAGAGTCTCCTTCTCTTCTCTTCTTTGGGATGCTATTTCAGCCAATCTGGACACTTCTTTATACTCTCTTCCCTTTTTTTCTGGGTAGAAGCCACCCTTCCCTGCCTCCAGCTGTCAGACTGGTTTCTGTCATCTTCCCTGGCCCCTGCTCTCTGTTATAGACTCCCCGGTTCCTGCCCTCTATTATTTCACTGAAGGATTTTTTTTCCCCCACAATTAGAGGAATTTAAAAAGGAAAACCAAATTACAAGGAAAACAATAAACGCATTTGTATGTTTTCATGCTGGTGGTTTGAGGAGCCAAATTTACCTCACGAGGAGCCCTCATCCCTACGTTGACAGGCAAGCCTTCTGTCTCCCTTGTTCCTCTCACTACCTCTTAGCAGGAATACACCACACTGCCCTACTCATTCCAAACCACTCTGTCTCCATTTCCCCCTTCTTTCTGGGAACAAATCCTGACTTCTTCCTCTTCTTTCTGGCCCCAGGTATTTGTTGGGGACTGCCATAACTGAGCTTCTAAAGGTACCACAGGTCCCAATGTAGCTCCATCAGGCTGAGTCCTAGGCAGGAAGTCTGGCAGGTGAGGACACGAAGAACAGCAAAGGCAGGACTCCTCTCAGCTTTCTCATCCTCTTAGAAACAGCTCTTGGTCTTAGAGGCACAGTCTATGGCGACCATTCGACCGTTCAATGCTCAGAACCTCAGGCAAGCTAGGTCTAAGAGAGGCATCCTGATGAGGGTGTCTATAAAGAGTGAAGGGTCTCATCCTGAAAGGCTTCATTGTCCCTTCATGGGCATGCACATACATACATTACACACAGTTAGACACATGCACAACCTCGCAGCTTTGCTTGGCGGGATGCTACTAACCTTTCATCGGTGACCTCCCCCCACAGAAGGCCCTGGCAGCATTTACTCTGATACCTCCCAGATGGTCTTCCAGCAATCAAATCCTGTACAAATACGTACATTAGCCATCACAGTGCTCTATCCAGTGGGCCTGAGAGAGAAGCCGTATGTGGCTAGGGCTTCTAGGACCCACTCACATGTACTTACCGCAGTAGGATGTACAGGACTGTACTAACATGGGTCAGGAGTCAAGTGTAAACTTCATTCCTACCGCCTCTGGAGCTCTCAGGGAGCTGCACACAGGACTACCAATGTCTGATGGATTTGGATGCTTTGTTTGTGTTTTTATTATATCATCTTTCCAAAAGATTATAGTAAACCACGGTCTTTGTTCTGCATTTCTCCTCTAGAGAGGAGAATCTTATAAGTATATGGTTAACTTTTACTAATTAATTTGAGGACATAAGAATCATAGAGAAAGGATGATGAATTTTGTTGTTGTTGTTGTTGAGTTGAACACAGTGATCTATCTATATGCCAAGGGATTGACAGAAAAATCACAGTTGCTAGAAAGGTAGTCTTGCTTTTGACATGAGCTTAAATTCTCCAGATGCTTCTGCCAGCCATAAAGATGGCAGCTTGGCCAGTAGATTGAGTGGCAAGTGGTCAGATATCTTTGGGGCCTCATGCACTTCCTCTGTAGAATGGGAATGTTATGCTTGGTTCACCACAGAACTTGTAAGATGCCCAAGAAACAGGTTTTGTTTATATTTATTCTCCAGGTCGATGGTCAGGGAAAGTGATGTCCCTATGAGGAACATTTCTTGCAATACGTGGTTTTCTTGTTCTAATTTCTGTCTGTTATCAGTACCTTGCTGCCGTCCCCATTATGACAGAGTGTTTCAGAGGCTTTCTGCTCTGATTTGGTTTTGGTCTGTTTGTCTTCTAAGGATAGAGAAGAGATTCGAAACTTGGGGAGTAGAACCTGGTTTTACTAGTTTCAACTTGAATCCAATTATGAGGCCTTGCAAGTCCTTGCTCCTATTACAACTCTTCTCCTTCAGGGACTCCCAGGAAGAAGTACAAGAGCTTGAGGGCTGAGAGAGAGGCCCACAGCACCATACACATTCCACATGTAGTGATAAATAGGAAACATGCTTCATGTGTGTTTGGAGGAGTCAGGCATGTATACCTGAAAACCTGAGGGGACTGAGTATTTGAAGATAACGCAGAACGTAATTATTTGGCAAACGAAAAATTTTCCAGTTGACCCAAGTCACTAGAAAGATTGTCATCTAATCTGTGCCATGCTCAGAACAGGTGCCTAGAAGGAACAACCTCTGTGTGTGTGTGTGTGTGTGTGTGTGTGTGTGTGTGTGTTTGTGTGTTTGTAGTGATGAGAACTGGTGATCTTTGTCTTTGTGGAAGGAATCTATTGAAACCACTCGCAGAAGTGTGATTGGGTCACATCATTGAACATGGAACAAATTATAAGAATTGCTGAAGGGTTCTCTTGGAAACAAGAGTGATACCAGCTCAGGATTGAACACATGAAGGGACAGGAGTGGATCAGTCCACAGCAGTGCCACCCTCACAGAATGCTTCTCTCTAGGCCATAGTTGCACTGAGAGTCCCACCCAGCACTTCCGTAGGCCTCCTGTGGGTCCCACACTTCGCCGGAAGTCCGTCCTCCATGCTCACTGTCACCTCCAACATGGCAGCCACCAGGTCTCTGTTGTCCAACAAGGCTAGGGAAAACGGGCAGCCTGCGGATAGAAGTGGAAAGAGTGTGCCTCTAGAAACTTAGCTCCCTAGGATTTCAGGTCAGTGCTCTAGACTCCCAAAAAACTGTGTCCCAGAATTTCTTCCTAGTCTTTAAGTACAAGTGGAAGTGCTCTGTTTTCCACAATAGCAATTCCCTCCTGAGAAATGGTAGCAGACCTTGTGTTTGCCACCCTGTAACTTGTTTATCTTTGCTTCTTCCTGCTGGAGTAGAATGGACTTCTGTGTAGCTGTTGTGCCCACTGGCACCTTCTCTCTGCTTCCTTCCCTGTGGTACTTAATGATTATTGTTATTTTGATTGCTTTTGCTCACACCTATCTTTACTTCTTTCTTCCTCCTCTTTATTTTTTCTGCCCAGAAAAACCTGACTTCGATACCAAAAAAAGATAAAACTACAGAAACTCAAATTTAAAAAAAAAAAAGAAAAAAAACTCTTAGAAAAAAAAAGGAAAAAAAAACTCAACAATTCTTTCAGCTTTATTAACATTTTCCATTGTTTCTTGCGAATTGTGTCTCGTTCTTTGTAGTATTGATGATGAACATTTGATAATGAATGTTCTTGTATATTCAGATAAAGAAAAAAAAACCAAAAAAGCGGTCTGAATTTAATAGTGTTTATAATAAAAAAAATTTAAAAATGACCCTCATAGCACGCAAAACAGGAAGGGGAAGTGTCCCTTCTCTCTGTGACAATACACATCATTCCTGCATACTTTTTTTTTTAACACCAAACTACCTATGTTCCTCATATCTCCCGTTTTTCTTTTTTTATTTTCTTGCATTTGTGAATTAGTTCAAGAATGCTAGAAAAGTGTCAAGGTGTGTACATCCATTTCTTCTTTCACGGTGTTTAAAAGTGACCGTAAATTCATTTTGTAAACTAAAAAAAAAAGAAAAAAAGAAAAAAAAAAGAAAAAAGGAAAAAAAAAAGGTTGGCATAGCGAACAGTAATAGGCTCAACCTAACACATTATGTTTATTAATTTTGAGACCCAGAAATGAATTCTTCTCTTTATTCCTGCTCTTAAAAATACAAAAAAAAAAAAAAAAAAAAAAAAAAAAAAGGAGAAAGTTTTGTTTTGTGTTTCTTGGTTTTGTTTATTTGAGGGGGGTACTCCTTTTTCACTGGTTTATGGGTCTTGCTGGGTTTGTTCCTTACATATGTATACAGGGTGATGTGAAAAGAGGTCCCTGGGAGGGAAGGCTGTTTCCATTCTCTGCTTTGCTTCACTCCATGTCAAAACCAACAGTTAAGCCCATAGCCACATGCCCCAGCTTTCTTGCATGCCCAGGGTGTGGTACTCCAGTTGTCCCTGAGATAATGAGGCAGGGACTTTCTTCCTTAAATACTCACTGAATCTGTCCAGAGGATTTCTTACATTGAAAAGAAAGGCTTCTGTTGATTCTGAAAGGCTTTCTTTCTCCCTGGTTAACATTAACAGTACACAAGAATGCTTCCAACAAGACAGGATCTTTCTCCAGGCAGAACTCCACAGGAGGTACTGCCGGGTACTTACCCAGTAGAGCAGACCCATGAAGCAGGCCCTGGGCCCATCTTCTTGAGACCCGGAGTCCTGTATTCTGGGTGCAGTGTGGGTGAAGTGAGGATCCAGGGTGGAGGCTGCAATTAGAAGGCTAACCTCTGGTGAGGTTAACTCTTTAGATGGCCAGGTGGGCTTCATCAGAAAGTCTGTATTAGTCACAGGGAGCAAGAAAGCCATGCGGTTGGACAGACATTCAGTTTCGGACATTGCTCATTCAAACACTCAGGTGTTCAGAAAGCAGACAGAATTCCAGCCAGATACACGAAGAAGACAGGCTTGAGTAGCGGAACTCTGGCGTAGGAAGCAGTCCACCTGGAGGCAGCCTAGCTCTTGTCTCTATGTCCTGAGAAATGAAAAGCACCCTTTTCACATCACCTCTGCGGTTTCCAGCCTAGCTCAAAGCTTTCTGGAAACTTTTATTTTATTTTATTTTTGTAAGCTACTTCTTTCCCTTTCGTTAAAATAAATAAAACATTGAATGTTGCCCCTCCTTCTCTCTATTTCTTCTTCCCTTTGGGGGCTTCATTTTGAAGTGTGTTCCTTTGGTTGTTGGTTTTATCTCCCCCTCACTTTTTTCTCTTATTATCAAGAGTATAAACCTGCGAAGCTCGGCTCTACTTTGGTTTTGAAAGTTTAAGCTTTTCTGCTTCTGTGCGAGCACAGGCCTCTGTCCCCTTCGATTCCAGCTGAACTTTTGTGTTCTCTAATGATACTAACACGATGTGGGTTTTACAGTCTCCTAATTTGTACTGGTAATGCAGATTCCAAATAAATAGTTTCTTTTGTTGCAAAAAATATATATACACACACTTGTATTTTGTGCAGACTTCTTATGTGTTGGCAACTTGTCTTCCCTAAGTGGGCCAGGGTTACTATCCCTTGTGCTTCAAGTTATTACCCTAATCAGGCAAAGTCTGGGCTAACAGCTTCACGGAGGGAGAGAGGGAGGGAGGAATGGAAGGAGGGAGGGAGAAAGGAGAAAGGGAGGGAGAGAGGGAGGGAGGGAGGGAGGGAGGGACTGAAGGAGAGAGTAACTCATTTGCTCCCTAAGTCATGGCTATTTACCCAGTGGGTTATCTTTTCCTTAACTGGAATGGTCTGACCATAAGGAATATTGTCATTCTCAAGAGATGTTTCAAGGTAAAGAATCCAGGTTATGAATAATACTTGTGGATTCTCCAAAATATTCTAGATGTCACTCCAGCAATCTGCTCCGCTGTAGTCAGGTCATGTCTACTGCCCCTTTGAAGCATTCAGCCTGATAGCTCGTCTGTATTCATTCGGCCTCTGGCCTAGGTTTACCAGCTGTTAGTCAGTACTTCCAGTGTTTTAAGTGCATGCCCCTGCCTTCAACAGCATGTTTCTCTCTTTGGAGTGGGAGGGGTTTCCTTGCCTATCTTCCACTGGCAGGTTGTCCCACCTAAAGCACAGTTCTAAACAGGCATTCCTTTTCCATTTTTATGCTTTACATCTCCAAGGAAGGCAGTTGAAAGTTGAGGGAGCACCATATGCCCACCCCATCCCAATCATGATTCCAGTCAACAAAACTAGACCCACAGAGAAGCAGTGGGAATTAAGTTTTCATTTTTTTTTCTATTGAACAAACTAAGTGTCAATGACCTTGGAAGAATAAAGCTATCCATAAATGATTTTAAAAATCTCTCCAGAGGCCAAAAGTCTCAGGTTCTTCCTTCAAATTTAAACATAGAAATACATTGTGTATGAGAGAGGGGGGGGTATGTGAGAAAGTCAGACTCAGACTAAGTTCTTTCCCAATTATTTGGAGACATTTGGGTCTAATTCAACCACAAAGAACATTCATTAGAATTCACTGGAGCCATATAGAACTACAGAAAGGAATAACCCAAAACTGTGTAATACAAATCAAATATGTTTTCTATAATTTAAGACATGCTCTGGTCATGGTACCTCCTCCCAATATTGTGACCTAGGGATCCAGCTCTTCGCTGCTCATCACCCACACATGTCATCTACCATACTTAGCCAGCAGGAATAAGGAGTGTGGAGGAGGCTTACCCATTTCTTGAAAACCTTGACCAAGACATGCATTTCTACGTCTAAGGTCTAGGGATAATAGTGGAAGCCTAGAAAACCTAGCTAGGCAGTCACTTCCTTGTAGTAACTCCACACGAAACCTTTTTGAATGGCTATCCAAATGACCAAGAGTAAAAACAAAAAATAAATCTATATGTGTGTGTCATTGAGTAGACACATACCAAGTGGATATATGGCTAGCCACCATTCTAGACAAGGCTGCATTTCGCCTCAGTTGTAAAGGTTGAGAAATGGACATGTCAGGATATAGGAATATGTACCCCAATATTGCCCTTTCATGGGAGAGGAAACAGAAGTACTTTTGCTATGGAAATGTGAGAACAGAAAACAGAACACAAAACAAGCAAACATGTGGTCACTAGGAGGAGGGAGCTACTGAGAGTGGTAAAAGCCTTGCCCCCATCTTCAGGAAGTCACACCTTTGTGTTCATATAGCTGCCTCAAAGAATCATGGCTGGTGGCCAGGAGTCAACTAAGAGACGGTAGGTTGTGTCCTAGTTCATTCTTGCTGGAACCAAACATCTTACACTATAGAATTTATAAATAACAATATCATACTGCTCATTGTTCTGAGTGGGCAAGGAACTGGCAGGTTGGGAGTCTTGTAGGGGCTACTTATGGACAGCACCCCCATCCTGGGCTTCCCCAGGCCTGTTCTGTAAAAGCAACAGTATCATTTTAAGTGTTTTTCGCTCCTGGTTGAACCACATCTCAAATACCTTGCCTCATATAACAGAGTCTGGCATAGAATACAGAGTCGACAGACACCACTTACACTGTAGCAGATCTGGGAAGTCAGACACGCTCACTCCCCTAATCCATACGTTCCTACCTATCCTACCTATCCTACATTTCTACCAATTTCCACCTTGGAAGAAGAAATGCAGTTAAAATATTAATGGTGTATCTCTTTGGTGGCCAAAATAGAGCCTCTGCCTTAGAGGCATTTTGTGAGATGTAGCGCAAGACTCAGTTCTATGGAGTTGTTCTCTGAGTGAATCCAAGAGGCTAAGGGCTTAAGCTTGCCCTCTGAGCCCAGGACCAGAAGGAAAACGGTATGATGGAGCAAGAGTTTCTTTGTTATTCCTGCACAAAAACTTAAGCTGTATACATCCACATAAAAGTGCAGTAGGGGGCTACTATTCTTAGAGGCTTATAGCCTGTGGCTTCTCACCCAGGTAGATTTCCAAGATGGAAGGAGAAAATTCACAAAAGATTGCAACAAAAGTGCTGACCAGAGCCTCCTGCTTTAGAGAACCACTGTCTTTATCTTGTCTTACTGGGACCCAGTCAAGGCCTAATTCAGACGGCTTTAGGCAGATCTGGTAGACCAATCATTAATATTTGGGTTTCACTGTGCTCTGAGCCAGAGCCACTCCCCTACCCCCTCACTACCCAACCAAATTTCTAATGGCATTCCAGTTATCAACATGCACTCCTTCATCACATAAGAGGCCAAAAGTGCTGGTATATCTTCAAATATGAATCTTTTATTAATAAGTACCCAGAGAGAAATTAAAGTTCAATATAAAGTCTTTTTTTCCTCTTATAAATTAAAATCCAAAAGGATGTTGATCTACAGCTCCATCCTCTCTGATTTCCTATTGTGCTCATTACGCACAAGTGCATTCATACTCCACTACTATAACTGGGGTCTAGGGTCTTCCTTCCCCCAATGCTCAGTTAATCTAACCTTGAATACCTCTAGTATTCCCTCCCCTTTACCCCTTAGAAATCAACTTGCAAAGCATATGAACTGTATCCTTAGACCAGCTTTAGCTATGAAACTGAGAAAACACCAGTAGAATCCTAGCTCCAATTGCAAAATGAAGTAGCCAGGACTTAGAATAGAGTGTCACCTGAGTGTTGGTAATGAATGACCTTGGTGGCCCTTTGACAGTTTGATGAGAAAGCAAGAAAAAGAGAGAGTTCTGGAGAAAGTAAAAGTAAACTTTTTTTAGTCTTGTAGTACCGGTAGCTTGGTATCAACTGTCATGTTGAGAAAAAGCTACCAACAAGAGGTTAATCTTGCACTGTGCTTCCTGTATCCTCGGGGAAACAACCCGACCTCTGCATTCTGCTCCCTCTCTCTGAGAACGACCTTTGAAATATTCATGCCTTTATGAAAAATTCAGGAATGTAAAAGTGGGTCCCCTCTCGTCCACAGACTGACTTGAGGTTCCTTCTTCCCCTAGCATTCACACACATATTTAAAATTTCACACAATTTCCATTTCCCCGTCAAGTCCTGCACTACACCCAACCTCAGCTCACTATACCTCCGTGACTTCTGCTTCTTCCTTTTCTGCAAGACTGTCCAGCCTGTAACCCCTTCTGCCCTCCGCCCTGGCTCAGCTAGAATTGGCTGCCAGTTGCTGAGCACAAACTCTACACACACTGCGGGGCAGTGGGATGTAGCCTGCGCACAAACCCCCCAGAGAGCCTCACCTTCCCTCAGCTCTGGGGGCCTAAGCCAGAGTGACAGGGCCTGTTCCTTGACCATGGAAACAAACTGTCCTGACATTTGCTCTTAACAGTCCTTTCCTGGTCTTCCCTGCTCCTTGGAAGCAAGCTGGAAATGTTTCAAGTACTCTGGCCACCTTCTTTCCCTAGCTCCTTCTCTTCTGTCTCTTGTATAGAGCTCATTCTCTCTGCTCTTGAGCCTAGACATTTTTCCCCCTTTCCATAGTTTCCTAAACTATATTTTTAATTCCCCACCCAAATTCTGGCTCTATTCAAAGCTTCCGCTGCATCAAATGTGTCTTGCTTAACTCCACTTCCTCAAATCCCACAATGCTTTCCCAGACTCAGCCACCTATGCCCCAGCAGGATTCCTGCAATCGCTTCTTCTCCATCAGGATCTCTCCAAAGAGCCCTATCTCCAGGCGGATGCCTTTAGAACACACGGCTCATCAATTTCCCTCCACACAGAAATGGCAATAGGAGAATTCACTAATAACCTTGAATGTCTCACTCAGCATTCCTCAGTTACTCCTCTCAAGTGCACCCATGTTTTCTGCAAACGCCCAGGGTCCCCTTCTGAGTCGCTCAAGAGACCATCCCTGGTTGCACTCCCCCTCCCCCCCAGCATCCTCCTACCTGCTGCTTTGGTGCATTCTGGATTCCTTCCCTTATGGTCTCCATGGTATTTGCTCACTGAGCATCTAACAGCCACATCAAACTCGCTTAAGTGCCTGGTCCACTACTGGTATTCAGGACCTTCTTGAAACCACGTCTAAAACCAAATGAGAGCTTGTCTACACCAACAATCGTTCGGGAGGGGGGGGCCGTCTTAAAACTCACACCAAAGCTGACACTAATTATTTGGAGGAGGGTTAGGGTTTGATAGGGCTCAATCCCACAGACCACCCTCATAACAGGTTTTGTATGCAACCATCAAGTCTGACCACTAGGCTGCAATTCCTTCTTTAAGTTGGGTGATTTGTGAAGGCAGCAATGGGACTCATATGTCCTTCTTTGCTATAAAGGATATAAATGAACAGTCAGGTGAGAGGTACATGGGTCCCAAGGGTACAACATTTTCTTTCCATAAAGCCAACATGCACTTCCCCTATACACGGATGTGTTCATCAACTCGGTTCCCATTGTTAGAGGTTGTGGAGGTTTGGTTGCAGAGGCATGCGTGACTGAATCACAGATCACTGGTGGTTAACATGGAGGTGGAAGGGACAAAGCTGGAGGTTGCAAACTTCAAGTCAGCCTTGGTCTTTTATGACCTGCTCTATTCTGAAGCTGCCTATTAGGTTGTTGACAGTCCTTTCCTTAGAAGGAAGCACTGCCAGGCCACTCATCCCTCAGGAATTTTCAAGGAATCCAGTTCCCCAGAGAGAAGGGAGATACAAATTGAGTGCCTCGGACCTGAAGATCTGGAATCCAATGGAGTCCAGCCTGTGGAAACCATGAGCACCAACAGGATACTTCACCTGGTCTCATGCAATGCTTAGCACTAAAAAGATACAGAACTATTTACAGGCGATGGTGTGCAATGTATCTGAAACATAAATGGATTAAATGTGTAGAATTTGATCTCCTTCCAAATATATCTTGATTTATCTAATTTTTTTTTAAAAAAAAAGTATTTCAAAATCTGAAAAAATACAAAGTACAAAATACAGCTGATCCTGAGCATATCAGACAAGGGATGTTCACCCTGTGCACATTTCCCGTTGTATCACTAGGGTATGAGGCCTTTGACAGATTGTTTAATCTCTCTGTGTCTCCATTTCCTTCACAATGAGATATCGTTAAACCCAGTCTCTACCTCATAGGGCTCCTGGAAGGATTAAATGAGTTAATACATGAAAAGAACTCAGAGCATTGCCTGTCAAACAGTAAAGGTGAAGGATGCGTTCTTTCTTAGTGCCATTCCTCCAATATATTTCACTGCACATTGTCATCCTTGAACTATTAGCAATTAGAATAGCCTCATTGTTCCTGCTTCTGCTGAAAAGAAATATTAGCTATGATTATTGCCTCTCCTTCTTCCCTTCCTCCCCTGGGTGCCTTCCTTTCCTCCTCCTCCTCCTCCTCCTCCTCCTCCTCCTCCTCCTCCTCCTCCTCCTCCTCCTCCACCTCCTCCTCCTCCTCCTCCTTGCCCCTCTGCCCTCCTCTTTCTCCTTCTGTCTCTTCTCCCAATCTTTCTGGCTGACTGCTAAAACATCCCCACTAGCATTTCTCTGCTCCATGTGTTCGCCCCCATTTTTCCTTGACTTCCCCAATGCTACCATTTTATTCACAAAATTGCAAATTTATTTTTTAAAAAAGTATTGATCCCATTTCCTCCTGAAAAAAATCTAGGTGAATCTGATTCTTAGTCTCAGTGTGTGCCTTTTAGAGACCTTTCGTAGCCCTGAATTTGTAGAAGTGCACTAAAATGTTTCCTCCCGTTAACCATAGAGTAGGTGAGCATGTAGTATGTAGAACAGCTTTTGTCCTTTTTTATCAGGAAACACCCTACCACCATTATCTACCCATCCACCCCTACACACATACATATACTCACACTCACACACACACACACACACACACACACACACACACAAATGACAATGTTGAGAATAAGTCTATGTTCCTGAGATGCACACCTCTCCTACAATACTAGTCTAACATTCCCATGTTAAGAGTTGCAGGTCTCACTTGTTTCCTACCTAGATCCTGTGTTTCTATCAAAGAAAAAGAGAAGATTTATAATTTGCTTTGGACAGTCTAAAAGGCAACATGAATAACTAAATGAAGTAAACAACAACAACAGCAACAACAATAAAACCTTAAAAGGCCCAACCAAACGATAGCATGAAATATTCTGACCCACAGACATGTCAAGCTCCTATACATTAAGAAAATGTTATATTCTTCGCATGTGGGACCTTTGGGGGGTGGGGAACCAGAAAAAGGGAAATGAATTGTAAATATAGAATATATCCAATAATAAAAAAAAGTAAAAAAAATAATTATAAAAAAATGTTATATTCGTCAAACAAAGAACTGACTTCATGCTTCAGAGTCAGGACAGGCAGAGAGTTAGTCTAGTATAAAACTCCAAAGTCACTCAAATGTGTGCTGCAGAGTATGAATCCCTATTTCCTCTTTCTGCTCATTTCTGGGCCTTCTTATTACCAAGGTGGCAGAGATTTCACTAAAGGGAGAAAAGATGTGGGCAATATCTCAGTATGCAAAATCTCCCCTCAGGTGAAATTGTTCTCCAAGTGCTAGCTTTGGGCTTGATTTGCAACCCCTCCAAGGCCCTCCACCTTTCCCGGAAGGCTGGAGATCTGTAGCTTCTTACGAGTCCATATGACAAACGGCAGCTTCACAGAATCACATTTCCAAACAAAGCAGGCACTGAGGTCTTCTGTGGAAGCCTGGCCTGAACCAGCCTCTGGGAACTTTTAAGGACAGAGCAGGGTACAGGTCCTGGGAGCTTTTGACTTCCTTCATGTTCCCACTACTAACTATGCAGGACCCTCTGCATTACCCACCCATCCTCCACACTCAACTTCATTAGAGTCACATCACTGCACCTTGGCCTTCAATGATGTAAACCCAAGTCTTTTATTCCTAGATCTACTGCTCTGCTTCTTCATATGCTCCTACTTTATTCCAAATTACTCTATTCCCTACTCAAGACTTTTCTTATCAATAGCAAGATCTCTGCTAAGGATTACGAGTTTCCCTGGGTCGGTACTTCAGGGGCTTGTTGCTTGAGACATTGTGGTCATCAAACAGACACCTGTCGTGTATACCTACCATGCACTTCTTCAACAAACAAGCCTGCAGCAGCCACATCCCATGTGCCAGGAGACATCTTCCATTCCCAGAAGATAGAAGGTTAGGTCAAAACATGCTGAAGACAGAGAAGTCAACTGGAACTTCTAGGCTCTTGGGATGAATGCAACTCTACTTGTCCATGTAGAAGTTTGAGGAAGAATTTAAAACCTTACATCCATCAACAAAGACATAAACTAAGAGGAAACAGAATTAGGTTAAAATTATAGGAACAGCTGTGGGTTTAAATAAGAGCATTCTTACAGTTGGAAGGCTTGACGTAATCTATTAAGGGACAGAGTAAATGCTATGATTAGAATATTCGATATGATCAAATGCCAAGGAAAGTTGGAAGGATCCAAGACTGGAATCGTCAATATTCAAAAGTAATACAATGTAAGGATAGTACTGAATGGTCCCAAACTGGACTCTCTCTACATTGGGAATGCAGTCACACTACCTTCCCCAAGTCACACAGGAATTCATTTCCAACCATTTCCAACTCTGCTGATTGGCAGCTGGCTAATAGGAAAACCCCAGTGCCTGAGATCACTAAAACCCATCAGCAATTAATGTCTTAAATCAGGTTGCTCTGTAGTGACAAAGAAAATATTAGGATGCATGAAAAAGAAATATTTAGATTTCTCAGGATCCTTTGCTATCCATCCCTACAAGCTTAATTCAGGATTTGTCTTCTCTTAGCACCGACAGAAAACCCAGATCGAGCTCCTTTTTTTTTTTTTTTTTTTGCTTATTTGTTCTCGGTGCCGTGATGTCGTACACCTGGAATGACAGTTGCCACACTGCCACCCTCACAAGTGCAGCCATGCTTATTCTTCAGGCAGATGTCTGTCTTCTGGGAAGTCTTCATGCTTCTCGGGCTCACCGTTCCCTCCTCTATGCTCTCCCCCTGTATTTGGATCTGCCACCATTTCTCCTAAGTGTCACGTCTCCTTATATTAATCAGCAGACCCCAAGGGACCACATGACTCCTATAAAGAAAAGCAGAGCAAAGTGCCACACTGGTCACTTAGGAGGTATCCAGCAACAGAAAGAAAGGAGGGAGAGAGAGAGAGAGAGAGAGAGAGAGAGAGAGAGAGAGAGAGGAGGAGGAGGAGGAGGAGGAGGAGGAGGAGGAGGAGGAGGAGGAAGAAAGGAGGGAGCCAGTGGGGGAAAGTAGGAAGAAAATGGGAAAGATAAGGAAATGAAGTGCAGGAAGAGGGAGAAAGAGCTGGGAGAGAGGCCAAAGAGAAGAATGAAAAGAACAGAAGAAGGGGGGGCGGGGATACAGAGGAACAAAGCATTATGGGAGAGGTGTTAAGGAGAGAAAGAAAAGTCATAAGAAAGATGCAGAAGTCACTGAAATAAGGCTCAACGACTTTCTTATTACTCTAAAGGGAAACCTGGGCACTTTGGCAGTCCAAAAGCTAAGAGAAACAAGCGGTTCAGAGAAAGCGTGGAGCAAGTGTGAAATAAATTACCATAGTCTGACCTCAGAGTTCTTTTAGAGCAGTTCCACGCACACACTTCTAAAGGTTAAGTGTGTGATTTCTTTAAAATATTTAGGTTACTGAGAGGATGGGGCAGGAGCTCAGTTGGTAAAGGGCTTGTCTCACAAGCATGAGTTCAGTTACCCAGAGAGGCCACATAATGAAGCCAGGCACAACAGTGTAGTATCACTACTAGGGAGGCAGACAAATAGATCTAAGTGCCCAGTCATCCTACCCCATCAGTAACTCACAGCTAAACAACACGCTAGATAAAAGTATGAGGCAGACAGCAATTGAAGAAGACATCCAATATTGACCTTTGTCTCTGTGTGCATATGTGGATGTGCAATTACATCCATACATTACACATACATACACAATTGCCCAAAGGTCTCATAGTGTCATACGTTATATTCGGCTATATTCACAGCTGTCCTCAGCCACAGACCTGACACTGTTAGAACACTTGGTTCCGTTTTCTGTTGTGATAGAGCTTCCATTCCAGCGGGAAGGGAGGCATGTAGTAAAGAAACCAAAGAGCCGAGTGAGCCAGTCAGGGAGAAGGAGAAGAAAGGCAGGCAGGGCAGTGTGATGAACCAAGACAAGGACATCCTAAACACTGGATGACAGGGTGGTTTTGAACAGATGCTACAAGACACCAGGGTAACCCACTAGGATAACCAAGATTGCTCCAGAAAGAAGAAAAATTCCATATTCCACAAAAGGCCATGAGGCTGGAGAATACCTAAGAGATTTGAGGGATTTCAAGGCAAATAGAGTGTCTGGTTCAGTGAGGAGAAAGCAATTAGGAGCTCTTGCAGTCTGCAAGCCTGGGAGGTCAGAGCCTTCTGAGCCCTTTAACATCAGGCATGAGGGTGGGTACAAGGTTGGAGTTCCAATCTTGCTTTAGTCCAGCATTTCATCATTCTGACATTTTGAATTGCATATATATATATATATATATATATATGTATATGTATATATATATATATATATATATATATTTGTGCCACTAGATGCTGAAATAATGTAATTCGATTTTTGATATCTCAGGGGATTACAATTAAGAGACTGCCTTGAGTCTCATTTGAGACTTTAGACTTTTAAATCGTGTTGGGACTGAAAGACTATGGGGACCTTGGAAGTTGGACTAAATGTATTTTGCCTTATGAGGTGGCCAAGGCTTATGGGGGCCAGGGAGTGGAATATGGTAGTTTAAATGAGGAATCCCCGCCCCCATAGGCTCTTATGTTTGAGTAACTGATCCCTAGTTGGTGGAACTGTTTGGGAAGGATTAGTAGGCGTGCCTTTGTGGAGAAGATGTAGAAGTACTAGAGGTAGATTTCGAGGTCTCAAAAGCGTACACCGTTCTCAGCGCTCTCTGCCTCCTGCCTGTGGAGCAAGACATAAGCTCTCAGCTGCTCATCTAGTGCCTTGCCTGTCTGTCGGCTACTATGTTCCCCACAATGAAGATGATGACTTTAATTAATCCTCTGAAACTGTAACACACACAAACACACCCCCAAATTTCTTACTTTTCTAAGTTTCCTTGATCATGGCATCTTGTCACAGCAATATAAAGAAACTAAGATGGGTGCTATGGTCAGAAAATGAGTGGTGGATGGCCGGCAGACCTGAGATTTAAGTTTAAGAGTATGCTCTTGGGGCTGGAGAGATGGCTCAGCAGTTAAGAGCACTCTCTGCTTGCTCTTCCAGAGGTCCTGAGTTCAATTCCCAGCAACCACATGGTGGCTCACAACCATCTGTATTGGGATGCGATGCTCTCTTCTGCTGTGTCTGAAGACAGCTACAGTGTACTCATATAAATGAAATAAATTAAACTTAAAAAAAAAGAGTAGACTCTGTCACCTATTGCAAATGGGCTACAAGCAAACAAGTTTGGAAGTGAAGAGATGATGACAGTATTTTGGGCCAAAGATGATGGTGGTGATGTAGCTCCAGAGAGTTCCTGGTATGATAAAATGTACCTTGCAGGGGACTGGGGAGATGGCTTAGCTGTGCAAGTCTGTGATGTGTGAATATAACCCCAGAACCCATATAAAAATAGCCACGGTGGTACATGCTTGTATGCCCATGCTGGGGACAGGAAAACAGGTGGATCCCTGGCGTTTATTGGCCATCCTGCCTAACTGGACTAATGGGCTCAAGCTAATGAAAGACTGCTTCAAAAGCCAAAGTAGACAGTTTCTGAGAAAGGACACTGAAAGTTGACCTGTGACTTTACTCCTGTACCTGCACACACATGTATACTCATACTCATGCAACCCCCCCCACACACACACACACTTGTGTACTTGAGAATACATGCACAAACAGCACTTTGCTTTAGGAGGGGAATACAAATATATTTAGCTCAGAAGGAGGTTCTCCCTGCAAGACCCCCCCACCCTGGATTTCACTGCTCAGTGCAGATGTGTCCGACAACTCCAGAGTCCTGATAGTCTTCTGGTTGTCCTGTTCATCTAACACTCAGTTGGAATTACTAACCGTTCCTCTGCTCCCTTGTGAACTGAGAACACCTTCCCCACCCCAATCTGAGCTCATTTACTTTAGCCTCAGTGGGAATGAAAAGGTGGATAAGACCTTATCCCAATTCCAACCTCGAATGGAGGGGGTCTGAACAATGACTCCCACACTTACCACTGGGACTGAGAGTATGGTTCACCGCTGTCCAATGAATAAATAAACAAAGAAATGTAACGTAAGCCAAACCACCGTGGGCTGGAGCCATAGTGTTCTTATTAGCAATGCTGTTTAAAGTATATGTCAGGTTGGCATGCAGCTCCTACGAATTGCCTATGTGGCCCCATGGAGATGTAACATTCCACCAAGCACCAAACTCAGCTCAGGCAGTACCATAGCCCATAGATAACGTAATGCTGAGAGCTAAAGATTGTGTCAACGCATGGAGGTTCCTTGAATATTCTAGAAAGCAAGCAGTCAGGATAATCGCATGTCACCGTGGGCATGATCTTTTTTTCTGCAGTCAAGGTTGTTGATGCAAAGCTGTCTCCCTGGTGTCTCAGGGTGACATTTGTTACTTAGCTTCCCTGTCCTTAAATAGCACTCCTGTCCTTTTTGCTGGATTCTTCCTCCTTTGCTAATGCTCTGTCTCCCCAAAGTCCCAGGAAGAACACTTGACATTTGTAACTGGTACAAGCGCATCATTTGCTGAATGTGAATAGAAAACAAAGTTTCCCCAAAGGGTAGAAGTGAGTGATGACCTCGGAGCTCCTCACCCTTCTCTTTCCTTCGAGTACAGCAGTGATCCCCAGTCATGCTGGGTCCTAGAGGAGAGCTGCCCCACCCTTTCTACACTCTAGCTCTGTAGAACTCCATGTCGGTAATTGCCATATATATTTCAGTGGTCAAAGGTGATAGGTCATAGAGTGACAGGATAGGGGAGGGGAGAGCTGCATAGATGTCTTTTTGTGGGGAATGAGAAGACCCTATGGAGATGTAACATTCCACCAAGCACCAAACTTTTCCTGATGCCACCGTTGAGATGTGCTGTTTGTTTGGAGTGCTGGGGTGACGAGTGAAGAAGGCTGGGTCTGAGATGGCCACTCGGGTACAGTGCTTTCCACACAAGCCCGAGGACCTGAGTTTGAGCCTTGGGAGCCATCTAAAATGCAATGCTGCACACTTGTAATCCCAGTACTGGGGAAGTGGAGACTGACAGATCCCCTTCCAGCCTAGTTCCATGCCATTGAAGGACCCTGTCTCGGAACACAAAGTAGAGGACAGAGAGCCTGAGGAATGACATGGGAAACTGACCTGTGGATCCACACCTGTTCATGTACACCTACGGACTCATGCCCACGTGTACACACATTGGTACACACACACACACACACACACACACACACACTACCTAGTCCTTCCGGCGATGATGCCCATTGTCTACTGAGAGTGCCTGTATAGCATCGACCTGTTCTTCATATGGATAGGTAAGATAGAATCCTATGAGCTATCATCTATAATATTCAGGTATGAATATTATAGATCAGCTATGATCTATGAGCTATCATCTATAATAAAAAAAACACTAGGCTGCTTAGTCAGGAGTGAGTGGGCATGTGGGGGAGCACCCTCATAGAGGCAGGGGGAGGGAGGAGAGGATAAGGAGCTGGTGGAGGGGAAACTGGGAAGGGGGATATTTGAAATGTAAATAGATAAAACAACCAATAAAAAATGAAAAAAATACTGAATTTATCAATAGGATCAGCAATGTGTTCTCAAGTAACTTCTTCTGAAGCTCAGACTGTCAAAGTAGCTAAATATGTAATAACGGACAACAAAGAGAAGGCTGAGCGGAGGGACCAGCAGGGACACAGATTGTGCTGCAAGAGAAAACCTAGCGGGGAGTAGACCTGCAGGCCAGGAAAATCAAAGGACAGTTCCTGGAGAAATCAAAGGCCACAGAGGCACAGGCTGGCCTTGATGTCATTTTCCCACCTTTTCTTCACTAGATGAGAGGGTCTACCCACAGCTGGCTCATCACACCTGCAGGCTCTGTATCTATGAACTCAACACGGGGTCAAAAATATTTCCAGATTACTTGTATATTGAACAGATACAGACTTTTTGGTCATTACTTCCTAAAAGCCCAATAATGACAATTTGAGGGTTGAAGTGATAGCTTCAAGGTTAAGAGGGAGTCGTGTTCATCACGAAGAACAGAGTCCCCAGCATCCACATAAGGTGACTCACAATTGCCTATAATTGCAGCTCCTAGAGATCTGATGCCTCTGACCTCCACAGACACTTGCAAACTTGTGCCGATCCTTGGCCACAAAAATGTAGACAGACAGACAGATGACAGACAGACAGACACACACATACACACACACTTAAAAATAAAAAATGACAGGCAACTTTTACATTGCAGTACATATTATAAATTATCTAGAGATAATTAAAAGGATAAGATGTTTGCAGGTTACATGATGAGAACACTATACCATTTTATGCGGTCTTGGATTTTGGTATCTCCTTGGACTCTAGAACCAGTTCTTGTTAGATACAAAACAGGCCGTGACTCCCCCTGAGTCACACAGATCCTGGCATATACCGTTCGTTCATGCATTCGCTCATTGAGCAGTGACTCGAAATTATAACTGAAATTAAGAAGAATAAAAGAACACTACTTTCCATACTCTTAGAAACAGGCTAGTGTGTTAAGACATGGGAATAGAAAACTGACCCTCCACTTCCCATAAGTAGTATTATGACCTTGGGTTCATTTGCCATGAGGAGGAGTGATTTAATCCTGGTGACCAACATAGGAGTCAGGGCGAGCTCAGAAGAAGGGAATATGGACCTCTGTTGTTGGACCGGTCAGTGTAGAACCTGTTCGTTTCCCAAATCCTCTGCTCCTGGCCCCTAGCCCTTCAGCCTCCAGTGGCAGTCAGTGTAAATCTTTCTTAGAGAGTTGTTTCCCCTTGTGGTCATACAGTAACAGCCTACTAAACCTGCCGATGGGGTGAATTACGAGCCGGTCCCTGGAGCCCCCAGCCTCTCTTGCCCACAGAATGAATTGTGGAGCTCCGGGCTGCTGGGATTTTTATTTATTTATTTGTTTGCTTTAGCATATTTTAATCTGGTCATTAAATTGCAATCTGCCACCCATCCCCGACCCGGACTGTCTTCAGATGGAACAGATTTTTCACAGGTAATGATACCTATAAACTTCAGGGATGGCAGGCACCAGAACAAACTGGAAGAGGGGGGATGTGACAGGTTGTAGAGACACATCCCACCTGGCTGGACCTTGGCTGACCTGCCTCTGCCCTGGCTCATAGCTACCTATCCCAGAGCGGCTAGAATGGCCAGTGGTTTTCTGAACAGTACATGTGGCCAGGCACAGCCTGGAAACCTGCGGAGGGAAGCAGGGGTGAGCCTCCACACCTTGTCCCTGCATGCATGAGATCATGCTGCTTCGCGGTGTGCCAGATAGTAAAGGTGTCACACAACCTGCCTTTATGGTATCGCACAGGGAGAAGCGGGCACTCATAAATCAAAGGCAAAGAGGATGCCAGATGGTGCCACAGAGATTGTATTCTCCAGGTCACCCTTCTCATCTGCACTAGCTCTGTACCCAGGGTAGGGGGGGGAGGGGTGAGGAATGCCATCTGACAGCAGGGCCACCAACCTACAGAGGTGACATTTGTCATGGTTAGAATATTGGTACCACAGATGTGTCGAGCATTTCAAAAGTTGTGCTGACATCTTCCTTTGGAGCATCACAACCATTGTGTGACCCCCAAAGGGGCAGGTGTCACAGTTACATTTCTGCAAGAAATAAAACCTGGACACGGGGACTATGGAACAAATTGGTAATGGAGGTGCCTGGCTCATAGGGGTGTGCAATGAATCTATTTGGAGTCAGAGAGTCACCTCATGATGCCCTAAAATAGGCCAAAGGCTCATTCTAAGGTTGGCTTGTGGAAGCACATCCAGGTCTTGGGAGCCTGAAGCTGCCATTGAAGGAGTGAGGTCAGAAACCAGTTGCCTCCTAATTTATCTGTGTGCATACCAGAGGTCTTGACACTCAAACGGCACTTTTCAGATGCGCCTGCTTTGCAAGGCCGGGGAAGTACATGTCCACATCTTTGGGCTTATGGTGAAATAGGCAGAGTTCTAAGGGTTTGCACACACCCACTTCTTTAATTTTCTCAAGTGTTACATAGGTGCTGTGGTTCCACACATCGGAAATGGAAACACTGAAGCTCAGAGAGGTTGTGCAACTTTCTATACGGCACAAAGTAAGAGAGTGGAGGAGCTGAGAGTCTGCTTTCAGAGTCCTAGCTGCTAACTCTCTGGGCATGCTGCCACTTCCTGGGTGGGCATGCAGACGCTCTCTGTGTATCACCTCTTCCTCTCCCTACCATAACCCATGGACCGTACTAACAAAGGCTAGCAGCCATCTTCCTGCACTAAACTACTCAAGGCTTTGAAAAGATAAACTCTCAAAGCCAGTGTACAATCTTGTGCTTAGTAGCTTCAGGATACAGATGCAAGGCACAAAGAAAGGAAAGTCCATATGGAGGTCAAACTTGAGACTCTAAGGTCCTAGTTCTTGTAGCAGCCACCAGATCATGGCTTTTAAACACTTGGGCTACATTAAAACCCCTGTTAACCCAAGCGATGTTTGTACTCATTACTAAAATACCTGGTTTGGTAACAGGAATCACCACACTGTGTCTCAATTTAGGAGCTGAATTTGCATAAAGCAGATGACTCGGCAATCTAATTTTGCTATTATGTCTCTGTCAGTTAAGGATGACAGGAGTCCACGATCTGTTCTCCCTACGGCCCAACCTGTTATATATGGTCCTCCTTATGATCCAGGCCTAGAGTTATGGAAAACATGCGAAGTGTCACCAGATGTCAGAACACTCTGATGACAAGGTGCACACACAGACAGGCTAGTGTGTGTCAAAGCTATTGCGCCAATAAGTCATCTCATTACTTGTTGGTACCTGTTGCTAGATTAGAAGAGACCCAGACATAGCATTCTGATCCTGACCTTATAATTTTCTTATTCTCAGAATCACAGGCTCTGACCCTTACCTGGCAGTACTCATGGTCCTTAGAAGGACTTTGACCATAGCCTAGGTGCCAACTCACAATTTATGATGTATGGATGGTTTGCTGATTGTTTTATTATTTATACCCATGCCATTGCCAAATTAAGCAAGATGACCTCTAAGTTTAAGGAATCATTCCGGTACCTGACTTTGTCTTTATCCACTTGTGTCTTTTATTGTGTATATGTGCACATGAGCTTTGAGGTAGGATATCATTCTGTAATCCAGTCTGACCTCACATAAATGACATTTCCACACACACACACACACATATACCCCGCCCCACTTCAATCTCCAGGTGCTAGGACTATTGGTGTGAGCTACCCATGCCCAGACTCAGTTTTTTTGTTCTTTTGTTTTGTTTTTTTGATTTGTTTTGTTTCTTTTGCAGAAGGAGGGATGTCAGGGTCTTAACTATGTAGTTCAGGCTAGCCTTGAATTTGCTGTATATCTCAGTCTGGCCTCAGACTCCCAGTCCTCTTGCCACAGTCCAAATATTAAATAAACAATTTCAAAATAAATAAAATATGTGGCACCTGAGATTCAGAAGCGATGCCAACATTCCTCTTGCCCATCCGTGTTCTTTACAAATGGGACCCACAGGTCGACACCATCTGATTTGTAGGATCAGTCATCGGAGGGGACAGCTAATGATAATAATACAAGGAAGAAACTCGTGTATTAAATAAGAACAAGGAACCCCTTAGGGTGACTGGATAAAGGGAAAGGGGATGACACCAGACAAGGTCCCCAGTGAGACTGGGGACCTTGAGGCAAGCAATGAGCTTGGTACCCGGAGATCCCCAACTTTCACACCCTCACACTGCTGTGTAGGAACCGAGAAGTCTTGAGCAAGCCACCCAACTTCTCTACGCCTTCCCCATCAGTAAAGTGGGGCTCACACATGTGCCAGCATTAATAAACTACCCCAGCCTCGCACGCAACATGCGTTCCACTCATGGGATTCTCCACTGTGTTTCTCAAAGGCTGATATTTGGCTCCAGACCCAGGGCAGGCTTTAAACAGGGCCACACAGAGGATAGCTCAGACACCGTGCAGGAAAAGAAAGCACCCTGTTTAAGGACAGAAGAAAAACCACCATATATGGTCAGAAAATTCATACATAGGTACCCAAGGACAATGGCTCCAAAATAGATATACCCAGTCTGTAAGACTGAATGCCCCGTCTCCATTGATGGCTTGGAAGCTGTCCCTTCTTTGTCTCAACACACATCTCTTACCAGCTACACATTTGGAAAACAGTTGCAAAAAGAATATTAAACAAACCCCAGAATCAACAGATACCCAGAAATGAAGGGAAGTGGGGGTGGGAGGGAGAAATAAGTCAGTGACTGCTCACCAACTGCTTCCTTTGCCCTGTGGATTTCTTGTCAATGATTATTCAATCTCAGGCCTGACCTTTCTATTCTAAATAACACTGCAATATCAGCACGGCCCAGCCTGCAGCTTTTGCAGGAAATTAACTGTATCTGGTTCTCACAGGAGACCCAAGAAATCCCCTCAGTAACTAAGCCCAGACTGGTTTACAGACAAAAAGATCCAGCATTATCTTCTTCTCATACATTCCTCCTAATGCCCGTCTAAATATCACGGGGCTCCCAGCTGTTTAATTCTAATAAATACTCATCTATTCTCAAAACAGACAAATGTTAGGTCTCAGGTGGGTCTCGAGCATTTTTTTGTGTGGTAGGAGGAGAAAATGGAGAAAGAGAAAGAATGGAACAGCTCCCAAGCAAATGGAGATTTCCAGACAGGTACAGTACTAGCCTAAGAAAATGGCTAATGGTTTCTGGCAGTCAGAGTCCAAGGTGACTTCTAAATGGCTATGTTTATAGCCAGTGTCCACGTTGAGATGTCCTTTGTTCCTGTGGTGCAGCCTTGGGTTTCTGGGCAGTCATAATGGCAGCAGTGTAGTGAAGGATACTGACCCAGCTGGCGTTACTTGCATCTTGACAGTGGGTAAAGAGAGTGGGTGAAGAGGTGGCAGAGATAGGCTTCACAGGCAAGCCTCAGGCTTCTGTCCTAATGTCAGCTTCCCCCTCTGTGTCAGAATCTACCCCTGAGTTCAGATGGTTGCCTCATGAGAGGAGAGACCTAGACTTCCGTGACCTTGGGAGCCAGTTTGATTTGCAAACAACACTGTCCAAATGATAGACGGGCCAGAAGAACTAGCATTCTGAAGGTGGGGAATGCCTGGGCCTGGGTCAGTGATGTAAAGAAATTCTGTGTGCTTGGGCTCTTTGGTCCCTCATGAATCTTAGCTAGCTTTAAACATGCATCATGGCTTGGACTTAGAGAAGATCTGAGGGTATCTCTGGTTTATACCCAGACCCTTGCTCATAATCTGAGCCTGGCAGCCTATGTCTGGGTAACACCCTGCTGGAGACAGGGTGTTTCCCTAAGAAGGCAGGTGTGGGTATCTATTCAAATTTTTGGTTCCTCTAAGAACCACATACAGTGTTCCGAGTCAGGTAATCGTAGACAGCAAGCAGTTTCACCTTTAAGGCAGCTATAGATTTCAGTTGTGTCAAACTTCTCCATCTCCTCATCTAAGTCAGCGAATCTCTACTTTTGTTTGAATCTGACTGACTGGGAGAAAGTTCTTTTGGTTATAAGGAAAAGGACTGCTGAGAGTCTAAAGGTCTGTTCTTATGTCTCTGGCATAACATAAAGATGCCAAGCCATGTTCAGCCTGAGAACCTAAGTTCAGTTATAGAAACAGTAATGTCCACTCACCGAAAATCTACCTGACTTTCAGGGCCTGGCTTGTCACCTCACATTCTCCAGATGTCTCCCCAGGTGCTCGGCTCAGGGAGAACGTGTTCTTCTCTGAACAGCTGCGTTTACTGTGTACATCTCTTATTAAGCACCAACTATTTACCCCTCTGGTTGCATGCTCTGGAACAAGCCAGATGGCATGCACATGGAACCTCTAGCTCATGGGAAGAAGAGGCAGACAGATCTCCGTGATTTCGAGGCTTGTTTGGTACATACAACAAATTTTAAGACAACCAGGGCTACATAATGAGAGTCTGTCTCAAAACGCCAGGCCAGAACTATAGTGTTCCTTGGAGCCATTAGACCTTGGAAAAATATAAGAGCCATAATGTCAAGTCTACAGTGAAAAACCCCATTGGATCCATCTTCTGCTCTTTCCAGGGAGACTAGGTGAACCCACAGTCCAGGGCAAAGCAGACTGCCTTTCTGAGTTTGGTTCTATCTGTCTCTAACAGTTTTCGTAAAAAGACCCAAAGGTAGGTATATGACTCTCTACTTAGCAACTGGCTCACATGCCTCTTAAATCTCACAGTGAAAGTCAGGCACGCACGAGCTTTGGCTCCACCCCAATAGCCAAGAATTAATGACCTCATCAGGCCAGACGTCACCTAGTGGAGAACTAGAAAATCCAGCTAAGTAAAAGAATCCAGAGAAGTAACAACCAGAAAGGTAAACAGCCAGTGCTTAATAAGAGGCATATACAGTAGACACTTCATCTGTTCAGAGAATAGCATGATCTCTGTGTGCTGAGCACCTGGGGAGACATCTCAGGCATGTAAGGTGACAGCCAGGCCCTGGAAGACAGGTAGGGTTCTGATGAGTGGATATTACTGCCTCCAATTTATTAGCCCAATAAACAGGCAGTACATGGAGGGTAAATAAATGTGAAGCAGTGTGGCAGTTTAATGTAGGTGTGCATACAGGCACAAGCAAGCTGTTGATTTGGGTTTTCATGAGCTAAGTGAAGGCATTTTCCTGCAGCTTCCATGAAATCTCATTTTTGCACATTTAGTTCATGCACCTACCCCATAATAGATGGTCAGGATAGGGTCTTAGAGAGGTCAGGACCAGCGATAAAGAGTTCCTGGGGTCTTGGCAGGGGTTTACAGAATGTCTGACTTTGTTGTCTCATCCTCTTGGGGTTCTTGGTGATCCTGGAATATACCACCTTTGGAGGACTGTGAAAACTGCTTTGGTACTTTGACTATTGTCTCTGGCAGAGTCCACAGACCCCAAGCTGAAAGGACTGTCTCCAGAAAGAACATAATACTGTCACTCATCTGTGTCATTCTATTGTACAACACCATCACAGCAGAGAATGAATTTTGCATACATTTGTTTAACAGGATTCATCAAATTCCAGCTTTCCCTTTACAAGGACAGAGAGACAGTATCTCTTACTCAATTCTTGTGTTCCCACCCCATGGTCCAATAGCAAATAGTGTTTCATACATGTTGAACCAAGAATGCGCCAACTCAACTTATCTTTATCTTTTGAGAGAGTGATGTGGGGGAGGATGTGAGGTTCATTTTTTGTTGTTGTTTTCGAGACAGGGTTTCTCTATGTAGCCCTGACTGTCCTGGAACTCACTCTGTAGACCAGGCTGGCCTCAAACTCAGAAATCTGCTTGCTTCTGCCTCCAGGTGCTAGGATTAAAGGTGTGTACCACCACTGCCTGGTGGATGTGAGGATCTAGAAATGATCTAAAGAGGGCTTTGAACCTTCTCCCCAGAGGAAGATCTACCTTTGCCTATGACTTATATGGCAGGCAGACTGAGCCTTGAGCTAGGAGACAGCATAGTTACCATACAGCATTCTTTGCAGGTGATTCTTCAGTTTCTACTTGGGCCTTTCCAGGGCTGGGAGAGTCACTGTGTCCCCACTTGGGGACAGTGTTAATGGTTGGAAGTGTGTGCTTTGTAGAGTGAGCAGCCATCTTCCTTCCTGGAACCCATCCTTCTTGCTCTCCTGAGCAGTTTGAGGCAGAGAAGGGGCTGGAAATTTGCTACAAGGTATTTTATTCATCACATACATACCGCCTTTTGAATGTTCGGGAACACAGATGCAAAGCCTCCGTGGGCTTTCTCTTACCTCCGCCTGTTTTGCCTCATTTAGCACCACCCTTGGTAACCTGCGAGGGTCAGGGAATGGCAGAGGACATGGCTACTATTTCTTCCTTTGTTCCAGATAATGCACAGGCCTTCTGTTGCCTAAGTCGCGTTTGCTTCTTGGTGGACTTCTCACACCATTGACCCTTAATTAGCAAAGAGTCAGGGATGCGCCCAGTGAACAAGCCTTTGTTCAGGGGCTCAGTTGCTAACACCCATCTCCCCACCAGGCATCTGCCACTTGCTGTTTAGATCGAATCGCACTACCTTTCCATTTATCCTTGTTAAAGGCCACCCTATTAGATTTGCTCCTTGAGTCCAGCCTAGTGAGACCTTTCTGGGTCCTGGTTTCAGCATCCCACATATTAGCTCATTACTCTCAGACAATGCGTTTAATGTGTAATAAAGAGCTATCGTTTCCAGACTGTTTCTCTGACCAGCTACTACACTGTACATAGCCTGCTATCTCATTCCGATTCTTTAAAGTGAGTGCCATGATACCGGTTCTGTTTTATTATTTATTTTCTTTCATTTTTATCGAGACAAAATCTTTCTATAGATCCCAGGACGGTCTGGAACTCTCTTTGGAGACCAGGATGTCTTTGAACTGCAGGGCATTATTCTGACTCAGCCTCCTGGGTACTAACATTATAGATATGTATCATGATGCCCTGCTGATGCCCACCTTACATAAAAGAAATTTGAGAAAAGCCCCAGTTATCTAGACACACACAAATATGGAGGAGAGTCAGGATGTGAACCCAGAGTGTGACCCTGAAGGTGGGGTGCAATGCCACCAGTCTATGCTGTTGTCACAGGACCAGCAAGAGCCAGTGCCTTGTGTCAAACACTGTGTGCCGTGGGCAGATCCCTTCCCCTATATTGGCATATTGTTGTTCTCATTGCTCACTTGATTCCCAAGCAAGGAATCTGTTCACTCTCTTGGAGAAATTAGATCAGAAATTCCGTGCTGTTCTAATATCTTCCTAGGAGTATAAGTGACGGTAATAGGATGTGTCTTGTTTGGGCCAATTCCTGCTGACATCTGTAAATCACACATTATTCTACTTCATGCTTTGACGTCATTATTGAAGTTGAGCCTAGATTCTTACCTAGGACGACTTCTGAACTCTGACAGTTTGTCATTTGAAGGGGGTGTGGTATACTTTTTGTTATCTAGCCTCTAAAAGCTGATGAAAACAGACGAAAAGTCCAAGATAATCTCATTATTGTTCTCTTAAACATGCCACATATCCCCCTAATTAATGACAGTTAAGCCTTTAAGACTTTACACAGAAGACGATGAACCGTGCTTTAACGTTTCAGCCAGTCTGGGTGTGTCTCTCAGAGACAACCACCAACAACCTTCTGTACGACCCTTGTCCATGGTTAGCTTTTATTCTTGCTGGATTCCATTTTCAAAACCACTAGTTACATTTCTTAATAGTTTTCTCACGGGTGTCTTTGACCTGAGACCACTGTGAGATAAAGAAAAAGGATAAAAAGTGCAGAAAAAGGAGAGATCTGATTTCTTCCAGAAATGGTTTAGAAAATTAAGAAAAGAAAATGGGGGTGGGGAGCATGGTGGTAGAGGGGTCCTCTGTCTTCTGTCCTTATTCTTTTTTTTTTTTAATTTTGTCTGCAACTATTTTTTTTCATTTTTTTTATTTTCTATATTCTTTGTTTACATTCCAAAGGCTTTCCCCTTTCCCAGTTACCCCCCACCATATGTCCCATAATTCCTCTCCCCCCTCATGCAATTCCCCACTCTTCCCCCCCCCCACGATTTCTCTGTTCTGGGTCTACAATACTGGATCCAATCTTTACAGGCCCAGGGTCCTCTCTTTTTTTTCTTCTTGAGAGTCATTTGACTTGCTAATTGTGCCTTGAGTATTTAGGGCTTCTGGGATCATTAATATCCACTTATCAGTGATTGCATTTCGTGTGTATTCTTTTGTGATTGGGTTAGCTCACTTAGGATGATAGTTTCCAGATCTAACCATTTACCTACAAATTGCATGAATTCATTATTTTTAATTGCTGAGTAGTACTCCATTGTATAAATATACCACATTTTTTGTATCCATTCCTCTTTTGAGGGATATCTGGGCTCCTTCCAATTTCTGGCTATTATAAACAAGGCTGCTATAAACATAGTGGAGCATGTGTCTTTGTTGTATGCAGAGGAATCCTCTGGGTATATGCCCAGGAGTGGTATGCCAGGGTCCTCTGGGAGTGGCATGCCCAATTTTCTGAGGAACCGCCAAACTGATTTCCAGAGCGGTTTTACCATTTTGCAATCCTACCAACAGTGGAGGAGTGTTCCTCTTTCTCCACATCCTCGCCAGCACTTGTTGTCTCTCGAGTTTTTAATCTTAGCCATTCTGACTGGAGTGAGGTGGAATCTCAGGGTTGTTTTGATTTGCATTTCCCTGCTGACTAATGATGTTGAACATCTCTTAAGGTGTTTCTCGGCCATCCGAATTTCTTCTGGTGAAAATTCTTTGTTTAGCTCTGTACCCCATTTTTTGATAGGGTTATTTGGTTCTTTGGGGGTCTAACTTCTTGAGTTCTTTGTATATATTGAATATTAGCCCTCTGTCAGATGTGGGGTTGGTGAAGATCATTTCCCACGTTGTTGGTTGCCGTTTTGTCCTTCTGACAGTGTCCTTTGCCTTACAGAAACTTTGTAATTTTATGAGGTCCCATTTGTCAATTCTTGATCTTAGAGCATAAGCTATTGGTGTTCTGTTCAGGAACTTTACCCCTGTGCCCATGTCCTCCAGGGTCTTCCCAAGTTTCTTTTCTAATAGTTTCAGTGTGTCTGGTTTTATGTGGTGGTCCTTGATCCACTTGGAGTTGATCTTAATGCAAGGAGATAAGAGTGGGTCAATTCGCATTCTTCTGCATGTTCTGTCCTTATTCTTAAAAAAAACAAAACAAAACAAAAAACTAAAAGTAAAAAACAAAACAAAACAATCAAACAAAAAAACCATAGGTGACAAACATGAGCCCCTAACAAGGACCTTGGCGTTCTGAGCATAGTTCAAGAGATGTTCCCTGTTGGGGCAGTTCACTTAAGTTTTCCCTTCCCATTTGAGTATAACTGGATAGGTAAACAGTGGGGCTCTCTGGCTTAGGAATTAGCCTCTTCAAATGTAATTGTGTTTCCACTATCTGTCAGCATGACCTCTCCTCCCCATTTCTCTCTTCTGACACCCCTGTTTGACTGGAATTTTCTGTGTGCCTATGTGCTAGTTCATTTATGCCCTATCATTTATTTCTTGATTATATTGTGTAATATATATATATATATATATATATATATATATATACACATACATACACACACACACACATTATTGCATAGTGTTCATACATAAGTCTGTGCTTATAACTTTTAACCTGGGTAAGATCAATGCAGACCATTGTAGATACGGAGACGGGGCTATCAGAAGCAATGAGCTCTCCCTTCAGAGCCTTCCTCCATGAGCTTCTGTCCTAGATGGTCTAAAGAGGATGTTGAACAACGTCACCACTCTGCTTCTCGGCTGATGGTGTAGTGTGGCCACCTATATCCTCTGGGCTGAGAGTGCCGTGTGACTACCTACATGCTCAAGATTGTGCTTCCAGGACCTTTCATGATAGACTGTACCCTTAAACTACACACTAAAATAAATTCTCTTCCCCTCCCCTCCCAAATTGCCTTTTTTGAAGGGCAGCTTTTTTTTCAGGGTGTTAATAAGACCTTTTTGTACGGAGGCTAAAGATCCAGAATAGTGAATCCCCTTCCAGAGAATAAAGGAGGGGAAAGATCTTTGAAAGCATCCAAGCTTCCCACCCGATCTCCAGACGTGCCTAACAGAGCGAGGCTTAGCTTCAACATGGGGTTGGGGAAGCCTGGTGGCTGGGGAAGCTGGCTGGACCTGAGGTTAAGTCAGGACTGCAAAATGTGCAGAGGCTTTTATAGCTGTGAAGGAAAAGGACGTGAGTTGTCCAGAGAAGGATGTGCAGAGAAGCTGTCAGGTAGAAACGGAGGCCTGGGAAAGTCCCTGTCAATCGGAGACAGAGCTCTGCAGCAAAATCCCTGTTTAATTGAATGCCACCATGGGCAGAGAGCCACTGCACCCCACTCAGTCACTGCCTGAGGTGGACCTCAGGAGAGTTAACTCACAAGGCTGCCAGCCACCCACAACACTCCAAATCCCGCTACGGACTCTTGTGTGGCTTTTCTGTTTGCTTATTTATTTGTTTCTGGAGATAGAGTCTCAGTATGTCTACAGGCTGGCGTTAAAGTCTTGACCTTCCTACTTCAGCCTCCTGCGTCCTGGGATAGGTGTGAGAATCACTTTTCCCAGCTCTACGCCCTTCCAGAAAAAGGGAAACAGAAGATGCATGTATGGTTTCCATGTCTTCTACACACTAAGAACTGAATCTTGGGTCAATTTTATGTAAGTTCTAATATATGTATTTCTAGTGTCTTCATAATAATAGTAATGGCTATTTTTCCCCATTGTAAAGTAAAAATATTGTTTTTAACACATTACGATTGCCAAAAAGGAAAGAATAAACACACATTTATCTATAAATATAAATATATTTATAAATATATGTGTGTGTACCTGTATGTGTGTGTGCCTCTGTGTGTGTGTGTGTGTGTGTGTGTGTGTGTATATATATATATATATATATATATATATATATATATATATCAAATGGTTTTTCATTAAAACATTTTATGGCAGGCATCTGGGTAGCAATTGAAAATGGCCTGAGGTGTCTCCAGAGCCGAGGTCAGTGAACTCAAAACAACCTCTTGAATTTTCCATTAGTGCATAGTTAGATGAAGTAATAAATAAATTATTATTAAGCACTTTGCAAATAGAGTGTTATGTAAATGCTAAATAATCATAATAATACAGTAGTATGCTGATCTTGATAAACGGGTCGACTTCTTTGTCATTTAAAATGGATGGCGCAGCAGTGTCTGTGCGGATGAATGAGGTCCACGCTCCTGGAGCTCAATAACACACCCAGACTCTTCTGCTAGGAGGCCTAGGCCTCTTCCGGAGTGGCTGCCTTCTTTATCCCTGGTCTCTGTGGGACAATTAGCAGAGGAGAGGGATTCTGGCCCAGCTTTAAGGGGTAGTAAAAGGTTCCTATGCAGGGATATTGAAAGGAGACCTAGGTGAGCTGAGCGTGCAGGGATTTGCATTTCTGAGAAGTCAGGGCTAATCTATACCAGGCTGGGGGCAGGGAATTAACATTTATTGAGCGCCTCCTGTGACCCAGACACTGTGCTCACTCGCTGCTCCGTGTTTATTATCTCATTCATCCTCCAGGCCAGCACATTAAGGTAATAGAGGAATGGAATAAAGCGGAAAGCAAGGCTATTTGCTGTAGAAAGGCAGAGACTGACCCAGTGCAGGAGCTGCTGTTTGCATTCTGCTATCCTGGCAGAGCACGAGAAGGGAAAAGGCCCCCAGGAATCAGTCCAAGCCAGACCCAATGATCTGTCACTGCCCCCCAAATGCTGGCACCTTTCAGAAAAAAAAAAAAAAAAACCATTTGCATGATGACCTACGTCTTTCTCTGGAACCATACCTAAGGACTGACTGTCCTTCTCACCCCTGCCGGACTTAATGCACACCACAGCCCAATGCACCTTCAGGCCTTCTGTAACCCTTAACGATATTTAGCAGGTGTTCATATATGCATAGGCATGAGTGCAGCATTTCGTCAGTGGACTATGTACCTTATTCCATTCTTAGAACAGCCCTTGATTCACATTGTATTGCTTCTTAGATGAAAACAAAGTTTGGTTATGTACTTCACCAGAGTTCTCTCAAGTCCAAGAACGAGGAGGTGAGAACCAGGTAGACCCACAACTCCTGGCACTTGTGGCTGTTGGATGATCTTGTTCCACTACCTGTTGACTCTGAGATCTAGGCGTTTGGGGACTTGCTCTCCCTTCACCCATCCCTGGTGTACTGGCTGGTTTTGTGTGTCAACTTGACACAGGCTGGAGTTATCACAGAGAAAGGAGCTTCCGTTGGGGAAGTGCCTCCATGAGATCCGGCTGTAGGGCATTTTCTCAATTAGTGATCTAGCAGGGAGGGCCTCTTGTGGGTGGTGTCATTCCTGGACTGGTGGTCCTGGGTTCTATCAGAAGGCAGGCTGAGCAAGCCAAAGGAATCAAGCCAGTAAGAAACATCCTGCATGGCCTCTGCATCAGCTCCTGCCTCATGAGCTGTTAGAGTTCCAGTCCTGACTTCCTTTGGTGATGAATAGCAACACTGAAGTGTAAGCTGAATAAACCCTTTCCTGTCCAACTTACTTCTTGGTCATGATGCTTGTGCAGGAATAGAAACCCTGAATAAGACACCTGGGTTATGTTCTTGATTAATTACCCTTTGTTTACTATGCTAGATTGTAAAAATATGAATGTAGCTCAATTGTCTGTATGTCTGTCTATTAGAAGTATACACTGAAGAGCATATTGGAAGGGTACAGTTTGAAAACTTATCAAACTCTCCTTGCTCACAATCCACTCTTTCAACCTTGTCCTTTTTTCCTAGGCAACCATTGACCTGGTTCTTGTCACCATGTCTAGCTCGAATTTTCTAGAATTTTGCGTATGTGGAATCTCAAGGCATGCAATCCTCCTCGTCTGGCTTCTTTCACTCAGTGTGACTATTTTGAGATTCATCTGGGTGCTTTGCTTTTTCTTTGTTTTATTTACAGAGATAAGGACTTTGAATAATTAGTATGTATCTTACATAGTGTTTACACTGGACCCAATCCAGACTCCAAATTCACCTTCTATCATTTATGATAGTTTATAAATTTTTAATCATTTATAATGTTTCATAACCTGTCAGAGGCTTGATTGTTTTGTTTTTCTGTTTGGCTGTCATCTATAAACTAGGTAAACTGCATAGCATAGGATCTATACACAAAAGGCATTTGATTTCGCTACTAAAATATAAATTGATATACACGAGAGTAAGAAAACCCATTTACATCTTTGTATTCAGCAAAGCACTTGGTATTCACTAAAGATTTAGAATTCAATGGAACAGCGGGAGGGATATGTTAATTCAGTTCAGAAAACTGAGTGCTTCCTATTTGTCTGACATTGAGATATCTCAGGCTTTGAGAAATTCCTGTTTAGATCGGAAGGATAGAGGATGAAAGATATAAATAAAGTCATTTCAATGGTAAGAATGACCTGGATTCAATAGACATTTGGAAGACAAAATCAATAGACTAGGTGACTGTCTAAAGCAGGAAGGAAGGGAACCAGGTTGGGTTAAGTTGTTCATAAAAGCAGGAAATTACGACAAATAGATGTCTGTAAACAGGTAATAAGCATAGTTTTTGGTGTCTTGGCTTAGGCTGTAATGGAAGATCCAGGTAGAAAACCCTAACGGTCAGTTGCATTTCTAAGACTTGTGTATTTTTAGCACATAGGATACTGATGTCATGAAGTGGGTGGGTTCACCAAGGAAAAGTATATGGAATGAGAACAGATGACCAAACAGTGTTAGACATGACCTCATGCAGCACAATCAGGAGGCACATTGAAATACTCTTCTATGGACCAGTCCTACTGGAAAGCTTTCAAACCTACTAATTCCAATCAATAGCCATTTACCCGTGTGATTACATGCATGCTCCTTTGTGTACTGTTGAAGGGCAGTTCCAAAATGGGGAAAACCCTTCAAAGCAAATCAAAAGACTGCCTGGGTGTGGCCCTTTATCTGGAAAGAACATGGCTGGGGAATGATAGAAGTCCCAGTGGGACAAAAGAGATTTTGCGATGCTAAAAAATAAGTCTCACATAACAACGGAGTCTTTTTTCCCCTATTTTCCTTTTATTGAAAATATATTCCTTTATTTATTATTATTATTATTATTATTATTATTATTATTATTTTTGGTTTTTTGAGACAGGGTTTCTCTGTGTAGTCCTGGCTGTCCTGGAACTCACTCTGTAGGCCAGGCTGGCCTCGAACTCAGAAATCCGCCTGCCTCTGCCTCCCAAGTGCTGGGATTACAGGCATGCGCCACCACGCCCGGCAATATATTCCTTTATAAAATATATTCTAATTATGTTTTCCCCTCCCCTAACTCCTCCAAGGTCCTCCCCTCCTTTCCTCCCATCCAAATCAACACCCCTTCTATCGCTCTTAGAGAACAAAAGGGCATCTAACGAATAATAATAAAAATAAGATAAAAAAACCAAAATAGCACAAAACAAGCCAACAGAAGAAAAAGATCCAACAGGAGAAAAGCACAAGCAACACATCTAAATGCAGAGACACTAGCATTCATACACATAGAAAAACACAAAACCAAAAGCCATGATTTATAAAGGACATGTAAGGTTAAAAAAAAATTCCCGACAAAGTAATATAAGACAAGGAGCGCCGTGCGGTGGTGGCGCACGCCTTTAATCCCAGCACTTGGGAGGCAGAGGCAGGCGGATTTCTGAGTTTGAGGCCAGCCTGGTCTACAGAGTGAGTTCCAGGACAGCCTGACTATTCAGAGAAACCCTGTCTCGGAAAAACAAAACAAAACAAAACAAAACAAAACAACAACAACAACAACAAAAAGACAAGGAGCTTCCAAAATGCCATTGGGTTCGTTTTGTGTTGGGGATCTACTGTTGAAATTGTAAGAGCCAGAGGGGATGTGGGACCCCAAGGAAACAAGGCCCTCTACACACATCAGGGCAAATGCACGTACGAACCCACAGAGACTATAATGGCATGCATGGGACCTGTGTGGATTGTGCCAGATGGGGTCTTGGAGCTGAAAGGAGAAGTGGTCACATACCCCGTCCCTAACCCAGAAGCTATCTCCAATTGATAATCACTTATCAATGAAAACTTAGTTCTCTCCAATGGAGTCTCACTGGGGATACAAAACAATTGTGGTTTTCTGGTAACTTTTTGCCCCCAAGGATAGAGAGGGTTGTTTGTTTTATGATATTCAGTTGTATGTTGTCTGAAACTCTCCTTCTGTGTGCTCCCATACCCCCTTTCCTATAGCATTCAGCCACCTAAATATGTCAAGTGCCTTCTGTGTATACATATCATATTAGGACCTAGAGACAGAATGAGTAATAGTATTTAGTTTCTATCAAGGAAAACCTGAGAATCAGGAGAATGAATACTGTCTGGGTAATCAGCTCATTGTCACAGCATCCTCCAATGACTTTGTGTGTGTGTGTGTGTGTGTGTGTGTGTGTGTGTGTGTGTGTGTGTGTGTGTGTGTGTGTGTTGTGTGTGTGTTGTGTGTTGTGTGTGTGTGTGAGCCCTTATCTACACTACACTGATGTGCTGAGACTCAGCTGTGATCACCTGACGCATCAGGTGGCTGACCTATAGAATTGGGGTGACTGAGGGATGATCAGTCAGTCCATGGATGAAATCCAGACTTCCCAGCCACGCATTCTTTCTACTAAGGGGAATGATTTTTTTTCCCAGCTCCCAACACCCTCATCCCGGGCAATTTGCCTTTGCAATTTTCTGGTTGTCTATTTTATCTCTTTCACCTGACACATTTGACAGGTCCTTGTAGGGTGGGGGGAGTGGGGGATACTGACTTTAGAATAACTTGCCTTTGGTCAAGCACCATGTGCCCCAGGTAAAAGAGGAGCTTTGGGAGAGCTATCCTCATTCACATACCCACCCCTAAACCCCACTGTTCATCTGGAGAGAAATATGCTTATCAGTTTTGCATGTGCCGAGGAGCACTATCAAAACCAAATTAGCCCAAACTGGCCACCATTCAGGTCAGCTAATTAAATTAGCTATTGTTGCATTACTGATAAGGACAGTTTGGAAATGGGAAAAAAGCTGCTCATCCCAGCAGCCATAAAGAGGAAGCCAAGAAAATGTGTTAATGGGGAACGCTGTGAAAGGAGACCCCTCAGACTAGCAGCAGTACCCGGGGGCCTTGGTGGACTGTTCTATGAGCCATCTGCTCCAAGATCACAGCTCATAGCCCTTCCCTGGCTCTAGTCCTTAGGAATACTGCTGCTTTCTGGCTTTCTAGTCCCCAGCTGTAGCCAGGGCAACTATCTCCTCTCCTCACCATTATCCTAATCCTTCTAATAGTGTAAGGAGAAGTGGGGACTGGAACATTCTTTAATGTACTAAAATATAGCCTGCCCCAAATATAAAGGCAGCTGGTGATTGAAAAAGCTTTAAGGAAATGAGGAGAGAAAGAGTGAGGAGAGAGAGAGAGAGAGAGAGAGAGAGAGAGAGAGAGAGAGAGAGAGAGAGAGAACAGAGGAGAAGAGACAGACAGACAGAGAAGAGAGAAAAGACGGGAAAGAAAAAAAAGAGGGTCCAGGAGGAAGCAGGTAGATGCCCACTGAGCGTCCACCCCATTATGCAGCAATAGTCTTTCCACTACTGAATGCTGTGTGTTGCTAAGAATGCAGAGAAAACTGTCTGCTGTCTAGGTAAGCTGCACGTACAGCCTCGCTCTAGATCAAAGAGTCAGTGTCCTGGGACTCCGGACTTGAGAGATACAAAGGTAGCAAATGTTAGGGAAGTCATTCTCTCAGATGTAGCTTGTACACCACTACCTGCACTGTGACCCTTCTCCCATCAGCTCCAACACTCTCAGATCTTCACACTGACCTGTCCTGGCTTCATCTCATTTTCCATCACAGATGATCTAGGCTTCCTAAAGTCTGGGAGCTAACTGCCCATGATACACTCTCTTGAGCTTAAATTAATCCACCTTGTGATACCCCAGGGACTCGGAGTTTGTAGTTCAAAATCACTTCTCTGACAAGACATGACGACAGACCTGGAAATATTAACTGTTTTCTGAAAACCATACAGACAAGAATTAGCAGATTTGAAGTTCTTGTAGCACCTCCAAGCCTGTGTAATGGTGCTTGCTGCCTGGGCATTTCAGCCACTCGCCATACCTCTGTGAAAATAAAGACCACACTAGGGGATAGACCTTGGAAGTCCAAAAAGGAAGGTCAGCAAAGTCTATAGCCATGTCCTCCATTCTCATGGCTGCTTTCTCTACCGACTTTAGAGACCCCATTTCAGGCTTCAAGTCTTATTCAACCATGAGAAAACAAGCAAATTACAAGCCTCTTTAAAAACAGTATCCACGTGTGTCTTCATACATGCTTAGTGTCTTTCACTATTAAGTATGAAAACTGTGTATTCCTAGTGTGCTCAGAGTCCCCAATAACATAGGCTGGAGTACTTTCTAATGAACAAATTGCTGCCTAGTACAATGATGGGCAGCAGTAATATGGAGAATGTACTTGCTTGCTTAGGTTGTGGGGTAGTGTGTGATTCTAACGAGGTAACCTATGATCTGTGCTTACCTGTGAACTTTAGCCTTGAAAGATTCTTCTCCAAGCCTCAGTCTCTTCATGTACAAAGAAGTGAACTGCTTGTCCTAAAGAAAAATGGTGTGACTAGGCTAAATAAGAAATTCCAAAGGTGAATGAATTAGGATACTTACAAGGATATTTGATAATTAAAAATCTCCCACACCTATAAAATAAAAGCAAAAAGAAAAAAAATTACTGGAGAAGCTATACTAAGGAAAGCAACCTAAAACTCTGGTTCTGCTTCCATGTTCATTATGACTAGCAGGCAAAGTTGAGCAGCCCATCTTCAAGTGCAAGGGTGTTAAGGCCATGAGACCCAGTGCTTCCTGTTAGTGTATCACTGAAGGAGCATCATCGCTGCCTCCATCTCAGAAGAAATCGTCTTCCCTCAGTGTCAATTTAATCATTGGGAATTTGATGGAAGGAGAACTCCTAGCTCTGGGCAAATGGATACCTACAGTGTCTCCAATAGAGTCACAGGATCATCACGTTATATCTGCTAATATGAATACTAATCAATCATAGCATAAAAGGGAGGAAATGTCATTATGATCCTACCATCCCAATACAGTGGTGCTCACTATGAATCTTCCTGATGTATACACATACACAATTAATAGTTTGACTTATTTTAAAAAGTACTTTAAAGCTCATTAAGCTCAACCTGACCAGTGTTACAGTTCAGAAGTCACAGTGGATGATTTTCTTCTAAACTGTGCTGAACATGCTTTTTAGTTTTCCCTTGATCCTTAACCACAAAACAACACCCCCTTTCTTCATATTGTCAAGAGGTAAAGCTTCATGGTCTTCTCACCTATGTAGAAGAGAAATATTAATTCTTAGATACATTATTAACTCTCAGGGCAATGCTAGGATGTTTTCTTTGATGTTTTCGAATCACTACAGGACTCTATGAATGTTTCACCAGAGAAATGGAGAAAGACGCTTCTTTGATCCCCCTTGACAGCCCTTTCTGACCTCTGAGAGGATCAGGAGACGACAGTTGTCATCCATCTTTTTAGCAATGGAAGGAAAAAATACAAAAGGTGCAGAGGAATGAATTTGGACTCAAGAATGTTTAGATAGTGTCCTGGGCTTGAGACTCACAAGCTGTGTAAGCTAGAATATAAGTTAATGTCCTTAGGATCCATTTGTGTCTTCATCTCTAAGGTATGGACCATAATAATTATTTCATAGAATGGTCATAAGGATTAAACAAGCTAATATAAGAGGATGCTATCAAATTAGCTACCTTTTTCCTTAAACAATGGTATTCTAAACAAGTTACTCTGTTAAACTCTTGCTAATATTTACAGTAGAGGGTTTTTTCTACATTACATGAATGAAAAACTAACTTCAATTTTTGGCGACTGATGAGCCATCTCTAGAGTCATTGAAGTCCAGGCCTTTCTCTTCTATTTCTATTTTCAGCTGGTTAACTGCTCACTGAGATCTTGCCAGAGGGTGGGGAAAAGAAATAAAAATGGAAATTGGTCAATTTGACTCTTTGATAGCAGTCCTGATGAATGATCTGGGAAGAAGATGCTAACATCGTGAATTAAACTGGAGTTTTGTCTTCTTCCCAGGATATGTCAAGAACCTACTGATTCTCACAGTGACAGCTGTCTCTCTTCTCTTGACTGAAAACAAAAGTCGTCTTCTACCTGAACAGTGGCCTGACTTCTGGAAGAATGCATATGGACTTTCGAAGAAGTAAGAGGTTATCTGCTGGCCACTCATGTCAGACAAGACAAGTCTGCTGAGCAGGGATCTAGCAGATGTTGTAACTAGGTGATGGGAATGTCAACAGAGTCCCAAAGCAATAACCGCTATTCTTTCTCTTCTCCACTAATCCAGCAATCAAATAATCACTCTTCAGCATTTACTGTGTACCACCATATAATATAAAATGTGGTGAGTAGCTAGATATATAAGGTAACCTCTAAACTCTCAAAAAGGTAATACATTTAAAAAGTAAGAGTTATGCATGTGGCAAGACAACTAATCGCATAGGGGAGAGAGAACATGGTTGCAAGTACAGCATCTCCCACATGCCAGTCACTGTAGGAGGTGTTGCACATGTATTATTTTGTCTAATTCCTACCATATCTCCAAGAGGCATTCCTATCCTCTAATAAATGATGAAATTGAGAGTCCAAAATATTTAGTTAACTTGCCCATGGCCACATAGATAGAAAAGCCTAGAGCCTATTTTCAGGCTTAGATGTACCTAACTAACTCCATAGTCTACGCTTCCTTACTAACCCACACCTGCCAGCGAGAGAAGTGGGAGCTCAAAGACGGTCATTTAATGCAGCTAAGCCAAGACAGAACTCTAAAATGTGTATCAGCAAAATTCGTTTTCCCTAGCCCATTGATTGGTTTGGAAACTAGTTCTAGCCAGAGGATAAATGTCTAGCTTCTGCAAACAGAAATGAGGGACTAGAAGCGACCACATGGTAGTCTCAGCCCCACCACCATGTACATGTGTTCATCTGAGCAAGTTGCTTCCCTCGTCTAGGATCCTGTTCCATCATTGGTAATATAGAGCAATTCCCTGTTGTCTAATGTCACACTGTCACTAGGCGGCTCTATGGTAATAACAGGGTCTACAATCAAGCAGACCCGAGTTTGAATCCTGGCTCCATCCTCAAGCAGTGGGCTGTTGGGCAAGTCATGTATACTACAGAGATAATAATACTACCTCAGGGTCTCTGCCCTTATTGTTCATTCTCCTTGGAACAGTTCCCAGTTATCCACAAGCTATCCACCCTTATATCTCCTTCCAGTCTTACTCAAGTTACCCACTAGCTAGGTCCCCCTCAAACAGTCTCTAACCTTGCAAATGACATTTGCCATTTCCTACTTTCTTTCCTCATGCTCTTATTTTCCTTAACACTCAACACCTAACATTCTATACAGGGCACTCGATTATCTTATTTATTGCCTGTTCCCATCTTCTTACCTCTAGAATGTAAGCTCTATATGGGCAGGATTTTTTTTTTGTATTCTTTACTGCTGTATCCCCAGTTTCTAGAATGAATTAGGTGCTTAATAAATATTTCTTGCATAAATGAATGCTTGCTGTGAGAATAATTTGAGTCAAGGGTTTTGCATGGGACCTGTCACATGGTAAACACATGGATGTTATCTATGTGGCTGGCAGTTGTTGTTTTATTATTCTACCTAATCTCAACACCATGTGTTTTCTTTCCCTTCCAGATAACTGAAGATTAATTAGCCTTTTGACTTCCTTAGTGAAATTTAAAGTCCATTTCTGATATTATTCAAATGAAAGAGAATATAGTCTTTGTGACAAAAATAAGGAGAAAGACTTGCAAGGCTGTTCCCCTCCCTTTCCATGTATGAAAGCATGCCTCATGAGTAGAAATTCCAGGAATCATATTTCTGGTGACAAGAAAGAATTTTCACAGAATTGGATGTTTACTGAGAGAGTGAGTTATTTCAAGAGAGAGGAAGCTGCTTATGTCTGGAGGTTTGCTAGAAGCTTGGAAACTGTATCTCACAAACCTGGAGTATTATTATAGTGGGCAACAAGGTTGGCGTTCAGCCAAAGGGAATTATTCTCTGAGATCTATGGAGATGGCTAGTAAGATGGAGCATCCCTAGGAAACAAAGGCAGATGGGTAGCCAATAAAATTTTGCTCCATGTGCATAATCAAACAAATCAAAGATAGATGATCAAATGGCTGAGAGCATCACTGCAATGAAAATGCAAGACATAATCCTCAGCTCCTACATTCTAATCATAAGGTTTCCAATGGAAAAGCCCTTCAAATCTTATGATTATAAACCATGTCCCATGATTGATCAAAAAAGTTCTCTGGCATCTCCTCAGATGGCCATCTACTTGGAGAATGAAGACAGATTGTTAAGCACAAGCCAATGTTGACCCTGACATCTGGGACCCAGAGAGTTGGTTAGCACCGTCTTGTTCTTAGGGGAAGGCTCTTACTATGCCCATCCTGTGCATTTGTTCACAGTGAATCCATAGACTTCACAGATACACATCATAAGAGAGATTCCTGGATGGTAGAATACAAACTGCTATGTATGGTCAAGTAGACCATGTGCAAGCTTCTGAAACCTTTCTTTCTCCAACCTCCACATCTCTGTCTAAAGAGTAAATTAAAAGCATTTGAGAATAAACCAAACAAACCACTACTTAAAAACCTGAGCGATGTCAGGGTGGTGATTTCCAGTATATTTTCAGTTTGGTACCTATAAAAACTAAAAGGATCCTAGAGAATGGTAGTTGTACACTACTGCAGAGACATGAATGTTTGCTCATTCAAGTAATAGTAACCCCAGTTGCAACCGCTGTGCTGAATATAGAATCTTTGCAAAGGAATATTAACACAGCCCCGGGTGTGTCCTATGCAGCCTCTCACGTCAAAATTACTTCTTTTCTGTGCTATGAAGAAGGATAAGTCTGTATTCACATGGTATAGACAAAAATGTGTATTTGTTATCTTGCCCTGAGCTATGTTAATTCTTCTATTTTTTTTACTTTCTCAGAGGCTGAAGGGACTTAGACTAGCCATTGCAAAGAATGTTACATTCAATCATGACATTGATAAAGTTGTGTTGAGCAGTACCAGGCATTAGCAAATATGCTGGAGATTTTAAATATAATAAATGTGCTTTCAAAAGCAGGAGATGAAACTTATGAATATCCAAAACCCTAGAATAGCACCGAAGTGTGGTGATGTTGGAACATGTTAAGGATACCCTTCCAAAGATAGTAGCTGATTATGTCAAATCCTGCTTCCTGCCACTGAGAAGAAATAGCAATACCTAACAATCTTCCCTGAGTCTGAAAGTAGGTTCCATAGGGAATACTGCTCTGTTACCAAGTAACATGGAAGTCTGAAGCTTTGAGTGAACCCTAGACGTATAAAGGGCTACATAAAGGTTTTGAAATACTATGAAAATAATTCTGCAAATTGGATTATATGGCACAGCAGGTGATGTAATAGGTATCTGTGGTGGGGAAAGATGCTCTGTGGGGCTATGATATGCCACAATAAAAGTGTCATAATATAAACCCAATATTTTTGGAACAGAAGCATGCCATTCACACTAGAGAATTATAGTCCACTTGAAAAGAGATTACCCCAGGAAACTGAGAAAGGGGGTACCTGACCAAGGGATAGCAAATGACCATGTGGCCAGACATTCCATCATAAGTTAGGTTAATTCAGAATCACCAGATTTTAAAGTACAATAGACTCATTGGTGGACCTGTTGGCAATTTCTAAGGCAGAGTGTTACAAACAAGATTAGAACCAAAAAGGCCCACCAGACACAGCCTGCCTCATGACTGGGTAACTCAGCCAGTCTATTCTCCTGGTGCCACAGTGGTGTGACTCCATTAGCTGGTCCATCTGAATGCTCAAAGGGTCCCTAATGAGGAACTGAGCGGGAATAGGCTGAGCTTTGTATATGGTTGCAAACCTCAAATGGCTAACACTGGTACGACTCTGGCTTGGTGCTCTGCACCACACTGAGGAGGGGAAAGCCTCCCAACTGAAAGAGCTCTGAGGAGTCCGCAGATCTTCTATTTTGAGTGGAAATAGAAGTGAACGGAAGAGAAACGGAAGAAGAGATGGAAAGAGAGAAGGAGGGAGGAAGAAGAAGAGAGAGAGAGATGGAGAAACAGAGACAGAGAGACAGATGGACAGAGAACCTGCCTCTTGACATTGGCTCAGCTGGTGGTTGGGAATGTGAAAGTAAAGACACATTTAAAAAAAAACAGAGGCAGGTTCTGGAAAAGTGTGTGTGCATGTGTGAGTGCATGTGTGTGTGTGTGTGTGTGTGTGTGTGTGCGCGCGCGCGCGCGCGTGCGTGCGCATGTATGTGTGTGAGTGCATGTGTGTATATGTAAAAGTGCATGTGTCTATGTATGTGTATGTGTGAGTGCATTGTATTTTTGTGTATGTGTGTGTGTGTAGACACAAAGTAAAGATCTTAGCATCACTTAACCAGTTCCCTAAGAGTTTCCACCATAGATAAGGCACTAAACAACCAAATAAACAAAACGACCCATAGAGGCCTGCTCTTTGATTGGCTGTCTGGATGCTAACACTATGGGTATATGAATGGAATAAAGGGCCCACTACCCACTCAGCAAAGATGACATATTTATTTCCATTGATCAGGGTCTAAACAGCAAAGACAAAGCTTCATCCTCCCCTCAGGTGATCCCAGTGGGGTACCATCCCTGAAGGAGAAACAGCTGCTTGTGGCAACCTGGCATCCTGAGATTCCTTCTACCTTGGAAGGAAAAGCAATCAGCTTAAATGGGATATGCACACACGCCACATTTGAAATTACCATCCTTGCCTGTAAGACCTTAGCTATAGTCACTGTTTGAGGGCTTCCACTAGCAAGGCTTCTACATGATATTTTATTGGACCAAAACTCATGTTACATTGTAGCAAAAAAAAAAAAAAAAAAAAAAGAGTTAACAGCAAGCAAACAACTGTGGAATCTGTTTCTCCTAGCACATTCAGATAGTCAGTAGGGAAAGGGACTCTCTCTCTCCCTTTCTCTCTCCGTGTGTGTGTGTGTGTGTGTGTGTGTGTGTGTGTGTGTTGCATTAACATGAGTGTAGAGTTGTGTATGCCTATGCACACTCGTGAAGGCCAGAGCACAGCATCATATCCGTCCAGTGTCTTCCTCTGTTGCTCTCTGCTGTATCGCTTTGAGATCGAGCTTTTTATGCAGGTAATAAGGAATTTGTTCTCAGGTTCTCTTGTTTGCAAAGAAAGTGCTTGCACCTGATGTCACTGCCAAGGGTAAAGGAATCCTGTAGGTCAATGTCAGCTTAGAAATGATACCTTGCAGTCACAGAGCACTGTTTCTAGGATCCTGGCTATTTTATAAAACAGTGGTTCCTAGTCTGTGGGTCACAACCCTTTGGGGATCAAATGACTTTTTCATGGGTGTCGCCTAAGGCAAATGGAAAGCACAGGTATTTACATTACAATTCCTACCAGTAGCAAAATTACAGTTTTGAGGTAGCAACAAAAATAATGGTGTGGTTAGGGTTCACCACAATGAGGAACTGTGTTGAAGGGTCACAGCATTAGGCGGAGAACCACTGTTATAAAGCAATGGCTTTATATGATACTGTGTCCTTGGTATATAGAGTACATGAATTAGAAACCACAGCATAGGAGGCAGAGTGGTCCCATTTCTATGACTCCAAAGGACTTACTTTAGGGATTTGGGCATCCTATTCCCATGATGCTGGTCCGTGTCCCTGTGGATGTTCATTGCACAAAGAAGAAATGATGTTTTCAATAGAGGATACAGAAAGGCCCCTTGAATACCAATGGTTGCTGTTGGAGTATTTTTGGACTCATGATTACAGGAATCCAGAAATCAAGGTAGGGAGACAAGGGTATCTGACCAAGATTAAAAGCCAGTACTCTGCTACTGGTTAGAGCAAAACAGAAAATGTGTGCCATCCCGGTAATTCTGGTCACTCTGTTCTTCTCAAACACAGATACAGCACTTATTCTCTTACTCACAAAACCTCACAAAATGTGGTAATAACCACAAACACTCCCAGCAAATCACATTTCTTCCATGTCAAAAGATCGAGAAACAAGAATGCTGAGAGAGAAGAGCAGAACTCACCTTAACCAGAATGTATTAGTTTACACATAGCCTCTAATTAGCTGGTGTTCTCCTCCAGGGTCCCTTACGGCTCTCTCACAGATGGGCTCTTGTGATGATTTCATGTCAACTTGGGTAGGTTGCAAACTGCCCATACGTCCGGCTCATCATTTCTGAGTGTACCTGTGAGGGTTTTCAGAAAAGACTTGTGTTCAGCAGAAGCAGAAAACCTTCTCCAGGATGGGTGGGCCACAGTTCACCCATTGGAGGTCCAAGAAGGGCAGAATTTCTCTGATGTGAGCTGAAGCTGAGATGTAAGTCTTATTTTCTTCTGCCCTTGTATTGGAACTGACATCATCAGAAAACCTTAGCTGTTAGGGTTTAGATGGGCTGAAAGCTTGTATTATCCATTGCTTAGTTCTCAGGCCATCAGATCTAACTGAAACTATACCTTTGAGTGTCTTGAAACTCAACCTTGCAGAAAAGGTCTGAAACAATTCCTTATAATTCTTGCTCAAATGTAATCCTTTGATTTTATTTCACTGGAGAATCTACCTAGTGTACAAGGCAAAGACTATAGGATCAGCCTCAGTAAAATCTACATGCAGTGTGTGTGTGTGTGTGTGTGTGTGTGTGTGTGCATATTCACATCAGTGTATTAGCTCATGGAGGTGTGCACATGTGCATGCAGGTGTGCTTGAACACACATGTCAAGACCAGGCGTCAACCTTGAGCATCTTCCTCAGTTGCCCTCAACGTTATTTTTTTAGACAGGTTCTCTCACTGAACCCAGAGCTCATGGATTCAGCTACAACTGGCTGGACAGTGAGTACCAGATATCTGTTTCTGCCTTCCCCTATGTCTTAGTCAGGGTTTCTACTCCTGAACAAACATCATGACCAAGAAGCAAGTTGGGGAGGAAAGGGTTTATTCAGCTTACACTTTCCACATTGCTGTTCATCACCAAAGGAAGTCAGGACTGGAACTCACGCAGGTCAGGAAGCAGGAGCTGATGCAGAGGCCATGGAGGGATGTTCCTTACGGACTTGCTTCCCCTGGCTTGCTCAGCCTGCTCTCTTATAGAATCCAGAACCACCAGCCCAGAGATGGAACCACCCACAAGGGGCCCTCCCCCACTTTGATCACTAATTGAGAAAATGCCCCACAGCTGGATCTCATGGAGGCACTTCCCCAGCTAAAGCTCCTTTCTCTGTGATAACTCCAGCCTGTGTCAAGTTGACACACAAAATCAGCCAGTACATGCCACTTCCCCAGAGTGGAGTTGCAGATGCAGGTTACCACACGCAGATTTTCACAAAGGTGCTGGAGATCTGAACTCAGGGCCAGTGAATGCTTGTGCAGCAAACTGTAGTCATCTGAGAGGAGAACACCTCAGTTGAGAAAACACCTCCATAAGATCAGGCTGTAGGCGAGCCTGTAGACGATTTTCTTAATTAGTAATTGATTGGGGAAGGCCCAGCCCACTGTGGGTGGTGCCATCCCTGGGTAAGCCAGCCTTACTCTCCTAGGAATGTGTCAGCACAGTGCAGTGTGTCCAGAGATGCTTACCCTGTTGCTGTTTCTATCTCTTTCCATATGAACTGTCATTCTTTCCAACGGCAGGTGTCCCTCCTGGCAGCAAGGTGAGCAAGTACAGAGCAGACCCTACTAAACTCCGTTCCTGCATCTTCAGCGGGTTCCCTATGAAGACTTGTAGTCTTTAAAATAACCAGTTGTCCTCAGAGAAGGAGGGGGGGCAGGACATAAAGGGCTGCGTGCCATTTGATTCATTGCACCTTTCGATTATCCAGGTGCTATGCAGATGCTTCCTTGGATGCTATTATGGAAGTTACCTCTGCTGTTGAGGAAAAAGTAGTAAACCGTGCGTGTTTGGAATAAAAGCCTCTATTTTACATGTACTACTACTACTACTACTACTACTAATAATAATAATAATAATGAACCAGACAGTCCTACATATGGCAAGAAATCAGAAACCTATACCATGGACTCCTTGGATGTACATTAAGCTTGCCTTAGTGGAACAGATTGAAAAGCTGAGATTGACAGATACAAACTTCCTCCAGGTCGGCTGTCAAGAAAACCACAACCACTGTCCACTTCCAACTCCCACACAGTCCTGGGGTATGAAGGCTGGGTGTGGCCTCCTCTGCCTGTTAACTGGTCTGGGGCTCAAGAATGGTGAGGCTGAGAAATCTGCCTGGCTCAAGCATTCCTTCCTGGTGGGAGCAGCTAAAGCCACTCCCTTTGTGGATGCTCATTGTCAGCTGCTCTTTGATTTTGGAAAGATTACCTTTACAGCATTATAGCGCCTTGTTGGCTCCTTAGCATGTGAGTTACTGTCTCTCTTCACTGAAGAGAAAAACAGGCAGACAGACAGACACACACACACACACACACACACACACACACACACACACAGTGATACTCACACAATTGTCAACCTTCTAGAATCTCTTGGGGCTGACAGAACTATCTATACATGTGCTTTTTTCTGGAACAGTTGAATTTGAATTCTAAAAATGGGGTGAAGGCCAAGAGTTGGGCAAAACCAGGTGCTGCAGGCGCACCTGCACCCATCCTGGGGCTCGCTGTAGCTAGCCTGTGGTGCTTGCAAATCATTCTTTGAACTTTGAAAAATATTTGTTCTGCCTAAGTTATCTCTAGCCTTATATACCTAATGCAAAAATCAGTCTGCATATAACGGAGAGCCAGGGAGCTTAAATCAAAGATGGCGACCCATTGATAAGTTGGGGGAGTACGGGCCTGCCACTCCCAGCAGATCCCCACTGGATGAGACTCAGAGTCAGAAATGGAAGAAAGATGGGGGAAGAAATGAAGACATCCACAAAAGATCACAGAATAAATGGATGGATGGATGGATGGATAGATAGATAGATAGATAGATAGATAGATAGATAAAGGTAGAAAATTTGCCAGGGTTTACTCCAAATCCAGTCTGTCGCAGGTCTTGTAGGATGCTATCTAGTTAAAAGACATTCTGTCTTCAAGGAAGTATTTTCTCTCTCAGCACTTGGAAGGCTGAGGCTAGATAATTTCCATGAGTTTGGGACCAGCCTGGTCTACAGAGTCAGGCCATGCCTTGAGAAGGGAGTAAAGGGAAGAGAAAGCAAAGAAAAAGAAGGAAGGATACTAGGGGGTAGGGCAAAGAGGGACATGAAACGAGAGACATTTCTACCCAAGGCACATTTGTTTGTGGTTTGGGCTACTTTCCTGTGAAAACAGAATTGAATGGGACACCAGCTCATTTCATCTAGTTTTCTTATTTAAAGGATGAATGAATTTGTATTTCTTTGTCTCTGTTTTGCATTCAGGGCCTTATTCAATCCTCAGGACCTTCTGGGGGGTCCTGGTACTCTGTCTCATGAAATACTCATGGAGGCCACAGAATACTCTGGAGATGCATAACTCTCTGAGTCACAGATATTAGTAGTGGGATCAAGCTTGGGTCTTGGGTAGCCTGACTTTAAATCTAAGTTCTTTACATTTCAGTCAGGGCTCCCCATCGACCACTGCATCATTGGGATAAAGGCTCTTACAGGTGGTTGATATCTTTATGCATTTGTGAGGGCAGATGAGCTATGTAAAAATAGACCTATAACCTTTTATGTCTATATATAACCTATACTAACTTTTATTCTTGAGAAAGCCTGCTATTGTACATAAAAATGTCTTCTTTATAATGATAGCAAAGTGGGTAGTTTATATGATTACTTGATGAAATGTAACATTGATGAGTACATGACAGCCCTAAATAGTTCCTTAAAAATCCTAAAGTCTGGGAACTGCCATGTATATTGTCTCTGGCAGTCCACAAAGATAAACAGGAGATTCCTGTAACCATTCCACTCATCACCCTGCCAGGCAGTCACCAACCCCAGGCCTCAGCACCACCGTGGTAAGACCCTACCCTCTTAGAGCCCAAGGCCAGTGTGGCTCAGCAAGGAACCTGCATACTCTTAGAAATCCCACAGAGTATAGCAAAGGGCATCCCATGAGGGCTCAGGGCTCAAGAAGTAGGAGAGCTGATTTGTCTCTGCATTTGTCCCACTATGTCAGGAGAGATCAAGGCATGGTATTGAAATAATGTGCCCAAGTCTGTGCTCTATGCTCTATGTCCAAGTCTGTGCTTCAGGTGAGAAGTGTCATGAAAAGAAAGATTTGGAGCCAGCAAGATGACTTATAAGGCGAAGGTACTTGTTGCCAAACCTGACAACCTGGGCTGGATCTCAAGGACACATATGGAGGGAGAACAAAAACCAACTTATGAACACACACACACACACACACACACACACACACACACACTAAATAAATAAATAAAATGCTATTAAAGAAAAAAAAGGTTGCCACAGAGTTATCAGGACTACATCTGGATATTTGACTTAATTAATGGATATATAGTCATATGCAGATTTCTGGGTGAACCTGGCACTACTGTAACAATAAAGTTGTATACTATAGTACTACAGTCCCTCCTTACCGGGATTTCAGTTACCTGTGATCTCCTACATCTTGAAAATGTGCAACAAGACATTCCAAAAACACATTGAAAACCGTGTAGCATTTTGAGTAGATCTGACCCTATCAGGCTCTGATCCAGCCAGGACATGAATCATCCCTTTGTCGAGCGTATCCGACCTGTAGATCTGCCTGCCCGTTAATCCGTAGCTGTCTCCGCTGTCAGGCTGACATGGCGTCGTAGAGCAGAGCCACACATTTGTCTACTCGAACTGTGAAAATTCTGGTTTTCATAAAAAAGTTTAACTCTGGGGATGCAAAAACTTTCAGGGAATTATTATTAATGTCTTAACTCTGACTAACTTTTAAGGTCAATTGTAGCTTCAGTAATAGGTTTAGAAAAGCAGAGTTTATGGGCCGAGCTAGATGACTAGTTAGATGACTCGGTGGACAAAAGTGCATGCACTGTGCTAAGCCTGATGACCTGAGTTAGACCACTGAAGCCCAAAATGGCAGAGAGACAGAGACAGAAAGAGAGATGACTTCTAAAAGTTGGCCTCTGACCTTCACATGCGAATGGTAGCATCTGTGAACCTGTGAGCATGTACATACACACACACACACACACACACTAATTAACAAATAAACAGAAAGCTGGAGTAAATGATTAGTACTATCTGTAGATACAGGCATCTACTTGGGGTCTTGGAACACATCCCTCCCCACTAAGGAGAAACCCTTGCAAGCTGCACGAAACACTCCAATTTGCAGGCACCATACGTGCAGTGTTGGCTTCTGACTGATTTTCCTGCTTTGTGTCTATGGCAATGGTTCTCAACCTTCCTAATGCTGTGACCCTTCAATATAGTTCTGAATGTAACCCCCAACCATAAAAATATCTCCACTGCTACTTCATAACTGTAATTTTGCTTCTGTTATGAATTGTAATGTAAATACATATCTGATAATCAGGATATCTGCTATGCAACTCATGTGAAAGTGTTGTTTAACCCCCCAAAGGGGTCACATGCCACGTGTTTTGAACCACTGGTCTAGGACAACTGATTTGTGATGTCTTCGGTAATTTTCATCTACACTCTTGCATTCACCTGGCCCCTTCCGGACAGGGAAAATGCTGCTTGTTGTCAAATTCATAGTGAATAACTCAGAGCTTTCTAGGAGAGGACCCGAGGAGAGAATGAGGGCTAAGCAAAGGACATTCCAGACTCCGCCGTGCCCAGCACGGCTTGTGCTCTCTCAGCCTCTCCGACATGCAGTTGCTAGATCCAGTGTATTCCTCCCAGGCAGCAGCCCATTCCTGGTGCCAGGCATGGAGCAGGCACCAAAGCCTCTGCTGTCATTGTCCATCTTTTCCCTGCTCTGCGCATTCAGTGTCACAGCTGACACCTAAGATGTCACGTTCCGACACATGAGGCCGTGGGGTCAAGTGGGGCAGGGGTAGAGGCAGGGACTTGGTTATCACAGCCAGGTACATGTCAAAGCAAATTCTACTCACGATTGGGCGTCGAGCCTGAACCTGGCCCCGATCGCGATCAGAGTGATGGGCTGAAGTTAAATGACAATGTTTGTCTGGCGAGGTCTTATCTGACAGGACACGCTCCCTGGCAGGGATGGGGACGGAGGCTTCGGGGACGAGGGTGGGGACGAGGCAAGCTGAGGTGTATTATCTGCCTTTGGCTTGTTTCCACATTTGTTGCTAGTGTGCGCTTGCTGACAATCGTGTGGATTCTATTTATGCAAATAGCCGACTTCGCTTTATTTTCCCCGTCCCCCTACATGCGCACGGACCACTAACTGTCACAAAGGTTTCCTTCCACCGCGGTGACTAACAGCACGGTCACTCACCCAGCAACAAGGGAAAGGCCTGGCTGGGGAAGAAGAGTGTTTAATATTGATGTGAGTCCTGAATAAATGTGGATTTGCAAGGCACCCACGGTGTTCCTCAGTGAGGAATCCACATTTCTGCCCTCATGCATAGTTTCATGGCCCTGGGCAACTCTGCTGGGTTTCTCTTGGCCTCTGTTTCTTCACTCCCTAAAGAACTGGTGGAGCACTATCTTTGATGTAGGAGAATTTTGATAATCAAATGAAAATGTGTCCAAAGCAGTTTGTGGAAGGCCTAGTAAAATGTAATCTCCACTCAACCCCCCCCAACCCCCGCCTCCCCCTGAAACCTTATGCAGACTACAGGAGGAGGAGGGGCATAGAAATGGATTGTGACAGTTTGTGTGTTTTGAAGAGTGTTCTTCCATTATCTTTTGGATGGCCCAGCTTTTGAGAACTTTCAAGCATTCCTGGGCTACAGACTGCAGCTGTTCATCAGTCAGGGTGAGTGGTTTCCTCCTGAATCTTTAACTTGCATTTAACATTTACATAGCATTTGTACTGGCTGGTTTTGTGTGTCAACTTGAAGCAGGCTGGAGTTATCACAGAGAAAGGAGCCTCCCTTGAGGAATTGCCTCCATGAAATCCAGCTATAAGGCATTTTCTCAATTAGTGATCAAGGTGGGGGAGGGCCCCTTGTGGGTGGTACCATCTCTGGGCTGGGAGTGTTGGCTTTTATAAGAGAGCAGGCTGAGCAAGCCAGGGGAAGCAAGGCCGTAAGTAACATCCCTCCATGGCCTCTACATCAGCTTCTGCCTCTAGGTTCCTATCCTGTATGAGTTCCATTCCTGACTTCCTTTGGTGATGAATAGCAATGTAGAAATGTAAACTGAATAAACCCTTTTCTCCCCAACTTGCTTCTTGGTCATGATGTTTTGTGCAGGAATAGAAATCCTGACTAAGACAGCATTTATTTTGCTTTTGCTTTTCTTTCTTTTATCCTTCCTTCCCTTCCTCCCTCCATCTCTTCCTTCCTTATTTGTCTTTTTTGTTAAGAGAGAGTACAGCCTGCCCAGTACCTTCTATCCAGCCATAACCTTGTACTTAGAAAATCTGATCCATCCTTAGCTTTTTACCTAACATTCGTTCTTCTGAAAATGATCTTGAAACTCCTTTTATAACAAATGATTTAACCTATCTGTAAAGAAACACGCTTGCTTCTTAAGTCTGTGTCTGTTTTTGAATGTTCATTATAGATTTCCTTCTCTTTCTTTCTTTCTTTCTTTCTTTCTTTCTTTCTTTCTCTCTCTCTTTTTTGGCTTTTCAAGACATGGTTTGTCTGTGTAGACCTGGCTGTTCTGGAACTCACTCTGTAGACCAGGCTGGCCTCGAACTCAGAAATCCACCTGCAGTCTGCCTCCCAAGTGCTGGGATTAAAGGTGTGCGCCACCAACGCCCGGCCTTATTATAGATTTCTTAAGTGGAAGTAGAGGCTTGCTTTTGTTGAGAAATAGTTCAATAGATGTTGAAAAGGATCCTCTGGTTGTAAGAAGAATTAAGATGCAGACTGAAGTATATGGAAGCTTCTGCAATATGCTTTAACCAACTTAAAGGATGGTAAGGAGAATCCTACCAGCCTGGCAGCAGGACACAGGGAGCAGCAAGTTTCAGGCTTAAAGGGATGTGAGATACCATGACTCGAGGATTCTGAGGGGAGAGGAGGCCCTGCCCTATAAGGAAATGGATCCCATCAATATGTGACCTATGCTGTGTGACAGAGGTATGGGGCCATCACTACAGAACAGGAGCTGCATAGATGCTGGATAGAGAATGAAGCTTAGTTAAGGTGTCCTGGGTCCCAGCTGGTAGGTGCCTGGTATCACTTGAAGCTTTATCTGCATAGGGCCTGCTTTCCTGGCCTGAGATTTCCAACAGTCCACAGGACAACTTCCTTGACAAAGAGGTTTGGGAATGTGTGTAGACTACTTATGGTTTAAGTAGTGTACCTGGTTTTTCTCTGAACCATTACTTTAGCCTAGACTTACAATGACTATGCTAATTGTGGTTTTCCTCATCAACCTCAGTATGATTACCTGTCGCCATTTTGAGGTTAGCCGGTTATCTTGGCTGATGGCTATGCCAACTGTTGGGCAGTGCCAGGGAAGGCAGGTCTACAATGGCTATGAATATTGTCTTGCCCTAATAGAAGGAGGAAGGGTAGGATCCCCTACAGTTGCAGACTTTACTCCTTCTTGGTCCACCCCCAACCCCAGATGCCAGTGATCATGAGAAACGCTGGTGTTTATAGGAAGCAGAAGACAGGCAGCTTGAAGCTGCGCTGACTTCTTAAGCAAGAACTATGTGGACAGAGAGAGTAGTGGTGAGCAATGCGATCCGCACAAAGCCACTTTATCGGCCCTGTCTCTTCCCTCAGTGAAAGTTAGTAACTGATCAAGTCAAATACGGGTTCCATTTGAAAAAATAAAAAAGGATAGAAAAGAGGAAAGGCGCTAGCAATTGCCGTGAAAGCTGAGTGGCATCTTTGACATCCCACATTTCACCAAATGTCATTAGGTTGGATATGGATAGCTGAGTACCGCCAATGTTTGTGCCCTTCAGCAAATTCTATATTTGATTCTCATATCCCAAGGGCTTTTGTGAAGCAGGGAGTATTGTGCTGGGAACAGAGCTGCAGTCAGCTTCCTTGTCATTACGCTGCAAAGAATGGCAAAACCCATAACAGTACAGCAACGGACAGCAAAGCACATATTGCACAGCAATTAAAAGACCAGGGGTGCGAGGAAAACAGGGCAGGAGCTCATATTCTCACAGTCCATCTTGTTCCTTTCAGTGTGTGAACTTGCTGAATATTTATTTATTTATTTATTTATTTATTTATTTATTTATTTCTTATAACATTTCAGACATTGAGACTATCTTCAGGTGCTAAATATGCCACAGGAAAGGAACCTTGGCTATCTGTAGTGCTGGGAGCTTCAGGGCAAATATAGGAAGGAGAAAAGGAGGGTTAAGAAGGAAGGAAGAAAAAAGGGAAGAGAGAGAGAAAGAGAGAGAGAGAGAGAGAGAGAGAGAGAGAGAGAGAGAGAGAGAGAGAGAGATCAGACATTTGGTATAATAAGCAGTTTATCAGTGTATTTTTATTTACTTAAAATTTAGTACATCCGCAATCTCGTGCTGGAGCGATGATTGAGGAGACTGGGGCCAATCTGAAGGATGCCTTTTGAAAGCTAATTCAAGATTTTGTTTTTCGACATGGTCTCACTCTACAACCCCGACTGGCCTGGAACTTAAATAGGTAGAGCAGGCTAGCCTCAAAGATCACACAGACCCATCTGCCTGCCTCTGCCTCCCAAGTGCTGGGATTTTACAAAGAGAATTTTCCAAGGATGGGACCAAAGCTTGTCTTCTTTCCCCTGTCTTTACCTCGTAGACAAGATGCCTGTGGTGGAAACCAGGGCTTTATCCTCTACATCTTCCGGTCTCTATCAATACCGCATCCAAGTTGTCAACAAATCCTGTTAACTGAAACTGCTAAATAGTAATGGTATCGATCTCTGCATGTCTTCATTAATGGGCCCCACCTCACAGTCTCCTATTAGACTCTGAAAACTTCTCAGTGACTCCCTTTGTCTTCAAGATAAAATTCAAAGTCCTCATCACGGGATATTCATTTCCAGTCTTGGATCTGACCCTTCTGTCAACACCCTCTACCTACATCCTAGGTACATGAAGACATACATGAAGCTCTACGTGTGTGCCAGCAACTTGGACTCTTTCCTTGCTTTTTTTCTTCTCCTGTGCTGTTCCTTAACTGCCAGACTTATTTCTTTCTGTCAAGAGCAAACAAAATGTCATTTTCCCTTGTACCTAGTTAAGTGTCCTCTCCCTCCAAATCAGGCCCCTCTCCCATGCTTCCATAGTAACTGGCACACATCACTTTTAAAGCAGTGTGAGCATTCTACTCTAGTTGCACATTCACATGTCTGACTCCTCATCTCTGTCATGTTAAGTAGAAATCCCCATCACCAGTGAGTTCCAAACAGACGATCTATGACACATTTCAAAGAAGCAGAGCAGAGAATTGGAATCAAGAACTTAAAGAGGAAAAAAAAAATAAACATTAAAGACTTCTCGAGTCTCTTTTACTTTTGAATACTGAATTTTTCAAGTCCCAATTTTTGAATAGATGCTCAAATTCCTTCAAAGAAATCAGAGAAGAATGCTTAGATAATGTGATGCTTTTTAGCTGCTGCCATAAAACAACCTGACCAAAAGCAGCTTAGAGGAGGAAGGGTTTATTTGAGCTTGCAGTTCTTGAAGAAAAGAACAGTTCATTGAGGCAAGGAAGACACAGCAAGAAGCACATATGGTGGCAGAAGCAGGAGTCAAGCTGATCACGTGTGCGTCCACACAGGAAGCAGAGAGAAAGAGAACAGGAAGTGGGGAGGTATTATAAACCCTCAAAGCCCATCTAAGTGGCATATGCCTCTGGCAAGGCTCCACCTCCTGATGGCTCCAGACTGTCCCCAGATAGCAACATTCACTGGGGACCAAGTGAGCCCAAGGGTACATTTCTTATTCAAACCACCACACATAGCTGCACCATACAAAACACTTTATTGCCTTTACAATTGACTATTGCAATCTCAATAGACGACATGAAACATATTGACTACGCCTGCATCCTTTCTTAGACAACACGCTTACCCAACCATGTGCTGGAAGAAAGTTCTCATTATACCCTTACATTAGGAGTTGGGAAGCGATCTGCTCATTGAAACCAGCCAAAGGCACCAGCGGCTTCATACAGCTTTATTCCAAGGACTGACAACCACTGTGTGTCCCGGAAGAGCCCTCACTCAGATGTGATCGTCTGCAAACCCAATGGCTGCTCAGCTCTGCAAGCTAATTGATCACTGTTTGGCCATTAGCACGGCTTTCCTCCCCCACCACGCTCCCAGCGCAGTTCCTTCCTGCCATGGCCATTATTCACGGGGTTTATTTTCAGACAATTTTTCTTTCCTGATTAACTCATAAAAAGAATGTACTTGATCTGTTTCATCTAAATAAATTTTTTTTAAAAAAAGGAGTTGGGAAGCCCAGAATGATTGTAGTCTCCCTGCATGACATCTGATCAGGACATTTTCTCTTACTTGATGAAACTAAGGTCAGGTTAGAACACTAGATCCAGAGGAGGATAGTTCTAGGTTAAAAGTCAACTTTGCCACTACAAAGGTGATACTTTCCAATGTCAGCTGACATTCACAACCATGATTTTCTTCATCCAGAAATGATTGTTGCAAGGATCAAATAAGACTAAATATGTAGGAGATGCTCCAAATAGATTTTGGTACAACAGATGCATTCATAATATTGTTGTCATTATTATTCTAACATGGGAAACCAGAAGACATCATTTCACAGACATTAAGGTCTAATCCATGCAGATGGTGGCTTTTGATGATTTTTGGAATATAACACTCCAGCTTCCATGACTAAGTCCACATTGTATTCTGTTCCAAATCAAATGCAAGTATAGATTTTTTTTCTGTCTCATTGATTCTGATGTCATCAACATTATAATTCAGGTTTCTAAAATTTTGGCTGAGACCAACAATTCTGAGACTCACTAAACAACGCTTTCCTAAAAGACAATAGCAAAGAAGGATGGATTTGGAAACAGAAAGAAACGAATGAAGCAAACCTGCCCGGGATCCAGCCTCTGAAAGATAAAGATGTTGGGAACTTGGCAAACACCCTTATGTAATAAGGAGTGATGGGGGAAAAGAGCTGACAGTTTCTGACATGTGACTTTCTACTGACCCAAACACTGCCTTCGTTCTAAACATGAAGAGCTCTCAAGGTGACATCATGAACAGTCTCCAGTCCAGCAAGTAGCTCTCTTTCTTTTCCCACTTGCAAAGCCAAATGCCCAGAGGGAAAGAAATTATTTAGAGGACCAGAGTTTTGCCTTGGAAACGAAATTGACAAATACATTATTAAACTCCCCCAGCACTACTCACCACACCCATTCTGGCAACAAAAGTTGCCTCGAACGAAGCAAAGGCAATTTTCAGAGTAATAAGGAAAAGATGTTGTCCACGTGAAGAGAAAGTATGAGAGAGAGAGAGCCCTTCACCAAAATGTCCCCCCAAAATACTAATGATGGATCTATTAGGGTAGTGGGATTGGATATAGTAACATAATTTATATTCCTCTTTAATTTATATGGAATTATATATATGATTATTAAAAACCCAATTAAGTAAAATAGATCCGTGTTTTTATGTGTATTTTTAAAATTATATATGATTTAAGACCAAGAATAAAGAGAAGAAATTAGGAACTTACTGACTGTCCTTTAGTTATGCTGCAGTGCATGACTCCAGGTCCTCTCATGCATCTTAGGAGTTATTTGTGCCCAGTGACAAATGGAAGACCTGGGAGTTTAACCCAGGTCTGTCTTGCTTTCAAAGGCCATAACTTTCCAGGAACAAAATTGTGTTGAGTCTTTTTGTTTGTTTGTTTGTTTTTGTTTTTATTTAGAAAAGTGTAGGTTCCTCTTTACATAGTTTTTCTAAGGAATACCCTTTCTTGTTTGTTACTCTCTTATATATCTAAGGAAGAAACCTCCCCAAAGTAGCAATTTCATGGTTAAAATACATCACAATCTATGGTTAGATTTTTCTCATTAGCTTACCACAAACTGCCTCCCTGCAGTTGTATATGGCATCGTCTCTTGGTACATACAGACGAGTGCGACCAGGATGTGCTGAGGAAACTCAAATCCACAGATGCTGGAGTCCCTTAGATAAAATGGCATAATGTAGTCGTTGTTCTCTTTTCATGTATACATCGATTTGTGTGTTGCACATGCATGTATGTGTGTGTTTAGATGTGTGTGAGTGCACATGTATGCTCACATGTATGTAAAAAACTGTGGCGGATCCCCCAGAATCTTTTTCCATTGCCCATTTATCACATTCTTCTGAGGCAGCATCTCTCAGTCAAACCCAGTGCAGACCAATATAGCTAGCTACTCTCACTAGTCCGCTAGGCCCCGCTACCTCCTCTCTCTGCTTTCCCATGCTGGAAAGACATACAGGCCATCATTCCCGTCTAGCATGTCTAAGCATTCTGAAAATCGGAAATATGGTGGTCTTGTTTGGAAAACCATAGACTGAACCGCTGAGCAACCTCACAGGACAGACTTTGGACACTCTCCAGATCACTTGGAGCACCTAATATAGAATAAACGCTGAGTAAATTGTTGTGCTATGTTGTTCAGAGAATAGGGGTGCAAAAAAAAAAAAGACTTCAATATTTCAACTTGTTGAGTCCTCACATGTAAAGCCCACCAACAAAGAGGGGTATCTCTATATTTACTTGTTTTGTTGCTGCTATGGAAATAGAGCAACATTCAATTGTGAAACTGAAGAAGGCCAGAGAAAATGCAATATACAAAGCCATAAGGGGGGGTCCAATAACATGTATGATAGATCACTCAGATACTGGGCTAAAAATTCAAAGTCGCTGCCTCTGTTTCCTTGGCTATAATCACACAGACAAAAGAGCAAGTACCTAAAGAAAAAGAAGGTCCAGGACCTTTTAGCTGACCACCTTTTCTGTTTCTGGACATCCTAGGATCTAAGCACAGGGAGAGGGAGGAGATGAAGAGAAGACATTCAGGTCATGGGTGCCACTGTACTTCTCGTTGGCTATCTGGGCTGTTCAACTCCTATCTCATCTCCTGACAAGATGCTGCCCTGTTATAGCCCTTCTTGTATGGTGACCCAAGCCCAGGACCTTCCCCAAGGACCCCCTCTCTACAGGAATCACATTAATCTTTGTCAGACCACAATGCCAGTAGGGATGAGTGCAACTGTTTTAGTCTGTCTTTTCACTCCACCACTGGGCCTGGCCATAGCTGATCATCAGCCCCCAGTTCTAGGGAAGAACAGTCAATAGTATTCTATTTCGTGTGAGTCCTCAGAGAATCTTTCCAAGGATTTTTATGTTCCATGGAGACATGGTTCATGAGATTCTTAAACCCTGGAGCCCACTCATGTTCCACACACTCAATTCCAATTGGATAGGGAAAGCCCTTCAGTCAGATACCATCAACCTCCTCAATCTTTCTCTCGAGTCCCCATGACTTGGCATGGGGAAGGGTACCTGACAGAATAGTTACCCCATTTCCAGTCTGAAGACCTTTAGACTACCTCTTCTTTTCATTATATAAACTATTTTATTTAGTCTTTGAGAATTTCGCACACGCTGATAACCTATTTTGACCATATTCACCTCCCTGACTCGTCCTCCTAACTTCCCTCTAACCCATGCCCCACCTTCTTTCCCTGACACCTTTATCTTTCTTTTTAAAATAAGCCCCAGAGTACAATTTGTTCTGCTCATATATTTAAGGACTCGGGGCTATCCACCAGAGTGTAGTCAACCCACCAGGGGTCATACTCTTAAAGAAAACTACCTCTCTCTGACCAGGACTTCACCAACTGCAATAGTGTCTCAGTTAGGAGTGGGGATTCATGAGTTCCTCCCCTTCCCTACTGGATACTGATTGGCTTGGTGCTCTTAGGGTCTTCAGCAGGCAACTGCCGCTTCTATGAGTTCATAAGTGAAGTGGTCTTGTCATATCCAGAAGACAGTGTTTCCTTCCTGACTTCTGGCTCCTTAGTTTTCTGCTATGTTTTCCAAGATGGTCCCTGAGTTTTGGGGAGAGGTGTAATAAAGATGTCCCATATATGACCAAGCACTCTTCATTTATAGTCTCTGTACTTTGACCTGTTGTGAGTTTCAGCATTAGCCACCGCCCTTGATGGAACTCTTAAGTCACCAGTGTGATGCTCCAAAGCTCTTGTCTAAGCGTTTCTAGGGCTGCTGGTGGTGCTGAGGGTGGAGTGCTGCCTTCTTTCAGTCTATTCACTAGGAGCTTTGGGTCCTCTGAAGTGAGAAACACCTCCCAATCCTTGTTCTCAACAAAGCTAACATTCCAGATGCTGAGAAAAGTCCCTTTCTACATCATTGTATTTCAGAAACATAGTTTCTTTTAGCTCAAGAACTTTTCAAGAAAATGAGACAACATAATTTCAAAAAAGGGGGCCAAGGCATACAATTGTAGAAATTTTAGACCCTAAAGGGATTTTAGGAATGACCATTTTTTCATCATCTATGAGGAAAACAGGTTTCCAAAGGGGTAATTGACTTTCCCAAGGCAATGTCTGTAAGAGCCCTTCAGAAACAATGCTGGGTCCATCTCCAGATTCCCCCATCCCTGAATTCATAGAAACAGGGAACTTTTCTTCATTGTGAAGAAATTGCTCTCTTCTTATCACTAGCCTTGTTTTTATTGTTGATACATACGAAAGACTTCAGAGCTGAACACCGTGATACTAAAATTACAGTATGTTCACTAGGAATGCCTTCAAACGTGGAGACAGGAACTTTCACATATCTTGTTGGTGTTGTCTTTGTTCTTAGAGTTTTGAAATAGAGTTTCTCTGTGTACCTCTGGCTGTCTGAAACCAGGCTGGCCTCAAACTCAGAGCTCCTGCTGCCTCTGCTACCCTACTGTTGGGATTACAGGCATGTGCTACCATGCTTGGCTTAATATTCTTGATTTTGCTTCCATGAGGAAGTGGCAAATGACATATAAATGAGCTGTTGTCACATACTACCCCAAAAAGGAACTTTCAGAACATGGTGTGTCTTGATAAATTCAGCCAATGCACTTTCTTCTCATTAAAAAACAGAAACAATGAAACTCTATGTGGCACAGATCTTTGCCACTTACAAAGGGCTTCCCCACACAGCCTCTGAAGCTCTGCATTAAGAAGTAGGATTATGATAATGACCCTGAAGAACTGTGAATGCCTTTGAAATTCTCAAAGGAAAATGGGATTATGCTTGGTGTAATTTAGTGTTAAGTGATAACGCATTTATCCCTTATGTAATGTTGGCAAATGGAATTTCTCAGCTAAGCAGAACATTCCAGTAACAGAAGTACTCACTTTCCAAGCCAATTCAGACATTGACTTTTTTTTTTCTAGTGGGAAGACACTCTTGTGGAAGGGACAGCTCTAGAAACTTTAGTACTTCCTTCCCCAGAGGATGCTAATAGACCAGAAATAGATGTAAATAATGAGTGTGCACTGTAACATGGTGACTCCCATGACTATGAAGTCTGAGAAGTTCTATGATCTTCCATCTGCAGGATAATACACTCTTTGCTTTTACATACTATTTGAGTCTTGGGTATCATTCTTCGGTGAATCACGGACCCTCACGACAGCCAGGAAGCCAATAGTACAGAACCCAGCCTAGTCTGAAGCTGAGGTGTGGAGATGATAAATACTCCAGCTCACACAAGCACACAGAGCATATTCCACTGCCCTCCAGCCTCTTGTCCTGTTCAGCCCTCACCCCTTCAGTTCTACACAAACCACCTGTACAAATTGCAATTTCTTCCAGAAACATCTTTGTAGACAAGGGTATAATAAATAATGTTTAGTCAACTATCTGGTTAGCTCATGATCCGCTTAAGATGGTAAATAAAATCAGCCATCCTGCCTTTCATCCATGATTAAAACAAAACCACCACCACCAACAACAACATAAACAGTTCCTGATTTCTGAGGGTTTTCCATACAAGCTTTAACTGTGAAATGGTTGAAGGTGGCTTGTTGCCGAGCTCCCTAGCTCCTGTCTTGTGAGCAGAAGAGGAAAGCACTGATGCCTTACACAGTGCTGGACTGCTGATCAAGGATGTTTATGAGGCTGTGGGCCCAAGGAGGAGAGAAATGGGGGACATAATGACTCCATTGGTTTGTTGGTTGGTTGGTTGGTTGGTTGGTTAGTTGGTTTCTATTGTATGGCTTTTGTCCCTAGCAGAAAATTTCCATTTTCCTGAAAAGTAGGTCATTTCTACTTCCTGCATTATTTCCATTCCTGCTTCATTTCCTGTTCCTGTTGCTGTGATGAATTTCCTTTCCTGGTTATACCACAAATAAAGAGACCAATCCAGCCAACACCCATTTCTGTGCCTATGCACCAAGGTGAAGGACCCTGTTACCACAATGTGTTTTTGCACCAAGGCAGAGGAGTGAGTCCTATTGCAGTTATTTCCATGCTTGTAGCTAGAAAGACTTGACTCTAGAGGGCTGCATAGACACCTTTAGGACAGTACAGAACAAGGAGGGAGGGGGACACTGGGAGGGACACCTCAAATGCAGTATAAACACAAATGCCTTCTGAGACAATCTCTCCCAGAGATTTTGGACCCCTCTCTACTCACAGAATCTATTGAGCATGCAAAGAAACAATGAAACCTTTGCTTTGCCCCAAACACTTTCTTACCTTTTAACACCTTAACTGATTTAAAAAATAAAAAAAGATTCTACTGGCCCAGCTGGTGTCTTTGGTTGGGTTAGTGTATTTAAAGGAAACTCTTCACTTATAATATTTTCTTTTTCAACTTGTGATGGGTAAACCCCTTGTGATTCAAAAAATCTTAATGTATCAAAAAAAATTCCTTAAGCTATATTCTAGAAAGTTAGGCTAAGAAAATAACTCCATAAGTCTGGGAAACCACTGCACACAGATAGCAGTGGTACCTGATTTTCAATATTAAGGAAGAACCTCATTGTCTAGCAAAAGAGGAAAGAATCCCAAAATATTATAAACCAATAAGATGGAATTCTCTGTAGTCAATAAAACTGAGACGTGGAAGACAGCTGAATGACCTCTGATTGCATCTGTGCCTCTTGGCTTATTGAGGGAGTCAAGACTTGATGCAGATGGTAAAATCATCATATTGGTTTTCAAAGTTGTGTTTCTGTAAGTTTGTATAAACTGGAAGGAATATTGCTTTACTTGTGCAACGTGGTGAGACCATGCAATGTGCATTAAGTCTATATGATCTTGGTTGAAGGTAAGAAATTTTGACAACGGAGACCACTGGGATGATGGAGGGGAAAGGAAATCGGATAATTTGGATGCCATGGGTTCCAAGACCCAGGTATGTTTTTGTTTTGTTTTGTTTTGTTTTGTTTTGTTTTGTTTTGTTTTTCCACCAGGGAAGATCTGAGGGAGAGAACATAAAGAAATCTGTTGATAAAAAGACTGTCACCAAGTGTGCACTTTAAGACCCTCATGACAGTTTCATTCAAGATTGACAGTGGTCCAGCCTACCCTCCCCAGCTTTACCCACAGCCACACCAATGCAGGATACGTCTGCTTCCAAAGGGGCCGTCTTATGGATGGAGGCAGTACTTGATGAAGCTGGAGTGAAGAGACTTGTGTTTCTAAGCATGTATAAGACATGCCAACATTTCAGGACACACCCAGAGCTGAATCCAGGGCGAGCAACTGGCCAAGAATCCGTCTCAAGTTGTATACACAAATCTGTTGCAGAGATTTCAACCTCCTCCCTTTATATTTCAGAATCCTTTGCAATCAAGAGCAAGGATGGATGACTTGACCATCAGCTACAATGGGACCCTGGTGACAAAGTGGCAGCCAAAAGCGTTGCCAGGCATTGTAGGAGCATCTCTAGGCTCAAAAATACCACAGAGAAAACGCCAGACTGATTTCCAGAGTGGTTGTACCAGCTTGCAGTCCCACCAGCAGTGGAGGAGTGTTCCTCTTTCTCCACATCCTCGCCAACACCTGATGTCTTCTGAGTTTTTAATCTTAGCCATTATGACTGGTGTGAGGTGAAATCTCAGGGTTGTTTTGATTTGCATTTCTCTAATGACTAATGATGTTGAACATTTTTTAAGGTGTTTCTCAGCCATCCAAATTTCTTCAGGTGAAAAGTCTTTGTTTAGCTCTGTACCCCATTTTTGGATAGGGTTATTTGGTTTTCTGGGGTCTAACTTCTTGAGTTCTTTGGATACTTCCGGAGGACCCAGCCATACCACTCCTGGGAATATACCCAGAAGATTCCCCAGCATGCAATAAGGCTACATGCTCCACTATGTTCATAGCAGCCTTATTTATAATAGCCAGAAGCTGGAAAGAACACAGATGTCCCTCAACGGAGGAATGGATACAAAAAATGTGGTATATATGCACAATGGAATTCTATTCAGCCATTAGAAACAATGAATTTATGAAATTCTTAGAGAAATGGATGGAGCTGGAGAACATCATACTAAGTGAGGTAACTCAGTCTCAAAAGAATACCCTTGGTATGCAGTCACTGATAAGTGGATATCAGCCTAGAATCTTGGGACACCAAAGACACAATCCACATACCAAATGATGTCCAACAAGAAGAAAGGAGTGGACACTGGTGCTGGAAAGGATCAAAGCATCAGTGTAGGGGAATACCAGAACAGGGAAGTGGGAAGGGGTGGATGAGGGAGCAGGGGGAGGGAAAAGGGCATGTGGGACCTTTGGGGGTGGGGAACCAAAAAAGGGAAATGAAATGTAAATATAGAATATATCCAAAAAAAAAAAAATACCACAGAGAAAGGAAGCAGTGTTAGGTTGGAACTGCAACTGAGGCCAAAGGCAGGGTGGAAAATGTTGTGCAGCAAGACTTAAATATTTATTATTTATGGCGTGCTTGGCTTCCTGGTGTGCGTGTGCGTGTGCGTGTGCGTGTGCGTGTGCGTGTGCGTGTGCGTGTGCGTGTGCGTGTGCGTGTGCGTGTGCGTGTGCGTGTGCGTGTGTGTGTGTGTGTGTGTGTGTGTTCATGACAGGCATGCTTCTGTGGGTATATGCCTGGGCTCAAGCCTGTGGTGATCACCGGTCAACCTTCGGTGCTGTTCACAGATGTCAACCAACATCCACCTTATTATTTGAGATTCTCAATGGAATTCTTCAATTAAGTAGACTATGCTAAATGGGTAAGCACACCCTAGGGATATGTTTCCAGTTTGGGGCTTATGAGCACATGATTGTCACCACGCCCAACTTACTGTTTTTTTTCGCTGCATGAGGTCCTAGGGTTCTTAATGCTTGCACAGCAAACAATTTAGTGAGTGAGCTATACTCCAGCCTGGGCTTTATATTTCTTTTTCTTTTCTTTTTTTTTTTTATTAGATATTTCTTTTATTTGCATTTCAAATGTTATCCCCTTTCCTCAATTCCTCTTGGAAAACCCCCTATCCCACCCACTCCTGCTTCCCTGTCCTGGCATTCCCCTACACTGTGGCATCGAGCCTTCACAGGACCATGGGCCTCTCCTCTCATTGATGTCTGACAAGGCCATCCTCTACTACATATGCAGCTGAAGTCATGGGTCCCTCCATGTGTGTTCTTTGGTTGGTTGTTTAGTCCCTGGGAGCTCTGGGGTACTGGTTGGTTCATATTGTTGTTCCTCCTATTCACAGACCACATGTAGCTTAAGAAGAAGGAAGATCAAAGTGTGGTACTTTGGTCCTTCTTAGAAGGGGGAACAAAATACCCATGGGAGGAGATACAGAGACAAAGTATGGAGCAGAGACTAAAGGAAAGGCCATCCAGAGACTGTCCCACCTGGGGATCCATCCCATACACAGACACCAAACCCAGACACTATTAGGGTTTTATATTTCAAAGTCATTTAATGTTCACAGTGACTCCGTGACTCCAGGAAGGAGGTCTTGTACTTGATTTTAAAGATACAGCTATGAAATCACAGAGAAGTTAAGCAACTCTCTCCAGGTCACACAGATAAGATGTGGCGGAACTGGAGAAGGAACCAATAAACATTAGGAGTCACTGCATTTAGGAGAACCTGTAAATTTCAACTGTGGACTTAAAACTGTGCGGTAGCAATTTTCTTCGTGGGTTTCTATTTGTATATTTTCCAGAAACTTCCAATGGTAAAAGTTACCTTATACATTTTCTCACAATCGTAAGGCATGTTGGTGTGTCTGCAGTCCCAGGTCTCCAAAGATCACAAGTTCCAGGTTATCCTGAGCTATATAGTTAAACCCTGTGGATGGTGGTGATGATGATGATGATAATGATGATGATGATTTTCCAATAAAAAAATGTTTTGCAGGTTAGGTGCCTGCTGTTAGCTCCTTGCTGTAGAGCATCTACATTTACCAGGTTGTATGCTGGCATATCTCAACAAATGGATGGCCTTGTGCACAGTCCCAAGAAAAGACATGACAATCAACACAATTCCGTACTCATAGGAGAAAACAGGTGAAGAGAGAGACCCGACAGTCTATGTATTTCTCTATGATTTGAGTCCAGTCTTCACACTTTCTCTCAGCTACCCAGTGAGGGAGTGGAAGCCCCACAGCCCAAGGCTTGCTACCTGCAGGCACCGACCTGAAAGCAGGCAGGGGTCCCCTCTCTCCAGGAGGTTACAGATGATGTCACTGATGGAGTGTAGATTGTGGTTCTCAGAGGCTGAGGCCGTGGGGGATAATGGATGGAGGTGCTGTAGGCTTGGCCTGGGCCCTGCCTGTTTGTCAAGCACTGCCTAGGGACAGCATTCACGCGTGTGACTCAGCAGGAGCCGCGCTGGCAGCCCAGCATTTCGGAGAGCCTGCCTGTCAGTCAAGGCTTACACTCAGCCCTTAATGGCTCTTCCCTTGTCCTTTGCCCGGTGTTGCTTTTATCTTAAGTGAATTTAACAATGGTGAAAGGTGCCAGTCTGAGGTCCCCAGAGAGGAGCTTTTGCTGGGAGAGCAGTGGGGATGGAAAGTCCCTCCCGTCAAATCATCCGTGCAGCTCCACCTGAAGAGAAGTCACCCTGTGGCTGCAGGGACACCCTGGAGGCTGGGCTGGGCCCGCCACGCTCTTCCCTCTCCTCAGCAGGCATCCTCCAGGAAAGCCAGCTACACGCAGGTCTGCAAACCTGGAGACATCTTGCGGCTGCTTTTCCCCTAATGTCTACACCCAGGAATGTCTCTGAAGGAATGTAATCTCCGCGCTGAGGGTTAATTTAAATTTACCTCATCAAAGAATTCTTCATTTGTCATTTGTTGCCCAAGAGGACTTGTTAGATTTGTGAACACGGTTACAACTTTAAGGACTTTTTCCCTCTACTGGTCAGGTTCAAGGTAATGACTAAGCCACCTATGAGCGAGAGACTGATTTAATCTAGTGAAGCTCATGAGATGGTTCTGAGAGGGGCACACCTCACAAATGAGTCACGGGAGGGTGAAAGCGGGCATCAGTTTACCCAGCTGGGCCTGAGACTAAAGGTGGCAGTGGAATGTGAATGAGCAGGAAAGAGGGAAAGGGGAAGCAAGGTAGTGGGAAAAGGAAGAGCACCTGCAGACACGATGCGTGCACCTGCAGACACGATGCGTGCACCTGCAGACACGATGCGTGCACCTGCAGACACGATGCGTGCACCTGCAGACACGATGCGTGCACCTGCAGGCACAATGCGTGCAACCGCAGGCTTTGCCTCATCTCCAGATAGGTCGCTCTGTGTTCTCGAAACTAGAATGGGGAGTGTGAGGTCACCAGGGAAGGATTGTCCCATATAATCAGTGACTAGAGCTCAGTGCTAAGATTCTCCAGTTCACAGAGATAGTAGCTGCGTACCTAGACTGAACCGCTCTGCTTCTAAATCCAAGCCAGCAATAGTCAAGTGACGTGAGGGCAGGAAGAAGCCAATAGCCACCCACACCAGTGTGTGTGGTGTGGTAGATGTGTGTGGTGTGTGCATAGTGTATGTAGTATGAATGGTATGGTATATACATATATATATACATATATATATATATTTGTGTACATATGTATATATTTGTGTGTGTGGTATGTGTATGGTGTTCGTGTTTATGTGGTATGGTATGTATGTTTGGTGTGTGTACATGTGTACATGCATGGTATGTGTGACAGTGTGTGTTGAATGTTGTGTTGTGGATATGTGTTATATTTTGATATGTGTATATATGTGGTATGGTGTGTGTGTGTGTGTGTGTGTGTGTGTGTGTGTGTAGGTTGACAGAACACATCTCCAAGAACATCCTATTGCTTACCGCTTGAAACAGTAGGACCTGCTGGAGACTAACTTCCCTTGTGTTCGGTTCATGAAGTGCTGAGGACCTCTGATGGCGGGACTGATGTACTTGATATGAAGTCTGCCACAGCAAGGAAGGCAGTGCCAGCAGTCTATGCGGAGTGTGCGAGATCCGGCAGTGTTGCTCTCAGTGCGGCTTTTTACGGATAACTATAGCCATTGCCAGGATTTAAGGGCACTCACAGGGCTCCTAGTACTTCTTTCTTATTTATTTAAATGTACGCACATTTGCCACTCGTTTTTTTTTTTTTTTTTTTTTTTTTTTCAAATACGGCCTTTCTCTGCGTCGCAGTGCGTAATGTTCCAAAAGGATGTCACAGAGCGCTTAAATGGGTACAACCAGGTGGTGCGGGGTCTATGAGGACCTTGACCTCAAGCCCCATGGCTCTTGGGAAAAGCAGTGCACAGATCATCTTGAAGAAAGAGAAGCCAGAGGTGTCTCAGAAGCCAGAAGAAATGTGACAGGAGGCCAGATAGGGGCTTTTCCTGGGCTTAGCACTACCTGCAGGCACCCAGGTCTAGGGCGACTCCTGGGAACCAGTGCTGGCATACAGACCTGGACCAAAGAGTCCTGAGGAGGGGCTGACTTCAAGGGCGGCAGCCATTGCAGAGGATCGCGGACAGATGAGTCCAGGCCTGGCCAGCTACCCCGACGTCCACAGCCGGACCATCACCTCGTAGTGCACTCCCGTGTCTCCTGTCAGCTTGTGTGTCTGCACTCTATCCGCCCTTTAAAGCCCTCAGTCTTCCAAGCCCATTTCCACAGACTGAAAAATGCTGTCAGTGTGTCCTCCATAATGTAAACAGAGACTGCGTTCTCTTCGCTGATCCACTTACCACATAGGGGCAGAACTCCCTTTTCTATTCGCATCAGAGTTAGCTAGCAGTTCTCGGGACGCTAGAGATTCTTAGGGAGAACCAGAGCCTCTAGTTAAAGCCTTCTCTACCTATCAATATCATTAACTTATCAGAAACCCTGATTCAATATCCTCTATTTGGCCTCTAAATCTTCCTCCACTCTTAGTATAGGACTTAGAACTAAGTACAATTTAAGTTCTTTGTACTGGGTTCAAGCAATAGAAAGCACAGATCAGGACCCCAGCGTTTCCTGAGCTCTTTAAAATAGAATCCTCATGCCTCTAAGCCCTCTTATGAAAGATCCTTGCCACCCACGCGTTGGCTTCCTGAGAGCATCTAGCAATTATATAGTCTGGATGGATCGCGGGGAGCACCCAGGCATACCGTGTGTGGTGGCAGAGACCTGCACTCTTCCAGGATCCCCACAAACAAGAGATTAAAAGGCAGAAGATGGATGGCCTCTGCCTCAGAAACAGCTGCTGCTGCTCCAGCATCTGCATGGCCAGTTGATTTAGAGATTTGTGAAGAGAGCCTCTGAGCCCCGGGCTCCTGCCAAGTGGCACGCCAGGAGCATCCCCGTGGCACGAATTATCGCTCCACACCAGGTGCTGCAGGACAAATACCTTGGAGCTAGGAGATGAAATACACCTGCTGCTGGATGCAGAGTCCTGCAGATGAGACCTGGGCACAGCCCCCCAACAGGAAGGTCATTCTGCCCTGCATGTCACTAATAGTGACTCTGAGATAAGTCAGTAGCACTCATCAGAGGCCGTCCCAGAGGGATGTGCCGGGGCCCCGCTTTTGATGAAAGGCCCTAGTAGTATTACCGGTTCTCTATTATTGATGTCACGATGCCTAGGGATGCAGGTGGGTACCAGTCAATCCAAACAATATAAAATAAAACCATGTCCTCCTAAGTACGAAGGAGAGCAGGATCCTGTCCCCTAAGCACAGCTTCGCAGATATTTTAAAGTACTAACCTACTAGCTATAGGTCAGTTTCCCACCACCACCCCTCCAATAAAAATTAATGTTCTGGGCACTAGGGAGATACTTTAAAGGGTAAAATGCTTACTTCATGAGAACCAAGGACTGAGTTTGACTCTCAGCACTGATATAAAGAGCCACATGCAATGTCATGTGTGCTTGTGACCAGAATGCTGGGGAAGTGGGACAGGAGCATCTTTGAAGTTCCCTGGTCGGTCAGCCTAGCCTAGAACTCCAGGTCCCAGTGAGGGGCTCCTCTCAAGAAACAAAGTGGGCATCTCCTGAGGAACATTACATAGTCTCCAAATGTATGTACATCAACTCCCTCACACAAGTGAATATACACACACACATTCTCTCTCTCTCTCTCTCTCTCTCTCTCTCTCTCTCTCTCTCTCTCTCACACACACACACACACACACACAAGCATGCATGTGTAGGCACATACACACAAAAACCAGTGTTTTAAAAATCTGGCATGATCACATATATTTGAGAAACTCTGGGTTTTGAAACATGAAACACATCTCTTTGTGCAAGACTGTTCAAAACTTTTACTCCGCTGAAATTTTACTATGCGCTGGAATTTTCCAAAGGGGAAGAATGCACACAGCAATATTTGAGCACAAGGACCTCTTTACCAGAAGTACCTATTAAGGCAAGTGTTCCTCTAATCACACTTTGGGAAATGCTTCCTCAGGCTAACATTAGAACGGTTTGCATTCTCTGAGACCAAATGATGCTTGGGGAAAGAGCCCAGGAGGATGCTGAGGACTGGATTTTAAAAGTGCCACAGGAGGTTTAGAAAGAAGGAAGGAGGCGGGGCACCTCATCAGCCCAGGGCAGGAGGGGGAAGCTAAGACTCCAGCCTTGCCTTTGCTGACTCCAGAGCTTCTGACAGAGAGATTCTGCTGTACTGGAAAGGCTTTGCCTCGACACTCCAAACAGGGCGTTTGCTTTAAGACTTGACTGGTGCTAAGTAGCATCAAGAGAAGAAGAACTGAATGAAGATCCAAAGCTTCCTTTCTTTGAGGGCGAAGGTAAGTACCAGAATTTAAATGGATCAAATGTTTCCTTTAAAATGCAAGGTTTCAGACTAGAGAGATGGCCCATAAAGTGATTGCCACACACCTGTGAGCACCCAAGCCTGGATCCCCAGAATCACAGAAAGCCAGATGTGAAAGAGTGTATTTGTAACTCCAGTTTAGTTGAATCCCTGGATACACTCAAGGCAGCTAGTCTGGCCTGCCCATTGAGTAACAATATAGAGTGAGGCCTGTCTCAAAGTGAAAGTTTTCCTCTGATCTCTACTCATATGCTGTGGCACACACACACACACACACACACACACACACACACCATACACATACCACACATGCACCAAAGATACACACACACACACACATCATACACACATCACACATGCACCAAAGGTACACACATACCACACATATCATACATACACCACACATGTACCAAACACACACACACACACACACACATATGCACACCACACATGCCCCATACACAAACAGACACACCATACACATACCACACCTGCACCAAAGACACACATACATACACACCACACATATGCTCCATACACAAACACACACCATACACATGCCACACATACACCAAAGATACACACATCACACATATATACCATACACACACCACAATGCACCAAAGGCACACCACACACACACACACACATATGCCATATACATAAACATACACCATACATACACCGCAGCGTATGCATCAAACACATACACACGCATCAAACATACTCTCTCATACACACACCACCCCCCCCAGGCATATACCACACACACACACAAACACACACATACACACATATACATACCACAACCCTTTCATATAATGAAAGTATCACAGCTGACAGGAAGTATAGTGATTTATTCTAAGAAACCACTTTGTCAGTTCTCCTGGCCACACCGGATGCAGCATCTTGTCCTTTGCACCCCTCCAGCAACAGTGACCTAACTGTCAGAAAGCTCTCAGGGCAGGGATCTAGGACCAGAAACCTCACACCTTAGTAGCCATGACATAAGCTCCTGGGTTTTCCTGTGCTTGCTGTTTTGAGTACAGCATTGTGCATTAGCCTCTGCCGGTAAGTAATGCAGACTCTAAAATATGCATCAATAAGGAAGGCAGACTGCGTGTCTAGAAAAAGCACAAATAAAGCAGTCATGCCAAGGTCCTCCAAGTTTACTACCCAAGGAAAAGCAGTTCTCTGCGTGTGCCTTGTGGGCTAAGAAGAAGGCTGTGCTCAGAAAAGAGGTGATACCCGGGAAAGGGCTTTGGAAGAACTTGAGCACTCTTTCACATAACTGTCGCGTCTTATTAGTCACAGCAGCAACAGTGAGAACCACAGTAGGGCAGAGAGAGGAGGCTGGTGAGGAAACGCCATCAGGCTGCTAAGAACCTGGGAGGAAACGAAGCACCTTACATTTGAGGAGGCAGGGGAGAGAGGGGCCCGGACGATCTGTCTGGAAGGTCAGAGCCACTCAGTCAGAGTAAAGGTACTGAAAACCACCGTCCTGCCCACAGCGCTGCCCACGTCACCGCATGCCTTCTGCTATGTTAGGCAGATCTGGGCATCACCCTTAATTTCGTCCCCTCTCTGACCCTCCCTTCCTCCCTATCTGTTGTCAAGGCTATAAAGCCTCTCTCTTAAATCTGGGAAGGCTCTGTGAGGTGAATGGTGCTCACGTTTTTTTAATTAAAACGAACTAAGAGGCTTTTAACAGGTAAAGCGATGAAAAACCTTTGCTGTGAAGGTCTCTACGTGTCAGTGGGCATCAACTTACCAATTCAAGGGAAGATGTACTTCTGGGCAAATGAGGCGTTAAGACTCAGTTTCTGGATCATTGATGGCACCAGGAATGAACTAAAAGGGAGACATGTCCTTTGTTGTAAGGACCCCCTGTCTTCCTGTGTCTCTGAGGGACAGCTACCCATCCCCCAAGATGTGTCCTTTACCCTTAAACTCGTACTCACCTGGTCCTCGATGCCCTGATGAAGCCACCAAGCATGACAAAATCAACTGATTTTAGTCTTGGGCAATAATGGAGTCATCCTGAATCTCTCACTAGAAGGTAAAAGAGCTGGCTGGGTGGGGGCAGGAGGGTGTACATACAGCAGGTAGGAATCTGGTGGTGTGGGGGTGTATGCTCAGAGTGTGCCAATGTGCTTGGATATGCTTGTCTATATTTGTTGCAAGTACACATGTGTATGCTTGAACATGTCTGTGTGCGTTTGTGCACGCTGGAATATGGTTTTCTTTGCATACATATAGGCAAACAAGTGTGTGTGTGTGTGTGTGTGTGTGTGTGTGTGTGTGTGTTGCTGCTTGTGTATGCCTGTGAATGTGCACAAGGCAGAAATCAGGCAGCTAACTATAGCTTGTCACCTCCTGAAAGCTCTGGTCCCTGGGATCTAAACCTGGAAACTGGGGTTCTATGATCCTCCAGTCACAGGCATCAGTGTGAGGCTCCGGTGAAGCATTTGGAGCACACTATCCATTTGCCCACAGACCCTTGATGACTGACAGCCTTTTGTCTCCGGTGCCCATCACAGCAGCCAAGCCCAGAGCCATTCCCCTCCTGGTGCAACTCCTTTAATTGAGCTTGGAGCCTTATCTGCTGCCCTTTGCCCCCGCCCAGACATGTCAGGGGTCCAAGTACATTCCGGAAATCTGAATACAAATATCAGCTTTTCCTATGCAAATCAGTACATGTGGCCAATGGTGAGTTGTGCAATGCTATTTGTGGCCAGTAAGATCATCAGGCCTTATATGGGATCGGTGGGTGAAATACTTTTAAAGCATGTCTAACGACTGGTATTCTATCTATCCCTGGAGAACCAGAGAGGAAGGAAAGAATTAAGTTTGCAGGGTTGTTTTCTGGCTTCTCTGATATGTGACATGGCAATGCCCCTCTGGTACCACATGTATACCCATAATAGCCATAAATAACATTTTAACTAGCATGGCATATGAATCACTAAGGGTAAAAGGGCGCTGGGCGAACAGCGGGCAGTGAGCTCTACTCTAGAGTCTTCCCACAATTCCTTGCCTTCTCAGTTCTCGTCTGGTCCCTTTCTCCTATCAGTGCACTTCCTCCCTGCCCTCCACAGGCTGTTTGCTTCCTTCCATTCCTGCTCAGCCCTGGTCTGAGAGCCTGTGTGTGTCCACAAGACGATGAGAGCTTTAAGGCTTAAACATCAGAATGTATCTGTCTGGGGCCAGCTAATCATTTCCGGTTGCCAAGCAGACATCTACCTAATACCGGGCTGCCTTTGCTTGCTTTTATACACCTGGCCATTCATTTTGGATGTCTAACAGGGGCAGCAAGTGTTTGAGACTAAGAAATGAAAGGGATGCTGCTCTTTCCTGGGGCTATAACCCATGCATTTCATACGCGTGTATGTAGAGTATGGAATATGAAAAAAAAACCATAAGTTTTGGAATAAGACCTAGGCCCCAGACTTTCTTCTGGAGCAGCGGTTCTCAGCCTCTTTGAGGGCCAGGCAACCCTGTCACAGGGATAGTCTGAGACCATCCTGATTGTCAGGTACCTCCATTAGAATTCATAACTGTAGCAAAATCACAATTATGGAGTAATAACAAAGTAGCTTTATGGTTGGAGGTCACCACAGCACTATAAACTGTATTCAAGGGCTGCAGCATTAGGAAGGTTGAGGCCACTGCTCTAGAGGAAGGCTCAGTCTCCCTGGATGTGACGTGGGTACCTGCTTTTTGTGAGAATGGCATGAAATAGTGTATGTTCATATCCAGTGCATCACTTACATATAATAGGTGCCCAATAATGGCAAGTTTTAATTATGATTTATTGAGTACCCCTGAGATGTAAGGTGCTAGGTTAGGTATGACATCTATAAAAATTTATTTCACATTTGGGTCCAGAATTCAGACTCTTAATCACCATGCCAACGGCTCTCGGCCCTAGCTGACTCAAAAAAAAAAAAAAATCATCCAGAGCCTTTCCTTTTCCCTAATTACAGACTTCAGATATTACTTTAAAGGATTCTTGTCTAATAATGTGAGACAAGACCTGGGAATCTAAATTTTGTAAAAAAAAAAAAAAAAAAGCTTCACAAGTGACCCCAATGGTCAAGCACAGACAAGAAAGGATTGTCCACCCAGACACTTGTATTCACTAACTAAGTCAGTCATTCCTGAAGACGTGGTAGTAGAACAGTCACAGGTAGGGCTGAAGAGGTGGCTCAGAAGTTAAGAGTACTTGTTGCTTTTCAGAGAAATGGACTCTGTTCCCAGTACTCACATGGTACTGGAACAATAATCATTGACAGATAACTCCAGTTCTGTGGATCCAACAGCCTCTTCTGGCCCCTGAGGGCACCAGACACTCAAGTGGCGAACAGACATGCATGCAGACAAAACACTCATACACATAAATGAATATTAAAAAAAAAAACACTGGTGCAGTGGTTGCTGAAGTAAATAAAAGTTTCCAAAATAAATATGCAACACATGTTCAACTACAGTCTAATATAAGTGTGGAGAATGTATAAACATCTTTGCAAAGATTCCAGGTCTCTCTTTGGAATATCTTCCCCCAAAACCTGCTGAGAACCACCGACCAAGGGTGTTTTAGAACTTGAAGCAAGACCTTAGCAGTGCTTAGGCACCAACCATGGCTGAGATTTAGAAGTCCGCATCCACCCAGAATCCTATTTAATCCAATGGCAAACAAACTTTCAGGAAGTACTTTGGCGTCAAGAGGGGGAAACATCCAGGGTAGAGGACTTGTCCTGAATTGGAAGATGTTATCATCAACGATAATGAAAGGTGGGGATTGAAAGATGGGCATTTATCTTTTAACAATTCCTTAGCAGAAAAATGGAAGTTATTAATTAGCTGTCAAACCCTGAAGATGAGGTGCTTCAGAGAGTGAGTGTTTAGGCCAGGGAACAATCTCATGTTGAGATTATGCAACTAGGGGGTCAGAATGTACCTTAAGAGTGCCCAGCTGAGAGGTAATTGCCTCAGGGGACACAAGACAGATGCAGCCTCTCTCTTAAGTGACAGACCTACTGGTAGGCACAGTCACTTCTGACAGCAGCTCTTGTGGGTATGAGGGACTTGGGAGGTGGAAAAAGCCCTGGTCAGAGGCGTGCTTCCCAGAGTTTGGGGAGGGGAGAAGAAAAAGGAGATTGAAGGCAAGTTTGTATCCTGATTCGATTCGAGGGCAAATTCATGGGAACTGGACAAATCTAAACATCAATGAATACAAGAACGGTGTTTCTATCAAAACCTTCTCCACAGGCATGCCAGCCCCATGTGAGCAAAGATTATTATATTTTCAAGCCATCGGTTTCCACCAGAATGATCCAACCTGTTCAATCCAGACATTAAAAAGCAAACAAACAAACAACAACAACAACAACAAACAGAGCACCATAGTTAGATATTCTGAGAAGAGAAAGCCAGGAAGAAAAACCAATAGTTCCCAGACACTAGCTCTGGAGCTAGTGTTGTAATGATGCCCTTGTTCCCAAACCTTGTTGTACCTTGGAGTTACCTGAGATGCTCTAAGCCCCTTTAAAAGACTTGACAGTATATGAGGTAGGCATGAACAGTTTTAAAAGAGTCTTAGATGATTCCACAGAGTGGCCAACTTGGGAAACAACCGATTTCACACCTTATTCTCTTAATCTAAAAAGCAATCCTGTGAGACAGGCATAATAAAATTTAAAAGCCTTGTTTTACAAATGGAGTGATTTGGATTGTAAGAAAATAGTCATTCGTCCAAGACCAACCAACAATTAAGAGCCCAGCTCTTGATTTAAGTGCATCGGTGTGATCCGATGTCAGTGCCTACTCTACGGTGTATTGGTCTGCGCAGGCTGCTGAAACAAGAGATCACAAGCTGGATGGGATGCAGAAGGAAGTTATTTCTCACAGTCCTGGAGGATGAAAGTTCAGACCAAAGTCTGACAGCCTAGCTCTCTTGTTAGGGTTCCTATCCTAGCTTTCAGAATGCTGCCTTCGTGCTAAGTACTAAAACATGTATTACAGAGATATGAGAGCAAAGGAAGAGAAGTAGGGGAAAGGGGGAAGGAGAGAGAGGAAGGAGGGAAGAAGACTCATCAGACCAGAGCTCTATCCTCTCAATGTCATTGAACATTATCACTTCTTTATAGTCTGTGTCTCTAAGCGCAGTCATACTGAGCGTTAGGTCTTCAACATAAGTGTGTAGCATATAGAGTCTGGATGGTACTAACTGAGCAGCAGGTTACCAGCAGCTACCCTTGACTTATAAGAAAATATTCATGTCACACAGCAGTGGATCAACCTGTGCAAAAATATCACCACCCCAATGAAGAAAGGAAAAGAAGACAGACTGAAAACTCTACTTGGAGGGTAGAGATTTAGGCTGAGAAGGGAGAATGCATTTCATGAAAGAAATTGTTCAAGCATATTTAAATGTTAAGAATCAAAACAACAACAACAACAACCAACCAACCTTCATGTATTATTTCAGCCTCTGCATTGGATGGGATCAAACAAGAGATTACAGAGGATGAAACAATTTTCCTGAATCAAAATATATTCCAGGGAAGACCGGGAAGGCTACAAGGGAGCCCCCTCACCTGTGGAAGCCACTCTGAGCACAAGAAACAGGTAACTCATCTGCCCCATCCCATGTGGGTCTCGGCACTGTCAAGGGCAGATTTCTCATGCACTTTACCAAAAATGGAGGGTAATTCTTAATTCTGTATTTGAAAGAAGAAAGGGGATCGGCAGAAAGAAACCACAGCCCAAATTAGTTATGGAGGTGGTAAGAGAATATTCCCTTACGAGAGCTCAGTCCCAAGAAACAGATGGAAGTACTTTGTTTTCATTTTCAGATAGGGCCACAGAACTATGATCTTTAAGAAACATATCAAGCCACTAGATCCAATTTCAGATTACAGTAGATAGTGTCTGGTAGAGAGATGTAGAGATTAATTTGGAAATAACCCTAACAAAATAAGTTTGCCTAGTTTAGGAAAAGTTTACAACAGAGAATTAACAAATAACGAGGATTTTCAAAAGTAATATCTAGAATTAGTACAGGCCCTGCAAAGAGTTTCAAGGGACCCTCAAGCTTTTCTCATGGCCCCAGAAATTTCTCCTCAGGAAAATCTTTGGAAGATAAAGTCAAGGTAAAAGAAGAGAGTTTCCACAACTGGTAAAGTGTGGAGAATTATTGTCCATGAAGCACTCAGACACAAAAAGGGCAACTAGATCTCATGGCTTCCCAAAGAGTCAGCGGCCATCTTGGAAAATGGAACAGGAAGAATGTACGAGCCAGAGGTCAGGAAGGATGACGTGAAATGGTGTCCTTTGGACAATGACAGAACCACTGCACTCATGAACTGTTGTCTGCACTAGAACTACAGAGGACCAAACCTGACAGCATCCTAGCATGGAGTAGGAACGTATTTACAAGCTCCTGACTTTACCTGGAGAGCTATGGGCAGGTGAAAACTTCTAGGGGAGTAAGAATCTGTTTTCTTTAAGAGTGTAGCTCCTGATAGGTCAACCACACTCCAACGGATGTCTCTATACTCGGGAGTATATAGTCACTATAAATTGGTGATGATAGGATATTAAACAAAAGCACAGATGCTAGGAGGGTGATGTACGTCTAGGAGAAAAGGGGACAAATGAATGGGATGGGGTAAATATTGTCAAAACACATTCTTGTATGAAATTCTCAAAGGGCCAATAAGAAAGTACTTTATGAACAGAAGAGAGTTGGCTGAATTTAAGTCTAAAGCACTGAAGGAGTTTAGACCCATGAAGTCTGAGTTAAAAAAAAAAGTAGAGGCTTTATGAGAGATAAAGATATCCTCCTCGACAGCCCAAAGATAGCCAAAGTCAAATAGCAATATACTAGTGATGGAGTACAGTGAGTTGAGATTCTCAGAAGGGAGAGGAGAGAGCGCCCTGTCCTGAGGAACTGTGCATCCCTGTGTGTATTTTCTCCCATGTGTGCTGTGGGGCAGAGCAGGAGGAAATGACTGTTCCCATGACAACTGGAAGGACACGCCCATCTTTATCATTTGGAGAAACAGAGAAGACACCATGCTGCCCGGCTCCATCCTCAAGCAGAGGTTCCCACTGCACTCTGCTTCTGGAGCAGGGCGGCCTTCTCTCAGTGTACCACTCATCTGCAGGAAGAAGATGTCGAGCCTGCCTTCGGTTCATCCCTCCGCTGTCTGAAGAGGTCAGGCGTCAAGATGCTGGAGCTGAGCCCCCACATCTTGGAATTGAGAAGAAGCAGCCAGTTCACAACTTCAGGAACTAGAGATGGAGCCTCATTACAGTGTACTAAGGTGAGGGCCTTCATCAGAGGAGCCATGGCGGTCCTACGCCAGTCAGTTGGTTGTGCCCTGTGAAGAACTGGAGACCAGGCTTCTAAGCCGCCCCCTTCCAGGGGATTTCAGTTTTTTTGCCATTTGATTCAGGAGTTTGACGCTCAGTTGAAAGTGCTCTTAAAAGCAGGGATTGGGGAAACAGAATACATTATGTTTGAAAAGCTGGATCTGAGAGGGGCTAGATCGGGGTGCAGAAAGCAGGTAAGAAGTACGATTTGGAGAGCCTCGTGGGAGAAGCCTGTCTGCCTCCAGAATGAAGAAACCAACACCTCAGAGTCACACCAGCAGACACAGTTCCACGTTATGTTCTCACAGGGACAACTCCAGGCCTCTTTCCAATCGCGGGAAATGAGGCTGCGTGCAGGGAGGAACTCTCGCTTCCCCTCCTGATACACCTCTCCGAGGCCTCTTCCATGGCCGGGTCTTCCAGCATGGCTTCCATCAGCCCCTCTGCCCACTGTCAGCCGCCATTTAGATGCCTCTCTCGGAGCCGAGAGCGGAGGCTCTTGGGCACTTAGGAGAACAGCAGACTTTGACGAGCAAGGCCCTCTCCGAATCCTGAGGGAGATCAATGTCTTCCTTAAGATGACATCCCCACCTTGTCCTTCAGATTACTTCCTCCAAATGGATAGGAGTGCTCACACGGGGTTTCCAAGGACCGTCTGAGCCACAGCCTGAAGATTTTTGCAGGGTTCCTGTTTCCCCTTTTCATGAGCCCATTTCCCAGGGGCCGTGAGGACTTTTCACCCAATAAGCCTCTATCTTGCTTAGATGTTTTCCCCCCGACTCCACTCCACCATGGACCACCTTGTGGTCGACATTTCTGGCTGAAACACTAAGATAAAATGAAGACTGTTGCGAACAGGCGAGAGAGAGAGAGAGAGAGAGAGAGAGAGAGAGAGAGAGAGAGAGAGAGAGAGAGAAGTCCTGGAAACAGCTCAGCATCTTGCCCTTGTTACTAATAATCCTCCCAAAATCACCAAATGGTTTCTAGGCATTAAAGTTATCGTTTGCCATAAACCCCTTGTCTGTTTTCTGGAGAGTTTAATATATTGCAGGAAGTTTCACCCATAAAAGGTGATGGCTGGGCTCCTGTGAGTGAGCCAGGCGTCGGTAACTTATGACCTTCATAAATGTGAGTGGGTCTCGCGAGCGAGTCCATCAGTCTTTGGAGTAATTCTGCCTCGTAGTAAAATATTTTACTGTGCACACTCCTGTCAGCGTTTGCCTCGGTGATGCGGAGACCTCTCTCTGCCTCTTGTTCGCTGCTCTTGCTCCATTTTTCGATCACCTAACTTCCAGGCTCCAGACCCCAAGAACAATCTAAGCAGAGGAGGTCCAGCTCAGGCCGTTGTAGTCACAGGGTTTGAAAAGCAGCCGAACCAATGTGGCATTACCTGTCACTGTGACCTCGGTGCTCTCCCCATTCTAGAGGGAGAGAGCAACTGCCAGGAAACCATCTCTTTACCCAGGGGCACGGCTCTCCTTATCAAACGGGACTGTGTCTGAGGGTGTTTCCCAGGCTATAGAACGTTCTAGAAATGTCAGCCGCCTTTATTACCCTGATGTAGTATTAGCATAGCAGTGAATTCCCACTTTATAATCCCAGGATTTAAATGGAATTTATCAGAGTCGTTGGCTTAAAATTGAACCGGAAAAGGACTAAATGCTTAGGGGAGGGCATCTTGGGTCAGTGTGGGAAAATCTCTGCTGCCTAGTTCAAGCCTCAGCTCCTCCTGCAGCTATTCATATGGTACTGGGTAAATTATTCACCTTCTGTATCTCAGTTTCCAAAGGCATACATGCTTCTAGAATATTGCATCTCAATGTCACAGTAATATGCAAATTCAGTATGTTACACCCAGCAAAGCCTATAATGTATGCATAGGTCCAAGAGGCGTATCATGCCCCAGAAACAAGGACAGTTATTACTTGTCAACTAAAGATAAATTTTAAAGTGCTAAAAAAAAAAAAATTAATCTGGCACCCCTCCTCAGCCTCAAGAAGTGCTGAAGCTATTTTAATGGTAACGGATAATGTGGTGATGAAGACTTAAAGTAAAGCCAAGTGAGAAATGAGGATTAATACAAGACTCTCAGAACAAAGAAAGAGCTGGGTCCGAGGAAAGCACATGTCTACTGCTCACAACCGTTACTGTTATCCTGGGAAAGGCAGGCATTGCTGGGAGCCACGGGCTGTTGTGTGCCAAGTTCATGTCCAACAAGCACGGGGAAGGTGAAGTCAGGGATGGTTTGTGTGCCCGGCCAACTACCACTTCTAGCAACTACCTGAGGCTCTGGGAGATTCCGGTTATGTTTTTCATTCAACAAATACATGCTGAATGTCTAGTAAGTTCCAGGCACGACTTTAGGTGGGATACATCAGAGAACAAGGCAAAGGTCTCTGTCCTTAAGAAGTTACAGCCTAGGGGAGAAAGTTGTTTGTGGGGACGATTAGTTCTTCAGACACAGTATGGATCCTAAGATAGGAGAGGTTCTGCTTCCGGCTTGATCTCTAGACCTGAGGCCCTGTGTCACTGAACGGAAGCACTACAGACTCCCCAGTGCTGTAAGTCCATCCTTCCTTCCCCCTCCTCCTTCCTGTTTCTGTCTCATCATCTTTGTATTATAGGATGGGGCGTGCCTTAAAGACACTCAGGCACAAAACAAGGCCCCTCCATCAGTCAATAGTGTAGCTTGACTTAAAATTCACTTTCAGATTGGCGTTTAAAGAATTTTCAAGGGTTTTGGTTTTGTTTGTTTGTTTGTTTGTTTGTTTGTTTTTGGACATTTTGAGTTAAATCAGGAAAAGAGTAATGAAAAACTGAAGGAGAGAGAAATGAGAACAACGTTAAGGGGCAGGGAATTGTTCTGAGGGAAAATTACGGTTCTGTGGAATGTTGAAGACGTTCAGAGCTCCCTGAGCATCTTTTCAGAACTTAGAGCTCGCCTCTGGCCTCACTCCAGAAAGCCAGGTCATTGGAAAGCAATCATATATTCCATAATTTATAATTTGGCTGACTGGTGTAAGTAAGCATTTACTTACACCAGTCAACTACTGCTATGTTAGTAGGCGCACATTTTCGGCGGTGTCTAGAAATAAGCATTTACTTTATAAATAAGCGCTACATCCCTGAGTGCTATAGGGGTTGGCTGAGACAAGCTGGGCCCCAGTGGGCAGCTGGAAGGCAGGACTCCCCTCTGCTCTCCTCTCTAGCCATCTACTCTCGGTGTTGATGTTTCTAGAAACTCTTTAACGTGATTCTCAGAAGCATACTCTAAAAATGTCTGTTCGGTTTAACTCCCGCGGCTCACCAAAGGGACAAACTTCACATTCTTCTGTTTTAGAATGCAAGAATGATGCATTCACTGAAAGGGGTGGGGGAGGGGCAAAGGAAATGGGGCAGGTGGGGGGGGGACAGAGGATGGGAGGCAGCAAGGATAAAAAGGAAAATAGGCCGGGCTGTGGTGGCGCACGCCTGTAATCCCAGCACTCTGGGAGGCAGAGGCAGGTGGATGTCTGAGTTCGAGGCCAGCCTGGACTACAGAGTGAGTTCCAGGACAGCCAGGGTTACACAGAGAAACCCTGTCTCAAAAACAAACAAACAAACAAACAAACAAAAAACCAACAACAAAACAAAGGAGAATAGGTGAACTGACATCAACAATAGCCTTGGGGAACTCACTAAAATACAAATGACTTCCTCCTGAATGGGATTTGGGGGCTAGCCTTGTGTTTTAATGATAGGAAGTTGAAGGTATACTCTCTAAGTTCTCATCCTCTATTCCTTCGGCAGCTAGCTGGGAATCTTCTCATGATGACAGTGCAGATGAAGGGAGAAGGACAGACACACGTGGTGCCTTCGAGAGAGGAGGAGCGGAACTGCCCGCTGCGAGTCTGCCCAGATTCCATTGCCAGAGCAAGTCCGGTGACACGGACTGGGAATCAAGAGAAATCCGCAGAATTGAGACCAGCATCTCCTTTAAGGAAGGCTCACAGCTAACTTTGAGATGGGTGTCTTCGTGTACCAGATGAGGGACAGGAGCTTCCTGGGTGTTGAGCTCAGGGTCATGTAGTTACTAACAGGCAGTTTTCCAAAATCCAAGCTCATACGTATTCTATTGCACCAGAGTCTAGCCTATAGTTTGGTAAAACAGACTCTTGGAATTTTTTATGATACAAAACCATTTCCAAGTAGAGTGTAGTATAGACCCTGCAGTCCTTATGCACCTATTCAGAATGAGGAAAACCAAAGTAATTTGGCTTATTAGACCTCCTCATATAGACAGTTAACTCTTATTTTCTGGTCTCTTCTAATGTTTCTATGGGCCTGAATTTTGACGTTCACAAGCCTTGCTTTTAATATCAAGTGTCCTCAGAGTTCCATACAAGGGATCTTTCTGTAAGAAACTTCCTTAAAGCTGATTTATAAGCGGCAGCGTCTTTTCTGGAGTTACGAGCTAGCAAGGTAGGCACTGGGGGTTTTCTTGTGTAGCTGAAGATAGAAGCAGAGTTGGGAACTGAGGTGAAGAGTGGAAATAAGCATGAGATTCCAGAAACACAAGCTAGACGACGAGGTGTTTCTCAGAGTGCATGGAGACACACGGTCTATAGCACTGTTATTATATATTTTATCACCTGAAGTTGAAAGGAAATTGTAGTGTCTTGGGCGACTTAAAAACTCATGTTGGAGAAACTAAATCAGGGCAGTACTCATTTTAAGCGTTTTCAGGTTAAATGCAAGATGAGTGTGCTAGGGGAACCTAAAAGGGAAAGTGGCTTTAAGGGAAAGACGGTCTGGGCTGGAGAGATGTCTGCATCAGTATGTGCTTGCTCTGTTAGCATAGAGACTTGAGTTTGGAGCCCTAGCACCCACGTGTAAGGGCAGGTACAGCACTGGGGAGGCAGAGTCGGGAAGATCCCTTCCTGGTATCTTCACGGACTTACTGTATAGACAATCTAGCCAAATTGTTAAGCCCCAAGACAATGAGACTCTGCCTCAAAATTTAAGGTAGGCAGCAATTAAGGAAGATACCAAGTGTAAACTTTCGACCTCCATTCTTACGTGTACACATGTGTATACACACACACACACACACACACACACACACACGCACGCGCGCGCGCCAAAAAAAATTTAAAGAAGAAAAAAACAAAAGATCTTGAAAACCAGCATCTCCCTTCCCTTTCTCCTTCCTTGCTCACATGCATTTTTGCCCTGCCCCCCCTCCCTTGGCTATCTGTTAATTTAAGACACCCAAGGTGCTATGGGAGAAAAATATGACCCCCGACTCCGACTGTGATCTATAGGGAGCCCTGGCTGAACACCTTAATTATTGTTAACAAAGGAACATTTTAATAGCTTTGGGTTGAAATTGATGAGCCCTCCTGTTCCCTGGGAGCCTTACAAGGATGCAGCCTCCCATCTTGCAGGAGAAAAGCAAAAAGCATGGTGGTGCTCGAGCATCTGACTGTGTGGAATACTCGCTCGGTATTCATGAAGAGCACTAGCCACCCCACCCAGTTTAGCAACTTTCCCCAGAGATCTCACCCACTGCAGTCCATAGCCGTCTAATCCATTTCTCTCTCTCTTTAAATAGGATGAAAATATTATTTTCCTCCTTCCCGAAAAGCAAAGTGAAGAAAAGCGTTATGAACAGGCAGACGTCTTATAACGAGGGAAAGGTTGAACGGCAGAACACGAAAGTGTATTCTTTGGGGCCAGTGGTAGCTTTTGTTGTTTTTAGAATGAACAGCCCTAGTTGGAAAGGATGAGCAGGGAATGAGAGGCTGAAGGTTGGTGGGGTGTCAAGGAAGGTAGGAAAGAACCTGTTCTCCACACTCCCAGCTATCTCTAGTGATTAAAAAAAAAAAAAAAAAGAATCTATATTCGGTGACATTGGTTATCTGAGCTCAGACAAAGACTGGACACATAGTAGGTCTTCAATCCATCATGAGCCTTTGGGGATTTTCATTAAGAGTGCAATTAATGTAGAGAGCATTTTGTGATTTCTCAAGGCAGTTGAGTAGTTTGTATCATACTCCACCCTCTCTGGCGGCCATAAAGATGTTTCAGCTTGGTCATTTTCTACACTACAGATCTCACAGCCCAACTACAAGACTACTGAAGGTCTGTTGAGGTTACTTTTAACAAATAATAACCAAGATAGTCTGAGTCTTCTCCAGCATCACTATGGGCTCATGAGAAGATTGGTCAGGCTACTACTGCAGATCTTTCTATGTAAGTCACGAATGCTGTTATTGCTAATCTCCTGAGAGCATACCAGGATGCTTCAGGAAGTTTCTCCAAAAAGTGTGACTGGAATTGGGATGGGGGAGGACAGAATGCAGATAGCCGTCTTAAAGATGTACCTGCGGGGTCTCCTCTGACTTTTCCGAGAATTTAATTTTCTTCTCACTGGAAAGAAGATAGACCCAGCACTTCCTCCAAGTCAACACATGTGACAGTCATTTTAATCCCTTTGTCCTTAAAGGTCATACTTTCATTACTCAAAGGTCACATTTTGTGGCTTAAAACAGCCTACTTTCCATTTCCCTTCCTCAAATGTTGAGCTGGAATGGTCCATTTAAAGAGCAGCAAGGAGATCGCTCAGAGGGTAGGAATACTATGCAAACATGAAGATCTGAGTTTGAATCTCCAACACTTGGTAACGTCATGTCCATGCCTGTAACCCCGATGTAGCATCACAAAGATCACTTGAGTCTTGCTGGCTTCCAGCCTAGCTCTGGGTTCAATGTGAGACCCTCTCTCAGGGAAATCAGACAGAGAGTGATGGAGTAGTACACTGAGTCTTCCTTGGGCCTCCATGCCTGCACAGGTACATACAGACACAATGCATGCATACAAATTCAAAATTTGTTTTTGTGGACTTTTATCTCCTTGCAGTGTTTACATCTTGGGTGGTGTCAGGGCACTGAGGTGTCAGGTTCATACTTGAATGATTTTTTTCCCCCATGACAGATTATTCACATCATTTTTTTAAAAAAAGGTAGAACAAACCCAGATAGAATAGACGCAGGGACACCATCTGTCTTAGAATTAGCCACCAGGCAAGAGAAGAACAAAAGGGGGCTTGATGAGTCTGCAGAGGATGAAGAAGAGGAAGTGAATAGGTATTAAAATACGCTGGGTCTTTTAGTACATATTATTTCCATATAGACATAAAGTCATAATCATAACTCAATAGTAAATAGCATCCTCATGAATAACATTGAGCTAAGGCTTATTTAGGGAGACACAATACACCTGAGTCAAATGCACATCATATCTTGTTACATGTCACATTCAGTCTGTATAAATAACAGAGTACAAATGCTAAAGGTATTATGTGACAGCAGCTGACAGAGGTCCTAGAATCCATTACCAGAAGTGGGGGGTGGGGGGGAAGAGTGTCATTGTAGGCAGATCAGAAAAAGGCTCATCACCCTACGAGATAAGAAGGTAAAGAGGGTCAGAATGGTGAGGTCCCTGACAAGGAGCCTCAAGGAGAGAATATTGGCTAGTTTAGGGAGAATTTGGGCTGACAATGTTTAAAAGACAACCTCTCCCAGGTTCTAAGGTACATTGATGTGAAAGAGGAAGGCAGATTTTTTTTTAAATCTAAGATTTCTAAGAAACTTAAGATTTCCTTAGATTCTTCAGAGAAACAAATATTGAAGAAAACACTGAATTAGTAAATTGAAATTTTATTCCTCCCCCCCCAAAAATTGTATTGGTAAAAACACTCAAACCATGGTCAAGAATCAAGTTGTCATACAAGGAAGGAGCTTTGATTATGCAAATACACAAACTATGTGAAGAGAAGCCAGTCTCAGTTAAAATGAAAAACCATAGATTTGGTTGTGAGCTAGGTTCCCCTCAAAGCAAGCCTGAGGCAAAAGCCTGGTGATGCTGGTTCATTGAGGATTGCAGCTCATGAGAAGAAGCAAGGAGTAACGGGACTAAAGCAAAGAAGACGGTCAGGCAGCCAGAAGCTGCACTTCAAGCCCTTCTTTCTGGAAGCCTCCTGTAACTGATGGCTTGATCTCATGGGAGCATCTTCTCAGGATTGTCCATACAGGAATAGGAGTGGAGAAGCAGTCTTTCTGATGGTCTCTGTGGTGATTTGAATGAAGAATGTCCCCCATGGGTTCATGTATTTAAGCACTTGTCCTCTAGTGATGATAGTGTTGGGGGGTGGGGGCTTATGGGATCTTCCGGAAGGTGCAGCCTGCTGGAAAAAGTATGTCCCTGGGGAAGGACTTGGAGTGCTTACAGTCTCTCTCTCCCCCCTCTCTCTCCCTCTCTCTCTCCCTCTCTTTTTTCTTCCTTTCTCTTTCTTCCTCTCTTTCCCTGTTTCTTTGTCTTTCTCCCTTTCTGTCTCTGTATCTGTTTCTCTCTTTCTCGTGTGTGTGTGTGTGTGTGTGTGTGTGTGTGTTTTCTGTTTGTGAATGAAATGTGATCTTTACTATTGATACCTTTCCTGCCTATTAACATGTCTTTCCTATCAGTACAAACTCCATTCCCCTGGAACTGTGAGTCAGAATAACTTTCTTCCTTAAGTTGCTCTTGTCATAGTGTCCTATTGAAGTGATGGAAATGTAACTGATGCAGCCTCTTCTCAGCCAAAGGCTCATCTCTTGGAGGAATGTAATGTCCCATTCTTATTGATCATCTGTGCTTTAGCAACAGATGTTTGATGATTATGGCCATAGACTCATATATTTAATGTTTGGTCCCCAGTGGGTAGAAAACTGGGAACAATTAGGAAATGTGGCCTCCTGGAGGAGATGTGTCAGTGGAGGTGGAGTTTTGTGTTTTAAAAGCCAACACCATTCCTAATTACACTTTCTCTCTGCCTTGTGCTTGTGGATCAAGATGTAGGCAATGACCTCCGGCTCCAGGGTCATGGCTACCTGTCTGCTGCCATGCTTCCTACTGTGAAGGTCATGAATTCTAACCCACTGCAACTTTGAGCCCCAAATTAAACTCTTTTTCTTCTACAAGTTGCCTTGGTCATGGGTGTCTTATCATAGCAATAACTAAGACAGGTGTTGTCCTTGGGAGGATGGTCAAGGGGACAGAATAGATGTGAGAATAAATGAGGAGGCATGAAGAGATGGTTTTTATAGGTCAAGCTTTAAGGCAGGAAGCCAGTGTAGTCCACCATGACAGGCCACTGCACGAGCATGAGGATCAGAGGAACGAAGAACCAGTCACATCTCTTAAGTAGAAGATTAGCTCCACAGTCTCATATTCTGGCTGTCTTAGTAGTCACTGAAAATAAAAAGTTTTGCCCAAGAATTCTTCTATTTTTGCTTGTGAGCCCAGCCTTTAATGGATAGGCCAATTCTTCAGCCCTACACAAGAATTACTTCTTAACAGTAAGTGGGGAACATGTGGATAAGATGTCCATCATTATCCAA